>JAJOZX010000530.1:0-600000 GCA_023014485.1 Bathynomus jamesi
TGCATGCATGTGGGAAATCACAGAGACAGATAGCTAAGGAATTAAACATATCCCAAAGTACCGTTAATTTATGGGTTTCACGGGCTAAGAACAATGGTGGCCTAACCACGCCAGTCCCTAAAAAAACGATCTGGGCAGACCGAGAAAAACAAATTCGCGAACAGACAAACTTATGAAACGTTTAGTATTGAAAAACCCAACAATAACTGCGAAAGAAATAAAATTTAATATGAATAATTTGTTATCTGGTGTTTCTGAACGAACTATCCAGGAGCGGCTCCAAAAAGAACTCGGATTACCATCTCGCCATGCTGCTAAGAACCGTTCATTAATGAAAAAATCGTAAAAAACGTGTCGCATTTTGTAAAAAATACATTCATTGGACTGTTGATGACTGGAAGAAGGTTTTATTTAGCGATGAGTCGACATTTTTGACATTCAGAAGTTGTCCAAAAAAGGTTCGCCGGCCTATTGGCTCAAATAGGATGGACCCTAAATACACCCTAAAGACAATGAAACACCCTCCAAGTGTGATGGTTTGGGGTTGTTTCGGTTACTATGGGCGTGGAAACTTATATTTTCTTCCGAAGAACACAACTATGAATGGTGCACGGTATTTAGCAATGCTACAGGATATAACTTCTAATGGCAATGGCAATCCAAAGGACAAAAACATACATGCATGATGGTGCACCATGTCACAGGGCCAAATAGTGACAAAATGGATTACTGACAATAAATTTGATATTTTGGATTGGCCTGGTAATAGTCCAGATCTCAATCCGATAGAAAATCTGTGGCTAATAATAAAAAAAATAAGGTTGAATGCCACGACACTGGCTCAGTCGAAAAATTACAAGAGGCCATCAAAAAGGTATGGTGCAAGGAAATATCAGTGGAAGTTTGTCAAAAAACTTGATTAAATCCATGCCAAACGTCTAGAAAAGTCATCCAAACCAAAGGACAGATGACAAAATACTAATATAAGGTTAGTATACATTTAAACATTGTTTTTTATGTAAAAAATACAAATTTCAAGGGTGATCGGATACTTTTCGCGGGCACTGATATATTTATAAACGACATGCAAATTATCAGATCCAGAGAATCCAGTCAATTTCATTACGGTATCCATCAATACTAGTACTTGTCACGAAAAATAAGTCTCAGTCCATATCGATTGTGGACCAAGTCAAAATTTACAACCATATACATTACAATATATACACTTAGGAGGAAAAGTGTAGGTGTGGCTGTAAAGACTGTAGTAATGTAGAAATGTGTGTGCACCCATCTTGGGTCTCCCATTTAAAGGTGTTTGTGGGGCAAGTGAAGATCATGAGTTTTTCAATACCTCACAAGTACTATGGGGGGCACCGCTCGGCAGAGGAATCTCTTTAAATGGGGTGTGTAAGGACAGAGAGTATCCCTATCCCAAGACGCTGCCTCCCTATATCCCACAACACTTGTGTTGAGCTGTGGGATCTATCCCCACAAAGCCTTAATTTTACTACCTTAAACTATACCCTTTCTATCAACATGCGCGTCTAATCGATTTTTAAACATGTTTATAGACGTGCTACTAATTACTTCTACCGGCAAACTATTCCAGCTATTTACTATTCTATGCGTAAAAAAGTTTTTCGCAACTGCTGTCTCGAACCTTCTACTTGTCAACTTACACCCGTTATTTCTAGTCCTATTATATTGAGATATTTCGAAAAAGCTATCTCTATCTACGTTATCAAACCCATTCATAATTTTGAAAACCTGGATTAGATCACCCCTTAACCTCCTAGTCTCGGGAGTAGTCAATTTTAACTCCTTAAGCCTATCCTCGTACGACTTTGACCTAAGAGACGGAATCATGTTAGTTGCTCGTCTTTGAACTCTTTCGATTTTGTCTATATCTTTGCGCATATGCGGATTCCAAAATTGGACCGCGTACTCCAAATGGGGTCTAACTAATGATTTATAAAGAGGAACTATAATATCGCGCGATTTGTACTCAAAATTTCGAGCTATAAAACCTAACACTTTGTTCGCCTTATTGACCGCTGCTGTACTTTGTTTCGCTACTTTTAAATCACCAGTGACTAACTCCTAAATCTTTTTCCTGCTCTACGCTTGTTAAATCTTTCCCTGACATACTATACGCAAAATTACCGTTACGCGAACCTATATGCAAAATTTTGCACTTATCCACGTTAAATCTCATTTGCCATGTGACTGACCAATCAACGATTTTATTCAGATCTTCCTGAATTTTACCTCTATCTTCGTCATTAATCGCCCTACCACCCAGCTTCGTGTCATCCGCAAACTTTGAAACTGTACTGACTAGGCCGACATCTAAATCGTTAATATATAGGGTGAACCAAATGTAGGTGGACAGTAAATGATAACGTTTATTTTGAGAATACATATTTAATTTTTTTGTATACTATAATACAAAATAAAATTTAAATAAATTTAGTTATAATATTTAATATAATATAACACAAACACCATAGTTATAATGAACACCATAGTTATAATATAATATAACACAAACCGTATTCAACCTACTGTCCACCTACTTTTGGTTCACCGTGTATATAAGAAAAAGCAAGGGGCCCAATACAGAACCCTGAGGAACGCCACTCGCTACATTAGCCCAACACGACTCCGCTCCATCAACGACCACCCTCTGTTTCCTGCCTCGCAACCACTCTTCTAGCCAATTTACTACTACACCCCTGATTCCATGAGCCTTAGTTTTTTCAATGGGTCTTTTGTGCGGCACGGTGTCAAACGCTTTTTGAAAATCTAAATACACTTCATCAACCGCCCGAATGTCTATCGTAAACGTCAACCACGCTTTGGAAAAATTCTAAAAGATTAGTTTAGCAAGATTTGTTTCGCCTAAAACCGTGTTGCGTATTTCTAACGAGATTATGCACTTCTAAGTGTTCGACTATACGATCCCTAATTATTGATTCCAGTAGCTTACCTACAACAGACGTTAAACTGATTGGCCTATAATTTCCCGCCGCACCTTTATCGCCTTTCTTAAAGATAGGTGTTACGTTTGCTAACTTGAAATTATCTGGTACGCACCCCTCAGAAATAGCATTAAAAATCTTTGTTAGCGGCACAACAATGCTATCTTTTAATTCTTTTAGTTGTATGGGATATATGGAATCCGGACCCGGTGATTTACGCGTTTTCATTTTATCAATATAGCGCATTACTTCCCCTTCACTAACGACAATATTATCCAAAATATTACCATTATCAAAAGGTATTATGTCTATGACCGTAGGGATATTCGTTACATCTTCTATAGTAAAAACTGACGTAAAAAATTCGTTTAGCAAGGTAGCCATTTCCTTGTTTTCAGAGACTAGATCTCCATTTACATTTTTCAATGGACCTAAGACACTTTTTACTGGATTTCTATTATTGACGTATTGAAAGAATCGTTTGCAGATAGCTGGTGAGGGAAGCTATATTTTTGGGACCTCTTTGCGAGAGACCTGTTGCCCACGTCAGGCTTGCATCATGAAAAAGAAAAACTATGGTATTTGTCATTTACCATTACTTATTCGGACTATAGTGGATTTAATTTTCCCAGAAGAGTTCCTTGTTCCATGCACGGTCTGTGTTTAATATATATATATATATATATATATATATATATAATATATATATATATATATATATATATAATATATATTGTGTATATATATATATATATATATAGTGTATATATATATATATATATATACTATCAGTCAAAAGTTTAAGTACACCCTGAAATATTCATAAATTTCAAATTTTGTTTGAAGTTTTTTATTTATTAAGTTATCATGACACAAATTCATAAGTACAAACATGGGAACTTAAATAACAATAAATCAGGACAATTTACCAAAAGCAAAGTCTAAATTTTAGATTCATCAAAATAGCCTCCTCTAGCAGCAAGTACAGCAGAACAAATTCGAGGCATGCGCTCAACAAGAGAAAGATAGTCTGGTGAAAGCTGCTGCCAGCACTCTTGTAAGAGTTCCCAGAGCCTCTGAGCACTGGATGGCTGCTTGGCTTTCACTCGTCGATCCAGTTCATCCCACACTAGCTCGATGGGGTTCAGATCTGGGGACTGTGCTGGCCATTCCATAACTGTGAGCTGACATTGCCATTCTTTCTGCTTCAGGTAATTTTGACACAGCTTGGAAGTGTATTTAGGATTGTTGTCTTGCTGCATTACGAACTGTTGGCCAACTAGTTGCAGTCCAGATGGGATGGCATGGTGCTGTAGAATGCTGTGATAGCCACATTGGTTCAGTATTCCAGTGACTTTGTGGAGATCTCCAACTTGCTCCCCTGCAAAACATCCCCAGACCATCACACTTTCTCCACCGTGTTCACTGTTGGCACAACACACTGCTGTGTCATTCTTTCACCCACTCTGTGCCACACAAATACTCTGTGTTTGGATCCAAAAACTTCAAACTTTGATTCATCAGTCCAAAGGACAAATTTCCACTGCTCAACAGTCTATTTTTGGTGTTTTTTAGCCCACGCTAGACTTTTCTTTTTGTTCTGGAGTCTCAGCATTGGTTTCTTTGCTGCAGTTCATCCTTTTAATCCTGCCTCTCTTAGTCTTCTCTGAACAGTTGATGTTGAAGTTGTACTTCTGGAGTTGTTCAGCTGGGCTTTGATTTCAGGTGCTGTGAGGCATCTGTTCCACAGACTGGTGACTCAGATATACTTGTCCTCTGAGTCTGTTGTGGTTCTTGGTCACCCTGACCTTTTTCTGTCCTTATTTTGACCAGTTTCTTCATACCATTTAATGGCACAAGCAACTGCATTCACAAAAAAAAACTTAATTTTTTTTGCAATTTGCCTCAGTGATTGGCCCTCATTTCTCAGTTACAATCGACTGTCCTTTTTCTGTTGTTAACTGAGCTCTGGCACCCATTTTTGCTTTTTGAAACACAGAAATATACCTTAAAGTACACAATTAGCGCCTCTGCAAGGATTTTATATGTAAAGACCTGCAGTGCCTGTTAATAACTGAACACATGTATTAACATACTCCTGAAGAAACACACTACCCAAGTAAAGACTTTTAAACTGTTTTTGGACCTTTGTGCAGAGCTAATTACATTAATTTTAGGTTGCATGCGAGACATAAATTAACATATTTTGAAGGCTATTTTGAAGAAGCTTCTGTGTTACAACACACTGCATAGGGCAGATGTACTGAAGCATACAATATGAAAGCCAGGTAAGCAAATTCATCTCTAGTACCTGGTAAGCTTACATTTGAAGTTTATGTCATGAGCTAAGCAGCAAAACATTGGAAATTAGTAGGTGTACTTAAACTTTTGACTGGTAGTATAATATATATATATATATATATGATGAATAAAACCACGAAGGAAAAAAGAAACACAAAGGGGTGCTCAAGCGCTTTCGTCTAATGACATCCTCAGGAACACTGAGTGTTCCTGAGGATGTCATTAGACGAAAGCGCTTGAGCACCCCTTTGTGTTTCTTTTTTCCTTCGTGGTTTTATTCATCATAAATACTTTTCACGTGTCACTTTCGTGAAATAATTTTTCATATATATATATATATATATATATATATATATATCAAAAGCTTTTGATAGAGTCTGGAACAAAAACTTAATTTCCAAACTGCCTCCTCTCGGTTTCTCTCGTATCTGTGCCTTCCTCTCTAATTTCCTTTCTGTCCAATCTATACCTGAGGTTGTAGATGGCCACTGTTCTTCTTGAGCTATCAACAGTTGTGTTCCTCAGGGTTTTGTCCTGTCACCCACTCTTTTCCTTTTATTTATCAATGATCTATTAAGTCATACTTCCTGTCCTATCCACTCCAATGCAGATGATTCCACTCTTCAGTTCTACACCCATTTCACTAAGCATCCCTCTCAACAGTCACTCCATACTTCGCATAGGATGACGATGGTACCCATGACCTCTGATCTTTCTGCCATCTCTGATTGGTGCAGAAAAAACCCTGTGGCTTTCAATGGCTCAAAAACTTGGTTCCTCCATCCATCTACTCATCACAATCTTCCACATGACTATTGCCTTACCTTCAACAACACACTACAGTGGACCCCCGAGTTACGAGGACAATCCGTTCCAGTCAAATGCTCGTTAGTAGAAAATTTTGTATGTCGGACCGTGTTTAACATGTAAATGGCCTAATCTGTTCCAAATCCCAAATTTCCTCCCTATTTCTTAATAAATATGCATATACTGTATGTATATTTAATAAAAATTAGTAAAATACATAATATGTGTACAGTACAGTGTATATATTAGTTAATAAAAATTAATAAAATAATTTGTGTGCAGTACTTACCCTACCTTGAGTTAAAGTTGGTGTATGGTACTAAGTAAAAATCTGTGTCAAAAATCCAAATCCATGCAGAGTCGTCATCTGAGGTCAGGCCAGAAACAGCAGGGACGGGTCACTGCTTAGAGGGGGAGTCATCCGACATGATAATGTTCTCGCTTGCCACTCGTAGGTCGCAAATTTTCTCGGAACTCAAACCAGATTTTAACATTGAGGTCGCCTCGTATGTCGAAATTTCGTTAGTCGAACCCCTAGTAACTAGGGGGTCCACTGTACTCAATCCTTCCTCTTTTCTTAACATTCTTGACATTTCCTTTTCTCATGATCTTTCCTGGGAACATCAGCCATACTCTCTTTCCAGAACAGCTTCTGAGAGGTTAGGTGTGCTGTGCCACCACTGCAGTTCCTTCACCCCAGCTCAGTTGCTCTCTGTACAGGGGTCTTGTGTGCTTCTGTATGCAGTAGGCTTCTCATGTGTGGGGTGGCCCAACCCACATAGCTCAAATTGACCAGGTGGAATCAAAGGCTTTTCATTTCATCAATTCCCCACCTCTTACTGTCTCCAATCAATCTCTCTTTGCTGCAATGTTATCTCACTCTCTTTGCTATTGCTATTATAACAGACATTGCTTTTCTGAACTCTCCAACTGCATGTCTCCTCCTTTAACACTTACGCTGCTCCCATCCTCATATGATGCTCAGGAAGTTTGTCGGAAGAATGCTCCCAGCATCATATGATGATCGCGTTATTTTTTTTATGTTTTCGCACAAAATCCCAATAAAAATAAATGATTTTGCATTTTAATGCTATTGATGACTCAGATATATTCATAAACCATCCGCAACAAACATACACACATACACACATGCATGCATGTACACATATGCACACATGTACACATATGCACACATGTACACATAAACAAGCAAGTATTATGC
Source organism: Bathynomus jamesi (assembly GCA_023014485.1). Taxonomy (NCBI): domain Eukaryota; kingdom Metazoa; phylum Arthropoda; class Malacostraca; order Isopoda; family Cirolanidae; genus Bathynomus; species Bathynomus jamesi. Next base: position 7,315 of record JAJOZX010000530.1, read on the forward strand.
TTACATTTGAGTTTTGAAGAATCTATGACTCAGATATATTCATAAACCATCCGCAACACACACACACACACACACACACACACACACACACACACACATGCATGTATGCATATGCGCACATGTACACAAACGAGCAAGTATTATACTTACATTTGAGTTTTGAAGAATATACATTTTATTTGTCCTCTTGAAAAATAATTTTTTATTCCTTTTCAAAAATAACTCCTTATAAAATAATTGTCCTTTTGGAAAATAATTGTTCATGAAATAAATATTATTTTGATAAATCTACACTTTCCATTATACTTATTTACAACATTGTTTTACACTTTTACTGAATTTAGTATTTAGTAGTTGGCACAGGTGTGGTAGAGAACAAAGCACTCAAGGCACAATGCAACTTTGCATTCCGGACACCAAGTAGAAACTTTTCTAACATGTTTTCTCTTTGTGTTGTATGTGAGCATACATGACATTGTCGTTGACCTACAGGTCGAGATGGTGTTGGTGGAACTTGTTCCAGGTGATGCTTTTCAATGTAATTAGCTGAGAGAAGTCTGTCAGGAGCATTTGGTCTCACACTTTGTCTTCCAGGATGTGGGGATGTTATTTGAGCATACTTCGTGAGTAGTTGAGAGACTAATGTAAGATTGAATTCTCTCATTGAAATCTGCTTTTTCGTAGTTTTTTTGTAGAGTACAAAGGAATTGTAAAGAGAAATATCCAAAAGATGAAAGAATACCTTCTTATACCACTTCACAGTTTTCCTAACGCATTCTACGCTGCTAATTTGCATATCAGATTTGTCCACCAGATGCATATTTTTGTTATAGTCCACAACAGCATCTGGTTTGAATTTTATTTCGTTTGTTCGACGATCAACCTTTCCTGAGTCAATCATGCTTCCACTGTGAATTGTTGTTAGCATATGCACATCTCTTTTATCAGTCCATTTTAGTGCTAATAAAGGTTTTGATTCCATCAGATGGCACTCTCCTTTTTTACTTGGGTGAAACTTGGGCATGTTTTTTCTATTTACCTTTACAGTTCCACAAGATCCTGTTTTATTTACATGCAGATATTTGCATAGTAATGGGCTCGTATACCAGTTGTCAGTATACAGAATGTGGCCTTTATTCAAATATTTAGCTAAAAGTGTCTTTACAATCGCTCCAGAATGTCCTAGTGGATCATTTGCACGTTTCATTCCCCCAATTTCTCATGCAAGACTGAACATAAACGCTTGAAAATGTGTAAATTTTCATAAAATTCTACTCAACCATATTCCCAAGTTACCCACTAAATTCTGTTTATTTTGTAAGAGAAAATGTTTAGTTTGTAAGAGAAAATCGTTATTTATTAAGGGAAACAAAAATAATTTAACAAAATGGTGCTTGACTTGATTTATTTTACGTTAACAAATGGGTAAATTTCCTGATTTTTTTGCGCACAGGTGGAAAGTACACGGTCAGGAATTGCACATCCGAAGTGTTAAGGAGGGTATGCAGTACCAGACTTTAAACACACTCATTCTTTTTCTGTCCAACTTTCTAACACAAGGGTTAAACAGTATTTTCATTTTTTCATCTACTCAACCAATCAACTCTGGAACAATCTCCCTCAATCCATCTTTCCCCCTGTCCATGACCTCCAATGTTTTAAACGCAGTGTGTTCAGGCATCTTGAAAACCCTGGGCCCTAATTTTGGCCCTTCTCGGGATGGGGGTGCTTTTGTGGGCACCCTTGGCACATCCTTCCAGCATAATTTTTATATATATATATATATATATATTATATATATATATCAGTCCCCAAGATACAAACTTCCAATTAGGAACATCCACACTTATAAATGAACTCCTATAAAATAGTATTGATTTCTCTTGTCTGACGTGAATTAAGAGCCTTTTTTACATTCCATGTTACTTTATTTTTATGTTTTATTCACTATATTTACTTCAGAATACAATATTTATTACAGGTAGGTACAGGTATTTATTATAATTTCATGTGAATGTACAATATTTCTTTATAATCCATTACGAACAGTGCAACTTACAAATGAAGTTCAAGAATGTAGCCCATTGGTAAGTCAGGGACTGCCTGATTCTCCATGAATTTAGCACGAATTCTTTTGTAAAAGAGAAAATGAGCAAAAACTAATGTAAAATCTTTTATAATTTTCACATGGATATGAGATATGTTTCCTTGGTTTTCTAACGTTTACCAATTATTTTATCATCAATGAGTATATACTGTACTTACATTTTTGGTTTGAAATATAAAAAGCTGAAAAACTTATTGGGCCTATGCTGTAGCCTGTAGGCCTAAGTTTAATTAAATGGAAATCTATTTTATATATTTAAAATATACATACATAATAGTCTTTTGTTTTACAACACAAAGAAATTTATTAAAACTATATGTTTATTTTCTACATAAACAGATTTTCTATTGAACAGAATTTTAAAAAAAAGGTAAGTTTTTGCTCCAGCCCCACTTAAATATATATATTGGTCTAACCTTTTCTTGAACAGTTCCACAGAAGAACTGTTCACAACTTCTGAAGGTAGCCTGTTCCACGTGTCACAGATCTTATACGTAAACTAATTCCCACACACACTAGTCCTAAACCGTTTCAAATCCAACTTCCAACCATTGTTGCAAGTTGGGTTATCATTTAAACTAAATATGCTTCTAAAATCGACATTGTTGAACCCGTGTAAGAACTTGAAAACCTCAATGAGTTGACCACGCAGCCTCAGAGTTTCCAGTGAAAACAAATTCAAGGCGTGTAAGCATCGATTGTAGCCCATATGCCTAATGGAAGGGATTAACTTTGTGGCCCTTGCCTGCACTCACTCCAGCCTCTCAATATCTTTCCTGAGGGTGGGTGAGCAGAACTGCACAGCATACTCCAGGTGCAACCGAACCAGAGAATTGTACAGAGAAAGCACAATCTCCTTGTTTTGAAATTGAAATTGCCTCCTGATATAACCCAACAACTTCTGGACTTTCTTTTCCACCGCTACACACTGTTTGGTAAACTTAAGGTCACTGCTAATTAGCACACCCAACTTATGACTCCAGATTTGAAAAAATTTACTGGAGCACAGCTCTGAATTTACTTTTTTTCCCCTTACACCACTAGATAGGTTAATGATAGTAAACTCTTGAATTGACGACATACCAATTACAAATTGTTTTAGCTAAACATCATAATACAATAATGTACAGTTTATAACTCACCTTAAGTTTATTTATTCATTGCAGCAGCAATGTATTGATTTACACTTGCTTAAATGGGCTATGGAAATGTCAAATTTGTTGCTTTTTGCTTTATTAGATTTGGATGCAACACTTGAACTTGAAGGCATATTTTGACTTCTCTTTATTAACCACAACAGCTTGGTGAGTTTTTTTTTTTAGGCGCAAAATTGCATTCAATGTCTTCTGGATTTGGGAATTTTCAAATTCCTCTAAAGCAGTTTTGTTAGTCTGATGCGCAGATTCCTCACTTACCTTTTGTTTCTTAGGTGGAGGAGAAGCACTTTCTTCAGTCTGTGAAACATCTAGTGAAAAAGTTTCATTTTCTAGATTAGCAGTTGATGAAGTTGGTTCATTTTTCTGAGGTCTAGCACTAGCACTTTTGTGAACAAACTAAATGACTGCTTTGCCGTATCTCTTTGCTGCACTTCATCCTGGTATTTCTTTACTGCAATATCTAAGCTGTGGGCCCAAACTCTGGGACCTCTTGTATTGTAACAAATATTTTTTTGGAATTAAAATGTTCCTCCCAGTTTTGCTTCTTTGAATATTTGTTCTTGCATTGACCACAAAAGTAACCCCTTTTAACACCCTCACTTTTCTCTCCAACTTCATCAATATTAGGATCCATTATTGATTATTGACTACCTGAAAAAATACAAAATAAGTAAAAGTTAGTAAATATAGTATGGTAAAAGTAAGTAAATATAGTACAATGAAAGTAAGTAAAAGTAAGTGCTTTAAACTTAGTAAAAGTAAGGAAGAGTAAGTAAAAGTAGGTAAGTTAAAGTAAGTAAAAGTAAGTTTAAACTTAACTAAACTTTTCAATTCTAGAGTCATGGTGGATTACTTAAAACCGCACAAGTAATTATCTGGCCAATTTATCAAACCTGGCCGAGATCAATGGAACATAGTCCAATCCTGATAATTTTATATTAAAAAAATATACGTTTTAATAAAATTTTAATTATCAAAACATTGAAGCTTAACAAAAAATAAAAATAATTGTTAAATATGGAATTACCAACTAAACTTAAAATAACTAAATTTGTAATTTAAAAAAATTGGTTCGTACAAGAACATATACGCAAAAAAAATGCATAACGTCTAGCGGATGAACAAAACCCAAACCCAAATTTACTTTTTCTCATGGTCAAATTTACTGGAGCAATGCTCCCAAGATCCCAGGAATCTGGAGTCATGCACCCAAGTGCTTTTCCAAATCAGTCACCTCGATATTACTCCCCAACATTGAGTAGTTCAACTTGGGATTGGCATAGCCAAAAGTGCATCACCTTGCATTTACCCAAGTTAAATGGCATTTGCCATTTTTCAGACCACTTTCCTATCCTATGTAGGTCTGTACACAGTTGCTTGATCGCCTCTGGCATCCCAACATTGGCCCCAAGCTTCGTGTCATCAGCGAATTTGGCGATCCTACTGACGATGCCCCCGTCGATATCATTTATGTAAATGATAAACAACAGTGGCCCCAGAACGGAACACTGAGGAACCCTGCTAGCAACTGAGGCCCAATCCAAACTAGCCCCTTTAATTACAACCCTCTGCTGCCTATTCTTCAGCCAGTTTTCAATCCACCTACCTACTTCCCCACCAATACCCAGTGCACACACTTTGGCCATTAGCTGGTGGTGAGGTACCTTATCAATTCTCTCAACGTCAAGATAAAGTATATCAATCACCTTACTCTTATCATACTCACTCAACATCTCGTGGAAAAACTCGAGCAAGTTGGTGAGACACGACCTATGCCATCTAAACCCAGGTTGGAAGTCCCCAAGCAGCTTGTAGGAATCCAAATGGTCAACAATCCTATCTGCTATTATCCCCTTTAATAATTTACCTACAACCAAAGTGAGACTCATGGGATGATAGTTCCTTGGACTTTCATGATCCTCTTTCTTAAAGATAGGGGTCACATTGGCTTCCCTCCAGTCACCAGGCACCTGGCCCATCTCCAACAATTTGTTCAAGACTGTAGCCAGGTGGGGAGCCACCTGGTCGCGCACCTCCCGCCACACTGGGGAGGAACTGGTCTGGCCCAGGAGCCTTAAACGCACTCAGTTTGTCTATTCTATCGGCAATGACTGTCGCGGTACACCGAACACTATCCAGGCCAGCACCTTCGTGCTTGATGCCTGGCTCAGGGATGACGTGGGTGTCCTCCATGGTGAACACTCCCACAAAGTACTCATTCAGCACATTAGCGATGGGAGGATCTTAAAATTTAGTTAAACTAATTTAACACTCGTTTTCCTACCTTTATGTCCGCTCTTCTTTTGGCTTTGAGATCCGTCTCTGCTTTTCATTTGCTTTTTATTTGATCCAAATGACCTACAAAACAAGGTAACCGAGTGTTAACAAGGAAAAGCCTAGATCTCCCGGTCAATTTTAATTCAGTGAACTTTGATTTTATGGGAAACAAAATTTAAATTTCTTAAGAATCCATGTACAGGCTTCACTCTGTAGTTGATTGGGAAGAGTGCCACTAAAAATCTGTTCATAACAGTATTGTTACTCTTATTATTATAATTAAAGAAAACAATGAATTAAATACCAGAGAACATCTTTCTAAAAAACCTTCATATAAATAACAAGAACCATGTTGAACTGATATCAATGTGCCCTCCTATTTGGAACAACCTGAGGCAAGAACCTGATTCTTGCTCGCTATTATAATCGTCTTGTGAAGATGCATACTTATATACATAAAGTTTTATCACTTTATGTTGATTGCTTCATAAGTTTTGTTGCAGACCTCTATCTGACTTTTGACCTCCATTTATGACCTTTATCTTCAATGCAATGATCTTATTCTTTCTCACAACACATCATTTTGTAAGGATACATACATGTGTGAAGTTTGATTAATTTTTGTTGAGTGGTTAAAAAGTTATAGCTCAGACATGAACATGTTCCATTTGACCTTTGACCCCTATGTATGACTTTGAACCGTGATGCAAGGGCCTGAATCTTGCTCATGACACTTTGTATTGTGATGATTCATGCGCATATGAAGTTTCATCAGCTTATATCACAGCCTAGACACGAAAGTGTGATAAACAGATGGATGGATAAGTACAATCCAGTATGGTTCATCCAGGTATATTTAGTCAGACAATTATTTTAATCATACTTATCAATCAACCAACTTAACAAATATTTTTCAGCAGTGGCAAAGTGGGCAGCATAAAATTGCCTCAAAGTTCTTCTGGTGAAAGGAATTCCACAAAATCTTTCTACCAATAACGTCTTCAGCAATAAATATCAACAAAAAGTGTGCAACCAAATACAGAAAATTGTATCGTGACATTATTTCCATACAGTAAACTCTATTCAGACTGAAAATTATCTGATATAGTGAAAGTAATTCACATATGTCCTGCATTTAAAAGTGTAAATCCAAAATCACTTCAAACTATCATCAATATCCATCTTGCTGACCAAGAAAAATGTTTTGACAAAAACATATAGAGGCAATTAATAACTTTCAGGAAACTCTACTTTCATCTGTCTACTTATCACAATCTTCCACATGACTGTCTACTTATCTTCAACAATACGTAATTCAATCCTTCCTCTTTTCTTAACATTCACGTGACTTTTCCTTTTCTCATGTTCTTTCCTGGAAAGATGACGTATACTCTTTTTAAAAATGCTTCCAAGAGTTAAGGTGGTGCGCTGTACCAGCTCCACATTTTCTTCACCCTGACTTAGTTGCTCTCTCTGTACAGGGGTCTTGTCAGCCCCTATATGGAGTACAAAGTTTCTCATGTGGGGTGGCTCAATGCACAGCTCTTTTCTTTTCATCAATTCCATGCCTCTTACTGATTGTCTTCAGTTGCTCTCTCTCTGCTGCAATGTTGCCTCCTCTCTTTACTATCACTATTATAATGGACATTGCTCTTCTGAACTCTCTCACTGTAGGTCTCCTCCTTTAAGGAGCATTTGCAGTACCAGGCTCTCGACACATTCTCATCTCTTTTCTATCCAACTCCCTAATGCAAGGGTTAATCAGTATCCTCAATCTTTCATCTACTGAACCAGTCAACCTTCCTCAATGTATTTTTCCCTCTCTTTATGACAACCAGTTTCTCAAATGCTCTGTGTTCAGGTCTCTCAAAAACTTTGTACCTTGATTTCAGCTCTCTCCTCTCTCTGTGAGGGATGCATTTTTGCAGGCACTCACCCTTGGCATCTTCTTCTTGCATAAAAAAAAGTGACATGCAGCTCTTACGATACAAGGTTTGATCATCTTGGACTGTGAAAACTATCGAGGCAACAATGATAAAATTACGAATACGAGTTAAAACAAAGACAAACTATGTTGTATTTACATTTCCTTTAGAAGAAAATAGCTGTTTAAAACCATGATAAAAAAATCACGAAAAAGACACTACAACTTTCAAAACACCACTTATGCCTCAACAACCCTATTTATATAAACCGAGTATTGCTTAAGTCATTTTTGTCATAAAACATAATTCCTCTTGCCACAAGTCTGGCAGTTCTCTAAATAAAGTAGGTACTTAAAATTTTGTCCTTATTTCAAAAAATGTTCTTGTATATTCTCTGTATAGTACTTGTCTTCTGAACAATAAAGAATTACAGTATTATTATGATTAAACTCACCTCCTTTCTAACTCCTTCAGAAACTGTTCAACTCTTGCTTTATAACTTGGGTCTTCAGAATATTCAAAAGCTGTTGAAAATTGGATTTAGTATCAACATTGTTTTGTACAGAATAAATAAATAAATAGTTAAAGCACTTGCATAATTACACTGACAAAAACCACCTTTTGTTAAAATTTCTTCATTGCTGTTGTTTTGATTAACTTCTGACAAGTCTGCAAAAACTGCAAAAACACTTGAAGTACTGAAAGCCATTCAAATAAAAAAAGCCATTGTTAATTTATTATTTAGTTTTATCATTTGTCATAAAAACAAACAAAAAGGGAGAGGTATTTAAGAATCTTCCTATTAAGAATAGATTCAAAAATTTTGGAAAGGTGAGAAATCAAAGCAACTGGATGACAGTTGAAGGACAGTGATCACCATTCTTTGGGACAGGCTGAATGAAAGTGAACTTCCAGCAGGAAAGAAAAGTACCAAATGAAAGTTTGCCAAGGGAAGGTGTCAGCACAGAAGCCAAGTTCTTGAGAACAGAAGAAAGGACCATACACCTTCCTGTTGTTGAACACAGATAGTGCAAAAAAATCTTTTGAAGAGATTCTACTTTTAGACATAACAAGCGGTAGCTCGCAATCGCTCGCTACCGTTGTACAACTTGGCCCTCCAGGCGGGTAGCACTGTGATCCAGCTACAAAATTTTTAAAAAATGCCATTACCCCCACCCATCTCCCCCATTACCCACACACACAAAAGTAAAAAATGTCATTACCCCCACCCCCACTCCCCCAATTACCCCACCCCCTCCTCTACTACCCCCGGGCGGGTAGCAGTATATGTCACACAATGTGAAGCTCAAGATTTTCATGGCTGTGTTCTTTTCTGTAGTCTTATCGCGGTGCTGGGGCCTTCAGACCCAGTAATTGTGACCTAGGACCAGGAAACTTGACAGAGCACATTGGCAGCTCATGGGCTATCAGTTGGTGGTGGTTGCAGAATTTTCCAATGTTCCATTTAGTCTGTGCACAGTTCTGAAGAAAGCGGACAGACACACACACACATTTTAGCTCAATAGTATATAGGATTAAGTCAGAGAGGGTAGAAGATGGAGGAACAGCACTGGAATTGTCCAGAGTTGAGTTGGAGGCAAAAGTTTGAGTGAAAAGTTCAGCTATATCAGGGGAAGAGATAGCAAATGAGTCATCAGAATGGAAAAGAGGAGGGAATGAACAAGTAAAGTTGTTGGAGGGGTGTTTTGGCTAGGTGCCAGAAAGAACAATAATAATTAGAATTACAACAGATAGGTTTTCACATTTTTGTCTGTTGAAGGAAATTTTGGCGAGTCAAAAAACAGATTTTGCATGTTTCTAGGCAGAAGTATAAGCAGAATGAGTCAGGAATTGGGTGGAGATGGTACCTTCTGAAAGCTTCCTCTGTTGCAGATAGCATTAGAACAAGCAAGGTTGAATTTTTTTTTTTTGCATTAATAGTAAGAAAAGAATATGAAATATACACCTCCATGTCCAAGAGAATCACTTCCATGATGTACTCAGCATACTCAGAAGCCATGGGTGCAGTAATCATGCCATGGGAAATCAGAGAAGTACTGCCTGAGGCAGCTCCCAATCCACGTCGCCAAAGCACCAAAGGCCAAATGGGAGCAATAGGACAAGAAACAGATACAAGATTGTGGTTAGAGGAGCACAATGGAGAAAAAAGTTTAACAAAGTATAGTATGACTGGTGAGAAATAAATCCACAATGTTGGGCCTATCTCCAAATGACTGGGGATACAAGTAGGGTGCAATACAATCTGCTCTAGGTCATTCAGGATAGAGAAGTTGTAAGCTAGTTCACCAGTGATGTCAGTGAAATGGGAGGAGAGCCAAAGTGAGTGGTGAACAGTAAAATCACCTAAATTGGAGATTTCAGCAAAAGAAGAATAGGATGAAATGTGTTCCACTTTGGAGGTAAGTTCGTCAAAGAATTTTGAATAGTCAATTGAATTAGGAGAAAGGGCTACTGGAGTTGACATGGGAAGTGGGTAAAATTTAAGGTTCATGACTAAGTTTTTGGGAGTTCAAAATACCACCCCTAAAGCTGACATGGCTTTTCAGATGTCACATGACATTTCAAACAGCCAATCTTGGCTAAACCTAACCTAAAGATTCACAACAATGCATTTTTTAGAGTTTAAATCTCCACCCCTAAAACTTATTCAAAATAGCTAAAAAAGCCAAGTCTGATATTTAGCCAAGAAGAATAATCTTTCAACAAGGTGAAGCAACTTCCCACAATACCATTGGTGTTCCCAACTTTCCAGACAACCTTTCCTCAGTGCTGTGCTGGATAAGCGATGGTGGATGAATAGCATGGCTGCCTCATTCACCTTACTTAACCTCCTTTGATTCTATGTATGATAGCATGTTAATACACTTGTGTATTGTGACAAAATAAGCAGTCTGACAGAACTTCATCAAAGAAACAAAGGTCGCTGGATTCATTCCAGAAAAGGCATCTTGCTAATGATCTAATGGAGTTTCAGCATCAAATTCACATTGTAGCAAGAAATAATAGTCATCTTGTGAAAATGTTCTAAATTTGAAGTTTAAAAATGTAATCATCATTATATAGTGAATATATAATGATTAATAAGAAAAATTACTAATTATTTTTGCACCATTATTTCTGGGACACTGTACGTTCAACAGTAAAAGTTCATATGATTCAAAGGTGTGCCAAAGAAGGGTTTTTCCATTATTTAATCACTTTTAGGGTTGTACTTCAAATAAAATTACTTTTGGTCAATATTACAAAAAGCTTTGTTTTGCGTATATATATATATATATATATATATATATATATATATATATATATATATATACCCAAACACACACTCCTACCACATTGAGGTTGTGTCAGGAACAACCCTTAATCACTCCCATTCACTTCATCAGCTGACATGTCAATAATGCACCTGCCTCTGGGCAACATTATCCACAGCACAACCCTGCAGACTACTCCACAGTTTACCCAGACTGCTTCATACACCCTGAGCTGGCACATTGCCAGCCTGTCGCCCCCCATATACCAAACTGCACCACATTTTTCTATCTAGACTCATCTTTTACTGTCCCAGACATCCAGGCCCCACTAACCCAGACTCCCTCACCCCACTTCCATCTCCTCCTCAGTCTACCCCTCCCCCTTCATCTCTGACACACAAATCCTTTTTAGCATCCTCCCCTCACTCATCCTCTCCATATGCCCAAACCATTTTAACACCCGCCTCATCTGTTCTCTCCACAAGACTCCTCCGACTCCCACACCTCCCACGGATAACAGTGTTTCTCACATGATCAATCCACCTCACCCCACAGATCAACCTCAAGCATTTCATTTCCAGTATATCCATCCTTTTCCTGTCCTTTGTGACCCATGACCTGCATCCATACAACACTGTTGGCACTACTATACCTTCAAACATACCCATCTTTGCACCCATAGACACTGATCTCTCCTTCCAAACACTTCTTACAGCACTCAGTACCTTTGCCCCTTCTTCCACCCTGTGCCCCACCTCTGCCTCCGTCATCCCACTCCTTGTCATATCCTTCCCCAAGTACCTGAAACACACCACTTCTATTTCCTCACCATACAAACTTACACTCAGTCACTCATGAACCTCCCTTTTACAGCACTACATAACCTTACTCTTATTCATATTTACTCTTAGCTTCCTTCACACACCCTCCTGAACTCAGTTACCCATCTCTGTAGCTTTTCTCTTGAGTCTGCCACCAGAGCCAAATCATCCACATAAAACAACTGATTCACTTCCCAAAAAACTCCCCAACAACATGCTTCACACACACCAGTACAGAGCTTAATTCATTTATTTGTAAGTACCTGATGGAGGTGGTTTGGTAATATCTGGAACTGGCCAATTTGGAGGTGGATTACTGAAGATGCTTAGATTAGGATCCTGCATTGGATGAAGGGGAGGAACATCTATCCCAGAGGATAGGAAGATAGATGCGGTAGTGTTGATTTCTGATGGAGGAGCCCAAAGGTTTTGCTGCATAGCTAACTTCTGAGAAAGAGGTGACAGGGAAGCCTCCTTTTCCTTCTCATCTTTCTTTAAAGACTCCTCAACTGAAATGGGATTATTCTCCTCGTCCTTTTGAGAGTAGTAGTGCACCTCCTCTTCACTTCTCTTCCTAAATGACAAGCAAGTTATTACAAGACTTATATACTAGGCAAGTGAGCAATTTTTCTAGCCCTTGAAACCTTTTCTGATACTTTCTCATAATTATTTCAGTAAGAGCAAATATCAACCTTAAGGCGCTACAATAATATTTTAACCTGTGAAATAAAAAATAATTACCTACCGTATATACTTGTAAAAGTCGAATTTTTTTTACCATTTTTTTAGGCTGAAATTAGGGGGTTGACTATTACACAAATAATCTTTTTTGAGGGGTTGAAATTCATGCTCAGTAGGAGCCCCCCAAAAAATTACCAAAAACCCAATTGATATACAAGACAATAAAGAAAAAAAGCACAAAGAATTATAGTCATTATCAAATATTTATTTATAAAATAATAGCCACCACTCTGATTTCATTCTATTTTAACATACTGGTAGGCTAGATTAGGCCTGCTGGTACTTTTGTAGCCTAAACCTAGGTTACCCAATAGCCAACAAAGACTTACTGTAACTATAGTTTATCAGTAAATACTTCAAATAGCTATAGTTTTGATGGAATGAAATGTTAATAATTGTTATTTTTCTGAAAAATCAGCATACAGATAACTATCTGATTCAGTAATAGGTAACTCAAATTTGGATCACAAATATTGATCTACCATCCATGAAAAACTAAGGTCAACTTTTAAGAGATATATGAAAAATTTAGGATTTTTGGCTAAAAGTCAGGGGTCAACTTTTACATGAGATCGACTATTACAAGAGTATATATAATAATTATAAAATTAAATCAGAAGTCAATACAGGAAACACTATCCTAGTTCAAAACTTACTTGTTGAGTTCACTTTCCATTTGTAGGAGATCAGAGAGAAAGTCTTCTTCCTTTTTAATTGTGTCTTGATTTAATAATTTTAGAAAATTTGATTCAGTCCCAAGTTTGCTATGGAAGATATTTAATTTTGTTTTAAAAATAAATCCATTTTAGGAACTCACCCCAAATTAATTTGTCAAGTCTTTTAAAACTCTTTAGCCATATTGTAACTTTAAAAGCTTATAGTGTAGCTTAGTATGCTATTTGTGTATAAAGCCAAATTAAACTTTTTATAATATCACTGATGTAGCACCTACAACATTCTGGATGTAGACCTACTATTTATTTGATATGTGCCTATATTAAAGACCTAAAAAGTAAAAGCGGATGTTTCATGGTTAGGCCCATCTTTTGAAAAGTTGGTAAGGTACAGGTGTTTTTTTTAAATTAAAGGCTACAATATCATAACATGCTATAAAATAACTTCATACAAACTGGTTAGGTTGTATTTCAATGCAATACGCAATGATGATCTTTTGATCCGTCTGTCTATTAACCTGTTAACTACGCAAGCACCCAGTTAGGAGTTGAGCCAAAAACATGGGCTATGCAGAGATATCCCAGTTTAAAGTTTAAATCTGTGTATATAGAAGGCTGCGCAGAAATGGTCAGAAGCAAGAGCCTGTGATATTACGGGTTGCGCAGCAAATGGGTTAATACCATTGTAGGATGGTTTATGTAAATCTGAAGTAGAAAGAAGATCAGCTAAATTCCACAAAGCTCCTAAGTTTTATACATTTACAATCAAAATATTGAATGTGACACTTTTCTTAATAACATGGTTAATGTTATTTTAGTAGATATTTACAAGACTTTTTTCAGTCAGCTTTTGATAAAATCTAAGCCTTCCCATGTTTCACTTTAAATTACCTAAGCTTGAATTAAAAAACAACTACTTTATCTATGACTTACCTTGAATAGAAAAATATGATCTACTTGCGCACACACATTATATATCTAGGCAGTCTGCGCTTAGTGCTCTTAAATGGCTCCGAAAAAAACCAAGCACTAAGTAAAACAGTGCTAAGCAGGAACTATTTTCCCAGAAGAAAGAATGTAAATAGGGTTAATTCATTCCCACAGCCCCCCCTCTTTGTGCTATAAAATTATATTAACTAACAAAAATATAATGTAATTGGTTATATTGTGCATTGTTTATTGATAATGTTACAAAACAATAGTGTACACTACATGTAGCTAAAATATAGTGTATGGAACTACCCTAAAAGTAGAAGCACTGGCTAAATTGCAGTGTGGCTGCATGGCACTGATACACTGTGGCAATCACATACACAATAACACTGCCTAGCATACAATGCCAAGTGTATTATAATAAATAGCACCAAGTGCTAAGCATTTGCTTATAGGTATCTACTTGTATATAAAAATAGTGCTATAGCAAAACAGTACAAAGTAGGGATTGCCTGCACAATGTAATTTACCAGCAGACTCGTAATAACTTTCATTTTTGTGAAGATTCAAAAATGTAATCTTTAACTCCAAAAAAAAAGGGGGGAAACAAAACAGATAATGGTTATTATATTCAATACCATATATAACATTAAAACAAATATTCTACGCAGTTGGACAAACCTCGAGACAGCATTTAGGGCTTCCTTTGCAACAATATGATCTTTATCGAGTTCTAAACATCTGGAATAACATTTCTCAGCTTCCTTTAGCTTGTCTTTTTCTTCTAATCTAATTTAAAAAGATGATACAAAAAACAAGTGAATACTGCATACTATGGAAAAATCCTTAACTTTTCTGTTTCCAAAGACAATAATAATAATAATAATATACAATAACTTGGAAACAAATTTATTACAATCCTAAATTTAAATTAAAAATTTGTATTTTAGAAATTTTTAAATTTCTTTAACTTTATTCACTTTCTCCACAACTTTTGCTACTTTGATTTTTTAACTTCTTTGAACAAAATAATTAACTTACTGCTTTCCTAACTCAACCATGGTCTCACACATGTATTTTCTGGCATTTGTGTGGCTTGGATTATATTTCAGAGCCTTTTCAAAGTCTTCTATGGCTTTTTCATATCGCCCAAGATTGGCTAATCTAAAAAAGTGAAAATATGTCAAAGAAGTCTTCTCTGTGTCTACAAATCCAGTTATGGAATATGGCAAGTTAACCTATAAATAAAGTAGTCTACTCACAAAGCCCCTTTAGCTACAAAAGCTTCCACATTCTCAGGATCAATCTGAAGAGCTTTGTTAAGGCATTGAAATGCTTCTTCATGCTGGCCTTTCTTGAAATGAGTTACTCCATCTGCTACACTTTTATGGGCCCACTTGCACATCTGGGCTTTACGAAGTGTGTTTGCTTTTTCCGATTCAGAGTAAATACCCCTGAATATATAATTTCATAATTAATTAACCCTGATTATCTTTTAACTATCAACATTTCTTATGTATAATCCAGGTAGTTGCACAGATGGTGAACTGATGACCTTATGAAGCATGCTTAACTGCATATTTGTACTTCAAATATAAAGTTAAATACAAAAACATAATCTATCTCCTTAGTTACAATGTGTGCTTGAGATTTTATCCATTCCCATAATGACAGACCTGAAGGTACTTAAAAATTATTTTCCATGGAAAAAATAAAAAAGACCAAAATGAATAATACTATGTAACATCATTTCTAAAATTGTCACCACACACACACACACACACACACACACACACACACACATACACACACACACAACACATATATATTATATATATATATATATATATATATATTAAGAATAGCCTACAACAAACACGAATGATTACTGAATCAATCGCTTATTTAAATAAAAAGGTCTCTTGAATGTATGCCGATGAAACAAAATTAATTTAGCGTGATTACATGCTTGAAAGCAACAAAACTATTTACAAATCAAAACAAATGAATGTAACTACAGGACCTATGCATCCAGCATTTTAAAAGAAAATCAGGCCTGGCAAGTTATCTCATACATGTTCTACTAATTCAATACAAAAATATGTGAATCAAATGTTTATTTATAAATATCTATTACAGCTATTACTTTTAGAATCTTAAATAAAACCCAATTAAAATACCCATATATCTGGATGCGATTCATGTAAGTGTGTATATATATGGCACCTCGGTGGTGTAGTGGTTAGCATCGCTGACTACAAAACCATCAGCCCCAGGTTCGAGACCCGACAGCAGCGTGCAGCAAAACCCAGCTGTTCATCCTTCCACACAATAAAGAATGTGGTTGGTAGATAAATGGGTACCCTAGGTGGCCTAGTGGTTAAGACACTGGGCAAAAAGTCTAAGAATTTTATACATACAAATAATGTTAATAAATAAATAAATTACAATGATATCACTGCAGTGTATGCAATACTTTTCAAAACAACTATACAAGGCCAGGAATTACCCTAGGCTAGAACAGGAGGGCCCTTGGCCCTAGCCTGAGTCAGCACCATGTCAGTAAGGATGGAACAGCAATGAAAAAAAGTATATCTTGTATTGTGGGCTATTTCTTATAATAATTGTGAAGAAAGTTTGCATTTATTTTAAGAAAAATATAATAAACCACCACCAAATGCAACCACTCTTCAATACTGGAAGCTCAAACTTTTGGAAACAGGGAACCTGGTAAAAGATTGTTCAAACAGCAGAAAGCCAGTAATGGCAACAGGTGACAACAAAGAAAATGTTCTGGCCAGTTTTCAAGTTGATCCAACAACTTCAATGAGAAAAGTCACAGAGGAATTGGGTAATTCCAAATTTTGTCGCAAAAATATTGAAATCACAGGGGTACCATGATTACAAACAAAATCCAGCTGTTCATCCTTCCACACAATAAAGAAAATTGGTTGGTAGAAAAATGGGTACCATGGGTGGCCTAGTGGTTAAGATGCTGGGCTGCTGGTGGGGGCATGATTCAGATTTCATATTAAACTGTAGGTATAAGGTAGAGTGACAAAGCTTGACCTTCATCAGAGTGAATAATTCATGTGAAAGCAAAACCCAAGGTTCACTGAGGAAAGTTGAATTATTTTTAACTAGATTCAGAGTTAGATAATATGACAGTGGTCAGTCAATTCCAATAACTCTGCAAAATATGCAAACTGTTACAGATGAAACCAGGATTATAAAATTATTTCTTTCTTTATCTCCTAGATCTTGAGTGTATGAAATACAGTGATTATGATGGTGATATATATCTCTTATTAAGTGTGTAGCAAATAAGGAGAATGAACTTTTGCAATGACAGTACAAGAGTAAATTCACTTGCACTATTCATGTGAAAATAAATGCTGAAATAGCTGACACAGGAAAAGTAAAAAATGCTGACCATGGCAGACTTATGAAGTAAGACACCAGCAGGGCAAAATAAAAAATAAAATGAGAGAAAAGAATGATGCAAATAAAAACCCAAATATGGAAAGGTTAACAAATAATAATAATAATAATAATAATGTGAAACAATGTCAGGAATAAAGTCCAGATGAAAAATACAAACAAAATCATATGGAAATATTGCAGTATTTTCATGATAAAAAGGGACATTGCAAATTTAGTCAAATGGAAATTCCACTATCATCAAACTATCCACACAAAATTGGTTGTATGACATCCATCATGTACGTACTGGTAATTTTTCTTTGTACAATTATTTTCTATTTCTATATTTTTCCTGTTTTTATTTATGTACTACTGTATATTGTACTTTATACTCTATTTTTTTCTGTAAGTGAACATCAAGTATCCACATTTTTCAACTATCTGCATGCCTCTAGGAATGGACATATGCGGATAGCACGAGGGTAATTCAATAAGTATCCGCACTTTTTATTTTCACATCTGATAGATTATAAACACATCACTTCTCGACATAGTCTCCCTGTTTCTCAATACACTTAGTCCAGCGACCTACAAGCTTCCTAATGCCATCACAAAAGAATGTTTTTGGCTGTGTGTGTAGCCAGTCATGCACCGCCTCCTTCAGGTCATCATCACCTTGGAATCATTGACCTCTCAAAGCATCTTTAGTGGTCTAAACAGGTAAAAATCCGAAAGTGCCAGGTCTGGATTGTAGGCTGGATGGTCGAGAACTTCAAATTTAAGTTCTTGAAGGCATTTTCTAGTCTGTGCAGCAGTATGAGGGTGCGCATTATCATGTAACAGAATAATACCTTCCAACAATCTTGCTCTCCATTTTGTGTGAATTGCTTGCTTTAACTCATTCTGAAGCATGTCAGAATACAATGCACTTGTTACTGTAGTTCCATGCTCTAGATAATGTTCAAGGATAAGGCCTCATGTATCCCAAAACAGTGTTAGCATAACTTTACCTGCTGATGGCTGTGCTTTGAACTTCCTTGCAATGGGAGATGTTGGATGCTTCCATTGCATGCTATCATTTGCTTTCTGGTTCATAACCTTTGGTTAGCTTCCACCCGAAGTGTTCATTCTGACAAAGGTCAAGCTTTTCACTCCACCTTAGACCTACAGTTTAACGTGGAATCTGAACCACGCCCCATCAGCAGCCCAGCATCTTAACCACTAGGCCACCTAGGGTACCTATTTATCTACCAACCACTTTCTTTATTGTGTGGAAGGATGAACAGCTGAGTTTTGCTGCATGCCAGCTGCCATCGGGTCTTGAACCCAGGGCCAATGGATTCGTAGTCAGCAACGCTAATCACTACACCACCGAGGTGCATAGTGATGGATCCAGGTTTCATCTCCAGTGATAATGCGCTCCAAAAAGTCTTCACCTTCATTATGATACCATGCCAAAAGATGAGAGCAGACATCCATATGATTACGCTTGTGCTCTTCTGTCAACTGTTCGGACACCTTCATTAGACTGATGTCTAATGAAGATGTAATTTCTTTTATTGTTAATCTTCTGTCATCAAAAAACATGGCTCTGGCTTCTTCCTGCTTGTCACCACTGGTTGATGTTGATGATCATCCTGAGCGCTGAGCATCTGTCACACATGTCTGACATTCCTTGAACATTTGAATCCACTCGTACACACTTCGCCATGGTAATGCATTATTCCCATACTGAGCACATAAACATGTGTGAATTTCAGTTCCTTTCACACCTTCTGCTCACAAAAAACAAACCACAGATCTCTGTTCTTCCAAAGTATGGTACAAATTGAAAGCAGCACAGCCATGCTCACTACTCATATGATATGTGACAGCTATGAGTAGCCTAAATAAGCCTATAGATCTCAGTTTGGCTCATTATTATGAGTATATATCATACAGGGTGTTTGAAAACTTTCTGTACAAATTGTAATGGGGGATAGGCAACACCAAGACAAACCCTTTTCATCTATAAGTGTATGTCCGCTGATGTCACCATTCAGCGCGAGAGGGCGCCGCTGCAGTTGGCTAAAAGGTGAAGTGGGCTAGACTCACGCTTGCTGCGGGCATTCTTAAATCGGACGTAGTATGCGTAACATGGAGCGCTTCACAACTGCTGAGATGGCTGACATGCATATGGTGTATGGGGCTGCCAATGGAAACGGAAGAGCTGCTGTGAGGTTGTACCCACAGCGCTTCCCAAACAGATGTGTGCCAAACCACGAAACGTTTGCGCATTTGCATCGGCGACTGCGAGAAACTGGAACATTCCATGCAAACATGCATGACACTGGTCAGGAGAGAAACGTGTGCACTCCTGACATGGAAGAAGAAATCCTACGGCAATTTGAGGACAATCCAAGCGCAAGCACGCAAGGTGTTGCATGTATCCTCGGTGTGAACCACGACCTGGTCTGGAGTGTGTTGCACGAGCAGCAGTTACATCCATTTCATCATCAGAGTGTCCAGGCATTACAAACCCGTGTAGCATGTGGATTTGCGTGTGCCCACACGTGAGAATTGTGCATGTTAAACACACCCTCACGTGTGAAACAGGCCTCATCTGAGAACAGCACATAAGCCGGAAAATTAGGCTGCACTGCTGTCTGCTGCAGAAACCAGCGTGCGAATTCCACACGAAGAGGGTAATCCCGAGGTTGTAATGCCTGGACTCTCTGACGATGAAACGGATGTAACTGCTGCTCGTTAGGGTGGCAATAGCCAATAGGGGTAAAAATCCAAGTTGCCTGGAGGAGCGAGTGCGGTGGCGCGTTTGGTGCAGTTCCTGAAGAAAATCACTCAGGCAAATTTTTAGGACTTTTGATAAACATTAGGGGGTGGTACAAGAGTAACAGTTTCCACCATTGTCACTTACTAATTCTCTATTTTGTATACTTTGCAGGTAGATGAAAAATGGCGACTACTCTAAGAAAGAATGTTGTTTTATGGCTACTGGAGACTTCTCCCAACTCATATGCCCTTACAGGAGCCAAATTGCCATCCAAGTGGCAGGTTCTGAAATGATTCTTGTTCTTTCACCTGTCCGAGTCTCGCCCTGTCAGAGAAAGTAGCCGACTGGTGATAACAGAGGTCGAACAGATGTGGAAGAATGCAAGTCTTCCGACTCAAGCTACGCACCAGGCACAAGACAAGCTGGAGAACCTCCATTCTGAGTGGAGAAGCTTAAAGAAATTACGAGCGAGGCGTACCAAAACCCAGATGGACAAGGAGAAGGTCTTTCTAGAAGGTCTGAAAGGCCTGTTTGATTGCGCTCACGGTGATGCGCTCAAAATCATCAAAAATAAAGAAGACAAGCAGTTTCTTCTTGCGCAGCGTGAGCCTGGTCATCGAGGAACTATAGGACTTGTTGATCAGAAGTATATTAGACAAGAGGAGAACAAAATGACGCGGCAGCGTGAGCAAGAGAAAAGGAAACGAAGGAACATGAATGAACTCCAGAAGATGGACAGGTCCGTGGTTTTGGAGTCGAGCAGCAGTTCTACAAACGAGGATACTGACAAGGAAGATGAGGTGAATGTCAGAGCAATAGGAGGCGCGTCATCTGCCACTCCCAAGAGGAAAAGATCAAGAGGGTTAAATCAGATTGTTACTCAAGAACTGGTGCAAGCGTTGGACTGCACAAAGATATCCAATCGCCGGGCAGTCCATGTTATGGCCAATACCTTAGCAGCTGCTGGACAAAGTATGGAGCACTACGCATTGAATCGAGAGACAATCCGACTAGCTCGAATGAAATTCCGCCAAGACATCGCGGACGAGCTGAGAAGGTCCTTTTCCCCCACGGTACCATTAACAGTTCATTGGGATGGCAAGCTCCTTCCAGACATTACAAACAAAGAGACGGTCGATCGCCTTCCAGTCCTGGTTTCAGGAGAAGGTGTGATGAAGCTGTTGGGGGTACCAAAGCTGCCATCATCAACAGGTCTGGCACAGGCAACAGCAGTGCATGACATGCTGGAAGACTGGCAGTTATCTCCCGGGATCATAGCCATGTCTTTTGACACGACATCATGTAACACCGGTCGCTTGAACGGCGCTTGTCAATTCCTCGAGCAGAAGCTCGGGAAGAAACTTCTCAATCTTGCTTGTCATCACCACATCGCGGATATAGTTCTCGAAAAAGTTTTCGAAGCCTTAGTAGCATGCTCTTCGGGACCAAAGATCAAGCTCTTTCAAAGATTGGCGGAGGTGTGGCCAAAGATTGTAAAGGATTCGTTTCTTTCTGCTGAGGGAGACCGTGAGGTGGCAGATCGGATGCACGCATTCAAGGAGAAAGTTGCAGAGTTTGTGCACGAACAGTTGAGATCTCAGCAGCCTCGCGATGATTACCGTGAATTCCTGGAACTCATACTGCTATTTCTCGGAATAAATCTACCACGGGGAAATCATATTCAAACTCCGGGTGCCCTCCACAGGGCACGGTGGATGGCAAAATGCATCTATGCATTTAAGATCTTCTTGTACCGTCACCAGTTGCGGAACTTGGGGAAACTCACGGACCAGGAGCTCCAGGGTGTTACTGACTTCTGCCTCTTTGTTGCAGAGATTTACGTTAAAGTTTGGTTCAATGCCCCGGTAGCTAGATATGCTCCGTGGTTGGACTTGGAGCTGATACAAAAGCTGGTGCAGTACAGACAAGTTAACCGACATGTGGCAGAGGCCGCTTTGAAAGGGATCACTAGCCATCTTTGGTACTTAAGTGAAAAGTTGGTTGCTTTGGCCTTTTTTGATGAATATCTCAGCAGCGCGGTGAAAAGAGGCATGGTTGAGGCGCTCAAAAATGAAGAAAGGAAGAGTCCTTCGCCTCGTGTGACAATTGATGTGGGAGATGCTGAACATCTTTCTTTGGCAGCCTTTGTCACGAAGAACACATTGGCCTTCTTCCACCTGCTCCAGCTTCCCACATCCTTCCTCTCCAAGGATCCAGAGCAGTGGGAAGATGAAGATTTTCAACAAGTGAAACAGCGCGTCTCTGCCATCAGTGTTGTCAATGATCCCGCAGAAAGAGGAGTTGCCCTAATGAAAGATTTTAACGCTGTGCTGACCACACAGGAGGATCAACAGCAATACGTTCTTCAGGTTGTGGAGCAGCACCAGAAGATGTTCCCTGATGCCAATAAATCCACATTCATTCGAAGCCAGAAAAATTAGGCATAATTGTAATCTATCAGATCACTACAAGCTATTGCAATCCTATTTGAGGTTGTTTGAGTCTTATCAGAATCGTTCTTTTCAGTTTTTTGTTTTGTATAACTTTGAAGCTCACTCGAACACTCGTTTCCAATAGCCTAGAGTACAAAGTTCTTTGTGTCTTGTACCACCACTTAAAATAAGATTAGGAACTTGAAATTTGGCAGAATTTGTTTTTTCAATAAACCAAATAAAATGAGCACCCGCACATTTTAAATTTTGAGACCATTTTTTATTGCCACCCTACAGTGCTCGTGCAACACTCTCCAGACCAGGTCGTGGTTCACACCGAGGATACGTGCAACACCTCACGTGCTTGCGCTTGGATTGTCCTCAAATCACCGTAGGATTTCTTCTTCCATGTCAGGAGTGCGCACGTTTCTCTCCCGACCAGTGTCATGCATGTTTGCATGGAATGTTCCAGTTTCTCGCAGTCGCCGATGCAAATGCGCAAACGTTTCGTGGTTTGGCACACGTCTGTTTGGGAAGCGCTGTCGGTACAACCTCACAGCAGCTCTTCCATTTCCATTGGCAGCCCCATACACCATATGCATGTCAGCCATCTCAGCAGTCGTGAAGCGCTCCATGTTACGCGTACTACGTCCGATTTAAGAATGCCCGCGGCAAGCGCGAGTCTAGCCCACTTCACCTTTTAGCCAATTGCAGCGCCGCCCTCTCGCACCGAATGGTGACGTCAGCGGACATACACTTATAGACGAAAAGGGTTCGTCTTGGTGTTGCCTATCCCCCATTACAATTTGTACAGAAAGTTTTCAAACACCCTGTATATACTATATTATCACTAAAATAAAAAGTGTGGATACTTATTGAAGTACCCTCAATATATTAACGATTTAGATGTCAGCCTAGTCAGTACGGTTTCAAAGTTTGCAGATGATACAAAGTTGGGTGGTAGGCAGTGGCGACTGGCATATAGGAGCGATGGAGCAGTCGCTCCCCCTTGCTTGAAACGATAAATATTAATTTAACAGATAAAAAATATATTAATTTTAAGATATTAAAATAAATATTCTTGAAATAATTTTAAAAATTCATGTGGCATATCTTGATTCATGAGGCATTTTGAGTAAGCCTTCATACAGTACATAATATTCTAAACTTATAGCATAGCTTCAAACAGCGTACCGCTGTTTGAATACAAAATAATATTGCAGCCGAATGGAGCGATAGATTTTTCGCTCAAGTAAATATAAATTATATCTTACTGTTGTAATGAAAATATAAGTACAATCGCGAATTTTTTTTATAATAACAACTTTATTTTTACTAATAGTTACTTCAGTAATAATGATATAAGCCATTTATATGTATTTTATTGAAATTATTACTTATTTGTAATTAACTAGAATTGTACGTCTGGCATAGCCGCATATGTTAATACAAGTACTGTACTCTTGTGAGCGGCAGTTGGATTCGCGCTAGCCTATTGTGAGTCCGTGTTGTCGTACAATTTTATGAAATCGCACCCCCATACATTTATACCACGAGTCGCCACTGGTGGTAGGGTAATTAATGATGAAGATAGAAGTAAAATCCAGGAAGATCTGAACAAAATTGTTGATTGGTCACTCACATGGCAAATGAGATTTAGCATCCATAAGTGCAAAATTTTACATATAGGTTCGCATAATGGTAATTTTGCGTATACTATGTCAGGGAAGGAGTTGACAAGCGTAGAACAAGAAAAAGATTTAGGAGTTATCGTCACTGGTGATTTAAAAGTGGTGAAACAAAGTACAGCAGCAGTCAATAAGGCAAAAAAGGTGCTCGGTTTTATAGCTAGGAATTTTTCGTACAAATCACGCAATATTATTGTTCCTCTTTATAAATTATTAGTTAGACCCCACTTGGAGTATGCAATCCAATTTTGGAATCTGCATATGTGCAAAGATATAGATAAAATTGAAAGAGTTCAAAGATGAGCAACTATGATGACTCCATCACTTAGGTCAAAGTCTTGAACTTCAACTTGAATTCTTAGACATTGATGCTTGGGGGGTTTGTTAAAGTTGGAGATGGCAAAGAACTCTTGACAGATATGATAAGCGGTTCATAGGGATCAGGACCAACTTCTGAACCTAAAGCAGATGTGGAAGCCCATACTTCAACTATTTGATTTTGACTTGCATACTTTTCTAAATGTGAATGAATGATGGTGAGACTTTTGCCCTCTTTTTCTGAATGAATGTTAACCCACGAATGATAGGTGTTGCTCCTTACTTAACCCCTTATTCTCCTGTCTTCTCTTAACCCCCTACTCTCTCCTTTCTCTCGGGCTAGCCTTAGAGTGGATCTTAGGGTCTTTGTTAGCCTTAGCTTCTGTAGATCTGTAGAATGCATTCAGTCTTTGATGTCAATTCAGTTCTACAATGGTTACCTTTTACTTAAGAACTATTTTTAGTTCATGACACTTAACTCCATTCCTTATCTTGCTTTTTCCACTTCCAGATGCAAAAGGAATTTTACTAGTTTTAGCCACCAAAAATAAAAAATATCACAAGTATAGAAAAACTAATTTCAGTGATTTGGTTCAGCCAAATTTATTTGTCATGAATCACTAACTAAAAGTTGGTTATATACCATATCTTAGGGTCTACTATCTCTACTATATCTTGCATGTGTTTAAGATAAAGTGTTTATTCCTGTATAAAATAAGGTTTAAGAGGATTATGACTGGTAGGTATTAAATACTAATAAAAAATTAAAGCTTATAAGGTCCATAAGGCTCCTATTTTATTTATATATATTAGTGTGTCCCAATTTCTTTTGTTCCTGAAGTTTGTCATGCACACCCCCCTAATTACTTCCACTCGTGAAAACATGCCAGCAAGATGAATTTCATTCGTGTTCTTTAATTTTAAGGGTCCCCTCAAACCATGTGTTACTATTGCTGAACGGCTACTCTCTACCTTATACTAATTGTAGCATATTTCTTTTCAGGTTATGGATACAAGAAAGCAGGAGACTGTGTGGTTGGTGGGGGTGTTGCAAAATGAACCCCTGGAAACGCTGTCTCAACTCCCAACAGTGGGAGATGTTCTTCGACGTCTGTTGTTCTTCACTCAGAAGAAAAAAATGTCCATGGCAGAAGCTGCCAATGTGGTAGCTGATGAGGTTATGGCGGTGTGGGCTCGGGCATCTATTCCGACCTCCCACAAGCCCAAGTGCATCGAGAGGATCAAGGCCCTGTCCACGGACTATGAGAAGGTTGCCAGAAACCAAAACCGTGGGGGAGAGAAGCAACTGGAGCGGGAAAAGGGATTCCAAGCCAACCTGAATACACTGTTCGAAACAGCTCATGCCAACGCCATGAAACTCATCAAAGTCCCCGAAGATCGAGACTTTCTGAATGACCAGCGAACCGTGCGGAAGATGTACATCGGAGGAGAGGACCTGGAGTTTGCTAGCAGGGCAGCGGAGCGGGAGAAACACTGAGCAGCTGAAGAGAAGAGGAAGAAGAAAAGTCGCGAAGAGATGGACTCACTGCAAGCAAAAGGAACGGTGAAAAGTGGGTCTTCTTCTTCTTCGGAGTCCATGGCCAAAGCATCCGATGATGATGTCCAATATTCCTCTCCTGGTCCTTCGGCTCCTCGATCCGCTCCCAAGGACGGCCAAGTGTCGGCAAGGAGGATCATCCAATATCCCAATTTTGCTGCAGCCCTGGATCGAACTGGAACCTCAGTACGCCAAGCGATGCACATTGTGGCTCCAGCACTCGCTGCCGCGGGAGTTGAGTTATCCTCGGTCACCTTGTCCAAATCAAGTCTTCACCGTTCACGGCAGAAGTCCAGGAAGAACTTGGCAGCCGGAATCAAGACGAGTTCAATCCTGATATGCCGCTTGTTGTCCACTTTGATGGCAAACTCCTCCCTGATTCGGATGGAGGGAAATTGGATCGCATACCAGTGCTGGTCAGCGGGAAGAATCTTGAGAAATTGTTGGCGATTCCAAAAATCCCTGACAGCACAGGACAGCGGATGGCTGGAGCTGTTCTGAAGGTGCAGGACGATTGGCCGCAAGTTCAACCATGGATTGCCGGTCTCTGCTTCGACACAACAGCGGCGAATACCGGTACGTACAGCGGCGCTTGTAGGATTATCCAGGACCAAATGGACCGCCGCGTTCTTTTCCTGGCTTGCAGACACCACATGATGGAATTGGTAATCACCTCAGTCTTTGACCTGTTCTTCAGGTCTTCTGGCCCCGAAATTGCGCTGTTCGCTCGCTTCAAATCCCAATGGGAGTTCATCGACCAGAAGCAGGCTTCTCCGTTCAACGGCGATGGCCCAAGCGACATCCTTTCGGAATGGGTGGCGTTGAAAAAAGGGCAGATTGTCCACTTCATTGAAGAACAGCTTGAAGTTGGCCACCCAAGAGACGATTACCGGGAGTCCCTGATCCTCGCTCTGGTCTTCCTCGATGGTCATGGCAAACGAGATCTCCGGTACAATCGTCCTGGAGCATACCACCGGGCCAGGTGGATGGCCAAAGGCATTTACTGTCTTAAGATGTTCATCTTCCGAAGCCAATTCCACCTGACCGCTCACGAGGTCCAGTCACTACGCAGGATAAATGTCTTTGCCATCACCATCTACCTCCAGAGGTGGTTCGAGGCTCCATTGACGGCGGACGCGCCCGTCAATGACCTGGAGCTGTTGGAGGACCTAGAGCGGTACACGGCGGTGGATCATGATGTAGGTACCGCCGCATTGACGAAATTCCGGGGCCACCTCTGGTACCTAAGCGAAGATTTAGCCGGACTCGCTATGTTCTCCTCCAAAACCACCGATGCAGAGAAGATGGCCATGCTCCAAAACTTGCACAAGAAGACCGAAAACCCAAAAGATCTGCGTCGGCTGGAGGGAAAGAGGGTCTTGACCGTGAGACGGTCGGATTTGAGCACCTTGGTCACGAAAAGGACTCAAAACCTTTTTCATTGCCTGAAGCTGCCAGTTCCAAAAACCCCCAAAGATCTCGAAGGATGTGCACCATCGTTGAAGTCTGTGAACGACGCGGCAGAACGGGCGGTGAAACTGCCGGAAGATTTCAACGAGGGCCTGACAAAAAACGAGGAGGAACGGCAGCTCGTGTACCAAGTCGTCGAATACCACCGCCAGCAGTTCCCCTCAGCAGACGAAAAGATCCTCTGTCCCCCGAAATGAAATGTGCCATTTGGAAGAATTTCCATTTCCTTTAATTTAGTCATTAGAAAGAATTTACATTTCATTCTTCCATTCTAGAATGATTAATGCTGAGCATTTACGTTTGTTCATATAGGGTCGAATAAACAAGGTCAATGAGGGGACCCTTCCCCTCCTAATAGGCCAATGAATTTTTGCCCATTTTTTCCTTTCTTCAAGTGTAATTAATTAAAGGGGTGTGCGATTTGACTCTTGCAAATTTGTATTTTCACATGTGAGGCTGGGACACCCTAATATATATATATATATATATATATATATATATATATATATTATAATGACAATACTGTACTTTTGAAATCTCACAAATGAGCATTGTACCATAGATATTTATATAAAGGCTATAGAGTAGCCCCACTAATGGTAGGCATGGTAGTTGTCTTTTCCAAATCTTATGTTTCAAGAAAGCAACAGGCCAGCTACCTCTACTAATTGACTCAAGCTGAAGTAGCCCAGGCTCAGGCCCCGATCCTTCACTTACTCGGGGAATATAGAACATGATGTTACCTTTACCTGTAATCAGTGATGTACTATTGTTTTAATTTTTGCCTTTATATGAAATTATTTCTTGTTTAGTAGGCCTATTCAATATCTAAACAGTCCATATTATAGTAAAATTTCAGTAAAGTAAGGAAGGTTCAGGAAAAACAGATACAATAGTAAAAAAAAGCATTACATTAACTGAAAAAGATAAACCCCCCAAAATTTAGGTGGTTTTCATGAAATTATGAAATAAACCCACACAAGTGGTTTCAGCAAAACCAAAATCCCAAAATTTTGCCAACCCTGATTTTTTTCACATTTAAAAAATGTATACTTTTTGCAAAATTCAACAAAAATACCATCATCTTATGACAGTCAGGAGATAATCAAGGCATAATCTCTCAACATTCTTGGCATTTCCTTTTCTCATGATCTTTCCTGGAAAGATCACATATACTCTTTCTAAAACAGCTTCTAAGAGGTTAGGTATGCTATACCACCTCCACAATTTCTTCACCCTGACTCACTTGCTGTCTCTGTACAGGGGTCTTGTTCGCCCCTCTATGGAGTATGCTTCTCATGTGTGGGTTGGCTCAACCCACACAGCTCTACTTGACTGGGTGGAATCAAAGGCTTTTTGTCTCATCAATTCCCCACTTCTTACCAATTGTCTTCAATCTCTCTCTCTCTCCACTGCAATTGTTGCCTTACTCACTCACTCTCTTTACTATTACTATTATAACAGACATTGCTCTTGTGAACTCTCCAACTGCATGCCTCCTCCTTTAAGGAGAGGACGCAGCACCAGACTTTCTACACTTTCTCATTCCTTTTCTGTCCAAATATCTAATGCAAGGGTTAATCGGTATTTTCAGTCTTTCATCTACTCAACCTGTCAACTCTGGAACAATTTTCCTCAATCTATCTTTTCTCCTGTCTATGACCTCCCATCTTTCATCTTGAAAACCATGAACCTTGATTTTAGCTCTTCTTCTTCTATGGGAGAGGCACTTTTTGCAAGCATTTGTCCTTGGCCCCTCCTTCCTGCATAAAAAGAAAAAATTTAACTTTTTACTCTGTGTACTGGCTTCTATTTAACTGCTGGTGTATAACATCCGCCAAAACAAGTATTGTATGCCAATCTAGTGCTTTTTTATTGCACATGTACCTCATGTGCTGAAACTTTCCACAGGTAATATATATATGAGGGTGGGCTGGAAAGTAATGCCTCCACTCAATTTTAAATGGGTTGAAGGATTTTATCAAAACAAAAGCAGATATGTACCTTAGAGTTTATTCTTCAAAACAATACATTTACTTTTCTATAAAATCACCCTCTCCCTCAATACATTTATGCCAATGATAAATGAGTTTTGAAATCCATCCTGGTAAAACTCAAAGCTTTGACTATGAAACCAAAATTTCACAGCAGCCTTAACTTCTTTGTCAGACTCGTAGTAATTTCCACAGATATGTTCTTTAAGTTTAGGAAAGATGCGGCAAGATGGTGAATTGCAGGTCCTCAATTGTTTCTTATGTTTAAACATTGGTGTGAGGCTGTGCGTTGCCATGGTGAACAATGACTGCATTTTTGTGAGTGTGAACCCTTCTGATCCATTTTTTCAACTTCTTCAGTTTCAATAAAATGTGTGTTGATTGCTGTTCCACTTTCTGTAAAGTCTTTGAGAACAACAACATTGATATCCCAAAAAACAGTCATCACTTTTCCAGCCAATTTTTGAACTTTAAATTTCTTTGGTTGCTGTGAATTTTTGTGCCAATATTCCATGGACTGCCATTTATTTTCAGGGTCATAATGGTGGACCCACATCTCATCTCATCTGTCACAATGCTGTGCAGAAATTCATTTCCTTCATTTTCGAAGCACTGCAGATTTTCTTGGCAAATGCGTAGTCTCTCAGTTTTCATCTCAGCAGTGAGCATGCAAGGCACCCATCTGGTGCAGACCTTTCAGTAACTGAGAAAACTGATAATGTGTCTCACTTGCTCTTTGGAGATATAGAGCATTGTAGCAATTTCATTTTGTTTAATGTGATGATTTCCATGAATCAGTTCATCAACGTAGTTCCAATGAGACTCATCAGTTGCCATTACAGGCCTTCCACTTCATGGTTTGTCTCACAAATCTTCTTACCCTGCCTCACCCAATGTCAAACAGTACTCACATCAACACACAGTTTGCATTCACCAATGAATGTCTATGGGAGCAACACTTTCCACTGTCAAAAATTCAATTACAGCATGTTGCTTGAAGCGAATGTCTTTACTCCTTTCCATTGTAATCAATACCGTATTGAACCAACATGTGGAATGAGTGTAGGCTATATTAGACTATAACACAAAGCCAGTTTTATCTGGTTACCTCTACACAATCCAGAATGGGGTTGGGGTATTAAGTTACAACAGAAAACCAGTTTTTATCTAGCTACATCTACACAATCCAGAATTATTCAAGTGGAGGCATTACTTTTCAGCCTACTCTCATAAAGTGTGTGTGTGTGTGTGTGTGTGTGTGTGTGTGTGTGTGTGTGTGTGGTGTGTGTGTGTGTGTGGTGAGCCAAAAGTAAGGAAACAACCAATTGGCCATAGTCCTACATCACAGTTACATCAGTTATAAAAAAAAAAATGTGATGCTGAAAAGAGTGTCCATGAATTAATCACAAGTTAGGCTTAATCCTTCCCAGTCAGCTACCATACTTGTTAAAACAACTTTCACAGAGAGCTATATCATATCCGTGCAAATGTTGAAATAAATATAAAATTTCAATAATATATGCAAGACAGATACCATTTGGTAACTCCCAGCAGGAAAGGGTTAAGTGGATTATTCTTCATCATTCTCCATTCAAGTTGATACACTATTCACCAGAATACTTATGAGGTTGCTCATCAGTACCAGAAGCATTATGGCCAGACTCTTCCAGCACACAAGAACAGTTTGAATGTTGTACAGAAGGTCAATGAAACTAGGTATCCACTAAATTATTGGGGGATGTTAATATAAAGTTAGTACAGTAAGGGTCTTAATTTATGTATTTGAATGTGCTGAATCCAAATAAACCACCAACAAAAATTCTCTATTCAGCCATTAACCCCCCCTGGACATGGGGTCTAAAGTTTGAGTTTCCTTGTTTATTTATTGGAGAAATTACATTCTTGTGGAGTTTCCCAGCAATTGAGAGGAACAACATAATTTAAAAAGTGGTTAATCAAGTGAATCATAACATTTCAACCTCACAGATTCAGAACAACACATTATATCTGATGTTTTGTGACCTATTCTAGTTTCAGATGCCATACATTTCACCTTATTTAGTATAAAATAAGAAATTTGTCATTTTTCCTCTTCAGTAACACGTATCTTATCTTTTTTTGCAGTGAATCAAATTGAATTTCCTGCCATGGCACCACACATACATTATATAAGAGGAATTGGTGGTGTGTCATATGTGGACAATATGTGCCTTAGCTTTCCATCTGGAGCACTAGCAGTGGGAAAGTGTATTAGAGAATGATGGCCCTCCTCCATCATGAACAAGCTGGAGCTCAGCAGCAGTATGTATGAGCCTATCTTATACTATCATCTTTCATATTATAATGTTCCTATTTATGAATATTTGAGAAATATATAGCCATTTCCTTTTGATGTAGATTTAATGGTCATGCATTTACTCAGATTTTTTTTTTTTTTTTTTTTCCTTCCTGCACAGATCAATGGATGCTGCTGCACGGATAACAGCCACCATCCTTATTGAGCATTGAGTTCTGCAACATCTACACAGTCTTGCAAGTGAATCATAAGGCAAATCATCAAGCTATACAAGCACTTTCAGGAGATTTTGTGCTGGAAGAAAACAAGAACTCCATCACAGACTTTGAGTGCAAAAATTTCCTCATTTAACAATGATTGTTCCAAATTATATTTTCATCAGTGACAATGAGAGAAGAGCAAGAAAAGAAGAAAGTAGTGGCATGAAAATGAGCAAAGTTGAACTGTTGTTCTATGAAGAACAAAAAGTGAACAAAGGAGAAAAAAATATTTTGTGAAACATTTGTAGACAAGAGGTGGATGAAGACTCAAAAATGGATAAAGGAAAACAGACTACATCCACAATGCCAGAAGCAGGACAATAAAGAGGTGCACTGTAGCCAACAAGCGAGAGAAGATATTTTACAGGTAATTGGGACTGATGACATTTTATATAAGGGACTGCACAGTTTGGAAGAAGAATGCTCCTTTTCTGAGTTGGAAGATAGAAATGGTAAGAAAAGAAGGAAATTCAAGCCTAGCACCAACAAAAATGATGACATGCCAGCTAGGGATGTACCAGATCACAATATAGCCGGATAACCAGATACTGGATATCTGGCTTTTTATTTTTGCCAGATATTGGATAATCCAGCTGGATCAAGAAATGGCCAGATACTGGATAACTGCCAGATATTCAGCTGGATTCATGTATTCTTTAGGCCATAAAATTTTAAAACTTGCAATTAACTGTTTAATAAACTTTTATGGTTTCTATTAATTTTACAAAATCATTATTATCCTAAAAAAATGCAGATTAGAAATTTTGTTTATTCAATAAAAAAAATCCATAAACCAAAAATAAGATGAACTTTATATACCGGGTGTCCGAGAATTATCTCTACAATTTTTGGCTATTATTAAAAGTCAACCATGAAGTGTAGAAATTCCAGTGTTGTCCCATTTTAGAGAGAATCTCATTATGTTTTTTCTGATACCACGTTTTGACAAGTTTTTTAGAAATGTACGCAGGTGACAGACATTGATGATTTAAAAGCAAGAATCACAGCTGCTATTGAGCGAATTGATGTGGATATGCTGCAGCGTACATGACAACATTTGGAGTATCGATTGGATGTTTTGCGAATCACTAATGGTGCACATATCGAATGTTTGTAACAACGTTACTTTAATAAAAGAAACTTTTGAAAATACAGATTCTAAATAATCTTGTTTAAGAATTTTGTGTGTGTTATCAAGAATTTTATTAAAAGATGAAATTGTACAGATAATGTTCAGACACACTGGAATTTCTAAAAAACTTGTCAAAACTTGGTATCAGAAAAAACTTAATGAGATTCTCTGTAAAATGGGACAACACTGGAATTTCTACACTTCATGGTTGACTTTTAATAACAGCCAAAAATTGTACAGATAATTCTCGGACACCCTGTATATGACAAAAACATTTTCTTTCTTAATATATATATATATATATAACTATTAACTGTAAATGATAAATGTGTGATAAATATAACTGTGTATGAAAATATATAGTTATATTTTTCATTATGTTTCCAATAATTTCATATTTTTCATTATGAAAAGAAGTTTCTCAGCATTTTCCAGCAACAAATGGTTCCTGTTGTGGGGGATTTGTAAAGTCTCCATATGTTTTTTGGATCAGCCTTTCCATCTCAACCAGACACTTTCATTTTAGGGATATTCTTATGACTAATGATAATTAGGTATGGTAGGATAAGTGTTATTGTTATTATTATTATTATTAGTATTTTATTGTCTTTATTTAAATACCAGTATGTATTAGATTAGGCAAAAGATGTAGGGTTAGATAGGTAATTACTAAGTATTTTGTTATTTTTGGAATTTCAGCAGGTTTCGAAGGTTTTTGTGTATTGGCCAAATAGTTAATTTATTATAAAGAAGGATCAATAGACAAATGAGTAGTGGTGAGAAGGAAAGATTTTTCAGAGGCCAAAGTAAAGCTATATTATGGAAAGATTTAATATTTACTCCGAGCTTCAATACCCTATGACTATGTTAGGCTAAAAAAAAAAAAAAAAAAAAAAAAAAAAAAATCTTGGAGATAGGATCCCTTCTCCCCATTACTGCCAGAATGTCTACTTGGCCATGATCCCCCTCTCTCTCTGATTTAATAGGGGAATAAAAACCTATTCTTTCCCTTATCCTGGAATGAAGATAATTAAAATGTAGTTTATGTCCATTAAGTATGAACTTAAGAAATTAAAGAAGAAAATGTAAAAATAAAGGTGTATTATAATCAGCAAAATTATTATTTTTTCCTGAACCCAGTAATGGTAGTTACAAGAATTAAGAAATTACTTTAATTATAAATTAGAGAGAGAAAACCAAACCCAAGAAGAAACTGAATTCGCCTATTTTCAACTAGCTATTATCTGTCGAGAGAAGAATATTGATAAAACAACTAAAATGAACGTAAACTGAAGATAAACCAACTGTACTGTAAGTTACGCACCATCCACCTTGAAAGAGAACATCAGTTATGTTAATTTGATAAATACCTTAAGACTGTAACTCCACTAACCTTAGGATTTGAAGCGTGATTAAAAACATTTATTTATAAAAAAAAATAAAAAAAAAATTAAAGAAATTAGAATTGAAAGAGGCAAATCTTAAATTTAAAAAAAAAATAAATAAATATAAAATTGGTAAGTACTTTGGTTTTATAATATAAACAAACAGGTTTAAGGTTTTTATTATCTATAGTTTTCTAGTGATAGGCTGAGGACAGGAAGAAATTAATTTTTGTCATGGCTGATGGGAAAAGTTTGTGAGTTTGGGAAGGGGATCAACAGTCCCTAATTCAAAATATCATAACAGAAAAAGTAAAAAAAGTGTAATTAAAAATCCAGAAAATTGACAGTTTGGCAAGTTGCCTTTTATAACACCTTTGTTTTTTTCATCAGACATCCCTGAGATTGGTGGTTGGTTTGGTTGACCTAGACATGTCCTGTCATCCCTACAAGGATTCAAACCTGAAGGCCTGGCCTGGGACCTAGCTTGTCATTTGGGTTGCCCTGAGAAAAAATACTGGTATCATGGTGGCCCAGAAATCCACCACACTGGTTTTACTATAAATTTTGCCTGCTGCACTAAATAATCTCTCAGAAGTGACTGAGCTAGGTGGAGTACTTAAATACAGTAATCCCTTTTTTTACGGTTTTGTTAAACACAGTTTTGCATATATGTGGGTAAACCATGCCATACCTAAAATGCTAAATTTGAACAGATAAATATTGCATGCCAGTTCCACATGTAGTACAATTGCAGGTAAACCTCGATTTATGATGGGGTTGCATTCCTGAAAACCCCATCACAAATCGAAATATCGTAAATCAAGTTCATTATAACATGGAGTTCAATGGGATACATTCTGAGCCAGTCCCAAACACACGTGTATCACTGAAAAAAAAATTCATACACTCATAAAATCAATAGAAAACAATTAAGCAACATACCACATCATTAAGAACAAGCCTGGTCATCATCACATGTCCCCTTCAAGGCTAAGGGGACTCTTGTAGGTGGAGTGGAGAAATCACACTGACTCCCACAGAGCCTCTGGGGAGTGTGGAGAGGCTGAAGTTGAGGGTTGTGCGAGAGATGCATTCCCTCTTCCGAGCGTCAGCGAGTTTGGCCGACCAATGGCCATCGTTAATGCAAATTTTTTTTATCACAAATAGGGAAATGGTCTTAATTCATCACCATTGTTAACACAAAATATCGTAAATTGGGACATCATAAATCGAGGTTTACCTGTACATAGTTACATTTCCTTTATTATATTATGTATTATTTATATTATTTACTAACTGTATTTATAGCTTAATACTTGTTAATAAGGTTAAATCAGGCTATATATAGGCCCATGTAACTTGTAAATGGATGTATTGGGGTAAATTGAATGTAAATATATCGTGTCTTATATACGCAGTTTTTTGTTATACACGGGTCGTGCAAGCATGGAATCCCTATGTAAAACAAGGGATTACTGTACTTAATGTACAAGTTTCTTCAATGATGGATATTCTGTTATACGATTGTTCCACCAGGTTAAAGGATCTTTTTCTCTGGTATTAATGGTAGTGTTAAATATTTATCTAGATCTGCTTTATAAATATGTTTTTTTTTTGCTTTCTTCTTTCATTTGCCAGTTGGTTTTTTTCCTCAGAATCTGGAGGTAAGAAGGTGAAGGCATACTCCTCAGATTCGTCTGTAGCATTGCTGTTGGCAGAGCTGCCTGATATGTAAGTAGTGGTAAAAGTGTTCCCAGCTTCAGCCTTTTCACTGACATTGTCACCGCTATCTGTGTCAGAACTGTCAGGTTGGCTGCTTTTCCCAGCTAGCTCATCAAAACATTTCCAGATATCTTCATGAGTTTCTATAAAAATATCTGAACTGGAAGCTCTTTCATCTTTATGGAGCGCTCCTAGAGATTTACCTCGAATTCCATCGAGTATTTACATCTTGTAGCTACCAGTTTATTTACAAGCAGTTTCAGCTTTTCTTGGATTACTTTCAGCCTAGTATAAAATCATCTGGCATTAGCCATAATAAAATAATAAAGTACATACAAAAACTTGAAATATGAAGTTTTTTATCAACAAAATGTGATTAAAATGTTAATTATCCAGTATCTGGCTGGATCATACTTGATATCCAGTATCCAGCCAGATACTGAAGAAATGGCTGGATCGGCCAGATACTGGATCATGATCTGGTATCTGGTGCATCCCTAATGCCAGCAAAGTTTCAACATATTAGACTGAGTGAGAAAAATTCACCTAAAGTTTATGAAACAATAGATAAGCTTATAGCTATCATCATACAACATGACTAAGAGACAAACTGCAGGGACTATAGTTGAAGTTTCAAACAATATGTTTGGCAGAAACTTTAAATTCATGAAGAGGATAAAGATACTGATCTTGACACTGCCAGCAGAGAGCAACATGTGTAAGGCTGGGAATGCCATTGAAGCACTCACAATCAGGGATGGGGTCAAATACAATTGCCCAAATACAAATATAGATACAAATACACTATTTTTTTTACGGCCAAATTCAAATACAGATACAAATATTCGAATTTATAAATCCCCAAATACAAATATAAATATGAAGCTTCAAATACAAATAAAATGCAAATACAATTTTTACTGTATTTGCAAATTTCGTACCAATTTCATCCTAAATATAAACGGATAATATTTACTTGACTTCGGCTACCCCTCAAGTAAGACAATACTGGTATAGTACTTATTGTATAAAACTTAACATTGCATTGCAATACTTTGGCTCTTATCAAAGTAGACTTCATTTTCACACCAAGGCAAGAAAAGTAACAAATTCCTCTTGTTTATTATTTTTATTAGAGAAAATTATTTCACACTTCTTGATATTTCTGCACTTTTGCATAATTAAAGAAAATAAATTCATATTTCTCAATGTTTGATTTTTACTGTTCATATCAATTTGTAGTTATATGCACAGTTATATTACATTAGTGTATTTGACTGTATTTGAAGCAAATATGGCAAATAAAAGGCTCAAATACAAATTCAAATACAAATATGCAGCTTTTTAAATTCTCAAATACAAATACAAATGCAAATATCCATTTTTGTGTATTTGTAAATACAAATACAAATACGTATTTGACCCCATCCCTGCTCACAATAGCACAGATTGCTCATGAGGTAATGGATACTAACAGCAAAATTGCCATAGTGCATTCAAATTATGGATAAAAAAAAATGTGGTACAGGAATACCTCGAAATTCATAATTAATTCGTTCTGGAATAACATGATGAAATATGAAATGACGATTTTCGAGGTAGATTATAACATGTTTCAGTGAGAAAACATTTTTCTGTATTATGTTATTAAACAGATTAATTAATCAAATTCTACTCATTTTTCAGCAAAATATGTAATATATTGTGTTGGTAAACAGTTGAATTTCGTCAATTTCAATCAGGTTTTTTTTTCACATTTTTTCAAAAAATGACGAATCTGCAAATATGGATGACAGATTGCGAAACTATAGGTAGTAAAAGATTGACGACGAATCTGTGAAACAACGAATTTTGAGGTATTTCTGTATTGGTAACTTCCTAGTTCAGAGCATAACCATCAATGGCAAGCATTGAGCACTACTGACTCTAGGTATGAACACAGAAACCAGGCAAAATCTGGTAGACTTGAAGGTGACAACATTTCACATGCATGGTCAATATCCCAAGTTTCACTTGTTCTGTAATGTGCATCCTTCCTTGATGTTCATGAGAGTGCTTATAAAGTTTGGGATATCCATTGAAGAAAGGGGCAGAATAAAATCTATATAGCATTCTTGATCGACTCTACTAACAAAAAGAACAGGCAACAGAGGAACTGATTGACTGCTTTACAAGAATCGTGAATCATGACTTTGATCACAAACCATGGAACTACACATGTGACTTCGATGAAGCAATATACTCCAAGAAGAATCAGAGCCTCTCACTGAAGGACAGACAAGCAGTTTAATCAACTCACAAGCTGTGCAGCAACAACACTGCACCACTATGAAGATGGAAAACAATTCTTTGCAGGGATGAGTTACATTACCTACCAGTTGATCAGTATTTGCAGATCATTTCAGGAAATCATCTCTCCTGTGCTCTTCTGTGCTGGTACCTTATTGGCATTCACCTGATAAACCCTCTCATTAAACTGATGAGATCCAGCTCAACACATGGTTAACTGAGTTTTACATTTAAAATTTTGTATGAAGAGCTCAGAGAAACACCAGCCAAGTCTCTTCTGTCTTCATCAGTGATCTAACCCTCCGAGAGAGTCTATACAAGCCTGAGGTTGTGCAGTCCATATGCAAATACAATGAACTGCACAAGGACCAGCTGAGCCAGCTAATGAAGCCCCTGCTGAAGATGTTGGCAAACAGCTTTGAGCACCAAAAAGGCCACATTTTTGGATTTGATGAGCTTGAAGACCAAACAGAGCAGTACTGAGTTGACCTGTTCCCCTCAGAAAAGCTCCAGCATATCTCTGTTCATAATCTCACCAAAGAGTGCTCTGTGGGTTTTGTGAACTATGAACTCTCAGTTTGTGGCATCATCATTTGTGTTAGTGAAGCAATAGAGTGCTGACCTGATAAGTCAGACAGAACCAGGCACATTCAATAAGTACCAAATGATGACAACTGAACTGAAAAAATGAGGCTGTCATGGAATGAAAACAAAAAGCTCTGATGAGGGATAGACTAAATGAGAAAGAAATTGCTAACATTGCCAATGAATGACAGAAAAATGAACATCTTCAGTAACTGAAGTGCATGGGAGGACCAGTTCCTTAATGAAGAAGACATCTGTGAGAAAGAGAAAGTGGATAGACTGTACACAGAGGCTAGATACACAAAAAACATCACTCGTGTATCCAAAACATCAAGAGTTTTTTCATCTAAAGGAGGGACAGGAAGATGACCATCAGGATATGTGAAAAACAAAAACCTACACAAATCATTTCAACATGGGTGAGAGAGCCAACATGGACAACTTCAAAGGGACAATCAACAAAATGTCTAGATAAAGTTGATTCTATGGGCACAGGGATGCTTTATTTGCCATTTTATATTATAATAAAAACCTTATGAGATATTGTTTGTGCATAAATGGTACATTATTATGCTTTTTAAGCTAATGGTCATTCTAGCTCACTCAAAGTCACAGATAGAGATATTTAGAGTTCCCAATTTGTAGTGATGCACTGGAGGCAGATTTTGGCCAGAGGCTGGAGGGCTGGAACCTCTGGCTTAGTGTTTTTTCTGGCTGGAGGTTCTGGCCAATTGATTTATTTCAGTGTGTGTGTGTGTGTGGGGGGGAGGGGGCATCGTCTCGTCTATTTAGGGTTTATACAGGGTGTCCCGTAAGTCTGGACCCATAGGGCAAAATTAATAAAATTACAAAATAGTCCCAGTTTCGCTGGACATGCGTCGAAGTGACTTCTTGGGACTGACAGCGAAGCTAGCCAACACATTGGTACTGGTTTCATCTTCCGTAACAGTCCTTGAAGGTCCTCTGCGAGGCTTGTCAGCTACGGATCCAGTTTCCTTAAATTTGGCTATCAACTTGCCAACACATCTGTGTGTGATTGGTGCGCAGTCTGGATGCATATTGTTGAATTCTTCGGCCACTTCCCGGTGACTGCGGGTCCCGACCAGCAAAATAACTTGAACTCTCTCCTCTCTAGTCAGTGACATGGTTTACCTGCAACATAATAAAAAAATATATTATAAATCCCTATGGGTCCAGACTTACGGGACACCCTGTATATTATAGTCCTGCTATTTTAAATTATTAAGTCTTTAATAACTTAAACTTTATAAAAGTTGACTTTCTATGCTTTGTGTGTGCTAATTTCTCTAAAAATTCCCATTGAACAGAATATCCTCAGGTTATGAAACTTATGAGGTCTTGCTGAATGCTGAGTAAAGTAGCCTATATCAAATCAATTATTAATACAATCACTGATCACTCAAAATAAAGTATTACTACAGTCACTGAGAACTGAAATATTAATACAATCACTGATCACTCATAAAATAAATTATTATTACAGTCATCTGAGAACTGAAATATTCAGATAGATGCAGAAATGAGGTTTTATAGTTTTATAGAATTAAAACTAAAAGTTGTCAGAATTGAGTTTGGTGTACAGTGGAGTTCCAAAGTTCGTGATTAATTGGGACTGCCAAAATTACCTCGAACTTCAAAATCACAAACATCAGAATCCATTTTCCATTAATTTTTGCAAACGCATTCCAGAGCTTAGAAAAATTGATACCAATCTAAGAAAAAACAAAAATATTACAATTATGTATAGTACTACTAAACTAACAGCTGCGTGTTTATATTTTTCTTTGCTTTTCAAAATTGAGTCCACAGTCGACCATGATAAACTAAACATTTTTTATATTTCACTAGTTTTTAAACCTTTCTCACATTCAGAAATAATCTTTAGTTTAGTCTCCAAATCAGTGACATTTTTGGTTCTTTCATTACTAGATTGACTAACACTAGTCAAAATGGCTCCAAAACATAAAGTAGATAAACACACTAGACCAAAAACTAGGTTATTTTTTCAAAATGATATCTGAAAAATACAGGATAAAATTAAAGCAGATTAAATCAAACTAAATATGTTGCTAATAAACAATAATAATAATACATAAAATCAAAATCACGAATACGTGGATTTTTGGTCAAAAATCACGAACTTTGAAATTTTTAGTATAAAAAAGGGTGATCACGACCATGCGGAATCATGAAGTTTGAGTCTTTCGAACTTCAGAACCCCACTGTACTTGGCACCTCCAGCCAGAGCAGGAGGTTTTCTAAAATGGCCGGAACTCCTGCTCAGCCGGAGCCAGAGCCAGAGCTCTGGTGCATCACTACCAATTTAAAGGTATGGTTAAAATATATGGTTGAATATCTATGACCAATTAAATGTTTAAATCATTATTCCAGATAAGGAACATGCGAATTTTCCATGAAAAGGGGGTTGGAAATATTCAGACCCCATATCCATGGGGGTTAATGACCTCAAATCAAATTTTTCTTGTTATATTCAAATTCAGCACTTTAAAATGCATAAATGAGGACCCTTGCATAGTTTGTATTTAGGAATTTTTTATTTAACACCCCCGCTAACACTATGCATCCAGGACCAGATAACCCTATATGAAAACTTTTCCAGTCAGTGCAATAGGCACCATGGGTTGACTAATTGGCCAGTACATTCTCAGGATTTGACTTTGGCCAACTTATTTTTGTGGAGAGGGGCTTCCAATCAAAGGTGAAACCTTAT
Organism: Bathynomus jamesi; assembly: GCA_023014485.1. Classification (NCBI taxonomy): domain Eukaryota; kingdom Metazoa; phylum Arthropoda; class Malacostraca; order Isopoda; family Cirolanidae; genus Bathynomus; species Bathynomus jamesi. Next base: position 49,299 of record JAJOZX010000530.1, read on the forward strand.
ACTCTTTTGGCACTCAAGAATTATCACTACCATAATGTGAGCCTTTCAAGTGGCATTATGCCAACAAGTTTTTCAATTAGTACCAACAAAACTGCAGTTCTGCAGTGTACAATTGTGGAAAAGTAGTTTACTAAAAAATGCAAGATTAAAAAAACCATTCAGTAACAAGTAATTTCTGAGGTTATTTCTTTTTGTTTTGGGGTGAAGGCAAACTTTTTTTGCAATTGTACAAAAAACAAAAAAATACAAAGAACTTTAGTGTTTGAAGTTAGAGTACATAATGAATGTTCAAATAATATATTTCAAAAGGTAAACTATTGGGCTTTTGGTACATGTCATTTTTTTTTAAATAGTCCCAACCCTATCACTAACTGCTGTACTGAGTTAAGCTAATATATGAGAGTGCATATATTTCAGAATCCTCAGCAACCTGGGAAGTATACAAAATAAAATTGCCATCTTGCATACGTTTTCTAAACATATATGACTAGCCACATGGTACAGAATGTCAGAAATCATTAGACTTAAAAAAGAATGAAAAAAAATTTTTACTATTAGACCTTATTATTAAATCCTTGAAACAAGGGCCTAATGCATCATCTTACCTCAAGCTGGACATCAATGAAGGATATGAATGCAATTCAATTTTCATTTGAGGGGCTATTTGCTTAATGCTATGAGGATTCTTGTAACTCTCCATTTTCTCAATGCATTGTGACAAAAACTTTAAGCCCGGATCAAGGGTATTGCTTTAAAGAAATAATAAAATTAAAACAACTACACTAATCCTCCTAAATCACAATACAGACTAATACAAAGTAAATACTTTGCCAATTAAATGATAATTCAAAGAATGAAGCTATTTCAATAAGCTACAGTCTCTCTTAATTTACTAAATTTTCTGAATCTAAGTTCAACATAATACTTTGTGTTCAACCATAAAATACAAATTGATCTGTAAATATGATATTGTAAGCTAAAGTCCTATCATAATAAGACATGCATTATACATTTAGACTGCTTTGTCCTACAATCATCTCAAAAGTTGAATAAAGCCCAAGTTAAACATTTTGACCATTCAAATAAAACCCTAAGTCCCTCTCTTGCATACACTTAACTAATTTATTACAGCCTGATAGTTAGCATTTCACTGTAGCTGCAAATTTGAAATTAGCCTATTATTAATTTAATTAATTAATTAAAGAAATATATCCTCAGATTGTCAGGTTGGATAATGTTTTCACACTTGACGACTGTTATTGAACCATCAAATAAAATATACCATATCAACCTATTACTGACTCATCCAATCAAGTACAATAGGCCAAGCTTTATCAACCATTCTTAACCACTTAACTGCGCTATTTCAGCGGCATACATATATTTTAATAGAAATGGCTGAGAGTTTTCCACAGTTAAGGGGTTAAAAGAAAAATTCAAGTGATTATGCTGTAAAATAGGGAAATGAAAATCTATATAACCCTGTTTAAAGTCATGATTGTAATAAGCCTTACCCAAAGGATTTACCAGATAACTTAACTTTATGGTATATGGTACTCATGGCTAGGAAAAAAGAATTACTATACCTTAGAACCGGTGGTAAGTCTGAGAGTTGGACTTTACCAAGTTTAACATTATCTTTAGATCTTCCTGTCAATGTTGTACCCTTTGTACCAACAAGAATGTTTGGAGTGAGACTGCAAGAGAACACACTTATTACTTCCACTCTGAGACGTGTGCCAATCATCCATCTTCCTAATTTGTCTTCATCTGGTTTAGATACAAGCGTGTCTTCATTTCTCAGGATAACCTAATAGCAATAGAAACAAATTATTAATGCAAAAATGGAGACATTAGCCTAATTTAGTCACAAATCTAAAAGATAAAAGTTCACACAAATCCAAAGAAATGGTTGGCCTACCACAGATCAATCAAATGAGACCTACCTTTAAATCTGTAGCACGAAAATCTAAGAAATAACGGTGTTTGCCTCCATCAAAGGCTAAAAGTTTAAGAAGAGCACAACTAGTATCTAAATAGTTATAAACCTCAGTAAATAATATATCTCCTTCCTTTATTGTCTGAAATAAAAATAAGGGAAGAAAAATTTATAAATACATGAATTCAACATTTTGCATTTCTATATTGTAAAAACTTTAATTCAGATTTTACATTTTATAAAATACCTGAGAATGTAGGGATAGTCATTAACATTTCCAGAAATATCTTACAAAATATTTAGGTATAGATTTAAACTTTTCTCCTTTCTGAAGTAAAATTTCTTTAGGTTATAACTGAAATAGCATGATTCTGACCTATGGCAAAAACCTATAGGCCTTAATTAAATGTAGAGAATTTGCTGTAAAAAATAAATGAATTAGGAAATTTCATAAAAGTTCCGTAATTGTATGCATGACATTTCTTTCTCAATCAATGCAATTTTGCAATTCAGCCTAAGCATAGGATAAGTGTATATTTAGGCTTAGGCTATACCTATACATGTAGTCTAACTATATATGGTTAACACAAGCATGTAACACTTATTAAACTTCTAGTACCATAATTATATCCTTTGGATTCATGAACTACAATGCCCTGTCAGAATAAAAAGACCACCCTCCTAAAGCAATGGAATGGACTTGTGGCACCATCTTCTTGAAACATGGCTTTCTCCAGGTGAAGTATACCATTCTGAAACAAAATCAGGAGGTTCCTATCGAAGATGGATATTTAACCTATAAATTAAGATGTCCCACTATTAACACAAGGTCAGTTTTTCCAGAGTATCAAATGCCTGCCCATACCTTAAACACCACCACCACTGAATTTCATGTTTTGCACCAGTTTGGGATTGAATACATCTCCACAAGTTCTCCATACCCAGATCAATCCTCCAAAGTAAACTGCTGGAATTTTAATTCATCTAAGACAACAACAGAGTGCCAGAACTGATCAAATGTACCCTTCATCTGTATGGACCACTCATATCCTTCACTCTCATTGGTCTCAGAGTATCCTACTGAGCTGGTTATGGAGAATGATAGAAGCCAGTGCTCTCTCAGACTAAGATGAAACAATATGAGTAGTCCATGCAAATGAAGGAACTTTGATCAGTTCTGGCATGCTGTTGTCTTCTGAGATGAATCAAGATTCCAGCAATTTTCTTTACAAGAATGGGTCTACGTATGCAGAACCTGTGGCAATATGTTCAATCCCAAATTGATGCAAAGCACAGTGAAATTCAGTGGTTGTGCTGTTTGGGTGAGGGCAGGCATTTGGTACTCTCAAAAAACTGACCTTGTGTTCACAAGGAGACATCTTAACTCATACATACATACATACATACATACATAAAAAATCTCATTTCCCAAATGAATTGGGTTTATATGAAGTAGTAATGTACCAAAATTCCAAAATTTAGCCAATGCCAATTCCATGAAAAACTGCTGATACTTTGGTTAAGCATATATACACCTTTGATTAGCTTCCACCCAAATTATTCATTCTGAAGAGGGTCAAGCTTTTCATTCCACCCTAGACCTACAGTTTAACATGGAATCTAAACCATGCACCACTACGGCATATCATACAGTGCCCGCGAAAAGTATCCGATCACTCAAGAAAATACAATATTTTCCCTTGATATTCAGAGACACATAATTCACTTTCTATTTGTTCTAGCGACATCTGGTAACTTTGAGGTTGCTCGCTGATATGAGAGCTATCCAACGCATTCTCAAATTAGTGTTCTGGTAGCCTTCGTTGCGGGTGGCTGTGTCTCAAATTTGTCAGATTTCACTGTTTGTGTAAATTTCTTGATATTTTTTTTTTTTTTACAGAAAGTGGTGTAAATAAAATTTATATATAATGTGTGCTAAAAACAACTTAAGAGTGATTGTCGAGGTGCTATTGTTGCTTTGCATGCATGTGGGAAATCACAGAGACAGATAGCTAAGGAATTAAACATATCCCAAAGTACCGTTAATTTATGGGTTTCACGGGCTAAGAACAATGGTGGCCTAACCACGCCAGTCCCTAAAAAACGATCTGGCAGACCGAGAAAAACAAATTCGCGAACAGACAAACTTATGAAACGTTTAGTATTGAAAAACCCAACAATAACTGCGAAAGAAATAAAATTTAATATGAATAATTTGTTATCTGGTGTTTCTGAACGAACTATCCAGGAGCGGCTCCAAAAAGAACTCGGATTACCATCTCGCCATGCTGCTAAGAAACCGTTCATTAATGAAAAAATGCGTAAAAAACGTGTCGCATTTTGTAAAAAATACATTCATTGGACTGTTGATGACTGGAAGAAGGTTTTATTTAGCGATGAGTCGACATTTTTGACATTCAGAAGTTGTCCAAAAAAGGTTCGCCGGCCTATTGGCTCAAATAGGATGGACCCTAAATACACCCTAAAGACAATGAAACACCCTCCAAGTGTGATGGTTTGGGTTGTTTCGGTTACTATGGGCGTGGAAACTTATATTTTCTTCCGAAGAACACAACTATGAATGGTGCACGGTATTTAGCAATGCTACAGGATAAACTTCCAATGGCAATGGCAATCCAAAGGACAAAAACAACATGCATGATGGTGCACCATGTCACAGGGCCAAAATAGTGACAAAATGGATTACTGACAATAAATTTGATATTTTGGATTGGCCTGGTAATAGTCCAGATCTCAATCCGATAGAAAATCTGTGGCTAATAATAAAAAATAAGGTTGAATGCCACGACACTGGCTCAGTCGAAAAATTACAAGAGGCCATCAAAAAGGTATGGTGCAAGGAAATATCAGTGGAAGTTTGTCAAAACTTGATTAAATCCATGCCAAAACGTCTAGAACAAGTCATCCAAACCAAAGGACAGATGACAAAATACTAATATAAGGTTAGTATACATTTAAACATTGTTTTTTATGTAAAAAATACAAATTTCAAGGGTGATCGGATACTTTTCGCGGGCACTGTACTTTTCCGAGTCTGAATTTCACTCTGGCTAATATGTATTTTTATGTAAAATTTAATTCTAAGAGGGGTTTCTTTTCTGCAACTTTTCCCAAAAATCACATCATCATGTCCAAAATTGCGATTTTCTGTTCCGAAGCTTCAGGAATCCAGATGTCTTCTGTAGACTTCAAAGGCAGCAGGAGACAGATCAAAGCAGCAAAGAGGAAGGAGACTGAAGAAGCTTCTGCTGTGAAGAGGAAGAAGAAAGAGGAGGCTACTAATGAGGAGCTTCTCATGAAAGACTGAGGAGGACAAAGAGCCAAACTTGGAAGAAGTTGAAAAAGAAGCCTATGGCAATGCTGAGGCTACTGAAGCTCCTATGGATGTTCCCGCTGAAGTACCTGCCAAAACTCCAACTTCTGCTACACGAAACTACATGAATATCCAAGGGACAGCTTCAGCAGCTTTGAGGTACAGGGTGGCAAATGTTCCGGCAGCTGCAGTTGCCACTGGCTTCCTGAACAACCTCATCAAGGCCAGTCATCTTTCCAAAGACAAGGCTTACTTGGCCATAGATGGCACGAAAGTCTGGAGGGCCAAGGAGGAAGTAATGGCCTCATCAGTCGAAGCTCTCATGCAGAGGTCAGAGGAGAAGATCTCTGGGATATTCTTCGATGGCAAGCAGGATAGGAACACAAAGGTGTTGAAATATGACAAAGTGACAGGGAGATTTCATCCTGGCAAAGTGATCAAGGAGCATTACACTATCACGTGGGAGCCTCAAGGAAAGTACCTCTTCCATTTCACTCCTGAGGAACCTGAGGAAGGAGAAAAGCCTGCTCATAAGATCACTCAGGGCCTGCATGAGTGGCTTCTGGATCACAGAGCTGATGAGAGCCTTGTAATGATTGGAGGAGACTCCACCAACACGGGGTAGTCTGGAGGCGCCATAGCCCTATTGGAGAAGATGCTGGGTCGCAAGTGCCACTGGATGATCTGTCAGCTCCATGTGAATGAGCTCCCCCTGAGGCACTTAATTATCAAGCTGGATGGCCCTGTAACTCCCCAGTCAGGCTTCAGTGGGCCTATTGGAAAACTTCTTGAGAAAGTGAATGAACTTGAGGTCAACTTCAACTTCAAACCAGTGGAAGGAACTGAAGATATCATAGAGCTGCCAGTAGAGATAGTCAAATCTCTCTCCACAGACCAACACAACTGCTATCTTCTGATCAAAGCCATCAAGTCTGGAAGTCTCAGTCCACAGTTGGCTGGTCTCAAGTGCGGACCCCTGAACCAATCCAGGTGGCTCACTACTGCACAGGCCATCTGGCTGTTGTGGATAGGGAGCAGGGACTGAAGAGGGAGGTGTTGAGGAGGCTCAAGGTCCTCGTGAAATTCTGCCTTAACTTCTACTTCAAAATGTACTACTACATCAAAGTGAAGCACCACCTCAAATTTGGTCCTGCACACATTTTTTCAAGCCTGAGGCTGCTGAGGAACCAGGCTACTGAGGTCAGGAACATCATCTCTGCTGCAGTGATAAGAGGAGCTTACCACGCACATCCTGAGAACATCCTAGCTTCATTCCTGTGCAGAGAGGATGAGCATCAGAGAACTTTTGCAGTGAGCCAGATAAAGATCAGAGAAGGAAGAGACTTTGGTGTTATGACAGTGAGGCCCCATAAAAATCCCAGTCAATTTTCACCTGCAAGATGACCTTGACTGAGCTCGAGGATCTCAGGAAAACTCCACTCAAAGTGGATGCTTTCTCTGTTCATACTCAGTCCTGCGAGAGAGCTGTACAGGAAGTCTCAACTGCTTCCCAAGCTGTGTACAGTCACGAGAGGAGAGACGGGTGGGTGAGAGCCAGGATAGACCATCGAGAAATGCTCCCAGTGTTCAGATCAAAGCAGGACATACTTAAGAGCTTTTCAGGTTCGAGTGGCTGATGAAGAGGTTGAAGCCATCATTAATGCTCATAAGATCTGAAAGTCCTCATAAGATCATAATATAAGATCTTATGAGGCCACGTTTTTCAGGGATCCAGGAAAAACAGGCATGTAAGAGTAGAGCTGGTGAGCCGCGCCTATTCTTTGAAGAAAAACTTAAAATTCTTAAGTTTTACACGAAATCTAAACATTTTTTCAGCACCCAGAGGTGTTGAAACACGCAAGAAAGCAAGGATGAGGTCAGAAAAGCAGCTTTTAGACTAAATCATATGCAGAACAGCTGCGCACTTTGGTTTAGGTGCCCTGAGGCTGTGTTCGGCAGCCTTCAAATCAGAAAATCACGATTTTGACCATGAAAATGAGATTTTTCGTTAAAGTTGCAAATAATAAACCCATCTTAGAATTTATTTTTACATAGGAATACATATTAGCCACTTTGTTTTTCCAAAATTTCAACCCTGAACCCAGAGTATGGTATGCCCTAATGCCCCACCAACAGCTCAGCATCTTAACCACTAGGCCACCCAGGGTACCGACTTATCTACCAACCACTTTTTTTTTTTTAATTGTGTGGAAGGATGAACAGTTGGGTTTTGCTGCGCACCAGCTGCCATCACTGGTTCTCGATTCCAGGGGCAATGGATTCTTAGTCAGCGATGCTAACCACTACACCACTGAGGCACTACTTACATACTGATAATGATTCTTTGCCTATATTTTAAAAAATCCATTCCCTTCATAAATTTTAATAATCTAATGTGAAACTTTTAATTTTCATATCTTTACATTTCAAATTTGTTTAAATACTTTTCCTTAGCTCACTCCACAACATACAGCACCAAAATTTGTTACTCTATAATTTTACTTTAGTTTCATAAATTGAATATCATCAGTACAGTAATTGTTTTTCCTCATGTTGAAGGTATTTTCTTTCTTCTACAATGTCAACAACAACAAAAATTTGTCATTAAAATTTCAAGTCACTGGTGGCCAATTTGAATAAAAAAAATGTGTATATAATTTGGATTTATAAAATTATTATGTTGACTTTATTTTCAGTATTTTAATAAGATGGCTTAATATATAAATTATAAAGTACAACTTAATATAGAATTATTATTAATATAATGTAGGAGATTACAATGGTTTATAATATTTAGAGATTAGCTAGTTAGAGAAAATGTAAATTTATGGGTAACAACTTATTAAGCTTTGCCTTTTTAGTGAATGTAAAATATTTTTATATGATTACACTTTGAAATGAATGTAAATTATCATAAGTAGTGTTTTTTGTCTGTTCAAATTTTTATAATTTTCTTTTTTTTTTTAATGTAGGAAGGACGGGGCTAAGGGCGAGTGCCCACCAGAAGAGTGAGAAAGCCAAAAACAAGTTCTCCAAGGCTTAATGATGCCATTTTGTTTCTTAAATATAAATTTTTGAAAAGGTTGTGTAGTGAGGAATAGAGTTACAAGGAAAAGAAGTACCTCAAAAGGCCTTGCAGCCCATACCGAGGAGGTACCAATGGCAATGGGTGCCACGGAAAGTTTTCTACACACTCAAATAGTGTGCAAGATTTGGTCTAACCTTTTCTTGAACTGATCCACTGAGGAACTGTTCACAACTACTGAAGGTAACCTGTTCCATGTGTCACAGATCTTATACGTAAAGTAATTCCCACACACACTAGTCCTAAACCATTTCAAATCCAACTTCCAACCATTGTTGCAAGTTGGGTTATCATTTAAACTAAACATACTTCTAAAATCGACATCGTTGAACCCGCGTAAGAGCTTGAAAACCTTGATCAGTTGACCGCGCAGCCTCCGAGTTTCAAGCGAAAACAAGTTCAGGGCGCGTAACCGTCGATTGTAGCCCATATGCCTAACGGAAGGGATTAACTTTGTGGCCCTCGCCTGCACTCGCTCCAGCCTCTCAATATCTTTCCTGAGGGTGGGCGACCAGAACTGCACAGCATACTCCAGGTGTGGCCGAACAAGGGAATTGTACAGTGAGAGCACAATCTCCTTGTTCCGAAACTGAAATTGCCTCCTGATATAACCCAATAGTTTCTGGGCTTTCTTTTCCACCTCTACACACTGTTTCGTAAACTTAAGGTCGCTGCTAATTAGCACACCCAAGTCCTTTTCTAAATCAGTCACCTCGATATTACTACCCAACATCGAGTAGTCCGACTTGGGATTGGCGTAGCCAATGTGCATCACTTTGCATTTACCCAAGTTAAACGGCATTTGCCATTTTTCGGACCACTCTCCTATCCTACCTAGGTCCGCACGCAGTTCCTCGATCGCTTCGGGCGTCCCAACATTGGCCCCAAGCTTGGTGTCATCAGCGAATTTGGCGATCCGACTGACGATGCCACCGTCGATATCATTTATGTAAATGATAAACAACAGTGGCCCCAAAACGGAACCCTGAGGAACCCCACTAGTGACCGAGGCCCAACCCGAACTAGCCCCTTTAATTACCACCCTCTGCCGCCTATTCCTCAGCCAGTTTTCAATCCACCTACCTATTTCCCCACCGATACCCAGCGCGCGCACTTTCGCCATTAGCCGGCGGTGAGGTACCTTATCAAAGGCTTTCTGAAAGTCGAGATAAAGTATATCAATCGCCCTACTCTTATCGTACTCACTCAACATGACGTGGAAAAACTCGAGCAAGTTGGTGAGACACGACCTATGCCGTCTAAACCCATGTTGGGAGTCCCCAAGCAGCTTGTAGGAATCCAAATGGTCAACGATCCTATCAGCTATTATCCCTTCTAATTTACCTACAACTGAAGTGAGACTAATGGGACGATAGTTCCCTGGACTTTCGTGATCCCCTTTCTTAAAGATAGGGGTCACGTTGGCTTCCCTCCAGTCACCAGGCACCTGGCCCATCTCCAACGATTTGTTGAAGACTGTAGCCAGGTGGGGAGCCACCTGGTCGCGCACTTCTCGCAACACTCTGGGGAGAAACTGGTCTGGCCCAGGAGCCTTAAACGCGCTCAGTTTGTCTATTCTATCGGCAACGACTGTCGCGGTACATCTAACACTATCCAGGCCAGCACCTTCGTGCCTCACGCCTGGCTCGGGGATGACGCGGGTATCCTCCCTGGTGAACACTCCCGCAAAGTACTCATTAAGCACATTAGCGATGTCCGCGTCGGAGGTCCGCAGAACGCCGCTTCCGTCCTTTAAAGGACCTATCATGCTTCTAATGGGCTTTCTACTATTAACATAACTGAAGAATTCCTTAGGGTTCCCCTTGCAGAGGCTTGCCACCCGTAGTTCTTCGTTACGTTTCGCTAGCCTAACCTTCGCCTTCACTTCCCTACACAGGCGGACATACGCTTCAGTGTTCTCGTGGGAACGATTGGCCTTCGCCCTCCTATACGCTACTTTCCTATTTCGGATAGCCGAAGCGATGTCACGATTGAACCACTTAGGCTGCGTTGAAGCAGGGGTGACCGGTTTTGAGGGTATGGCAGCAGACTGCAGCACCATAAACTCGTCCCGGAATGCACTCCACACTCCCTCAACATCGCCGCCAACCTCTAACCCCATCTCTCCTACGCTATCCCTGAGGCTAACAAAGTTCGCCCGCCGGAGATCGAGCTTACTGCCTCTCGAGTTACTACGCTTCACCCGAGGGACGCACACACGGAACCTAATAAGACCGTGATCACTCCCGCCCAATGATTCGTCAACGGTGAGGCCAGTGACGAGGTTGTCTTCGGTCGTGAATACTAAGTCTAGAACGCTTTCGCCTCGTGTAGGCTCGTTGACCCACTGAGTGAGGAAGTTCTCATCAGCAAAGTCAACTAGCCTCCTCCCTTCAGCATCGGCAGTCCTGTTTTCCCACTTTATGCCGCGACAGTTGAAGTCTCCTAAAACTACACACACCCTATCCCCTAGCAGGCTACTGAGTTCGGTGTACAGGGCTGTATCCTCCTCGAGGAGGAGATGCGGAGGTCTGTACACCAAGATTAACCTATAGTTCGTCCCTCCCACGTTCAGATCGACGCCAAGCAGCTCCCGTTCCGACCGGAACTGGCAGTCAACCGGACTCAACGTGTCCCTGACATATATTAGTACCCCACCCCCTCCCCACGGGTGCGGTCTTTGCGAAACATTCTATACCCGGGAATTTCGAACTCCCCAACGTAGTCCCTACGATCAGTATGAATCCAGGACTCGGTGATAGCAACGATATCCTGGTATTCTGATGCTAAGAGCGCCCGTAGCTCGCCAAACTTGTTCCTAATCGACCTAGCATTAAAAAGCATTGCACGGAGGGAGCCTCCCTATTCTGACCGCCCCCTAGCACGACCCGTTTCCCGAACAGCCAGGGCTGTCGGGAGTTGAAGAGCCCCTCACTAACGAGGGGACAATCTCCGCAGGAGCCTGAGCCCCTCCAACGGGAAGGAGAGTCACTACCTGCTGGGGGAGGGGGACTAACTGCTGGGGAGGGGGACTAGCTGCTGGGGGAGGGGGACTACTGCTGGGGGAGGGGACTACTGCTGGGGGAGGGGGACTACTGCTGGGGGAGGGGACTACTGCTGGGGAGGGGACTAACTGCTGGGGAGGGGGACTAACTGCTGGGGGAGGGGGACTAACTGCTGGGGGAGGGGGACTAACTGCTGGGGGAGGGGGACTAACTGCTGGGGGGGGGGACTAACTGCTGGGGGAGGGTGGACTAACTGCTGGGGGAGGGGGACTAACTGCTGGGGGAGTAGGTTTAACTGTTTGGGGAGCAGGATCAATTGCTGGTTTGGGGGGTCCTAGTTTAAAAAGATTATACAAATTAATGTTCAGTAAATCACCATACTTCTTTTTCCCCTTCTGGTTAAAATGTATCCCGTCCGAACCAAAGTATTCCCCATTTCCGTAGAATGTAGGCCAAAAATCGACAAACTTTAGGCCTTTTTCATCACACATGCGTTTAACTCTTTTATTTATGCTAATGGCTTTACTTAGAGTATAGTCACTAGCACGCATTCGAGGGAGAATTCCTACGACCATACCCATGTCTGTCCTATCCCTAACCTTGTCAGTTAGGTTCTTAAATTCTTTTATAATGGGCTCTGTCTGCCCTCCTGTCCCTCCCAGAAAAACGTCATTGCCACCAACATGGACAATGATAGGGCAACTCTTATTCTTGATATTAATTTTGCCTAATTCCCTATTAATTATCTGGCTTGTGGCACCCGGAAAACATCGGAGTTTTCTCTTGGTCACCCGTCTTGCTCCAAAAAAGTCCCCTTGATTCCTTACCATAGAATCCCCAATTAAAAAGGATTCATCCTCCTCATCAGCAAGTAAGTGAAACTTATTTTTGACGGTAATGGGTTCCAAATCCTTATGTTTTGGTTTTGGTTTGGAGGGTCTTTTATTTTTGACCAATTTGAATTCTTGTTCCTCCATTCTATTTTCCAGAATAGTCACCATGTTTTCCAAGCGTGCCATGCTTTGTTCTAGATGCTTAATCTTACAGTTTAAATCTGCTGGTGTGTTTTTAGTTTGATCTTGTCCACTGGGTTGGATTTCCAGTGCGACGACCCTAGCTTCAAGCTTTTTTACTAATTCCTTTAGCTCTTTAACTTCCTTTTCGTGGTTGTCTCTAAGTTTACAAAACAAACATACACTAAGGGATGTGATATCACTGATATTACCTTCAGGGAAGTCAATGCACCAATGATTAACTTTACATTTAAAGCTTTCTGCTTTCAATTTAGCTGGCCCTGCCATATTTTCTCTTTTTTTTTTTTTCGAATACTCTGAAGAAGATAAAGCATTCTAGAGGGAGAAGAGTGTGTTTCAGAGCATGCTGGACTGCTCACAGGGTAGATGAGACATAGAAAAAGATCAGCTAAGGAGGACAGTGACAGGAAAAATGTAAGTTACAGCACTCCCTGACTCCTGCCTAACATCTACCCTGAAGTACTTCCCTGGTCGATTGTAATGAAAATTTTAGAACTCCAAAGAATCAATAAGAGAATTGGCTAAATTTGGCCAATGCCAATGCCCAAAATATGGCAGATTCTGCCAGTGCCAATACTGATTAAATCAGTACACCACTTGGCTATAAAATACAGGAAGTAAAGAAGCAAAAAGATAGAAACTAAAATATACACATTCATTCATACCAACATCCTGGTGGACCAGCACTGAACAACAAGACTAAATTCCATATAGTCTGCAGCACTTCATATGCCATGTGAGGTGGTGCCTCCAGGATTTGTCAAAAATGAGAGAGAGTCCCAAACTTACTTACCTCTAACAAACCACCTCCATTAAAACCTACTTGCAGCCTCTTCTCATGCATTACCCAGATCAAGTTCATATTTATTCATACAATCATTCATCATGTCCATCCACTCTCTTCTCCTCCTACCTTCACAAACATTCTTATACTCTCTTTTCACTCCCACTGACTTCTGAACACATCTTTCCAGAAACAATTTCTCACTATTAATCCTGCACATGCCACACATACTTTTCAAGTTACTCATCTCAACTGCTCTTACCCTTGACAACCACTTTCACCACACCCATCACCTCTCTCCACTGACTCACTCTACAATTAATTTAATCCACTCTCATACCTCTTTTGTTCAAAACACAGCCCAAATACTTTAAGGATTCTACTACTTCTAGTGTTTCACCATTCACCATCAAGTGATAGTCCAAATTTCCCTTATAATTCACAATCAATAACTTTCTTTTACCCACATTTACTTTCAAGTCTTCTCTCATATTCCACCACAAAACCCTTGACAGCCTCTTACATATCACACTCACTGAGCAAACAGTACATCATATCCACATAGAGAGATTCAACAAGCCCGACCTATTCCCATCACAGACCAGATTCATTTCTCTTTTAACCATTCACACTTTCACTTCTATCATCACCCCATCCATAAACAGACTGAACAGCCAGACATCACACACGCTTGATGTACACCAACATTTATATCAAACCAATCACTCATTTCTTTATTTACTCTCACACATGCACTACTTCCATCATAAAAACTCTTCACAGCATTCATGAGTCTACCACCAACCCCATATATACTCAAAACCTGCCACAAAGCTTCTGAATTTACTTTATCATACGCTTTCTCAAGATCCATAAAAGCCATGCATACCTTGCAATCCTTTGTTTCACTGTGAACACTTAATCCACACCTAAGCTCTTCCATCTCAGAACCATCCTTGTTCATTGCTCCCCCCTAAACACACTGTAATACCACAAATTCATTCTATCATTATTTACCATACACCTTCCCCACTACACTGAACAGACAACTTTGTATCTCTGTAGATCTTGCATCCACCACTTTCACCTTTCATTTTATGCAATGCAACAGTAACCCTTTCAAACCCCCATACTTAATCATTTCCTTATATATTCCATCCACACCTGCCACTTTTTCATTTTTCACAAGGTTATACATCCATCTTAAATAAGAACCTCCTGCATTTATTTCAGAATGATGTATATAGTTCACTTGGAAGACTATGTTTCAAGAGGTTGGTACCACAAATCCTGTTCACTCTTTTAAAAGGGTGGTCTTTGTATTTTGACAGGGCACTGCATTATTAAGGTAGCTACAGTTTTAGTTCTACACAAATGTCTTACAATTACCACTTAACCCTTTAATACTGGGCAGTGATGTGATCATTTTAAACCTCAAACAAAGGTGGGAAAAACCTCCATAGATACTGGCTGTTGTTTATGGAAAAACCTAAAACATCAATTGATGTTCTCTTAGCTAATGCCAGTCAATATCAATAGATGTTAACCAGCGTTTAAGGTTGAAACAGCAGTATCAATGATCAAATTTTCATACAAATTAATAACTAGCTGTTGGTTTACCATATTACTAAAAATCATCTTTACTTACAGGTCAAAATGACTGAGTCCAAAGATATAAGGCCTTGGTTTTATAGCCCAAGCCTATTTTAAACCACCAGTAACATCTATCAGTAACTGACACACCTATTTAATACTTCTGGCTAATTGTTTTTGTAAACCAAGTTACAACGATAGACTGTTAAGAAATTGATGAATTTAAAATAAAGAATGATTCTGCTCCTTATTATTAACACCTTGGCTATTTTCTTTAATTTACAATTTTTCTATTTTGATTAAGCCTAAGTGAAGGGCTAAATGGACCTTTTTTTCAGAAATTTATTGAATCAAATATTATACTGTGGAGCTTGTATAACCAGATTGATATAATTAAGCAAGGCATATATTAATGAAGATCTTAGTTCTAGTAATAAATAACTTAATTACTTACTTTTATCAACTCAGAAATTCTAACAGATTTATCAACATGCATAAAGACTTCAATTGGAAGCTGGTGTATATAACGCTCTGAAATATATGAACACACAATTACATTTACATTGTCTGGGCCTAATCAAATGCAAAATATACAAACCTAAGAGACAAATTATATTTTCTAGTCAATATGCTATCAAATTTTACACTAAAGTTCCATAACCAGGGGTCTGCATGTGTTTTCCAGTGTGGTCCACAGAAATTATCTGAAGTACACATCATTCCTCCTGCAGTAAAAAATATATGGATGTGCAATGACAAAAAAAGGTAGTAGTATACTGAGTGCATTCAACTGTATATTTTTGTATTAAACAGAGATGGACCTTGCATTTATAGTTCAAAGCTATAAGTCACGCTTTATTATTCAGACAGTATTTTCATTAGTTTGTTTTTGTTCAAATAAAATAATTTTACAAAAAAAAAATATATATATATATATATATTTTTTTTTTTTGTATTGGGGTGTTTACCGCCATTTCCCGCTATATGGTAGCGGATATCATGGCGAGGCGGAATACGAGAAAGAGAAAAGGAGACGGAGAAAAGGCACTAGAAAAGGGAGAACAGCGGACTACAGGTGAGAAGCCACCTAAAGCTCAGATAGGATGCGAGATTGGGAGAGGAAGAGGAAAAGACGGTCAAGCGAGAAGAGAGGGCTCTCAGCGAGCATAAGGCGTAAACGTTCGGGGAGGGGGAAATCAGAAAGGAACGGAAAAGCGCGACGACGTACTGACGACAGGGTGGGGCATTCCACAAGGATGTGAGAGACGGTGAGGGGCGACTGGCAGGAGGCGCAATGAGGAGCCTCCTGCCGGAACATAAGATAGCCGTGCGTGAGGCGCGTATGGCCGATGCGAAGCCGCGCAAGGACGACCTCTTTGTGTCTGGAGCGGTGGAAAGAGGACACCCAATATGACAGACGGGGGCGGATGGACCAGAGTTTATTTCCGGTGGCATCGTCCCAGGACTGTTGCCACATGCGATCGTAAAAGGAACGAAAGACCTGCACATAGTCTGAGAAGGGGAGCGGGCGGGGGAGGGGAGGCAGCGAGGCGGCGGACCGGGCTAAGCGGTCCGCCGCCTCATTACCGGAAACACCAACATGGGCGGGAACCCAGCAGAAGGTGACCCGGATCCGGTGAATGGTGTGCAGGACATGGTACTCCTGTTGAATAAGGCGTACGAGGGGGTCCGGGGAATCATAGTGCTCGAGCGCCTGAAGGGCGCTCAGCGAGTCCGAAAAAATGGTACAGGAGGACCGCGAACAACCCGATACCAGACGGAGGGCTTCCAGAAGGGCAAAGAGCTCCGCGGAAAAGATGGAGGCCTGAACCGGCAGGGGGATACCCCGGGAGGTAGGTGACAATGACGGAGAGAAGACGGCGGCCGCGACACCTGCAGGGGAGCGCGAGCCGTCGGTGTAGACGGGAACGTCGTCCGAATGGACGGGAAGATGGGCCAGAAAAGAAGACCGGAGGACAGCAGGAAGAGACTCCTTACGCAGGCCACGGAGCGCCTGGCAACGGCAGATAGGGGTGGTCCGCCAGGGGGGGCGACAGATCGAAGGAGAACGGCAGAATAGAGGGTGGGGGGATCCCCAGGGACGAGAAAATCTCGGCCAGAGAGGCAGCGAAATGCCACGTGTCAGGCCGGGGTAGCGCCTGGGAGATCGCGGAGAAGAGTAGGGACTTCGGGAGGCGGCAGATGCGAAGGTAACACTTCGCCATGAGAAGGCCCCGGCGAAGGGCCAGGGGGGGGTGTCCACAGTCCACCTGAAGACTAGCGACAGGGGACGAGCGGAAGGCACCCGACGCCAGGCGAAGGCCACGGTGGAGAAATTTTGTTGTTGTACAATTTATGTTCTACCTTTTATTTCATACATTTTATTGTTTTACAGTATATTATATTTCATTACATTTATTTATGTACTGCATACAAATATTCTATCTGTTTATTAAAATAGAAGTACATAAATACATCATTTTTATTAACCTCTCTATCTTAATGAAATATTCAATCTAACAGCAGCACCACCTGTGTGTGTGTGTGTGTGTGTGTGTGTGTGTGTGTGTGTGTGTGTGTGTGTAAATCTTTGTCCATCAGAGCATTTCATTTGTTAATATAATGGGGGACAGGGTGGCACAATGTTACCAAGCTACATTCTTGGGGTCTCATCCCTCGAAAAGGTTGCAGACCACTGCTCTACATTTTAAACTTTAAAGCATATGAATGTTATTTATAATATGCACCTATTGAATTCTCAGTAACTATTGCAGACACACTGGCACTGGACCTCCAATAACTAAATAACAAATGCTAGACAGATTATGACCTATTTAAAATGGATCTACTATACAGATATTAATGGTTAAGTTAAAATAAGAACCTATAATTTGGCTAACCCTTAAGTTAATTTACGCAGTTACATCTTTAAAGAAGAAAACCTCCAACTCCTTCAAATATGCCTATTCTGTCTGCTTTTGTTTCTATGAAAAATAGAAAGTAAATAAGGGACATTTTATTACAAAATTTGCAATAAAAAGAGACCAGATGATATTAAAAATCCATCAATTACTGTACTGAAGAAAATTTAAGATGACATTGAATGAACTGAAAGCAGCAGTTCACAAAATGAAAACTTTAAAAGAAAAGCAGCAGGTATGGATGAAGTATATGAGAAATGAAAGGGATGGAGTGGTTGTGGGGAATATGTTACAGTACATGAACAAGTGGGGATGTGTCTGAAGATTGGAAGAAAATAAATTGTTCCACTACACAAAATGAGAGGTGAAAGGAGTGAATGTAAGAATTACTGAGGTACAAGTCTGTTGAATCTATAGTAGGAATGAGTTTGTGGTACAGAGGGTCCTCATTATCCAAGGATAATGGGGACCAAAAAGAAATAATGAGAATAAGGTTTAACTGGGACCTTAACACAATAAATTACTCAAAATTATGGTTAAACACTTGTAAAATACACTTTTTAAACCCTTTTATGTACCTTACCTTATAAAATATGTTAATAAAGTATGTTAAAATCATTCCTTCCGCGTGTTATTTTAATATCAGAGTGCCTTATCATTGTTGTAGCTTTTGTTTCTAAATCTGCTGCATTCTTAAGTATGGTATGAATGGTAGTTTCAGGGATGTTAAGAGCACATGCAATGTTTATCACTCATTCACCATTTTTCTCGTGCTTAATGACATCTAATTTCACATCCAACCCATAGCTGGTACACTTTCTTTTAGGGCCAGTAGCTGCTTTACCACTAGCAGTACACTTTGAAGTCATAGCTACAACAATAGCACAAAAAAATCAACAAAATCAAATGAAAACACCAGAAAACTGCGGATGGGTTCAGCACTGGCAACAGTTAGCAAGAGACTGAGTGTGCTCAACATCAGGGTTGAGGTGGAGCGTGGTGGGGGTGAAGTGCGGTGGAGGTGAAGTGCAGTGGAGGTGAAGTGCGGTGGAGGTGAAGTGCGGTGGAGGTGAAGTGCGGTGGAGGTGGAGTGCAGTGGGAGGTGGAGTGTTGGAGATAGTATCTCCCTTGCTTTCCCCTGAGTCCAAGGGAAATTTAAATGGTTTTCCATTGTGCTTCCGCATTCCACGTACATTATCCGGGGAAACCTCTTAAGTGCGGGGAATTTATCCACATGGTTCTACAATTATTTGGCCATGTAAATGTGGGGACTCAGATAATGAGGACCCCCTGTATTACAGAGTGCTTGGAGAGTGATGAGCAAAGAGGATTCCAAGGTTACAGAGTTATAGGCTAACAAAGAGATAAATATCCACTCTAGGCTAGCCCAAGAAGTAAGTAGAAAATTTAAAAATAGCAATGAAAAAAAGAACAGTGAAAACTTATACCATGCTTACACTTATAGATGCGTAAAGCTTTAACACAGGAATAGTGGTAATAGCAAAGTATAGAATAGATAAGGCTCTCTCCCTCCTCCACCAGCCACTGTTGATGGAAAATAGTATGAGAGAAGATTTATAGGATAGTAGGAAAATGTATAATGAAAAGAATAGCTTCAAAATTCATTCATATCATGTTTACACTTTTCTCATGAACTCAGTTACACATTAGAAGACAGTGGAAAATAAAAGACAGTTGAATATTAAAACTACTGATCCATCCTACACCATGCTTTTTTTTAAGGATTTTATATTATTTATGCTGTGCAGGTATCCCCCACTTAATGAGGCCCCATACAATGTGGTTTCATTATTACACAGTTCAAAAAATACTCAAGCTATGAGGGGCTATAATAAGGCTCATTTGCCTGTTGTGTGGCAGCATAACCACAGGGCCTGGGTTACTCAGGAAGTTTTTAGTGAGTGGTTCACCACCTACTCCTGTCCTACAGTGAAAAAACATTGTGAGGACAATGGGATGGAACCACGGACCCTGATGGTTATTGATAATGCTGCCAGCCACTCTTTAAGCTTCAAGACTTGAAGTACCAACTTCCCAATGAAGGCGTGTTTCCCCACATCCATCCTGCAGCCAATGGACCAAGGGGTAATAGCCACATTCAAGGGTTATTACCTGCATAAGATCTTTGGTCAACTGGTTGCAGACACTGATGGGCAGAACAAACAGAGCATGCAAGAATGGTTAAAAAAAAACACCAAACCACTAGTGCCACAGTCACAGGTCAGAACACAACAATGGAGATAAGGCATTAGTGATTAAGAAGCTAGCTCCAAAAAATCCTCCAAAAATGGTGAGCATTATTTATTGTTTTATTTACTTAATATGCATTTTATTTATTAGATATTATTATTTTCTTTTTCAGATATTATTATTATTATTAATAATATTTTATCTTCCAACATATTCTTTAATTTTTGTGGTGACTTCAGGTGAGGGTTGCACCTATCCCTATAGACCCTATGTCATAATTCCCCAATATAATGCAGAATCTCCAGGAATGCATCTACCAAATGATGCGAGGGATACCTGTACAAGTAAGTCATCATCATTGTATCATTTCCCCATAGCCTGCCAAGGCCCCTGTATACTGAAGATTTATCCTATATTGCATCTTTTACAAAGGAATACAAAGGACACCAAACAGCAACAGACCAGCTGTTCCCTATGAAGCTGTCTGTTTAAGAAAAGAGGTTGAGAAGTAGAAAAGAAATTTAAAAGCTAAAGTGAAAATTTTAAAATACTGAGGAGGGAATCCAAGTGAAAATTCTACAATATTTCTATGTGCTAACAAATGCTTCCAACTGGTGGTTTAAGGCAAGATAAGCATCTACTTTTTTTTTAAAGGATTCAATCAAATTACTTTTAACTACACTGACTGGCAATCCATTTCACAAATTAACTATATGATTGAAGAAAAAAATGTTTAGTTTCATTAGAATTAAAATGTTTACCCACTAGTTTTTTTGAACCATTACCACGAGTTCTATCTACATTCCTAAAGGCAAAATATTTTTGTGTCAACATTATCAAAACCTTCAATCATTTTAAATAGCTGGATTAAAACTCCTCAAATTTGCCTTTTTATGAGTGAGAATAAACTTAATGTTTCTAAATGGGCAGCATACAATTTGTTTCTTAGTCTAGGAATCATCTTAGTAGCCCATCACTGCACTCTCTTCATTCTGTCTATATCCTGTCATAAATATGGGGACCAGTATTGAATGCAGGCAGTATTTCAGGTGGGGCCATACTAAAGAATTATATAATGTAAAGTTAGCACTGTTTTCTCCAACTTAAATTCAAACAATCTACCAATAAATCCTAACATTTATAACAATAACTATTATAACAATCAAATTCACAAACATAAAGGAGACATGAAAAACACTTGGACAACCATAAACAGTCTTCTCAGAAACCAAATGAAAAAAAATTCACTGGAGAAATTAAATGATGATAAAGAAATTACCATATTTTTTGGTGTATAAGACGCACTTTTTTCCCAAAAAAGGGGTCTCAAAATCACCCTGTGTCCTATACACTGAAGGTCATAATATTACCTTTATATGGGCTAGAAGAACTGATGGGTTTTTACAAAAATTCATCATCTCTTAGTCCCTCCTGACTGTGTATTGGTTTGGCCAATTTTACACTAAGTTTCTACTCTTCCCAACCTACTGATAATAAGAAAAACAGTACGTATTGCATAATGACTTACTTTTATGTTTCATAACATATAGTATAGTCTCCTGTATACTTAATACTATTTTCTTATAATGAGTATGGGTGAAAGAAAATGTATCACCATACTTTTGATGGAGGGCTTTAACAAAAGTCAGCCTTGCTGGTAGAAAATTATGGACCATTTTCTGACAACTAGGCAGTTGGTCATAATTTTTTTTTCCTGAAAAAAGGCCTTGAAAATAGGGGTGCGTCTTATACACTGAAAAATATGGTACTGATACTTCTATTGCAGACTCTTTAAATACTGTATACATTTTACTTCAATAATGGATAAGCTTCACTCACAGTTACTAAATAATGATCACTGACCTCTAGAATATGTGCCACCCAGCCCACTAAATTCATTTTCTTTTGTTCCTGCTACCTCTACTGAGGTCTGGAATATTATTGGTAAATTAAAAAATACAAAAAATACCATTCATAACATTCCTGTACCTGTACTGAAACTTGTTAAAGATAAGATATCTGCAACTTTGGCTAAAATTATCAAAGTAATTCCAAAGGAATTTTCCCATCAATACTAAAAACGGGTTGTATAACACCTTTTTAAAGGGGGTGATCCTACACTAGCAACTAATTACAGGCAGGTGTGTTCATTATCTGTGTTCAGCAAAGTTTTTGAAATTTGTGAAAAGTAGAATGCAGCAATACTTGGACAACTACTACAGTTTATCATCTCCAAATCAATATGGATTCCATAATTTAACAAAACAATGGAAATGGCTAAATTTTAAATCTTATGGAAAATGCAAATATAGGTGAAGAGAAGAAGTAAATAATACTATCAATATTTACAGATTTGAGTAAGGCATTTGATTTAATAACCATAATATTCTACTTAATAAATTATATTATTATGGCTTTAGAGGAACAATCAGTGATTGGTTTAAAGGTTATTTGTCCAATAGATATCATTTTGTATCAGCAAATAAAGTTTGCTCAACTAAAGCACTTGTCAAACATGGTGTGCCACAGAGCTCAGTTCTGGGTCCACTGTTATTTTTATTGTATAATAAATGACCTTCCATGTTCATCTGATATACTGAACTTCATAATGTTTGCAGATGATACAAGCATCTTTTTCTTGCAGAGATGTTAATTCAGCTAAGAATATATTTAGTTCAGATTTTATCAGTGTAATGAAATCATTAACCATTAATAAAATTTCCAAATACAAAAGCGTCCTGAAAGATCATTCACTGGGTTTTTACAACATTCACCAAACCAAGATGGTGCCCCCTGCCACACATCAAAAACTATCAGCTTGGCTTTGTGACAAGAAAATTCATGCTGAAATGGCCAGGCAACTCACCAAACCTCAAACCCATTGAAAATGCCTGGCATCAGATGAAACAATGAGTTACAAGGAAAAGTACCGTAGTACCTCAAAAGGCCTTGCAGCCCATACCGAGGAGGTACCAATGGCAACAGGTGCCACGGAAAATTTTCTACACACTCAAATAGTGTACAAGATTTGATCTAACTTTTCCTTGAAATGATCCACAGAGGAACTGTTCACAACTTCTGAAGATAACCTGTTCCATGTGTCACAGATCTTATACTTAAAGTAATTCCCACACACAGTAGTCCTAAAATATTTCAAATCCAACTTCCAACCATTGTTGTGAGTTGGGTTATCATTTAAACTAAACATGCTTCTAAAATCGACATCGTTGAACCCGCATAAGAGCTTGAAAACTTTGATCAGTTGACCGCGCAGCCTCCGAGTTTCAAGCGAAAACAAGTTCAGGGCGCGTAACCGTCGATTGTAGCCATATGCCTAATGGAAGGGATTAACTTTGTGGCCCTCGCCTGCACTCACTCCAGCCTCTCAATATCTTTCCTGAGGGTGGGTGACCAGAACCGCACAGCATACTCCAGGTGCAGCCAAACCAGGGAATTGTACAGAGAGCACAATCTCCTTGTTCCGAAACTGAAATTGCCTCCTGATATAACCCAACAGCTACTGGGCTTTCTTTTCCACCTCTACGCACTGTTTCATAAACTTAAGGTCACTGCTAATTAGCACAAGTCCTTTTCCAAATCAGTCACCTCAATATTACTCCCCAACATCGAGTAGTCCGACTTGGGACTGGCGTAGCCAACGTGCATCACCTTGCATTTACCCAAGTTAAATGGCATTTGCCATTTTTTGGACCACTCTCCTATCCTACCTAGGTCCGCACGACGCAGTTGCTCGATCGCCTCCGGCATCCCAACATTGGCCCCAAGCTTGGTGTCATCAGCGAATTTGGCGATCTGACTGATGATGCCACCGTCTATATCATTTATGTAAATGATAAATAACAGCAGCCCCAAAACGGAACCCTGAGGAACCCCGCTAGTGACTGAGGCCCAACCCAAACTAGCCCCTTTAATTACAACCCTCTGCCGCCTATTCTTCAGCCAGTTTTCAATCCACCTACCTACTTCCCCACCGATACCCAGCACGCGCACTTTCCCCATTAGCCGGCGGTGAGGTACC
This sequence comes from Bathynomus jamesi, assembly GCA_023014485.1. Classification (NCBI taxonomy): domain Eukaryota; kingdom Metazoa; phylum Arthropoda; class Malacostraca; order Isopoda; family Cirolanidae; genus Bathynomus; species Bathynomus jamesi. Next base: position 73,244 of record JAJOZX010000530.1, read on the forward strand.
TTATCAAAGGCTTTCTGAAAGTCGAGATAAAGTATATCAATCGCCCTACTCTTATCATACTCACTCAACATGACGTGGAAAAACTCGAGCAAGTTGATGAGACACGAACTACGTCTAAACCCATGTTGGGAGTCCCCAAGCAGCTTGTAGGAATCTAAATGGTCAACGATCCTATCTGCTATTATCCCTTCTAATAATTTACCTACAACTGAAGTGAGACTAATGGGACGATAGTTCCCTGGACTTTCGTGATCCCCTTTCTTAAAGATAGGGGTCACGTTGGCTTCCCTCCAGTCACCAGGCACCTGGCCCATCTCCAACGATTTGTTGAAGACTGTAGCCAGGTGGGGAGCGACCTGGTTGCACACCTCCCGCAACATTCTGGGGAGAAACTGGTCTGGCCCAGGAGCCTTGAACACGCTCAGTTTGTCTATTTTATTGGCAATGACTGTCGCAGTACATCGAGCACTATCCAGGCCAGCACCTTTGTGCCTGATGCCTGGCTGGGGGATGATGTGGGTATCCTCCTTGGTGAACACTCACGCAAAGTACTCATTAAGCACATTGGCGATGTCCGCGTCGGAGGTCTGCAGAATGCTGCTTCGGTCCTTTAATGGACCTATCATGCTTCTAATGGGCTTTCTACTATTAACATAACTGAAGAACTCCTTAGGGTTTCCCTTGCAGACGCTTGCCACCGCTAGTTCTTCATTGTGTTTCACTAGCCTAACCTTCACCTTCACTTCCCTACACAGGGAGACATACGCTTCAGTGTTCTCATGGGAATGATTGGCCTTTGCCCTCCTATATGCAGCTTTCCTATTTTTGATAGCCAAAGCAATGTCACAATTGAACCACTTAGGCTGCGTTGAAGCAGGGGTGACTGGTTTTGAGGGTATGGCAGCAGACTGCAGCACCATAAACTCATCATGGAATGCACTCCACACTCCATCAACATCGCCGCCAACCTCAAACCCCATCTCACCTATGCTATCACGGAAGCTAACAAAGTCCACCCGCCGGAGATTGAGCTTACTGCCTCTCAAGTTACTATGCTTCACCCGAGAGACGCGCACACAGAACCTAATCAGAATGTGATCACTCCCACCCAATGATTCGTCAATGATGAGGCCAGTGATGAGGTTGTCTTCGGTCGTGAATACTAAGTCTAGAATGCCTTCGCCTCGTGTAGACTCATTGACCCACTGAGTGAGGAAGTTCTCATCAGCAAAATCAACTAGCCTCCTCCCTTCAGCATCAGCAGTCCTGTCTTCCCACTTTATGCCATGACAGTTGAAGTCTCCTAAAACTACACACCCCCTATCCCCTAGCAGGCTACGGAGTTCGATGTACAGGGCTGTATCCTCCTCAAGGAGGAGATGTGGATGTCTGTACACCAAGATTATCCTATAGCTCGTCCCTCCCACATTCAGATCGACACCAAGCAGCTCCCATTCCGACCAGAACTGGCAGTCAACCAGACTCAATGTGTCCCTGACGTATATTAGTACCCCTCCCCCCTCCCCACAGGTGCGGTCTTTGCGAAACATTCTATACCCAGGAATTTTGAACTCCCCAACGTAGTCCCTATGATCAGTATGAATCCAGGACTCAGTGATAGCAACAATATCCTGGTATTCTGATGCTAAGAGCACCCGTAGCTTGCAAATCTTGTTGCTAATCGACCTAGCATTAAAAAGCATTGCACGGAGGGAGCCTTCCCTATTCTGACCACCCCCTAGCACGACCCATTTCCCGAACAGCCAGGGCTGTTGGGAGTTGAAGAGCCCCTCACTAACGAGGGGGCAACTTCCGCAGGAGCCTGAGCCCCCTTCAACATGGAAGGAGGGTCACCCACCTGTACCTGGATGCACCCTTCAGTTGAAGGTACTTCCACCACTGGCTCATCATCATCTCTCCCCAGTAGGGGCCCATCATCTCTCCCCGGACTCGACCTCACCATTCTGTGTAGGTGCTGGTCGAGCAGCGCACCTAGCACACCTTTACCCTTGTTATTGAGGTGGACACCATCCCTCTGGTAAAGGTCCCACCTACCGAAAATGCGTCGAAGAGGTCAATAAACCTCATGCCCAGCAGGATGCACAAGTCTTGCACCCTCTCATTGATGCCAATGACCTTACTGAGCACGTGGTCACTGGCATTCATTCGAGGTAAAATACCCATTAACATTCCCCTGTCTGTCTTCAGTTTTAGATCATCCGCAAGAGACATGATCTCTATGATGATCACTTCTGTAAGACCTACCCTACCGCCTTTGAAGAACAGGTCATTGCCACCAGCATGGACAACGATTGCAGTCCTCCGACTAGCCATGCACACCTTCTCTACCTCCTTCCTTAAGTGCGCTGTTCCCCACCCAGGGCACTTCTCCTGGCCCCTGACCTGCGAGTCCCCAATCAAAAAGGTGTCTTCCTCCTTCGAGCACAGGAGACTAAAGCAGTTGGAGGTCCTGACAGGGGCAACTGGGGTCTCAGGATTCGGCTTCGCAGCCTTCTTGCCCGAGACTCCGATACCCATTGCCACCCAGAGAGAGATATATATACAGTATTATATATATATATATATATATATTATATATATATATGTTAAACACAGACCATGCATGGAACAAGGAACTCTTCTGGGAAAATTAAATCCACTACAGTCCGAATAATTAATGGTAAATGACAAATACCATAGTTTTTCTTTTTCATGATGCTAGCCCGATGTGGGCAATGGGTCTGTTTGTGTATATATATGATGAATAAAACCACGAAGGAAAGGAAACACAAAATGGTGCTCAAGCGCTTTCGTCTAATGACATCCTCAGGATGTCATTAGACGAAAGCGCTTGAGCACCATTTTGTGTTTCCTTTCCTTCGTGGTTTTATTCATCATAAATATTTTTCACGTGTTACTTTCGTGAAATAATTTTCATATATATATATATATATATATATATATATTTTTTTTTTATTTAAGTTCGGGAAGAACCGATTCGCCTCTATTTAAAAGGGCATATCTCAGCGGAAAAACAAAGAAAAAGTGAGAGGAAAGACAGAGGAAAAAGAAAGGGTGGAGGGGACAGTCGAAGTGGAAAAAGACCAAGGATGACAAGGACTGCAGGGTCGAGCCCCATCATCCTTGGGTGCTAGGGCCGGGAGGGCGCACGTGAAACCTCCAGGAACAAGCACGTACAAACGAGCACAAAGAGCACTCAAGAGCATGAGCTTAGAACCCCCTTACGGGGATATATATATATATATATATATATATATATATATATATATATATATATATTATATATATATATATATATAGGGTGTTTGAAAACTTTCTGTACAAATTGTAATGGGGGATAGGCAACACCAAGACAAACCCTTTTCGTCTATAAGTGTATGTCCGCTGACGTCACCATTCGGCGCGAGAGGGCACCGCTGCAATTGGCTAAAAGGTGAAGTGGGCTAGACTCGCGCTTGCCGCGGGCATTCTTAAATCAGACATAGTATGCATAACATGGACCGCTTCACGACTGCTGAGATGGCTGACATGCATATTAGGGTGGAGCGAAAAATACTTTTTTTCTAGTATGAAGTTCTAATAGTGATTAAAAGTTGCATTTAGTGGACGAAATATGCCTGCCAAAATATGAGTTAATTTGTTTAAAATTTTCAGCTGCCACCAGGGAGCTAAATTTAACACAATTTTGTGTAAAAAGGAAAAAAATGCTTCTATTTTAGGTTTGTCAAACTATTATAAAATTTTATCTTAGAATTATCTAATAGTTTGATTAAGATTCTTAAATGATAGGAATTCGTTTTGTAAAAATGCCTTTTCATATGCTTAATATCTTCAGCTGCCCAAGAGAGCTGAACTTAACACAATTTAGAGTAACTGAGTCATGTTGCACTGAATGTTGTGGGGGAGGGTTTGGGGAGGGTTGTGGGGGAGGGTTTTGGTGTGAAGGAATTTCTTTCTGTGAGTCATTAGAACAGTGTGTTAACACTTGTCTTCTTAGGTAGTAGGCCTAGTCGCTCAGTTGATCGGAGAGTTTTTTAATATGATCGGAATATTATAAAACTTTATTTTAAAGTGATTTATATAGAGATAATATTGATTTTATTATAAAATGCTTGTTATAATGTATTATATAATTTTAGTTTATTTATATAATATATTATATATAATATATTATATATACTTATAAAATATATTATATATATTAATTATATAATGTTTTGATGTTACAGGATATTTTGTGATTGTGAATTTTTCTTAAAAATATTATGGCATCAAATACTAAATATAAACATTTCACTAGAGAACATATGAAGTTGCCATATTTGAAGTACCTTGTGAGATGAGTGATATGCAACTACCAACTTATAACTGCATTATGAAAGATTACCTGTTCACAAAACATTTAGTGAAGGAGCAGATGAATAACAAGGAGCCTTCATTTTCTGAAATAGCAGAGGCAGTTTCCAAAAAGGTAGAAAATATTTGGAAGAAGGCCTCTTTGCCAATAGTTTCACATACACGCATTTTACAGATGATGCGAGTGTACCATGATAAATACAGGTCCTTATTAAAGCCATACAAGTCACGCAAGGATCAGCCTAAGTACAAAAATCAGCTTGAAGAATTTGAAAACTCTTCAAAATGCACTTTGTTTGACATCTGCACCTGCAAATGTAAGGAGTTTTAGGAGATGCTCATGTGAAAAGAGTAAGAAAGTCCCTCCAAAAGAGCAGGATCTTTTAAATGACCAACGAACACGCAGAATAATGGTGATAGGAAGCATTGACATAGCACACACAAGACGATTACAAGCAAGAGAACATCGAAAGGAAATGGAAAAAGCACGTCTGGAATCCTCACAAACAACTAGTGCTGCTATAACCAATACGTCCAACTTACAAATCGAAACAGAGACAAGTGAACTTCAACAACTAGAAGAGATATCTGAAGATAATGAGGAAGATACAACCTTGACTCAATATGTAATATCAGAACAACAGATGCGTGAGCCACTGCCTTCATTAGCAATTACTTGTGATACATTTTAAATGTCGGACAGAGCTGGGGCTGCTATTGCTTCTGCAGTATTGGCAGATCTTAAAATTGTTACTCCCGAAGACAAAGGGAATATTATAGACAGAAGTAAGCTAAGACATGAAAGACAAAAACAGAGAAAGGAACTACAACAGATAGGAGAGCCAAAAACCATGCGGGGATTATACTTTGATGGCAGAAAGGATAAAACAATGATTCAAGTCCAGGAGAGTGATGGCTCTAACCACCAAAGAACCAAACGCGAAGAGCATATCAGCATAATATCTGAACCACACTCTCTGTACTTTGCACGTGTGACACCTTCCAGTGGCAAAGCTAAATACATTTGCACAGCGCTAGTGAATTGCTTGAAAGAAAGGAATGTTGATATAGGGAACATTGTTGCAGTTGGCTGTGATTCGACAGTGGTTAACACTGGTAGTATTGGAGGCACAATAAGATTACTGGAAGAAGCCTTTAATAAGCCATTGCAGTGGCTGATATGCCTTTTACACCTTAATGAACTTCCATTGCGCCATCTGTTTCATCACTTGGATGGTACCACTACTGGACCAAGAGCATTTTCAGGAGAAATTGGCCGAGCACTTTCAGACTGTGAAAAGCTTCCCATAGTTAACTTCAAACCCATTGAAATTCAAGAGGACATGTGTGAAGTTGATGTAGATGACATAAGTACTGACCAGAAATACCTTCTTGAAATTCACAAGGCTATATCAAGTGGAACATTCTCAAAGAGTCTTAGTCATAAGAGTCCAGGTAATATATCACATTCAAGGTGGCTCACCACAGCAAACAGGACTCTGCAGTTATATGCAAGCACAGAGAATCCTTCAGGCAATTTACAAGAATTAGCTACTTTCATTGTTAGGGTATATGCACCAATGTGGTTTCAGATAAAGCGTAAACCATTATGCCAATATGGTGCTAAACATATGTGGCATATGATTGCAAGAAGCTGGTATCTCCGTGAAGAGCTTAGGAGAGTACATGACTCAGTCATTCAGCGAAATGCATATTACGCAAATCAAGAAAACATTCTCATTGCAATGATAGCTGATGAAAGGGAGCATGTGCGTCAGCTGGGATTTAGGCGTATCATAAAAGCAAGGGCATGCATTCAAGAAACAGATGTTATCAGGTATTTTAAGGTGCCAGAAATAAATTTTTATGCCAAAGACTATACAGATCTCATTATGTGGCAAGATTTTCAGATAGCAGAACCACCGATAACCAAAGGAGTTTCTCTTGATGATATTGAATCATGCATCAAACATGGTACTACTCTTCATTCAGAATTATTTCAGTTTCCATGTCATACACAAGCCGTAGAGAGATGCGTCAAGCTCGTTACAGACGCTGCTGGATCAGTCTGCGGACCTACAAACAGAGACGGTTGGATTCGTGCTACATTAGAATCAAGGAAAAAACAGCCAAAATTTGACACAAAAGCAAATTACTAAATAGTCTTCAGCAAGAACCCTTTCTAGAGGGAGGTTGGTTGGGGAAAGGGTGGTAACTCCGCTAAGGCACGAAATAACGTTTCTTAACTGTCTCAAGCCAGTATAAAGGAGAGACATATCCTAATTTATTACTGTTCCCTTTTTCAAGTAAATACAGAATCATACTTAATTGTCATTTTTAAGTTAACTTCAGCCCTCTTGTGGCAGCTGAAGATATTAAGCATATGAAAAGGCATTTTTACAAAATGAATTCTTATCATTTAAGAATCTTAATCAAACTATTAGATAATTCTAAGATAAAATTTTATAATAGTTTGATAAACCTAAAATAGAAATTTTTTTTCCTTTTTACCCAAAATTGTGTTAACTTTAGCCCCCTGGTGGCAGCTGAAAATATTAAACAAATGAACTCATATTTTGGCAGGTATATATCGTCCACTAAATGCAACTTTTAATCACTATTAGAACTTCATACTAGAAAAAAAGTATTTTTCGCTCCACCCTAATGCATATGGTGTATGGGGCTGCCAATGGAAACGGAAGAGCTGCTGTGAGGTTGTACCGACAGTGCTTCCCAAACAGATGTGTGCCAAACCACCAAACGTTTGTGCATTTGCATGGCGACTGCGAGAAACTGGAACATCCATGCAAACAGCATGACACTGGTTGGGAGAGAAACGTGCGCACTCCTGACATGGAAGAAGAAATCCTACGGCGATTTGAGGACAATCCAAGCGCAAGCACGCGAGGTGTTGCACGTATCCTCGGTGTGAACCACGACCTGGTCTGGAGTGTGTTGCACGAGCAGCAGTTACATCCATTTCATGTCAGAGAGTCCAGGCATTACAACCTCAGGATTACCCTCTTCGTGTGGAATTCGCACACTGGTTTCTGCAGCAGACAGCAGTGCAGCCTAATTTTCCGGCTTATGTGCTGTTCTCAGATGAGGCCTGTTTCACATGTGAGGGTGTGTTTAACATGCACAATTCTCACGTGTGGGCGCACGCAAATCTACATGCTACACGGGTGCATGCTCATCAAGAATGGTTCGCCGTCAATGTTTGGGCGGGTATCGTCCATGGCAAGTTGATTGGGCCGTACCTGCTGCCTGCCCGACTCGACGGGCGGGTTTATCAGATATTTCTTGAAGAAACATTGCCGGAACTGCTGGAAGATATTCCCGTGGCTATTCGTAGACGAATGTGGTTTCAACACGACAGGGCCCCAGCACACTCCAGCAACGATGTGCGGGATTATCTGAATGCCACTTTTGGGGACCGATGGATAGGCCGGGGGGGCCCGTAGCCTGGCCACCGAGATTGCCCAATTTAACATGCCTCAATTTCTTCCTGTGGGGACACATGAAGAACCTTGTGTACGAGACTCCCATTTACTCAGAAGACCTCGTAGCAAGAATCGCTGTCGCCACTGGAACTGTTCCCGAAATGCCGGGAATCTTTCGACGTGTACGTCGGTCAATGCTTCGACGCTGTCGGGCATGCATTGATGCTACCGGTCACAACTTTCAGCACCTTCTTTAAATAAACATGTTACGCGTACTACGTCCGATTTAAGAATGCCCGTGGCAAGCGCGAGTCTAGCCCACTTCACCTTTTAGCCAATTGCAGCGGCGCCCTCTCGCACCAAATGGTGACGTCAGTGGACATACACTTATAGACAAAAAGGGTTTGTCTTGGTGTTGCCTATCCCCCATTACAATTTGTACAAAAAGTTTTCAAACATCCTGTATATTGAAAGATACAGGTGTACCTAAATAGCTACCTAAATAACTTTAAAAAATGCCAAAAAATAAGAAATTATATTGTTGTGATCCTTTAAAAAACGCAAAAAAAGAATTTTCAATATTAAAAAAGTTACGGAACTTATGGCTTCTGTAAGTTATGGAGTTTTTCAAAAAGATCAGCTATTGTGTAGCAATTGCTACACCTTAATAAGAAGTCAACCTGGAATACTGGAATCTGTACCAGCACCAGCAGAAGAGGCTGTACCACTACAAGAACTGTGTCCTTTACCAGCAAATGAAGAATCCTATGAGTGCAGTAGTAGCTTGTCTACAAATATGTTTATGGCTCCACCTGTTGAGGAAATTAAACTTTTTGAATTTATGCTACCACAAAGCCAATTTTGGAATAGACGGAGAGTGGAATTTTTTTGCTATGTCGCACAGAAAGAGCACATGCAACGGAATAGGTGGCACTGTGAAAAGATCAGTAGCAAAAGCCAGTTTACAACAACTGATTGATAATCAAATTTTAACTCCCAAAGACTTTTTTGAATTTTGCTCAACTAATTTAGATTCCACAATAATTTTTTTTATGTATCCAAAAATGAAGTTACAGAAATAGAAAATTCCCTACAAGAGCGTCTCAATTTACCGATTATCCCAATTAAAGGTACTCAAAAATTACATAGATTTTCCCTTTGTCAGCAAACACTTTAAAAGTATATTTGTTATCTAATAGTCTTCAGTCAGAAGAAATAAGAAAAATTGTTAGTGGAGAAGAAGTAGATCATGATGGAGAAGCCAGTGATATCGAAGGAGAGTTAAGCAATAAAGAAATAGAAGTAGGCTCTTTTGTCGGTTGTGTGTACAAAAAAGAATTGTGGTTAGGACTGGTTGAGTCATATGATGCAGAATAAGACGATTATTTGATTAAATTTATTTATCCTTCAGGAATAGTGCCCTCGTACGTTTTTCCTGCAGAAGATGATATTTGCCCTGTTCCCCCCGAGAACATATTTGGAACAGTTGAGTCAAGTTTAAGAGGCAGAACAAGGATACAGTATGTCTTTCCAGCTCAAGATTTAGGAAATTTCTCAAGAAAACTTAAAACAAATTAGCATATATGTATGAAGTTAGCACTTAGCATGTGTGTAGAATGTAGAGAGTAGATACATATTTAAATTACAATTAATAATTACAAATGCTAAGTATATCCTTATTATATTGTTATCCTACTATTTAATATGTTTAGTTTCATTAAATAAATTTTTAATGATGAAATTCTGAAAAAATGAAGAAAGCCAGCATTAATAAAATTAAGTTTAAAGCTATATAATGGCCTGTAAGCTAACTTTTTATTGCTAATTATGGTAGATCTTTGCTCAGGCAACATTTTTTTCTTCAATAAATTTTTTTTTAAAATTGATCCCTTCAAGGTCAAATCCTGAATTTTTTTTTGTTTTTTCAAAATTAAGTTTTTTTTTTTTTTTTTATTAAACTATCCAAATGAAAGTACCATTTTTGGAAACTAGAGCTCATTCCGCTTCCATCCATATAAAGTTTATTAAGGTACGACAATTAGAAGCCGAGATATAGGGATTTAAAACATTCTTAGGTCACAATTTGGCCAAAATTTGACGTAACCCTAAATTTTGACCTATTTCACCAATTTTCAAAAAAATTTGGGAATTTGTTTTTTAAAAAAAAAACACCTTCAGACCAAGTTTCATGAATATTGAAGATGTATCATTGTTCTATCAGCACTTCTACCTGTCTATTTATCCTGGATTTACCCGAAAATAACCACAAAGTAAAGAGCAAACACAGAATGGTACTCAAGCGCTTTTGTCTAATGACATCCTCAGGAACACTGAAATAAATAAAAAGTTCAAGACTATATATGAGGCACTCTGCACCAGGTGTTCGTGAGTGCCAAAAATAAAAAATGCCAGAAAACGCAGTTAAAGTTCATGCCACACTATTACAGATGGCTTGTAAACAGAGTTAAGTAGGGATTTTGACCTTATGGTTTCAGAGCCAGATGTTTGTATATCTCAACATTAGATAGTATGGGAACTGAGCTTCAAGCTGGTACAAAAAACGAGTTTTAGCCCGGGGTGGTGCTTACGAACATCTGGTGCAGAGCACCTCATATAGGTCACAAAAAAAAAAAATAGAAAAATAAAAATTGTAGGAGGAGCATACAAATTTATAAGGAAAAACTACCAGAGTTTTAGCACTTTGCCCCTCTTGTCTAAATCTGTTCTGAACAAATTCAAAACAACAGGATCAAGCTAAAAAAGGCCCTGGCTAATGTTAAAATTATGTGTAAGTTGAATAATGGCAGACTAAGAATATTTCTAACAATGTTGCTTGAGTGAAAGAAAATTGAAGCATTATTCCAATCAATACAGTGGGATAATTCTGACAAATGGACAAAAAGGGCACTGGATGACTGTCCCATTCTAACGGAATATTGATGCTGTTTTACAAGTGTGTGCAAATCCTTTCCCATCTGTCCAATGTAAAAGGAATCACATTGTTAACAACCAATTTTATAGATAATGTCTGAATTATTGGTAGGGCTATTTTTTACTATGATACTTTTCACAGTATTGTCATATGAAAATACTACATTAATATTCAAAAGTTTAAGAACATTAGTAATACCTAAAAAGCCTGGGAAAACTGGAAGTACTAAAATATTCTTTGGCAAAGTGTGAGGGTTATTATTCACATGATAGAAAGTTCGTTTTGCACCATTCTGTTTCTCCTTTTTCCTTCGTGGTTATTTTCATCATGAATATTATTCACATGTTACTTTCGTGAAATAATTCATATACAGGGGTCCTCATTATCCGAGTCCCCACATTTATGCAGCCAAATAATTGTAGAACCATATGGATAAATTCCCTGCACTTTAAGAGGTTTCCGTGGATAATGCACATAGAACACAGAAGCATAATGAAAAACCATTTAGATTTCCCTTGGACTCACTGTCTTGCTCACTTTCCCCTACCTCCAATACTCCACCACCACCACACTCCACCCCTAACGCCGTGCACTCTGTCTCTCATTAAGTGTTGCCAGTAGTGAACCTGTCTGTGGTTTTCTGGTGTTTTCATTCTGATTTTATTGATTTTTTGCGCTATTGTTGCAACCATGACTTCAAAGCATACTGCTACTGGCCCTAAAAGAAAGCATACCAGCTATGGGTTGGATGTGAAATTAGATGTCATTAAGTGCAAGAAAAATGGGAATGAGTGATAGACATTGCATGTGCTCTTAACATCCCCGAAACTACCATTCATACCATACCTAAGAATGCAGCAGATTTAGAAGGAAACATATTTTATGTTTAACCATAATTTTGAGTGTCATTTATTGTGTTAAGGTCCTAATTAAACCTTATTCACATTATTTCTAATGGGTTTTAGGTCCCCTCTTTAAGTGAATTCACTTGAAGTGGTGATTCCTTGGTCCCCATTATCCTTGGATAATGAGGACCCCCTGTGTATGTGTGTGTATATGTATATATATATATATATATTATATATATATATATATATATATATATACAGGGTGTTTGAAAACTTTCTGTACAAATTGTAATGGGGGATAGGCAACACCAAGACAAACCCTTTTCGTCTATAAGTGTATGTCCGCTGACATCACCATTCGGCGTGAGAGGGCGCCGCTGCAATTGGCTAAAAGGTGAAGTGGGCTAGACTCGTGCTTGCCGCGGGCATTCTTAAATCGGACATAGTACGCGTAACATGGAGCGCTTCATGACTGCTGAGATGGCTGACATGCATATGGTGTATGGGGCTGCCAATGGAAATGGAAGAGCTGCTGTGAGGTTGTACCGACAGCACTTCCCAAACAGACGTGTGCCAAACCACCAAACATTTGCGCATTTGCATTGGCAACTGCAAGAAACTGGAACAATCCATGCAAACAAGCATGACACTGGTTGGGAGAGAAACGTGCGCACTCCTGACATGGAAGAAGAAATCCTACGGCGATTTGAGGACAATCCAAGCGCAAGCACGCGAGGTGTTGCACGTATCCTCGGTGTGAACCATGACCTGGTCTGGAGAGTGTTGCACGAGCAGCAGTTACATCCGTTTCATCATCAGAGAGTCCAGGCATTACATCCTCGGGATTACCCTCTTCATGTGGAATTCACACGCTGGTTTCTGCAGCAGACAGCGGTGCAGCCTAATTTTCCAGCTTATGTGCTGTTCTCAGATGAGGCCTGTTTCACACGTGAGTGTGTGTTTAACATGCACAATTCTCACGTGTGGGCGCACGCAAATCCACATGCTACACAGGTTTGTAATGCCTGGACTCTCTGATGATGAAATGGATGTAACTGCTGCTCGTGCAACACTCTCCAGACCAGGTCGTGGTTCACACCGAGGATAACACCTCGCGTGCTTGCGCTTGGATTGTCCACAAATCGCCGTAGGATTTCTTCTTCCATGTCAGGAGTGCGCACGTTTCTCTCCCAACCAGTGTCATGCATGTTTGCATGGAATGTTCCAGTTTCTCGCAGTTGCCGATGCAAATGCGCAAACGTTTGGTGGTTTGGCACACGTCTGTTTGGGAAGCGCTGTTGGTACAACCTCACAGCAGCTCTTCCGTTTCCATTGGCAGCCCCATACACCATATGCATGTCAGCCATCTCAGCAGTCGTGAAGCGCTCCATGTTACGCGTACTACGTCCGATTTAAGAATGCCCGCAGCAAGCGCGAGTCTAGCCCACTTCACCTTTTAGCCAATTGCAGCGGCGCCCTCTCACGCCGAATGGTGATGTCAGCGGACATACACTTATAGACGAAAAGGGTTTGTCTTGGTGTTGCCTATCCCCATTACAATTTGTACAGAAAGTTTTCAAACACCCTGTATATATATATCCTGAAAGCCTGACTTGAATTCATCCTACCTTAACCCCTTTAACGACGGGAAGCCATTATATTGGCATGAGGCTTTCAGTGCTCACGCCAATATAATGGCTTCCCGTCATTAAGGGGTTAACTTACAATGAAGCTATTAATTTCATTACATGCTATTCTGACCTATTAACAAATTTAGAGTTTAGGTCTATTATTAGACATATATATATTTAATGCAAATTATACTAAAATTAAATACTTTCATGATTGAACAAACTTTGTTAGTCTTTATATAAGGTTAGCTATTTCAATCAAAATTTTTAATTTTACATTCATTTGCAGTTACTAAAGGGGAGAGACATAATTTCAAACTAAATGGAATTTTTAATGATCAGGCTTTAAATAGGCCTCAAAAGAGCCTACACTCACAGAAAACAATTGTGCTAATGTGTACATTAGATGTTAAGTTGATCTTGTTCAAAACTTTTTGTGGAACTGCAGGATGTATAATATGAGAAAACTGTATGTTGCCTATAATATTTTAAAGAGTTTATTAAGAACTCCTAGACTTATAACAGGTGTTCCTTCTAGTGCCAGTATGCTGTTTGTAGTCAATAAGGTGCCTAACTGTACCAGGGTCATACACAATTTTGTATTTAGATTTATCACTAGGCTTGGTGAGTCACTCAATAAGGTAATAATAGTTAGTGGACTGATATCTGATATATTTTATAGATCCCAAATCTGGAAGCAATGGCATTATTCATAGTGTTCCACTGGCCTACATCATCACTGCTCCAGACAACTATCTCTTAACCTTCTATAGACCACTTGTATAATGTTTGTACCTGTTGAGTCTGAAATAAAGTGGTGCTGTGGTTTTTGTTGTATAACCAAAAATATAATGGCAAGTTAAATTTAAGTTTTTATTACTTGCTTTTCCTTGGGGTAGTAATGGCATAAGATAATTGGGTTGGACCCACTCAAACCCACCCTGCTATTTTCAACACTGTCTAAAAATTTAGCTGCACTCTAGTCTGATATATGCTGTGTACAATACATAAACCATTATCTCTAGGTTAGAGCAGTTTCTCTAAGTTAGGCTCAAAAACTTCTGACTTTGTGGATAAAAAGTCATGTACAAGAGAAATATATTCACAAGAGTAGTCTAGCTATACATTATATTACATACTGTAGCTTATCATACCTTTGTAACTCTCATCTTGGTTTATTGAGTTGATCCATTTTGGTTGAGATACTAATAAAGCATCTGATTTTGAGGCTATAAATCCAATCATTTCTTGAACTCGTCTGTACCCAAGGTCTCTAAAAATAGTATAAGGTTATTGCTATTCATGCAACTTTAATTTATAATAATTATAAAAATCTAAGAAAGTAAAGCATTTGGGCTATGGATTCTACAAAAAATTTGAAAATTAGTTTGATTTTCAGTGTTACAGAATAAATCAAAATTGAGAGCCTTGCCAAATCTAATACCAAATGACATCCATTGAAAAAAGAAAAACTAAATATAATGTCATTGTTCAAAATAAAAATTAACATCAACAGCACAAGTGTGTGTGTGTGTGTGTGTGTGTGTGTGTGTGATCTTAGATAACCTAGGACCTAGATGGATAAGTAAGGTACAGTAACTACTATGAAGACTAGCTCATGAAGCAGTAGAAAACTTTATGTATAGTACAACCTTGAGAATCTGGAATTCTAAACTCTGGTTCCACCAGTTGCCTGGAAAATTTTCAAGATTACAGATCTCTCTGACATCCAGAAAATGCTTCAAAATTTGAAAAAAGTTGTAGTTCATGGACTTGACACTGACACTGTGGCATCTCCCACTTTAGAATATGCTCAGTTCTTCGTCAGCATCCAGCATCAGCAAGCATTCTAGCACCCCCAGTAATATTTTTTTTGTTTCACATTTATTTTACACTCTTAAAAGTTAGTGCAGCACGTAAGCACTCTCAAGACTGGTTGCAAAAGTTTAAGCATAGGCAATGGTGTTTGTTATTTAAGTAAATCAATTATACTGTATTATTACTGGTTTCCACTTAACGTAAATATTTATGCCTTGTGCTGTACTGGTACAATATATACAATATTTAATTTTTCATTCTGAAATCTGGAAAATTCCAAAATCCAGAGAGAGTTTGGTCCTGAGCATTCCAGATTCTGAAGTTGCGCATTTCACTATATAAAGAAACCTATTTAATTAGCTTTGTTAAACTGAAAATCACATTCAATGTGATAGTTCAATATTAGATTTTAAAAATACAATTTTGCTTCAGAAGCCCGAGAATATTTGAACTTCCATAAGCATATTTAAAAAATTATAAAAACTCACCTCATTTCTGTGGTACGATTCTGATAAACTTTATAATCTATATCTTGGAGTTTAATAGTGTGGATTTGAGCAGCATTTTCTGAAACTAACTGCTTCAAAAGATTATGACCATGGAAATTTACAGACTGAGTTACGAGGGTATGATCGAAAGGAATAATGTCAGACATGGTTAAATAAAAATTTTGTATTACAGTACCATAACAAAAATATGTAGATAATATGGTACTGATATGGTACTCAGGCTAACTCACTTTAAGTTATAGTATATGTTATATAGTAACTACTATTGGTATGTAATTAGTCCTTGATCAATCACAATTTCACAAGTACTTCAGCCTAGCCTGAAAGAAAAAAAAAAAATTGGATAGGTAGTTCATAGAAAAGTTTTACTTTTGAGATGATACAGGTGGTCACTAAATACAAAATCAAATACAAGACAACTTAAACTAGTTGGCAATTAGTCCAGGGTTGATTTTTCTTTTTATTAAAAAGTATAATTATTCATTTTTATTTATTTATTTATTATTTTTTGTAGTACACAGGAAAGTTTCTTAAAAGATATCCTTTATCTTTATATATAAAGCCATTTATCTCAACCAAATTTAATGCCTACATAGTCAACAGCAAAAAGCCTATGTTTTTTCATTAAAAGTTGTGTGTGGAGGTCTTCAAAAGGACCTACCTTGTTTAGTTTTCTTCTTTTTTTTTAGTTAAATTAAATTTATTTGCCTTCAGTATTTAGCACAGCCCAATAGTGAAAAGGAAACACCATTCCTCCTTTTTTTTATGTTGAAGGTCACATCTGGTTGTAGGTCGCACAGTTGCCTGCTGCACTTCTCTCTCAGTGTAGGCAACTAGGTTATGCTAGGCATTTAAGTTAAGTTCAAAAAACATAGGCAACTTGCTGTGCCTAATTACTCAATGGGATAAAATACAGTATAGGCCTGGGATAGGCCTATCTTATAGTTTTATTAGTATGTTTCACTCAGAACTTGTAGAAAGACTAAACACATCTATGGAAAAACTATGTACACCAACAACATGGTATCATATAGAGCACCTTTACTCATAATTAAATACAAATTATTAATTTATTGAATTAAACAATTAAAAAATTGCCTCAAGATTGGCAACAAAGCCTATTGGAAATGGAAATAATTGCCATACATAAGACCCAATATGTAGGCATTGGGCCTACATAAGAAAAACATATTTCATATCTAAATTTTCCATCGCTGATTCATGAAAATTACTTTGAGAGAAGAAATAATGAAAAAACAAAAACAGACATCTAGGGACTTTGTAAAGTAACTGAAAATTTAAGACAGACTTCATCTCAGGGCTGTCTAGTAGGGTGGTGAAAAAATCAAAAGTGCCAGGATCAAAATTGAAGGAGTCTAAATAGTTGTCTTTTGTCCAGGATTAAACTTTAAAACCAATTTTGGATGGTTGCATACAAAACTGACTACTACTGGCCAATTTATGCAAATCGTACATGCATGCAACTATTGGGAAGGATTCCTGAGAGCTCCCAAACCCCTCAGTAGGGCCTGGGAGGTTTCAGTAATCCCCATTGGGCCAGAGCTTTCTTAGAAAGCCAGGCCTTCAGTTACTAAAAATGTTTTTCTTCTCTTTTTAATTGATTATAACAGATTTGAAATTCTCAGTATAGAGAATAATGAGAACCTTGAGGCAATCATATGCCTATTTCTAGAGATGGGAAAGCATCTCGCTTCTCCTTGATGGTGTGGTCGGTGATCCTATAGTCTTGTTTTTACCAATGGTGTTTTGTATTGCTTAACCATTAGCTATAAGAACCATGTCTCACATATTTGGATCACTTAAAATTATCATGTAAATATCATAATCATTTTTGAATGCCTGATTTCCTTTATAAAGACCTTGTTGAAAAACCTAACTTCAGTTATCACTTATCAATATGCATCACAATGGATTTTGAGCTTTCTCAGGCTGTGAACTAAATTGTATCTTTAACCCTCTAACGCCGACTGAGTCAAATACTTAGCGTTTCAAATATACGCATTTAGACTTAACCCTACAAAAACGTTTGGCGTTAAAGGGTTAACTGCCTTATGAGCAACATATTAATGGAAATACATATCCCAAAATTTTAGAACCTTAATTATCATCATTGTGAATTTTGCTCCCTTTTCTGGCATCATTGCACTCATGGATTCCTGTGGGTCCACTGATGACAGTGCTGGGGGATAATCTCTAAATGCTTGTTGGTTTTTTTTCTCTTTATCAGGGGTTTGTTTTTGGCTGGGACATTTGCTTAATGAAGTGAATTTGGACAAAGCTTTTTCTTCCCCAATACCTGCACAAATACTGAGGCCAGTATTCACATTTTTTTTTTTAAACATTGCTTTTGTTTGCAGTGATTGAGCCAAGAATACCTTTAATGATTGTGATATGAAGTGGAGTTTAAAAATGACACATCTGGGACTTATCTGGTTTATACAATTTGGGTAAACACTCATTGACCTTGCCCTAGTGACTAATACTCTGTTGTTGTTTTTTTATTAGTTATGTAAGTTTCTTTTTTTCCTCTAAGTCTTGCCTCCTTTGTGTGGTAATGGGCTGGTGATGGCCAATAATCTAATGGTTTTATTTTATGTTAACACTTTTGTGGGTGGTATAGGACTAATGTTTCTTAAATTGGTTTGTAGTAATATTTCTTTTTCCAAGTGCTTAGTTGGTTCTGAGTGCACATTGGTGTATGATCAATTTATAACTGTTCATATTTTCTTTAGTTACCTGTAAAAATTTGCCTGCTGATGCAATTAACCTTGTAAGTGTTGTTTTTTCCTTATTAAATTGGGCAAAGGAGGCTGTACTTTTCTTAAATCCTCCCACCATAAGCGGAGGAGTGAGTCTTTAAAAGAAGCAGACTGGCTATGCCCAAGATATCTTAAAGGTGAGAACCCAGTTTCAAATTGATAGGAGCTGTCTATCTGACAATCTCAACCACACTAAAATTAGGAACTTGCTCACCCTAATTTCTCTCATTCTTAGCAGTGTGGGTGATGCTGAAGTCAAAGGATTTATTTTAACTCAATTGAAGGCCCTCTGGGTGGTCCTCACTGACAGCTCAATCTCCCATCTCAGCAACCAGCAGCAGCTGCCATGACCCCACTAACAGAGTATCAGTAGATGAGTAATGCAAACACATTCTTACAAGAAACACTTGCTGGCATCATGCCCCCATTTCAATAATATTGCTTTATATTACATACAGTAAAAAGTTTTATTTACATAAAATATCACTGTTTATGTAATATTACATTAATGTTATTGGTTTTTATTAGTGTTTGATGCGAATCATTGTTTAATAATATGTAGTGCTTTAGTATATTCTGTGCAGTGTTCCACAAAATTTGGTATTTTAAGGATATTTAACACTGCCATCCTTGAGCTTTTGGAAACAATTAGCCATTTTACATTGAAAATGGATCTCATTGTTCGTGATTTCATAATGTGACATTTTTCTCAGTCCCAATTAATCACGAACAATGAGGGCCCACTGTAATCGAAGTAAACTATTGTATTAGCTATTTAAACAGCTAAGTCATCTTCGAGGTTGGATAAGAAATTGCACCTTTACAATATGCGGAAGGTGCCAGTTTGTGAATATATCTTAGATGTATTCTAGGCCTAGAGTCCAATAGCTGTTGCAATGAGCACCATGTGAGTATGAGTAAACCAAGGGCGACACTTGGGTTAGGCTAACAGTTAAAAGAGGATTCTTACTACCTATATTATGATAATTTATATATAGTGTATATGGAATGATAAAGATGTTATACCTGTTTTCCTCTTATTTTTATAATATACAGGGTGGCACAAAAGTCAGGAACCATAGACACATTTTAATAATTTGTGTTTTAATATGTGTCTTGTTCTTTTCAGATGTTGTTGTTGAACCTTTGGCACAGAAACTGATAACAGATGAATGGGTGGGAGATAGTTTTAATGTGTGCAAGGTGTGGTAACACACATCAATCAGTTGCTACTGCTTTTAATGACAAACACTCCGAGAGGACACTGTTGTTCAGGCATCAGTTGGAAAACTGTTCACTCGCTTCAAAGAAACGGGAAGTGTTCATGATCAGCCATGTAGTGGCTGGCCAAAAAGTTCAACCAATGCAACATCACTAACGCTACTCAATCACCTCAAAAACAGCCCACATAAGTCCTTAAGAAAGCTATCCTAGGAAATGGGTGTCTCCAGAAGATCCATTCAACAAATTGTTACAACAAATTGTTTCCACCCCTACAAAGTCCAACTCATTCAGGAACTGCACAGTGATGACACAGACTGTTATGTAGAGTTCTGCCAGTGGTTTCTACAACATCAACAGCTTCAATGAAGGATCATGTTCAGTGAAGTGATATTTCACCTCAGCAGTCGTGTCAATAGGAATAATGCATGCTACTGGGCCAATGAGAATCCCCACTGGATGGAGGAAGGACATGTGCAATTCAATCCATGAATTATGGTGTGGGCTGTGCTCTGGGGGGATCAGTTAATTGGTCTGTACTTTTTTGATAGCACTGTAGTTCAGTAAACAAATTTTGGTACTTTTGCATTATCCTCCCAACACTAATTTTTTTTTATAATGGAAGGAAAATAAAGTACCATAACCAAACCAACATTATATAAAAAAAATTAGTATTGGGAGGATAATGCAAAAGAACCCAAATTTTATGAAAAACTTGAAACAATATTTGATGTCACTCACCCATTTCCTGAAAAAGTTCTTTCAGAAAAGCTAGGGAAAGCCAAAGTTGAGGAAGATCTGGAGTTTTTAAAGATGCTGAGAGAGGGATATAAAGTTACACTGTGTTCAAGAGATAAGATTTCAGAGCAAAGAATAAAAAATAAAATAAAAAGACTAGCAACCAATGAACGTTTACGTCAGAAAGAACGAGAGAGAATAAGCAAACCATCTAAAGTGAAAATAGAGGAATTAGAATGTGAGGGAGATAGTTCTAACGATTATGATTACCTCAATAAAAGACTAAAAACAACTAAAGAACAAAAGCCTACCTACCTACCTAGAAATGTATTTAAAGAGTCTATTGTAGCCAGTGCTATAGACAGAGGAAACATATCTGTTAGAACAGCTACATTAATAATTTCTGCTTTAATTAGAGCCGGCAGTGGAGACCTAAATAATTATGTAGTTTCAAAAACATCTACTCATACAGCAACACAAGAAAATAGGGTAAAAACTGAAAATGAAGTCAAAGAATTATTTCAAAATACCAATATAAAACATCTTGTTGTCCATTGGGATTCAAAACAGATTTTAGGCTTAGAAAGGCTTGCTGTTGCTGCTACTGGATCTCCTGATATTGATAAAATTTTGGGGATACCTATTATTCAAAATGCTACTGGTGAACAAATGTCTGAAGCTACATTCAAGCTCCTTACAGATTGGCAGGTCACAGGAAAGGTGAGAGGTATGTCATTTGACACAACACAGCCTCAAATACAGGTATTAACAAAGGAGCTTGTATTTATATAGAAAGAAATCTGAATAGACCATTATTATATTTAGCATGCCGTCACCACATTGGCGAACTTATTGTAAAATCTGTTTGGCAATGCATCTTTGGAAAAAGCACTGGTCCCAATTATCCCATATTTGAAGAATTTTCAAAAAGCTGGTCCAAAATAACATTATCCCAAACTAAAGAAATAAATATAACAGCCTTTGTTGATGGATATTAAAGAAAGTGCAAATATAATTTATAATTCTTTATTAGAGAACAAAAATTATTTCAGAGATGATTATTTAGAATATTTAGAATTAAAAACTGTTTATTGTTGGGGCACAGGCCTTCAAAGATACATCTTTATAAACCAGGAGCATGCCATTGAGCTAGATTCATGGCACCTCAGCTGTATTCAAATGAACTTGTCTTATTTAGAGATCAGCTTAACTATGAACCAGAAGTAAAAGAATACTTGGAAGATTTGTCAAATTTACATCTTTAGTTTATGGCCCTTATTGGCTAAAGACCCCATTAGCTGCAGAAGCACCACTCAATGACCTGCGATTTTATAAGCAATTAGTTAATGTCTGGCAGGAAGTAGATCCAGAAGTTTCTATTGCTGCAGTAGATGCATTCTTAAGACCAAAGCTGGGCACTTGCGGTATTTTTTGCAGTACTGCAGTACTACCGCACTACCAAACCGGTACCGCATAATGCAGTACCGCAAAGGATCGCTGAAAGTACAGCAGTACCGCTACGCATTCAAATTTCCCGCGGTACTTTCTGCGGTACCGACAAACACGACTTTTCAAAAAATTAACACTTTTTTGAAGTAAACCTTATTACAGGAGTACAGTAAGACGAATGATGCGTGTGTTGCATCAGCCTAACTCTAGACACGTTAAGTTTTCGTTCAGAACATGTTACGTTGCCATCCTATCACAACACCTCAGTGCAGTGCTTGCTTTTGAGCCGGTTGCACGTGTGTTACATTTCTGTGACAAAGATCGATTTTTAGCCATTATGGCAGAAAGTTCAGGTGCGAAATTGCCGATATGCAATTTCTGAAAATATGTGCTATTACTTGTGTTGTTCTTGTGTGCAGTACCGCAGTACCGCGGAACGCACCAGGGGGACCTGAAAAAGTACCGCAGTACCGCGTAACGCACTGGGCATGCTGAGGTACCGCAGTACCGCGTAACGCACCCCCAAATTTTGGTACCGCGCCCACCACTGCTTAAGACACAAGTGGTATTTAAGTCAAGAACTTGTAGTTTTATCTTTTTTTAGTAAAACTTCAGAAGAGAATACAAAAGCAAGTATCACAGCTCGTTTATTAGGAACTGAAGTTCCAGATGAAATTATTATATAGGAAAGCCAGAAGTTCCAGAACTACACCCAGATATACATCTGGTGGATTTAATAGGACCTAATTCATGGAAAATCTTCAAAAAAATTGAATTTAGAAAGTTGTTGGTTGTCAAAGCCAGTGGAAGAGTGGTGCTCAGATCCAAACTATAATGAAATGGAAGAGTTTGTAAGTAATTTGAAGGTTGTCAATGATTGTGCTGAAACCCCTTTTAGATAGGACTTTAAAAACTTGTTTGGGCATTCTTAGTAGCCCACTTCACGATATTATATCAGTTAATGCTGTACCCGACCAACTTTGGGTTTAACGGGACACCCTAGTGTGGAGGTACTTGTTTCCACTAAGGCTGTAGTTTTGGATTTTTTCATCTAAGGATCCCTCTATAGAGGGAGTTTCAGGAAGAGCTCTAGACCAAATTCCCCAATCTATATCACGTAATTTCCAGGTTGGGTGTCATTTATGAGGTGTAGATACTAGTGAAATTTGCAAAGCAGTGAGGACAGGGAAGTGGTCACTACCCAGACTTCCACCAACAGTCACAGTACAGTTAGGAGCAAACCTACCTCTAAATAAAGAGAGATCTAATGTTGAATAACTTCCATTATTTATGTTAAATCTTGTAGGGAGATCAACAGGAGTCAATAGCACAAAATCTGAAGAAAGAATAAAATTATATGAATTTAAGGCAGTTGATGTTGGAGAACCTGACATACCTGTATCCCAACCCCCGTGTCTGTCTACCATTAAAATCACCACAAATAAAAGCTTGTTGACCGAGTTGACCCACATAGTGTTTGATCTCTAAAGCAGTTGAAGGAAGGTGTGGATTATAAACTGTAAGTACCATATATCTAAAGTACCACTGTTTACTTTTGAAGATAAAGCGAGGACCTCAAAAACTTCCACAGGGAAGGGAAGGGATGGAGAGGTAATAGTCTAAAGCACAAATCTGAATGAATCTGAAATAGCAAACTCCCTGCCCCCTACAGCCAACCCTGTCTGTTCTGATCTGAGTGTAATTAATAAATGTAGGCTGGAGTCTAAAGGTTAACCAGGTCTCTCAAACTGCTACTAAATGAGGTTTTTTAGTATAAATAAAAAGTTTAAATTCTGACAAGTTAGATTGGAGACTGCCAACATTCCACTGAATGAACAAGAGGTTAGAAACTTTAGGATACGAAATATTAGATAGGTTTATGAATTTGGACATGAACATTTCTGTTTGGGTGTAATCTTAGGTTTCAATTTATCAAGGAACTTTTCAACTCATCAATTGTGAGATCAATGCAAAAAGCATCATTAAGTAAAGGACCAAAATTAGATAAAGTCTTCTTGGAGAGACTACTACCACTCTGAAGGGTGAAGCTGAATAAACTTAAACATAGCACTTTAATTATGTTGGATGATAGAGCCATAGGTCCAAAAGGGGTAGAGGGTTCGGAGACCGCAGCTCCACCATCTACCCCTGCTCCGGGTGGTTTTTGGGACATTGCCACAGTCGGGCCTGGATTCCCCCTCACAACCCCACTCCAAGAATTTTGAAGCAGGGGAGAGGGGACTTACCATATCCAAGCCTCGAGTCTCCTCTCTTGACCCAATAGGTTTTGGTAGAACTGGGAAGTCACTACTTGTAAGAGTTCTTTCTGAGGCTACTTTAGGGTCTTGATTTTGAAGAACAGATAAGAGAGATTAGATGCAAGTTTGAGCCTCTCTATTTTTTGTGCGGTTCTAAAGTAGGAGCAACCACTGAAACTAGCTGTATGGGAACCTGAACAACTGGCACAGATTTTATTAGTCTTCGGACAAGAGGAGATGACATGGTTTCTAGAGCAGTAAACGCATCTTATTGCTTTCAACTGACTTAACCATATGACCAAACACCTGGGACTTAAAACATTGTATCAGATGTGGAATAGAGGCTAGAAATAAAGCAAATAAAATGTTAGGTATTATTAAGAGGAATGTTAGTTACAAGAGTAAGGAAGTCATCTGTAAATTATAAATTCTTATGCTAAGTCTCACTTAGAATACTGTGCTCAAGCTTGGTCCCCTCACCTTAGACATGATATTGATATGCTTAAAGGTGTGCAATGTCAAGCAACCAAGCTTATCCCTAACCTAAGAAGATTGGAATACAGGGATAGATTAACAGAATTAGGTATGTTTAGTTTTGAGAGAGAATGTATGAGGGGAGATATAATACAGATGTTCAAAATGTTTTCAGGTTTGAACAATTTAGATGCATGTAACTTTTTCTCACTAGATACTGATGGGATGAAACTCATGGATAAGAAAATTAGAAAACAGACTTGAGCATTGAGAGAGTAACTTGTTGAATTGGAACATATGAAGAACCTGTTCTTTTTGCGAGTCTACTGACATTTGCTACTGGATGACCATTATTAACTAATTCATCCTTAATAGTTTAGATCTTCCTCCAGATCAATAGGTCCTAAAACACCATTGTACAATATGGGTATCATTAATCAATCCACATCCATGGGCCCAACTTCCAGGGAGTTTCCAAAAACTGTGAGGGAAGGACAGTGGTAGTCTTCATTTGCACTGTGCCAGAGCGTCTCTGGAAGACTGGTGCCTGCACACCCAACCCATGGAAAGGCAAATTCCTTAGTGCTATACTAAAAGCCAAAGGTCTTGAAGCAAAAGAAAGATTATGATTCATAGGAGTAATCCTATATAAAAAGGAAGCCTTCACTGGGTCTGAGAGCTCTGAACCCATATGGGCCATAGGCCTACTAGAAGAAGCCCAGCTAGGCCCAACATTTCTCAATCCGTGGAGACCAGGGTTAAGATTCAGTAGAACACATCTACCAAACTCAATATTTATATTTATACAGCAAAATAGAGCAAAAAAATATGAAAACTTTATTCTATACTAATTTTGGCGGAAATTCCTATTTATCAAGAAATTTACTTTCAAAATTATTAAATTTTAGCACCATTATTCACTCATCAAACCATCTCATCCCATGTATACGTAGTCATGTTATGACTATTATTGAATGTTTCACCAATAGTTTCATAACTTTGTTTTGGTTCATTTGCACAAGATATGAAGGTCATATTTGAAAAGAACACCAAAATACATTAGAAAAATGTATTTTGGATATTAACTTCAGTGTCGGTGAAACATTCAATAATAACACCCCCTGGTTAGTACACACAATCAGAAAACACATGGGTTAAGGTTAGGTTAGGTTACACAGGGTGTCCATAAATGTTTACCCTGAAAACAGTATGCTCTCGTGTTTTAATGATGAATCTTGCATCCATTTCTTTTTACAGGTGACCTCGTACACACACAGAGTTTCTGTGCTGGTGTGTTTCGTCTACCACATTCGCCGCTAGGAACACTGTAGTAGCTGTTCAGTTAAGATGGCATCTGTGACAGAGAAGGCACAATGTATTGTGTGGCTTGCAGAAACAAAATCTCCTGTCAGTGTTCAGCGAAGGTTCAGAACAAAGTATGGAAAGAATCCACCTGATGTGAAGTTAATTAAGTCATGGATTAAAAACTTCTTGGAAACTGGAAACATGGAAAAGGGAAAGAGCAGTGGTAGACCATCAGTTTCCGATGGGATGGTGGAAAACATTAAAACTGCTTTCACACGGTCACCAAGGAAATTGGTGAGACAAGCTTTATGCCAACTAAAGATACCGAAGTCTACAGTGCACAAGGTATTACGCAAATGTTTGAAGTTACACGCCTACAAGGTAAATGTTGGAAAATGTGGCGCGAGTGTGAATACCATTTAGACATTTTACATGCCACTAGGGGTGCACATGTGGAAGCTTATTAAGTTCATTAACTATGTATCAATACTTTGTATGTTTATCTACTTACGATTAAAACCATTTGAATACGAGTGTTTATTTAAAAGTTATAGCATGCTTTAATCAGGGTAATCATTTATGGACACCCTATATATATTTAGTGTGTTTGGTTCATATACGACCTTCATTTCTAGCAAAAATGAACCAAAACATAGGAAAACTTTTGGTTCATTTGCACAAGATATGAAGGTCATACTTGAACAGAACACACCAAAGTACATTAGAAAAATGCATTTTGGATATTAATTTCAGTGTTGGTGAAACATTCAATAATTACCCATGTTATTATCATTAGCCAATCAGTGGCTGCCTCATTGTCACGTGACATCCCCACTCATGTTCAGTGCTGAAATTTGAATTCAACAGTTGCTTTAGAATGGCTGTGTCTGGTGGATGTTTTAAGTCCCAGTAGGACATTATTAAACAAGTTTTGAGGGACAACAGCACTGCTGTCACTATATTTCAAGCTCACAGCATGCTCAAGACCTCTCTTACGCATCCTCAGTGTGGTATGAATTTAATTAATATAAGTTCACTGATAATATTTCCAACTAGGCGTAAGTTATGTTAGGGGTACCCATGCCTGGTTAGATTAATTGAATGTCCAGTTACATCAACTGTATGCCCAGTAAGTGCAGGTTCTAAGTTTTGTTACATCAAAGGGCCTGGCTTTGCCTGGCTTAGGCTGGGTCCAATTAGGCCTAGGCCCACATACTGAGATCCATTCCTAACTGTACTTGTAACTTCTTCCGATTGTCAATTACAATTTTGATTTGATTGTATCCTTCTAGTCTCTGAATAGGATAGGCCTACTGTTTTAGGGGTCCTCAACTCAGCTCAGGCTTTTTGCCGAGGCTGAGTTTCGGGGATTACAGCACATGGTGGGTTCGCTTAGTTCAGATTTTGATAGGTTGAAAAGTAAAAGGTTGCATGAATCTGATTTGGAGGAGGATGTCTCTCTTGCCCCATCAGTTATTCAAGTGCTTTTCCCCTCTTTACATTTGGCCCCACTTCAAGTTAAGGGTAGAGTAGTGGATGGGCCTACTGATGCTGAGATGGCTGCAGGAAATGTTTCTTCCCAGTCTGGTCTTGGTAAAAATTTGGTAGAACACATCCACCCAAACTGCTGAGGAAAATAGATTTTTCTGGTGTATTTCATGCTGTTTCAATTGAATCTGACCTTCATTTTTGCCACAAATGCATCATTATGGAGATCCCCCCTTCCCCCAGGCTTTGAAGAGGAGGAAAATGTGGGCTAAAAAGGCCAGAATCAATTGAAATAGCATTAAATACACCCAGAAAAACCTATTTTCGTCAGTAATATTCATGGCAAAAGTAACCTAACCCAACCTAGTTGGAAATATTGGTTAATTCCTATTTAACTGTCAGAAACTCAGTCTGAGTGGGACATCATCTAGGCCTGCATTAGAACCAGTCATGGTTAAAACTAACAAAAATAATACAAGGGTCATTCCAGGACAAATCACTCAAAAGAAATGAAATTTGTAACCACTCCAACCTGGATTTTTCTCAAATTTGATATATAAGGTTTTTGTGCAAAGACATGAAATCTCAAGTTTTAGCGCAATCAAATAATGGTTCAAAAGTTTTGGGCCCCCAATTTTGGGGGTGGGGGCTGACCCCTTAATGTTTAAAAGTCCATAACTCAGTCCCTAATTGAGCTAGAAAAAAATTTAAAAACCATTTGAAAGCTCAAATCCTAAAGAATAATTGACTAAGTAATAAAATGTATTTAATCAAATAGTTAAAAAGTTATATCAGTCTGAATATTTGGGGGGGGGGGGGGGCCACCCCTATGATACAGATATTCAAGATTTTTTTTTTTTATCATTTTGTACCTCAGTTACTCTTCTATATGACTTAGTCAATAACATTATGTATTTTTACCTTTAAGTTGTGTATTTTTTTGCACTTTATTATAAGGTACTTGCTAGCAAAAAGATGACATATTAACCCAAGTTCAGGAGAGACACACACACACACACACACACACACACACACACACACACACATTATTAAAATAAAAGAGATAATTTGTACTGCCTGTTTGTAAGGTTGAGTGATATCATGCTTGTGTAGTCATGCTACAACTTGTCAGAGCAAAATGAGATTGTCTGAGGGCTCCTTCCATTAGCATGAGCCTTGGTTATTAAGGGTTCAGTACTGTTTGCCTTTTGTGACCACGTGAGTAGTGGACTGGGATAACTTATTTATGGGTAACGACCAGTGATGTAGGTCTCAAGATCAGTCTCAGTCTCGAGACCAATCTCAAGACCCAATTTGCAGATCTCGATCTCAGTCTCAACAGACGCAGTCTCAGTTTTTCTCCCAGAGACCTTTTGAGACCGTAATGAAAAATACATGTTATTGGCATACTCATGATGGTGACTTGGTTGAACAGACACAATTCAGAATGTTTATGAAAGTTTATAAAAGTAAGGGACTCTAGGTATTCACTAATCAGTCACCCTGTTTTGAGTTGCCGCGTTTGTCTTATGGGGGGGGGTCTGGATTTTTTTAGGTTAGTGCTACAAAAAAATTTGCCCCCATCCCCGTCAGATAAATTTTATTGAAAATGGAAACACTAAATAGAGAATTATATATTTTATATATATAAGTATATATTATAAGGCCACTTAGTGTTGCCAAATGGCGTGTCAACCTCTGTGGCATGATAAAAACGATTATCCTCCCATCCAATATGTATTTGAGATCGATGAATCTCATTTTAGACAACTGCTCTCCAATAAAGTTTTGGCACCAGAAAAGGGATAAATATTAAATTCCCATCACTGGCCAATATTGCCGTGACTGTTTTAACAGTGCCTGCCTCTAGTGCTCCAATTGAGCATATATTTAGCCATGGAGGCATAATAATGAGGCCCCACAGAAGTCGAACTTCAGCAGATCTTCTGAGCATGCTGATGTTCCTTAAGTGTAATGAGTACCTATCATGTTTTAAATAAATGCACAAGTCAAACTGGGTAGTGGGTACATTCATTAAACCTTCTGTAACAGATATAAAAGTAGTAAATAAATAAAAAGTATGTATATATATATATTCATTTGTTAATTTATAGGCTACAGTTTTTGCATTCAACACACTATATCTGAGAAAGTAGTTATTAGTTTATTAATATACTTAACATAGTCTAATTTCCATAGTAGTGTAAAACAAATTGAAAGGGCATGAGCTTGGTCTCGATCTCGGTCTCAATCTCGGAAGGTAGATCTCGATCTCGAACCTTTGATCTCAGTCTCAATCTTGGTCTCACAGGATCAGGTCTCAGTCTTGGAGGTCTCGACTACATCACTGGTAATGACACAAATTTGCATTGGGAGGCGTTTAAAGAAAGTTTTATGAATATTGAAAGGGAGTTCATTTCTTGTAGGCCCAAGTGGTGGACTAGGGAAATAGGCGAGTTCATAAATGAGCGTAACAGAGTGTATAGACTTAATAAGCACAATGGCACAGCAGCTAACTTTAATAGATATATCGAGCTTAGACATCAGGTTAAAAGATCAGTTAGGAATGCTAAGCGTAATTTAGAGATACTTATAGCTGCAGATAGTAAACATAATCCAAAGGGTCAATAATCGTAAGCTGATAAAAGATAATATAGGCCCTCTCAGGGACACTAATGGCACTTTGGCTTCCAACACTCAGGCGATGGCGGGTATTTTTAATAACTTTTTTGCAACAGTTTTTACTGTGGAAGACATCAATAATGTTCCTGATGTGGACAATATCATTTCATTTAGCAGCGAGACTATTTTGGATGAAATAACTGTTTATGAGGGTGAGATTGCGCATTATAGCCTATTGATAGGCTAAAAGTTAGCAAGGCTCCAGGCCCTGACGCGTTTTATCCTAGACATCTGAAAGATTTGAAAGACGTTATCATAGGCCCCTCAATGAAGATTTTTAATCAGTCACTTGAAACGGGGATTATTCCTGAAGACTTAGGAGACAGAGGGTTGTCGTTAATGGTAGTGAATTGGGGTGGTTGGATGTAGGTAGTGGTGTCCCACAGGGTTCAGTGTTAGGCCCATTGCTATTCATAATTTACATTAATGACATAGATGTAGGATTGACTAGTAACATGTCAAAATTCGTGGATAATACTAAAATAGGCAGTAAGGTTATTAACAAGAACAATAGAAATAGGCTCCAAGACGATGTAAATAGGATTATGGAGTGGACAGATGTGGACAGATGTGGACAGATGCAATTTAATGTAGACAAATGTAAAGTTTTGCATATAGGTTCTCGTAACAATAATTACCCATACACGATGGATGAGAGAGAGTTAGCGAATGTTGCCCGTATTTGCGTGAGGATATTGATAGGTTAGAAAGGGTTCAGCATCATGCCACGAAACTACTTCCATCATTGTGCAACAAGCCTTATGAAGATAGGATTAAGGAGTTAGACTTGCATTCACTCAAAACTAGGAAATTAAGCTCTAGTGGAGCTTATTGAGATTTTCAAAATCATTAATGAAATCGATAATGTAAATTTTGACAAACTGTTCACTTTCAATAATAGCAATACTCGTAATAACAGATTTAAGTTGCGTGACAGACGTTTCATTACTAATATCACTAAAAACTTCTTTACATTTAAAGTAATTGATAAATGGAATAATCTTCCCATGCCCACTGTGAACTCTACCAGCATTAATGTGTTTAAGAACTGTCTAGATAGGCCTTTTAAAAATATTAACGTTGTTTAAACTAAAAAAAAAAAAATTAGCAACAGGAGCTCTGGGGGTGGTGGTCAAGGATGAGTCTGTTGATGATAATGCCAGCAATGAAATTATTATTTAAAAAAAAAAATTAGACTACCACGAACATAGATGTAGCTCGTAGCGTAAACTAACCCACTTTTTGTTTTACTTTACGTACTTTTTTCTTTTCTTATCCTCTCCTTACTTGCATGTCTGTAACTCTTTACTTGCTTGTCTGTAGTTTGCATGGTATGACAGTGAGTTAAGACTGTGTTTGCATGGTTTGTCAGCATTCTTATTTTACTTCTTTTCATCTTTCACCACTTTCCTATTCTCTCTGACTATTTTTCTGACTTGTGGCAGTGGCAGGCGGATGATGATGGTGAGTCTTTTTTCTCTTTTTCTGAATGAATTTTAACCCACGAGTGATTGGTGTTGCTACTTACTTAACCCATTATTCTCTTCTCTTAACCCCCTACTCTTTCCTTTCTCTCAGGCTAACCTTAGAGTGGATCTTAGGGTCTTTGTTAGCCTTAGCTTCTGTAGATCTGTAGCTATTTTAGTGCCTTGCCTATATTGGCTGGGTTTGTGTTTGCCTGTTATCATTAAAAATCATTAACATTTAATATTCTTTCTACTTATTACAGGAACTGAAGCTAATATATAAATTTTAAACATGTCTTACCATTTAAATTATCATAAACAGTGTTGTGACCCCTTTAAGAAACACAAGAAAAGAATCTTAACGGGTTAAGAAATTTACCATTAAGTGTAACAGAAAAAAATCCTGCACTCCTCAACTGGAAAGTTTGTACAAACTGTTCTGTAAGATTAAATGAACTTGAAGAACCTGATAAATTATTTAATGATATTTTTGAAACAGTCATCTACAAGTACCTCTTCATTTCAAAGCAGTCCAGGAAGTACACATTTGCAAACTGACAATCCTGGTGAGATCAGTGATATTGAAATCTGTAGAGAACAAACCAAGAACATTCTTGAAGAAATGGAGATTTCGCCAATAAAATTTCTGTAAGTAGTGTGTGAATTATAATTTGGGGACTTATTTTTGAAAAGTATAGTTATCAGAAAATGCATTATATGATTTTTAAAAATCATCTAAACTCTTTATCTTTGTGTATGCATTGTTTCATAGGTTATCAAAATAATGTAGTTTTACAAACTTGTAAACATAACATTCTTTAACAATTTAAATAATTGCAAAAAAATAGTTATGTACAATAAATGAATTCTGATTAGTTATTAAATTATGAAAATTTGTCGCTGTAACTTACAGTAATTCTAAATTTTAGATGATGCCTAATTTCAGATGGTATGAACACTGACAGGATATCTAAAAAAGCATCAGACAAATACGACAAGTGTGTATCTACTTCGAAAAAGAATTTTGAACAGTCTTTCTCAGCATCTGTGGATGAGGGAGCATCTACATCCAAGAGATTATGCATGGAAAAAGAATTGGAAAGGTAAGGATTGCTCAAATTCAACTAAATTAGCAACTCATGGTCACAATTAAAGACTCTTGATGTATATAATTTTAGATGTTTTAAATTTCAATAGCCTAACTTTTCTTCAATATCATTCTTATGTACAGAACACAATCACACCATTTTAACAATGTCTAAAAAATATCCATGGAAGGTAGATATTCTTATATTTTTTTCTATTTAGGTTCTGATCTTAGAGTACATTAAATTAATACAAGGGTAATTCAATAAGTATCCGCACTTTTTATTTTCACAATTTTTTCACATCTGATACATTATAAACATCACTTCTCAACATAGTCTCCCTGTTTCTCAATACACTTAGTCCAGCGATCTACAAGCTTCCTAATGCCACCACAAAAGAATGTTTTTAGCTGTGTGCGTAGCCAATCATGCACCGCCTCCTTCAGGTAATCATTGCCTTGGAATCACTGACCTCTCAAAGCGTCTTTTAGTGGTTCAAACAGGTAAAAATCCAAAGGTGCCAGGACTGGACTGTAGGCTAGATGGGCGAGAACTTCAAATTTAAGTTCTTGAAGGCATTTTTCTAGTCTGTGCAATGGTATGAGGGCGCCCATTGTCATGTAACAGAATAACACCTTCCAACAATCTCCCTCTCCATTTTGTGTGAATTGCTTGCTTTAACTCATTCCAAAGCATGTCAGAATACAATGCACTTGTTACTGTAATTCCACACTCTAGATAATGTTCAAGGATAGGGCTTCATGTATCCCAAAACAGTGTTAGCATAACTTTACCTGCTGATGGCTGCGCTTTGAACTTCCTTGCAATGGGAAGGTGTTATTCTGTTACATGACAATGCGCTCCCTCATACCACTGCACAGACTAGAAAATGCCTTAAAGAACTTAAATTTGAAGTTCTCAACCATCCAGCCTACAGTCCAGACCTGGCACCTTCGGATTTTTACCTATTTGGGCCACTAAAACACACTTTCAGAAGTCAGCGATTCCAAGGCAATGATGACCTGAAAGAGGCAGTGCATGACTGGCTATGCACACAGCCAAAAACATTCTTTTGTGATGGCATTAGGAAGCTTGTAAAATTACTGGACTAAGTGTATTGAGGAACAGGGAGACTATGTTGAGAAGTGGTGTGTTTATAATCTATCAGATGTGAAAATAAAAAGTGCAGATACTTATTGAATTACTCTCTTAATTTCAATTTAAGAAAATTCTGATATCCCCTACCTTTTATTTATCCAATAGGTACAGTACAAAACTATGATGAGGGAGCTCGCTGAAGTATTCAACTCTACAACTTCCTACCAAAGAAGGTTGCAGATTCTTACTCTATCCCCATACGTAATCTCAAAAACTCAAGAGTTCTTTGGGGCTAGTAGATATCTTGTTGATAAAGCCAGGAGCATGAAGCAACAGTATGGAATATTGCCAAATGTTCCTAAATACAGTAAAGGGAAAAAGATAAGTGATGAAACTATTTCTAATGTGACAGCTTTTTATGATGACCCAGAATTTAGTCGGGTGTATCCAGGAAAAAAGGACTATGTTAGTGTCAGAGACAAAGATGGAAACAAAATTTACAAACAAAAGCATCTCTTACTCAGTAATTTGAAAGAACTGTATCTTAGGTACAAAGAAACTGACTCACGTATAAGTTTTTCAACATTTGCAGCTCTTAGACCCAAATGGTTTGTTATTAAATGCAAAAAACTTCACTTTTCTACATGAAGGTCAAAATATGATAATAAAAACCCACTCTAATAGACAGAATTTATTTCCACAATAGTTTTGATGCCTATTGGCATCCTCTTCGGGTGGCTACAGAAAAACTGAAGAGGATGCCAGTGGGCATCGAAACTGTTGTGGAAATAAACTGTCTATTAGAGTGGGTTTTCATTATCATATAGTGTGTTATTGCTGGAGGTACAGGTACACACTCAGTTTGTATTTGTACCTATCACCAGAACCCCACATTAATAGTTTCAGCAATTGGTGACAAGGACTTGACTTATCATTCATTGATTCAAAAAAGTGTCTGCGATGTGGACAACATTAAATGTATATTACACCAGTGTAGAGAATGTCCTGGTGTTGCTGGTGTAGATAACTATTTGAACACATTAAATGTACTGACTTCCAGGGATTCAATTGAATATGACCAGTGGACCAGCACTGACAGGGCAACTTTGTCAAATATAACTGTTACAGTGGAGGAATTCATTAAAAAACTTCCAGAATCAATTTATTCTCTTACTCATCATCATTATATAGCCAAGAGTCAAAGCCTCTACATGAAGACCCTTAAGCAAAATCTCAGTGAAGATGAAGTTTTAGTACTGGGAGACTTTTCTAAGAACTATTCTTTCATCACTCAAGATGCACCACAGAGCTTCCATTGGACAAATGAACAAGTTACGGTACATTACACCCAATGGTTGTATATAAAATGGAAGATGGTAAATTGAGCCACACTAGCTATTGTATCATTAGTGATAGTTTAGATCATAACACTGCAGCAGTGTATACATTTCAACAATTTTTAGTTCAAGACATTAAAGTGAGATTCCCTAATGTGAAAATGATGAAATATTTTTCTGATGGTTTTAATTCTAGCAATTTATGCCATCATGAAACACATTTTGGTATAAAGCAGAAAGGAACTTTTTTGCCACTAGTCAAATGCCTGTGATGGCATTGGAGGAAGTGTGAAGAGAGCAACAGCTAAAGTTAATTTGAGTCCATCAAGTTTAAATTCATCACAAAAGAACAAATAAATCATAATAAAACAGAACTCAGTAGTAGGTTTGAAAAAGTAGTGACAGTGAAGGGCACACGAGGTTTTCACAGAATTGTGCCAATGTCTCAGAGTCACATTAAAGCTTATTTAGTTTCAGACTCCAATGACTACAATGTTGTTAGGGTTATGACCTCTGAACAAGGTGACTCAGACATGAGTCCAGATTTATCAAATGAGCAAAAATTTTCTGTGGAAAAGTATGTTGCGTGTATTTATGATGGTAGAAAATATCTAGGAATCATTTTAGATTATTCAGAAGAATGCCAAGATTATAAAATAAAGTTTCTAACTACTCCTATTTCCAACAAAAACAGTAGATACTATTTCCCAACTAATAAAGATGATGTTTGTTGGGTAGAAGCCAAAAACATCCTTCATGAAGTGTCAACTCCTGTTATTCAATCTGGCACCAGAGTTGTGTATATCTTTCAAATACATGATACTGAGAATTAGGCTAGGTACCAAAAATGTTTCAAATTTAATGTATTGTATAACAATTATTTTTATTCAAGTAATGTCTTAATTTGTTCAATAAAACAACTATACTAGCAATATTTTTTTTGCCTTTGAAGATTGACAAAGTTGAGAGACAATAATAATAATAATAATAATAATAATAATAACAACTATTATTATTATTGAGTTTTAAGAAAACACTAATAAGTTTATCTTATAGCTATACTTAATCAACTTGTAAGTCAAGGAATCTGGTTTTTGTTTCATGTGACCTTACCTTATCCAACCAATCAGAGACCAAAAACAGCTTATTTCCCAAAGAAATAAAGTTCAGATTTGAACAAATCACACTAAAAAACACCAGAAAAATGTGTTTTGGTCCAGAAAGGAGAGGGAGCGCTAAAATGACTAATTACCAAAAAAGTACATTTGAACAAATTTGCATAACATAAGATATATATTTTCTTAATCAGTTTTGAATGGCAATTCAATATGGTATATTATACTGTTTTAACTGCAGGTGAACGGGTGAAAAGACAAATATTAACCATTAATTTCAGTATTGGTGAAATATTCAATAATTACCCATTATCATCATTAGCCAATCAGCAGCTGCCGCATTGTCACATGAAACCCCCGTGCATGTCCAGCACTGAAATTTGAATTCAACAGTTGCTTTAGAATGGCTGTGTCTGGTGGATGTCTTGATAATTGTTACTTTTTAGCCCAGACTGCTATTTCTCATGAAACCTAGGTTTTTGATGTGATTCATGCAAATCTGACCTTCATTTCCATTGGAAATGACCAGTTGTTAAGGTATACCCCATCCCCTACCCCATCAATATTGGGGAACCTGTGGGGAATCATTTTTTTAGGAAGTGAAAAACTCGTCATTTCCAACAAAAATTAAGGTAAGAATGTTGTGAAACACATCAAAAACCATGAGAAAAACCTAGGTTTCATGGAAAACCTAACCTAACCTAACCTAACCTAACCACCACTGATGTCTGTCTTTTCACAAAATACACTCATGGCCACAGGTTGGACACACTACATTTAAAGGGAGAATACCATGCGAGCGAAGAAAATCGAGGCTTACTTTGTTATTTTCAAAACAAAGTGTGAAAATGCAAGCTGGAATGGGAGGGCACTAGTTACACTGGACAGCCATGTCGATTCTGAATTTGAACTGAAAACAGGAGATGAAGGAGGAAGCAGATCAGTCAGTGATTTGCTGGATTAGGTCATGTGATGAAATAGAGGCCTGTGATTGGCTACCTCAAAAATGTTTGGTTAATATTCGTCTTTTAACCCACTCACGTGCAGTTAAAACAGCATAATATATTGAATTACCATTCAAAACTGACTAAGAAAATCTATATCTTATGTTATGCAAATTTGTTCAAATATACATTTTTTTAATAAAATATATTTCCTGTTTTGGCTATAATATACTTTTTTCATAAAATATTTTTCCTGATTAGACTATTTTTTCGCTACTCTGTGACTTAATTAGTTGGTTCAGTTTTGTTCTGGCTATTTTTTTTTTTTTTTCTAATTGGATTCAGTTTAGTGGTGTTTGTGATAGAATTATGACATGCCATTCGTGTGATTTTGACTTTGAGAACTTGATTCATCATGTGCCCTAGATGAAGACAAAGGATTGGATGTTTTTATCAATTACGGCATTATTCTCTCATCCTTAACTTGCCCAAAATGTGACAGTGAGTGCCTAATACGAAAAGATCAGAAGATATTTAGGTGAAATAACCAATATTAACCTGTTAGGTTAATTGAATACCCGGTTAGGTTAAGTCGCAATATTTTCATTAATTTAAATGAAAATGATGGGAGCAAACTTTTCTGGTTAATTTTGAGGTGTTTGGTACGAAACTGCCATCCATTTCCTGTGCAAATGCATTGTTTTCGAGATGATGATATCTCGAAAACTACCCATTTGCACAGGAAATGGATGGCAGATTCGTGCAAAACACCTCAAAATTGACCAGAAAAGTTTGTTCTCATCATAAAAATAGACTAGGTATAAAAAATGAATAATTACCAAATGTTTACACAGTTCGTCGCTAGATGGTACCACCTACTATTATGACAACGATAGAATACCCCTTCAAAAAAAAAAAAAATTTCAACAAAATAACTATCTCATAAACTAAACATTTGCGATGGAAATGTTATTGATAAATATTTTGTACCTGTTGAGACATTAATGTACAACCCCTCAAAATTGTCAGGAAACATTCTGGGCTAAAAAGTAACTAATACCGATGTTTTAAGTCCCAGTAGGACATTATTAAACAAGTTTTGAGGGACAATAGCACTGCTGTCGCTATATTTCAAGCTCACAGCATGCTCAAGACCTCTCTTACGTGTCCTCAGTATGGTAATGAATTTAATTAATATAAGTTCACTAATAATATTTCAAACTAGGCCTAGGTTATGTTAGGGGTACCCAGTGGCGGACCTACATTTTTGGGACCCTGAAGCTTGAACTGTTATGGGGGCCCCTTCGTCATCAGAGGGGGCTCATTAGGATAAAGAGGTGAAAATCTGATTTTTGGTGTTAAAATGCACAAGCGAGACAAGTGCAGCCTGAATTGAGAATTCAGATGTCTTTTTATGGTTCCAATTGGTTCTAGCCTAAGGGCTGAGCTATAGAACTATTAAGCCGTGCACCAACAAAGGATTCGAGGATCCAGCTACCAAAATGTAGACTGAATAGATTCTGGCGAGCTCAGCGAGCCAATACAGTTGGGGTTCGGGCGCTGCAAGCCCCTGAGAAAATTTTGAAATTTGACCAATTACAGGGGCATTTTGAGGCCATATGAAATGGGTAATTAGAGCATATTCTAAGGTCAATATTAAGTACTTCAACCCATTGGCTTATGATTCTATCACTAAAATAGCCTTATTTTAATAACAAACACTTAAAAAACTCCATCAATTTTATTGAAAAATTCACTCATTAAAAAAAGTTGCTTCAAGGCCCCTCCTGGATTAGGGGCCCTGAAGCTTAAGCTTCATTAGTTTCATAGTAGATCCACCACTGGGGGTACCCAGGCCCAGTTAGGTTAATTGAATGCCAAGTTAGGTCAACTGTATGCCAAGTTAGGTCAAACATATACCTAGTTAGATCAACTATATGCCCTTGACAATTAGTTAGCTTAAGTTAAATTGTAGTATTTTCATTAGGTTAGGTTACTTTTGCTGTGAATATTACTGACAAAAATAGGTTTTTCTCGTGTATTTCATGCTGTTTCAATTGATTCTAGCCTTCTTAGCCCACAGTTTCCTTCTTCTTTAAAGCCGGGGGGGGGGGGGGGGGGGGTGTCTCTATAATGGTGTATTTGCACCAAAAATGAATGTCAGATTCAATTGAAACAGCATGAAATACACCAGACAAACCTATTTTCGTTACTAATTTGGGTGGATGTGTTCTACCGAATCTTTACCCCGAAAAGAAGTATTTGAGTCTTCAAAGGGCGTACTACTAGTCCACTCTCCTAGTGCATTATGATCCTAAACTTCCTCTGTCGTTTCAGTGGATAGCAGTTCTTATGGAATTAGGACAGTGTTATCTCACCACATTGGTGTTATTAACCTATCTGTTTTGCTTCTAGAACACTGAGACTGAAAGGCGATATACACAACTTGAACGTGAAGCCTTAGTATTTGCAGTAAAAAAAATTCATTTCTATCTATGGGGTCATGAAATCAAACTAATTACTGACCATAAGCCTCTTTTAGGTTTATTTTCACCGAATAATAATATTCCAGTTATGGCCTCAGGTAGGATTCAACGATGAGCACTGATTCTACAAGTCTATAAATTTGACTTAGTACATCGGTCAGGCAAACTTCCAGGTACGGCTGATGCTCTAAGTAGGTTGCCTTTAGAAAATTCGAATGAATGCGTACCTATATCTACAGAATGGGTTCACTTGGTGGCGTTTTTGTACTCCACGACAGTAACTCAAGTACAGATAGAGCAGTGGACAAAATCAGACCCTATTGTGATGTCTTGAAATGTCGGAGGTGATAGCCTTTTCAACGGCACCTCCTGATGTCTTCCCCCTCTGTGCTGTGCTTTAACCGTTTGATATCGTATTTTCCAGAATTTATATATTGTCTGTTTTTTGTGGTCTATAGTTTCCTTCCTAAAGATAAACACTCCAATAATCTCTTTGCCTGCCATAAAAGGCTGCTGTAATTCGATGGCTTTTACTCTCTCCTCCCTATAGGCACTACAATCCAACAAGAAATGCTGGATCTTCTTTTTCATATGCACACATGGGGCATTTGGTGTCCCCTCCTATACATCTATTTATGTCACTAAGTTCTAAATTATTTGTCCTACATCTGTACAGTATGGTTGAGGTGGGGTGTTATCATATATATCCTCTGTATCTCCAATGTTTCCTTTCCATTTCCTATATATTTTTAAACTTTCCTTTCCATCCATATCTTTCCTCCAGTTGTCCACATCCCAGCTACGTAGTTTGTTCGTCAGTTCCTCTTTTTTGCAGTCTTTTGGGTATTTTATATTTACTCTTAAGTCCCTCATATATCCCTCAACCTCCTCCATGCACTTCCCTCTTGTTTTTTCTTTTACTTTTCTGAATATTTCACCAACCAACCTGCTTGTGTATTTTTCAAAATATTTTTTACATAGTTGAGCTTTCCTTTCATTATCCTTGTTCTCATCATTGATGCCCCTATTTCTCCCCTCAAACCACTCACAGCCGCACTTCTTCCTGCTGATAGTATCGTTTTGTATACTCCATTCTCATATCTTTGTAGCTGTTGAATTTCTGTTTTGTTTAGTTCTATAATAGTTATTCCATATAATATTGATGGCAGCGCCAAGCCATTCCAGAATGCCTTCCCCACAACCAGTTTATTACAACTTTTTTCTATTACTGAGTAGGCTAGGTCATATTTGCCATTTTCTGTCCTTTTTGTAACATTAGTTCTTTTTGCTTTTGGAAACAATTCCGTGTATTGTTAATTGTTATATACCCAAATATTTTATGAATCTACCACTTTAATTCCCTCTATCTGGTCTGGTGCATCTTTTTTTATGAATATTATAAAATTACTCTTGTTTTTGTTAATCTCTAGGCCATATGTCCTCCCTATTTGTATTACTTCAATTGATATTATCACTTACCTCATCTATTGACATTGATAGCTGTAATCCATCATCCGCAAAAAATAATGTATGTATTTTAAATTTATCATCTTTATATCCTATATCTTCGTTATCCAACTTCTGCAGAATTTGGTATGTCATCAACTTGAATAGAGTTGCTGATAGAATACATCCTTGTCTTATTCCACTGCTTACTTCTATTTCTTTACATAGCTCATCATTTAGCTTCATTGTGGTTCTGTCCCCCTTATAGATTTTTATTATGACTTCTACTATGTTTGGTGGAATCTTATATCTCATGAGAGCTTCCACTAGTTTTTCACTTTGAAATGAATCAAAAGCTTTTGCGAAGTTTTACGCCATTAGGAAAAACAGAAGTTGTATCATGACACTAAAAAAAGGAGAGTTATAGGAGCGCAACCTAATGATCTAGTTATGATTCGCAACTATGGGGCTGGACCAAAATGGGTTCCTGCAACGGTGCAGGCGAGAACGGGCCCTGTTTCCTTCAAGTGCCAACTAGAAGATGGTCGTTCTATTAAACGCCATCAGGATCAGATATGGTCTGCAGGATGACCAGAGTCTTCCGGAAGGGAGACCGATCCTTCTGAAAATGGTTCAATTCGCCCGCCTATGCAGGTTGCACCTATTCCTACTACATCAACCCCGTTCCGCAGGTCGTCTAGGGTCTCTCACCCCCCTGACAGACTCAACTTGTAGGAGAGGAGTGAGGTAACGTGTATATATATATATATATATATATATATATATATATATGTATATAGTCTAAAAGTCACTAAAGGGAAAAGTTACTAAAAGAAAGCTGAATGGCAACACAAAAAGATAAAAAGCGGAACGCGGTCTGTTCATTTATCGGGCTGAACAAAACAGCATGTATTTTTGTATCTGACTAAATCGTTGGTGCTAAGTTTAATTTGATGGTGCTTCTAAAGTGTAAAGGAAAGAAGTGAAGTTGTCTAATTATTGTATCAGTTAGGGATAATGTCTTCTTATCAATTACTGTGAGGCATGCGACAACAAACTTGCCAGTAAATTGCTACTCCCTAATGACTCATTAACATATTTTAGTGATGCCTGGGGAGTAGTGAGGAAATAAGCTGGTATAAATTTAAAATCATAACATTAATATCTTCAGGTGCCACAATGACCTTCAATATTGAAAAAATTGAAAAAAGCAGATTTTAACCAATAATTACAGAAGAGTCCACGATGCACAATAGACAAGAATTTATTCACACTTGTATAAAAATAGCTCAGTCAACCTTTAAAAAAGTTTCTATTCTCTAAAAACAGTTTTCTATAGTCAGCTCACTCAGCTGTCACGTGACTACCTCGGTTCAGTGTAGCTGTCGCTCTCGTAGCAGGTGGGTGTTCTGTTGTTGGCGTTACTCAGATAGTCTAAACTATATTTCTTATATATTTTGCATTTCTGTATTGTGTTGCCCTAAGTTTGCCATGTACTATTAACTGAAATTAATGTATAATTGATATTAGCTCTTTCTTTTTCAGATTTGTATACTTTCAAAATGTCTCGAGTTTGTGCAAAATCAACCAGGGCCTCAACTGAGTGCCCCATGTTTGGTATGGGGGAAGATTTGTGGCACAGGAATCTTCCTACATACGAAGGAGTTTTTAAATATTACTTGTTTGTAAGAAACGATTTGAAACAGAATACTAATAAAGATCCTTCAATATCTCAAATATTAAAACAAGTTGTTGATAAATTGAAAACAATTTGGGAAAGTGCTTCCGTCCCAATTCTGTCAGACAGGCGAATTGAAACAATGTTCAGAAGCTACCACGAAAAGTATCGTGTCATTATGAAGCCATACCAAAGCAGAAAAAATTCTGAAGCTTACAAAGCAAAGATGGATATGTTCAAAAAAGAAGCACACACGAAACTTTTTGACATTGCAGCGTGCAAGTGCAAAGTACTAACACAATGTTCTTGTCCCAAAGAAAAAACGGTTCCAAAGGAAGAAGTGACGTTCCTCTTAGATCAAAGGAGTGAAAGAAAACTGTTTATTGATAGAGTAGATATTACACTCTCAAAGAAAAAAGTATCTACGTTGCTAAGAAAGCAAAAAGAAGCTGTGAGGCTCACCAAAGAATCTTCACAGGAGAAATTGCAGGATACAAATGTTGAATTATCATCATCGACATCAAATAGTGAAAGTGA
Source organism: Bathynomus jamesi (assembly GCA_023014485.1). NCBI lineage: Eukaryota > Metazoa > Arthropoda > Malacostraca > Isopoda > Cirolanidae > Bathynomus > Bathynomus jamesi. The sequence goes on from JAJOZX010000530.1 coordinate 116,392, forward strand.
ATCTGGCGAAATATCAGACGATACATTTCCAGAGCCAGTTAGCTCGAAGAGAAAGCTCGAACAACCTGAAGAACAATTATTCAAGAAAAGGAAAACTACAAATCTACCTTCAGTGGCTACTGCTTGTGACAGGACTGCAGTTTCAGATCGAGCTGCAGCATTCATTGTTAGTGCAGTATTGCAAGATATTGGAGAAGTTTCTATTGACAATACATCTGAAGTAGTGGATAGGAGTAAAATCAGAAGAGAAAGACAAAAGAAGAGATCAGAAATTATGAAAGATCAAAATCAGGTCCCAATCAGAGGAATCTATTTTGATGGTCGAAAAGATTCTACACTCTTCCAAGAAAAAAAAGAGTCCAAAGTATATCAGAAGAAGGTAACAGAAGAACATATCACTTTAGTGAGAGAACCTGGTTCAGATTATTTGGGCCATTATTCTGTGAATTCTGGATCAGCTGAAGAAATATGTAAAGGAATGTTTGAGTATATTGGAAATAATGACATGAACCTGGAAAACCTTGTTGCCATTGGATGCGATGGTGCAGCAGTCAACACTGGAGAAAAGGGAGGCGTTATAAGGCTTATAGAATTGAAGCTGAAGAAGCCAGTTCAACATTTAGTGTGCCAGCTCCATGCCAATGAATTGCCATTACGCCATTTAGTTGCAAAGCTGGATGGAAAAACATCTGGCCCCCGCGGATTCACCGGTCCTATTGGCAGGGAATTAGAGAACTGTGAGAGTCTTCCTATTGTCGAGTTTGAAAGGATTGATGCTGAGGAACCAACTGTAGACTGTGAAGATCTTAGCACCGACCAAAAATATCTAATTGATATTCATCAGGCCATAACAAAGGGATATTGCTCTCCAGATCTTGCTCATCGTAGTCCAGGCAAAATGGCACATTCACGATGGCTGACTACAGCCAGAGATGGGCAAGATCACCAACTTTGGTGATCTTGAAGATCAAGATCAGATCACCAGAAAAATGTGATCTTGAAGATCAAGATCAGATCACCAGAAAAATGTGATCTTGAAGATCCAGATCAAGATCGTGATCTTGAAGATCACTTTTCAAGATCACTTTTTAAGATCACTTTTATATGAATTGAAAAAAGGTGTACTCTTGTAGAGTAAACAAAAACAAATTATTTTGTTAATCACTCCCTGAAAAGTATCACTCCTAATACTCCCCTGAGGGCTGAGGCAATACAAGCATCGCATCCTACCCATGTCACCTGATCTAAACCACGGGGATTGACGATTCCCCTTTCAGTTTTTCAGGTGGTAAACTTAAAACTTAGTATTATCATAACTTATCAGCAAAAAAAAACTATTAAATGACCTACATATAGTTTTTAGTTCTATTTTTCTCAATTCTCATTTCACCAGGTCCATAACCCATATCAATGAATGGTCAGCATATATAAGTAAACATTTTTTACATAGAATTTAATTTTACAGTTTTACCGCAAGTTAAGAGTGTTAATTTAATGTTCAACCGCTGTAAACATTTGCTTTCAGCAAAACCAATTGTTCAAAGTTACCATCCGAGAGACGACTTCGTTTGGGGCTATGAACCATGCCAGCAAACGAAAACAACCGTTCCACTGGTGCAGAGGAAGGTAGCGTGGTGTTATACCTCTTGAAGATCTTCTTTATAGCAGGATACCTATCTAAAGAGTCGAGTGCCTTACTGGTGTCCTGCAAATAATTGAGGACTTCCAAGTCTTCCTTGTTGTTAGGAGCAGAGAATGAGCCGTCCATAGTTCTGAAGAAATCGTCTTCAGATGATGAGTCTGAGTTCACCGAACTATTACCACTGCTGTCAGAATTACAATTTCTTACAGCCATTTGCAGCTTGTCTTTTACTTGAGACTTGATTGTTTCATGATCGCCGAAATTAGGCCCTTGCAACAATGATATCCATCTAAGTTTGAAATACGGATGAGATACTGAGGCCAAAACGGCATCAGTTACCAAATCTGGCATTGAAGCCAGAGACGACTGCTGCCAGTAATGGCATGCAGTGTCTCAAGCGCAGGTCGTTTGGTTGGATAGGCTCCAATCTTGCGAGGGCATCTTGAGTCACTAGGACTGTTGGAAGAAGACAACCGTAGTAGCATTCTTTCTCTGCCTGTAATTTGTTGAGGGCTGCTGCAATTGGTTTTAGAACAGACAAATATTCTGAAATAAATTCCAATTCATTGTCTTTGAGGATGGGTAGATTCAGTTCTTCAAGAGCTACATTCACGTCGTTCTTATGTTTATATATTTGGCTTAATGAGTCGTACATTGAGTTCCATCGGGTGACGCATGGGTACCTAAATTGGACGCCAGTTATTTCCTGTATTTTTTCTGCTGACTTGGGTTTACCAGCAGCATTCCACAGCGCCGAACATTTTCCCATGGCAGAATGCTTTATCTTCTTTAGTCCAGGTGAATTCAGTCCTTTATCTGCATCAGTTGTTGCTACCAAGTTCAATGTGTGGGAGGCACATCGAGGCACATCGAGGCACTCTTTTCTTGCATGTTTGTAGTTTGCATGGTATGACAGTGAGTTAAGACTGTGTTTGCATGGTTTGTAAGCGTTCTTATTTTACTTCTTTTCATCTTTCACCCCTCTCCTATATTCTCCGACTATTTTTCTGACTTGTCGGCAGTGGCCGGCGGATGATGATGGTGAGACTTTTTCCCTCTTTTTCTGAATGAATGTTAACCCACGAATGATAGGTGTTGCTCCTTACTTAACCCCTTATTCTCCTCTCTTCTCTTAACCCCCTACTCTCTCCTTTCTCTCGGGCTAGCCTTAGAGTGGATCTTAGGGTCTTTGTTAGCCTTAGCTTCTGTAGATCTGTAGATCAATGTCGTCAGTACGATTCTGAACACGAACACCGAACTCTTTAAAGCATTTCACCATGTTCGATGCATTGTCGGTGACTGTAGATACAACTTTTCTATAAGATAAACCATGCTCCGAGTTGATCCTGTCCAATATTCCAGCAATTTTATCAAAGCTATGTGTTCCACGAAATCTTCGGCATGCCAGTGCAGCTGATCCTCGCGACAAGTCATTATTGATCTGTAATGTAAGAATATAAAATCAATGTTTGTATGAACATTTTTTTAAGCTTAATTTAATAATATTGGTTAGACACGCACCAGCTAAACTGCGCCACCAAACATTGAAGAGAAGAACTATGTGATATAAAGGAGGCAATTCAGCGATGAGTCGCCTACCGTACCACCACATCAGTGACCCATCCCATAAGAGCAAAATGTGGAAGAGTCCATATTCACAGCCTGTGAATATGGACTCTTCCACATTTTGCTGTGAATCAGACACAATGACAGATGACAGAATCAGTGAATTAGTGTGAAATTACTGTGAATCACAGCAAATGAAGACTCACCAAATTAATGAATGAGGAACACATGTCGAATAATTGAAAAGATTATACTATAAGTCTATCAGACTATCAGTCTATCACCAATGGTCAATTTATCAATTATATAAAATAATACACTAAATCAATAGCATACCCAATGCGCAGTGACTCCCATGAAACTGCGGTGATTAGTTGACCATATGTCGCATGTAACACACACATGGTCAACTGCTGCCAGTTTTGCTTGTATGTCTTCCTTCATTGTACTGGTTGTTGTTGCAAGAGATCTAGCCAGGGTGCGTCTAGATGGCACCTGAACAGCCGGGTTGACGTCTGAAAAAAATATTTAAAAATTAAAACAAATACATAGATTAGCTATGGATAAAATATCAAAATATTTAGCTAGGCTAGCGATAGTCTAATGTTCATACAAATAATATGATTAATTATTTTAATCAGATATTAGCTATGGAAAAAATAGCAAAATATTTGAGTTATACTAACATGAAAGAAGATCCTTAAATTCATGTAGTTCAAACTAGGCTCAATGGTAGGAGCCCATTAGCCACAAGCGAGAGAATCTTCTTTTCAAGGATATCCTTGCATATTGTTGGTCTGGTTTTTGCTTGGAAATGTGGAACATGCTTGTGTGACTGCTTGGCAATTTTGGCAGGGCCGCATTGCTGCCGCTGGCATCTTCTTCTTTAGCTGGACGCTTGCGAGATTTCTTCTCCGATTCATATTCACCCAAAAGATCCGAATGTAGTTTCTGCACAAGAAAATAAATTATTATCATGCGGAGAGACTTCTTGAACACCCTGTATAATATTATCAGAGTATCAAACTTCTAGTTGAAATTAATACTTAACAAGATTCTAAAATTTTGTTATCTTTAACTAAAATTATTTTCACCATGATCAGTGCATTTTTATCCTATGTTAAATTGAAAGCCGAATTTCGTCCTTCAGTAACTAAATAGGAGAAATTACAGACATGGATCAGACAGAGAGAAAGACAGATACACCTGGCGTTTTATTATAGTTGGATATCGGCAGTTTTTAATGTAGTTACTAGTCCATAATCTATTAATATCTGAAGTGCACAATATATTCAAATGGACGTCTATGTAAATGTAGCATTAGTCTTGTATGGCACCAGTCACTTAAATATGACTTGAACCATTATGTTAATGTTGCTACTTACTACTTAGTTACAAGTAGTACTAACCCTGAGGTGCCTCAGAAGATTGCTGTTGAGTCGAGGCCAGCAGACGAATTGTAGTTTTCTTTGTACACTGCCTACAAATAACTTTGATACTGTTTCCAGTTTTTTCGACAATTTGAAAATATTTTCCGTTCAATAGCACAGATTGATCCTTATTACCACATTGTTATCTAAATATATTGAATACTGTTCTGGTGACAACCTAGATATTTGGTTCCCTTGGGAGCCTGTTGAAGTTGTAAAATTGCACTCATTATTAAAAAATTCAATCTGTAAAAAAATATGTTTAGAATTAATTTATTATGAATACGGACCTATAGGCTATATTTTATGCCTATAGATAATAATATATTAATAGAACACTTTTAACATAATTGCACAGTAAATTACACTTTTTACGAGCCTAAATTCCACAGCAATACACCTTCCATGAGCCCACGCATGACGCAAGTCACCCAACTAACAGAAAACATAAACAGTCGGTGTTGAACAAAGTTGCCACCAGATGTCGCTTGGACAAAAAACAAATGACATTCGCATAGCGGCATATTAAGAATCTGAAATTAAAAGTGATCTTGAAGTCTAAAGTGATCTTCAAGATCAAGATCACAAGAAATAAGTGATCTTAGATCAAGATCAAGATCACCATAATAAAATGATCTTCAAGATCAAGATCAGATCACGATCTTGATCTTCAAGATCACGATCTGATCTTGAAGATCAAGATCGTGCCCATCTCTGACTACAGCAAATCGTTTGCTTCGTCTATACGTTTCAACTGTAAGTCCATCTGAGAACCTCATGAACATTGCTTCTTTTATATGAAGGTCTACATCCCAATGTGGTTTTCTATTAAGCAAAGTACGTCTTTTTCAATGGCTCAAAACATGTTTCAAAACTATTGAACTAACAAGAACACTGAATGACGAGTAAAGGATATTGTAAACCCTGTCATACAAAGAAATGTATTTTTTGCAAATCCAAAATATTCTAGCATCAATGATTCATGATGACCGCAGCGCCATAGGAATTAGCGTGGAGGCGAATAAAGAAAGCAAGGCAAACAAACAAGGAAAAAGTTGTGAGGCGTTTTCACAGTACCTGTTATTCAATTTGAAGCTACTGATTATACTGATTTAATTAATTGGCAAAAAGCATTGTCACTGAACCACCTGTGACAAGACAACCTGACAGAAAATGAGATTGAAGAATTCATAGAAAACAGAGTACCCCTCCATTCGAGAAATTCCCTTGTCATACACAAGTAGTAGAAAGAATGGTAAAATTAGTGACTGAAGCATCATCAAAAGTATTTGGATTGAACGCGCGAGATGGCTTCATAGATAAAACTTCAGTCACGTAAAAAAATGCCATAATTCGAAAGTAAAGCTGAAATATAGTTTAAATAAAACGTTAATAGAAAAAAACATGCGCAAGGATGGGTGGTTGGGAGGGCATGGTGGAGCTCGACACGCAGCCACCTCCTCGTGGTGAGTTCTGGATTATTTAGATCAGTAATCAAAAGACTTGATCTAAAAACTAAGAGCTGCGTAAATTCAGTAACTATTTTGGTAATTGGGAACACTTAATATATAATAATAACAAGTAAGTTTCAGTTATTGTACTAATGCAGATATAAGAAAATCATTATATTTCACTTTTTTCGACGGCTTTGTGGCACCTGAAGATATAATTTCGCAGGACTAATATTTAGGCACAGTCATTATCTATAGCACCCACATATTTTCCGCACTAGCCATATTTGAATTTCGAAAAAAAGTTTAAAAACCTCATTTTCGATCCGCCCTACTGTATAGCCTCCCACGATGGTTATAATATAATCAATAGCATGTCCATACCTTATCATGTATTTGAATCTGATCATATCCCATTTGTAGTAGGGCTTGATTGTATAGAAGCACCTGATTTAGACAATGACTGTGATAATGCTGATTACTATAAGGTTAATTGGTCAATCTTAGTCACTCTGAGGTAGATTACTATACAATGCAGACTGATGCACTACTAAGGCTTGTGAGGATTCCTGCAGAAGCTTTGGTTTGTAGGAATCCCTCCTGTGATGATGTAAACGATATAGATCTCTTAAATAAGTATTACAGTGAGCCAGCGTTGCCAGAAGTACGATAATTTCACCCTCAAATCGTGTGTACAATACCATTTTCTATTATTGTACGGTTTGTACGATAATTTTGGGTTGGAAATTTGTCACTTGATATTTTATAAAAATTAATATTTTTAAATTAATTAATAATAATTCTAATAACAATAATGATAATGATAATTCTCCCCCTTATTTTGTTTATATATTATAAAACTATACTAAATTTGTAAAAATGAAATTTATATTTTGTAATAATATATATTTTAAAAATATAAATAAAAATCTGCCAACCCTAGATCCTGCTAGGATAAACATCTTAGGGACAATGAAATGTACTTAGGTGTTAAAGTGTTTGTAATGATCTTTACTAATTATTGTTTTCTGTGTAACAAGTCTTTACTAATTATTGTTTTCTGTGTTTCAGATCTATTCTATGTTTATGTTGAATAAAGCCTCAAATTGGCCTTTACTTTATCTTTAGCCCGCTAACAAACGCGGCACCACAATTTATTCAACATTTCAATCAGCCATTCAGTCGGCCTTTCAGATACAGCAAGCAAATATTCATCAGTAATCTTACTATATCATGGAGAAGGTGATTCGCCCGGATAAATTTATTACTTCTCCGAATTCTCCCCAAGCTGGGAAACTATGGAAATTATGGTCGCGCGGATTCAAATATTTCTTGAGTACTATCGCCGAACACAACCCCAATAAATTGGAGGTTCTATTCATACATATCGGCCCCGATGTCGCTGATATCATTCAAGACTGCTCTACTTATGAGAATGCCATGGCAGCCTTAGAGGCCACCTACGTCAAGAAGCCAAACGAGGTATGCGCTCGCCACCTGTTGTCCACCCGTCACCAAAGCCCGAGGAAACCCTCGATGAGTACTTGCAAATTCTTCAACAACTAGCTAATGACTGCAACTTAAAATCGTTTCCGACATCGGCCGCCGACGAAAACAGGAGTTCATCTTTGAGAAACGCTTTCATCCGAGGAATTAGAGATAGCGCCATCCGCACCCGCTTACTCGAAAATGACACACTCTCACTGGAAAGGCTATCGTCCAGGCTCGAACATTAGATCAGGCCCAGAAAAACTCAGAATCGTACCTCACTCATTACGGTGCTGTTGCAGCCATTGGCTCTCGCCACGAACCGTCGCCGACTACTGACTCTGCCCGGCCTGCCTGCGTCCAAGGAGACGATCTCCCAAACTCTTCAGCCGCTACGAATTTCGACAACAAAGCCGCTCTGTGCTTCTTCTGCGGGTCTCGACGCCACCCACGAAGCAGGTGTCCGGCAAGGATTCTATCTGTGCGAAATGTGAAAAGACCGGCCACTGGGCCAAAGTCTGCCGCTCAAGTACTTCCTCGGCACGTCAAAAAGGATAAAACCACAGCGTCTCATTCAGCCGCAGCATTAGCGACCATTAGTACCACTCTATCGTGTAGCTCCTCCATGCCTACCAACTCAACAGTCGATATCCTCGTCAACGGCCGTTCGTGTCTCGCCTTGTTGGATACTGGCAGCTCGGACAACTTCATTCGTGAGGATCTAGCCAAACACTTAGAGCTGCCCATTCTTCCGCACTCGGGCGTCGTATCAATGGCTTCGCCTAATCTATCCGCAGCCATCTCAGGTCGATGTACAGTGAAGGTTACGATGGGAGACCGCGACTACGAAAAGCTCGAACTATCCGTCTTGTCGATCTGTGCGCTGACATAATACTCGGTATCCCATTCTTAATCAGACACAAAAGGAATTGAACATCAATTTCGGAGGTCCGGAGCCAGCACTCCATATATGCGGCCTTACTCGATCAAGAATTTCAGCCCCACCACTATTCGGCAACTTAACTGCCGATTGTCGTCCCATCGCCACGAAGTCCAGACGATTTTGCTCTGAGGACAAAATTTTCATTGGGAAAGAAATCGAAAGCTACTCAGGGATGAGATAATTGAACCCAGTAACTCACCCTGGCGTGCTCAAGTCATCACATCTACCGAAACAAAAAAAAACGCATGGTAATCGATTTCTCTCAAACCGTCAACCGATTACCATGCTAGATGCATATCCTCTTCCGCGAATCGATGATATAGCCAACAAAGTCTCACAACACAAATACTACAGCGTAATTGATCTGTCAAGCGCATACTACCAGGTAGAAATCGATCCGTCTGAACGACCTTTCACAGCATTCGAGGCTGACGGAAATCTATACCAATTCAGAAGGATCCCTATGGGAGTAAACTAACGGAGCCGCCTTCCAGCGCGTCATGAACGAATTCATATCCTCGAACAACTTATCATCAACATACGCCTACCTCGACGATCTCACCATCTGCGGAACCACTTGGGAAGAGCACGATGAGAACCTTCGACATTTCTGGGAAGCCGCTAAACGAGTAAATCTGAGTCTAAACAAGGAAAAATGCAAGCTTTCGATGACATCAGTGCACCTGCTCGGATATTCTATCTCTCATGGCGTATTGCGGCCCGATCCCGAACGCCTCCGGCCACTACAAGAACTTCAAACTCCTCGCAACAAGTCGTCTCTACAACGCGTAATCGGACTATTCGCATACTATGCTAAATGGATTCAGAACTATTCCCTCAAGATCAAACCTCTGCTCAACGTTTCATCATTCCCATTAACTCGCGAGGAAGTATCAACGATCCAAACACTCAAAGATGATATCTCGAAAGCTGTCGTCGGTTCAATCGATGAAGAACTGCCGTTCACTGTGGAGACGGACGCTTCCTCTTCAGCAATCGGAGCCACCCTCACCCAGAACGGCCGCCCGGTGGCGTTCTTTTCTCGCGCTCTGAATAACACAGAACGTCGCCATCACATCGTTGAAAAGGAGGCATACGCTGTAATCGAATCCATTCGCAAGTGGAAGCACTTCTTAGCTTATCGACACTTTACTGTCGGAATGTCAAACATGCGCTAAATGTAAGCCACAGTACTATAAACCAGAAGTTAGTCACTTAATACGGGCCATGTCCCCGTTTGACCGACTTAACATCGACTTTAAAGGCCCGCTTCCGAGCGCAACTTCGCGACCTTACATCCTAACAGTAATCGACGAGTATTCACGCTTTCCTTTTGCCTTCCCGTGCCGTGATACGAACACGTCAACCGTTATCGCCCGTCTCACCGAGTTATTTTCTACCTTCGGAACTCCCTCTTACATCCACACAGATCGAGGGACATCGTTTATGTCTTCGGAACTAAAACTGTTCCTAACTAAACATGGTATCGCGACTAGTCGCACAACGCCGTATCACCCCCAAGGAAACGGGCAATGCGAACGTTACAATGGAATCATCATGAACACCATCAAACTAGCCATAGAAGATCGCGGGTTGCCGATGTCGCAATGGGAGTCCGTCCTACCAGACGCGCTGCACTCGATTAGATCGCTGCTGTGTACGGCCACGAACGAAACTCCTCACGAGCGTCTATTCACGCACCCGCGGCGTACTTCTACCGGTTCTGCACTACCGACGTGGCTGTCTTCTCCGGGAACTGTACTCCTTCGTCAATTCATTCGCCGATCCAAGAACGACCCCCTCGTCGAGGAAGTTGAGTTAATTGAGGCAAACCCCAACTACGCGTTTATACGGCATCCGAATGGGAGAGAAGATACCGTATTCATCAGGGACCTGGCACCGGCGGGACGTAGCAATACGGATGACACGAATCACTATGAACCCCCCGTACCCAGTCCGCCAATCAATTCCACCCCGCTAACGGACGACTCAGAACCCGCTGAGATCCGCCGACACACGGTCCCAACAGCTCCCGTCGAAGCGACTCCAGTCGAAGTCGAGAGAGGCCCACCTGTGTCAGTAACCTCCGAGACGAGTCCCCCTCTGAGAAGAAGCACTCGAATCAGATACCCAGCTCAACGCCTAAACTTGTAGACTCTTCTTTCTTCCAAAATATCTTGAACTTGTCGTTTTGTTTCTTACCGTGCAATGTATCACGTATTATAAAAGAAGAGAGGAATGTAATGAGTCTTTACTAATTATTGTTTTCTGTGATCACGTATTATAAAAGAAGAGAGGAATGTAATGAGTCTTTACTAATTATTGTTTTCTGTGTAACAAGTCTTTACTAATTATTGTTTTCTGTGTTTCAGATCTATGCTATGTTTATGTTGAATAAAGCCTCAAATTGGCCTTTACTTTATCTTTAGCCCGCTAACAAACCCTAGTGTAAATGACAACAAAACTCAGCTATAGGATTTTTTCAGCGATGTTGAAGCTTCCTAGTAGTAGGATGTAGTGAAATAAAGAAAAGATATGATTTCAGTGACAGTGTAATCTTAAAACTGTGTATCTTACACCAAAAAATGCTATGTCATCAGATTTTAGGAAAGCATCACCTTCTTTATTGTCCCTCACTGCTGAACTTCCTTTGATCGTGTCACCAAATGATATGTCATTATCGCAGAAGTTAGATGACCAGTGGCGAATGATGCCAATGTATTGTGAGAAATTAACCTTTGATGAAGTAGAGTCACCTGATAAGTTCTGAGCTGCAGTGTTGCATAAAGAGCCATATTTAGTAGATCTGGCAAAGTTTGCATTGACCACACTCAGTTTACCACATTCAAATACCGAGTATGAGAGAGTATTCAGCAAAGTTAATCTCTTCAAAACTAAGCAAAGAAATAAAATTAAAACTGTTACTGTTAACGGAGGTATCCTCTCATCTGAGTGTTTAAAGAGGTCAGGGTCATATGTAAATTTTGCCCCATCTAATGATATGCTGGCTCGCATGTCTAGTGCACAATTGTATGAAAACGTATCAAATATATCTTTGTAATAAAATTTAATAATTTGTAATAAATTTGTAAATAATTTGTAATATGTTTGTAATAAAACGTTACAAATATATGTTTGCATTATGACATTTGTGTTTATATTTTCCCTTACTTTGCCACTGATAAGATACTATTTTTCAAAAAGCTGTGCATATTACCTATTACTTCCTTTAAAAGTATCATAATATGAGCTTTTAATCTTCATTTCGAAATATCAGTCATGGTTCAGTAATATATTTGGATTTTAATTCATCTCAGAGTATGGAAGTGTACGATAATGCAGAGTATTAATCGATAATAATGTACGATAATATTATTGAAAAAATGATAATTTTGGGGTATGTGTACGCAGAGGTGTACCAATACTTTTTGCCGCTCGGGGCAAAATGCCAACGCCGCCCCCCCCCCCCCTGCAACAATTTTCAATTTTAAAAACAATTCCTTTACAAAAATACACTTCTAAACAAAACTTTTATTGGAAGAAAACTTAAATAAAGCAACTTCAATTTTAACAATACTACATAATGTACCGTACATAATACACTACATAATTTTAACAATAACTATATAATGTATAATGCCTAGTTAAATTTTCGGACTTTCATAACAGAAAATTCATGAATGATTTTTTCTATGTCCACTGTCTCTGCAACTTCGCGTTCAATTGAAATAATCGCCAAATTGCTCAGTCTAGATTGACTTATAGTTGACCTGAGGTAAGTTTTTATAAGTTTCAGTTTCGAGAAACTTCGTTCGCAACTTGCCACGGACATGCATGTAGTTAGACAGATCCGGAGGGCAATTGTTATATGAGGCAAAGATTCCACTAGATCCCATTTAACGATCCACTGAAGTAGTTTTAACATATCCCAGTTCTTTGGATCATCGTCGACGCTTATGCTTTCGAAACTGAGCAAATGTCTGCGCAAACGCTTTATTTCTTCCAGTAGACTTCCTGGATTAATGTCATTGTAGATGGAAGAAAAATTATTGACCTTGGTATTAATTTCTTCATCTTTGGACTGATTCAAAAGGTACGAAGGAGACAGAAATTCAAAGCGATCATTCATGTTTTTAAGACAAACTGTGCGTTTTTCAATTTCTGCTAATAAACGATCCATGATTTCAAAAAATTCTCTGCGTACATCCTCTTGCACGGTCAATCCAGCATCACGAGCTTGCTCTCCAGGCATTCTTCTCCGTCTCCTGACTCTGCGGTCTATACTGATATCCATTTCATTACAGAACTCTTCGGCGGCATCTGCAGCGTTTGATACTACTGCCTCTCGTTCATTAGTTAAAAACACTGATAAAGAGTTCATTTTTAATGCACACTGGTCCAAAGCAAGTCCCTTTCTTTGAAAATATAGCTGAGCATCATTGATTTCTTTCAGCACTGGATCCCAGAAAAATAAGTACACAATGAATATGTATGACATGATGGAGGTCAACAGAGCTTCAGCATCGCCCTTTGTATCCAGATTTTCGGAGACCCCTTCACTCAGTTCTTCCAAGGCACTAACAACGTGAGTCAAGTTCTTCTTAAGACTAGAAACAGCATCATACTTAGCACTCCACCGCGTATCAGAGACTCGCTTGACAGTGATTTTGGAATGTTTTGTTAAGACATCCCAACGATGAGTAGAGGAAGAAAAGTAGACGAAAATTCGTTCAATTGTTCCAAAGAAAGTTACAGCATTAGGACTCAGTCCCGCGGCATGAACTCCAGCCAAGTTCAGCGAGTGGTTATTGCAAGGAATGAAAACAGCGTGTTTGCTAACATCAAGAATTCTGCGTTGAACTCCAAGATGAATACCTGCCATCGTAGCAGCATTGTCATACCCTTGACCATAACAATTCTGGATATCCAGCCCATCCTCACGGAGCTTAGTGACAATGAGATCAGTAACTGCCTCAGCAGTCTTCCCCTCTAATTTAATAAAATCAACGAAGGATTCCTTCACCTCTACATTACCATCTTTAATCGACACATAGCGAATTACCTGAGACATCTGATCAATATGCGATATATCTGGTGTACTATCGAAAATTATTGCAAAGTACAGTACTTTGCACTAGACACATTATCAATTATACATTTTCGAACATTACAGCCGATTAGTGTGATGAACTCATTTTGAATGTTAGGTGACAAATACGTAGTGGATATCTTGTCAGTCATTCGTATTTTTGTAAGATGTTCCCTAATTACTGGGTCATATTTGCCCATTAGTTTTATTAACTCCAAAAAGTTTCCAGAATTGCCAGCTAGCTCAGCTTCTTCATTTAAGTTCTCTCGGTGCCCTCGGAATGCAAGATCTTGTTTTGCCAAGAACATGATGCAGTCATAAATTCGTCTCAGTATTTCTTTCCACTTAGCAGTAGCATGTTTTATTTGCAACTGATGTGCATTATCTATTGTAGCATTCAACTGAAGGCGCATAGACAACTCTTTCCATTGTTCAAAGCATCGGGTATGATATGGACTGTTTTCATGTTCAGGTACTCTTGGATTCAGTTTCCTCCAGGCAAAAAATCCTTCTTCTTTTCCAAATGCACTGGAGATGTTGTTGAAGAGACGACAGCAAAAGCAATGCAAGCTACATTTTGAAGGTGAGAAGATTAGCCATGACCTTTCAATTTTTTCGCCATTTTCCAAAGTTTTGAAATACCAAACTTTTGACATTGACCTATACGTTTGAATCAGCTGGAAAGGGTCCATTCATGTTTTTCAAATGTGATGGTCCACGTTTAATGAGTTCGATTCTCAAATTGTCCGTCATTGGAACGGGCCAGTTGCCAGAATCGTTAAACAGACTCTGTGGGTGATGGGTGGGTGGGTGACTTTGTGATGTAGATGAGGGTTGATCCTGATTATTTGGGGGTTCACTTGAAGTTGCCGCTTGAACATCTATCTCTAAAGATATATCACATTGCGGTTGATCTCCTTGCTTCCCAGAAGGCACTGAAGGTGTGTCTGAGAATCCCATTAACTGATGAAATCGCTTAGCAGCACGCTTGCCTTCCTCCTCTTTTTTTCGCGAAGATTCTTGTATGCAGCACCACTCAGTCTCTGTAGTTTGCTCATGTTTGCTAATTCAGTAGGGTATCTGCAAAATAAAACAACCATTAATTATTAACATCATCAAAGCTCAAAGAATGCAAAGCCTAACCTAAATAATATAAAGTCTGAAAAATAGGGCTGGCAACCTTTCCGATGTGAAAATTTAACGCAACTATTTGTGGAAATAGTGGCATTGAGGTGGCATATATAGCATTTAATGATGATTTTTCATCAAAACCATGGATATTTTGTACACAAATAACGCGCGACAATGATGAGATATAATTTTTTGGAGGGTTGCATTTTAAAACATAAAAACCCAAAATTTTGCATACTGCGCCCGCCTGACAGTAATTTGCCGCCCCTCTGGAAGTGCCGCTCGGGGCGGTTGCCCCTCTCGCCCCTCCCTTGATACGCCACTGGGTATGGGAAATATATTAGTGAATTAAAACTTGGTTTGAACTGGCTAATTGGGATAGAAATTTGTGTAGACAATAAAAAGTTTGTAATTCTGTGTATCTATATGCCTTTTCAGGCAGTTGATAATGAAGAAGATTGGGGAAGGTCAGATTGGGGAAGGTCAGAAGTATTATTGATGAGTTAGATACGACATGTGTAGCTATTATTGGTGACTTTAATGTTAATGTGCTTAGTTATAATTCTTTGTTTAGCAACCACTTAAAAGCCTTCTGTGAAGATAATAACTTGACCCTTTCATCCATGTGTAGTCTTCCTGGTGAGAGCTTTACTTATGTTAGTGATAGTTGGCACACCACCTCAAATTATTCATGAAACTTGTAAATCGTAATGTATCTGGTTACTTGGTCCGTATATTAATATTCTGGTATAAATCACCAGACAATGATTGTAAGATGGGGTGGGGTTAATTCAGAGCCATTCTCTGTGACTAATGGTGTCAGGCAGGGAGGGATATTATCCCCCTACTTATTCAATGTTTATATGAATAATCTATCGGTTGTGCTGACACCTGTAAAATAGGCTGCTATATTGATACAATGATTGTTAATCATCTGATGTATGCAGATGATCTAGTTCTTATTTCTCCATCTGTAAAAGGGCTCAGCACACTTTTGAAGGTGTGTGAAAGGTATGGGAAGGATAACGACATAAAATATAATCCTGCTAAAAGTCATGTTATGATTATGAGGACCAAGGCCGACAAGTATATAAAATTTCCTGAATTTCAATTGAATGGTATGGTGCTGTCAGAAGTAACCCAGACTAAGTATCTTGGCCACATACTAACGGATAGTCTTTCAGATGACTGTGATATTCTAAGGCAATGTAAACAATTATATGCTCAGGGAAATACTTTGGTTAGAAAATTTCATATGTGTACTTTAGATGTTAAGTTGATTTTGTTCAAAACTTTTTGTACTCCAATGTAGACAGCTCATTTGTGGTGGAACTACATGATGTATAATTTGAGGAAATTATATGTTGCATATAATAATATTTTTGGAGTTTATTAAGAACTCCAAGATTCATAAATGGTGTTCCTTCTAGTGTCAGTATGTTGTTTGTAGTTAATAAGGTGCCTAACTGTGCCAATGTCATTCGCAATTTTGGATTTAGATTTATCACTAGGCTTGGTGAGTCAGTCAATAAGATAATAGAAGCTATGGTTAGTGGACTGGTCTCCGATATATTTTATAAATCTCAAATCTGGAAGCATTGGTGTCGGCAGTTGTATGTTCATTATGCAGTGATTCATTGGCCTACTTAGTCAGTGCTCCAGACAACTATCTCTTAATCTTCTATGGACCTCTTGTATAATGTTTGTACTTGTTGAGTCTGAAATAAGTGTTTGTTTGTTTAGATGTTATGTAAATAGAGAATTGCTTGAGAACCAATATTTCAGTTTAGTAACCCTTTATTTTTTATTGTTTATGTTTAGTTGGGGCCTCCCACTTCAGATTCGCAGAGGGCCCCCCTAAAGTCAAACGGAGGGTCTGCTGGAGGGCGTCTGAACACTTTCCTCCATCCCTGAATCAGATCTTATTTTATATATATCACACATTTTGGTCATAAGTGAAGTAATTACACACAAATACTGTATATGCAGCAGTATTTACTTTTGACCATTAATAATAAGCTAAAGAAAATTTATTCTTAGGTTGGAAATGTATAAAAATGCAGACTTAAAATAAAAAATTCATAAATTCCCTTGATAAAAAACTTAAATATCATCAACATCTGTCATTCAAAGAGAAAATATTTTTTCCAGGGGGCGGGGGCTCGATCGAGCCCCTCGAGGCCCTCGTAGCTACGGGCTTCTTATGTTAGGCTTCACTTAGAATACTGCATTCAAGCTTGGTGCTTGAAGGTGTGCAACGTAGGGCAACGAAGCTTATCCCTAACCTAAGAAGATTGGAATGCAGGGAAAGATTAAAGGAACTAGGTATGTTTAGTTTTGAGAAATGGTGTATGAGGGGAGATATGATACAGATGTTCAAAATGTTTTCAGGTTGGACAATTTAGGTGTAAGTTACACAACGTTTGCTCGTTGGAGGCTGATGGAATAACTCGAGAGAATAATAAGAAAATTAGAAAACAGACTTGTAGACTTGATCTACGAAAATACTTTTTTAGTGATGTAGTAGTAGATTTTTGGAATGACTTACCCAGTGCCGGATTAAATCCTCTTGGGCCCCCTAGACACCAAGACTTTGGGGGCCCTTCCTCGTAGTTTGTAATGTTATAAAAAAACTATAGTATCATACTGAAAAACGTTTTTTTAATATTACAACACTTTTTTAAAGGAATAATAAAAAAGCATAATACTAACAAGTCTTACTATTTTATTATTTATTTACAATATACATTTTACAACAACATTTGGCTGTGAAGTCCAGGTTTCTTCCAATCAAGTGACGTGGATCATCCAAGTCACTTGATGTACATAATGAAAAAAAAAAATTATATTATGTTTTTAACATTTATGGACCAAGTACATTCAAGAAAATGTTTTGAGTACGCGAGATTCTTGATCTCTGATCGTAACTGATATAACTGCATAAAACTTACCTATATGAAGGTCTAAATGGAAATAAGAGACAGGGAGCGAGAGCCGTGTGGGAGATATGGCCGCGTGACGGCATATGATGTGAATGTAAACAAACCTGTAATGTACGGAGTGGTATCTGGCGGCCCCAGCCCTTTGAAAGTTTGAAATTGTGGTATATTAGCCTAATAGATTTTTGGGAGTTTCTGGCCGTAAAAAAACCTTTTCACTGATTAATTCATTTATTCTTTTTGCTTTCAATAATACTGACTATATAACAGTCAACCTACGGGGTCTCCCTAACCTTAGGGGCCTCTAGGCATGTGCCTACTGCGTACTGTGCCTATTGGGTAATCCCACTGGACTTGCCATATTATATGATAAACAGTAATTCGTTAGTTAATTTTAAGAAAAATTTGGACACTTTCATGAGTGAAAGAGATAGTTTGTAGACTGTAAATATTGTACAGGGTGGGCCGTAAGTTTCCATACATAGGAAAATTTAAACGTTTGTTTTTATGTTTCAGATACCCTAAGAATATGCGTTTGTAAGATCTTGTTTACTGATGAAGCAAATTTTTACGTCAATGGAGAGGTTAATCGGCAAAACATACGTTATTGGAGTAATGCTAACCCTAACTGGCTGAGTCCGACGAAGATGCAAGGTGCCGGTAAAGTGATGGTGTGGGCCGGGATATGGGGTGACAGAATTATTGGACCAATTTTTGTCAGTGGAAATCTTAATGCCGAAAGGTATCTTAACATGTTGCAAGAAGAGATTTTCCCATCCCTGCTAAACGAGGAAGGTAACTTCCCAGTTTACTTCCAGCAAGATGGAGCTCCACCTCATTATGGTCTTCACGTGCGTCGGTATTTGGATCAGCAGTTTCCGGATGCTTGGATTGGTCGGCGTGGTCCTGTGGAGTGGCCTCCCAGATCCCCAGATCTCACCCCCCTTGATTTCTATCTTTGGGGGCACTTGAAGGCCATGGTGTATCAGGAAAAGATACGAGACATAAATCATCTAAAGGAACGTATCACCAACGCCATTACAAGCATAACGTCAACTGTGCTAATGCGTGTTCATCAACAGTGGGGAACATGTATTGAAATGTGTTTTCAAAACAATGGCAACCATGTAGAGCATATTATATAAATAAAAATGGTTGTCCATAAAAAAATGTTTATTTTTCCTATGTATGGAAACTTACGGCCCACCCTGTATATTATTCTTAGCTTAATTTACGTAGGCTACTTTGGTAGTAGTAAATAATTGTATGTTAATTAGCCGAATTGAGATTGACATTCTGCAAGATTTTAAATAGTAAATACTGTAGATTGTAAATAGTGAATATTCTTAGCTTCAGTTATGTAGGCTCCTTGGTAGTAATAAATAGTTGTATGTTAATTAGCTGACTTGAGATTGACGTTTTGCAAGATTTTATTATTAAATATTTGGCGACTTTATACCTTCATACACCTATTGACGTTTTGCAAGATTTTATTATTATAAAATATAGCTCATGACTTGGATAATCTCGATAGGCCACAGTGGCTTCATGTTTTCCAAATGAAATGTAATGTAATATAATGTATATCACTTCAGAGGGCGCTGCTAGTCAATTTTGTATAAACATTTATCAATGAAATTAAATTTTATGATAAGACTCCCTAGTAGGCTTTGCTTTGATTCTATTCTCAAGAAGTCTGCCTTTGACAGAATAGTAGTCAAATAATTTCAATGGATGAATAGTCAAGTCCTGGTGTTCTTTTTTTATGGTATTGTGAGTGGAATTCCCTATGGGATTAGGAGTGGCAATATTGAAAGGCTGGCTGGACTCCTCACAGGGTAAATGAAATACAGAAAAAGATCAGCTAAGGAGGACAGCGACAGGAGAAATTGGAGTTCCAGCACTCCCTATCTTCCGTCTAACGTCTTCCCTCCCCCGGAGTACACCCATGATCGATTGATGTCTACACTCTCCTATGAAAGTTATTATTTCCTCTGCATAGGAGGCTTTCCTGAATTGTTATTATCACACGTACTGACGAAAAAATAGTTAATCTCTCTTCTAAATTTGTTGAATGTGTGAGAATATACCACACATCAACTTGTTGCTCAAAAGATGGTCAAAACTTTGCATTTGAAAATACAGTTTACGGAAGAAGTTTAAAGGCAGAGAACCATGAATTTACTGGTTAATCATCAATGCGGTGATTAATGGAGCTTGATACTAACTCTTTTACAGATCTTGTCTCTGGCTCCTCTGGGTGGCAACAGCTGTGGTGATTCTGTAAGGAGGATGCTACAGAAGATAGGACCAAACAAGCTCTGGGCTTTATTTAATATGCATGGTAGAAAGGTGAAAGCTGCATTTAGGGAACTCATTTTGTATCAGTTACTGTAATTGTCAGTAAATTGAATAACTTCAGTAACAGAGTTGACTGTTGAGGACTTTCATCCCGAATCTATTTATTCTTAATTACTTGATTGCAGTAGCGCTCACAGGATTTTCTGACAGTGGAGGGCACTTCCACTACGTTATCTGATATATATATATATATATATATATATATATATATAAACCCTTGTCCAACGCGTGTTTGTCCAGCGCGAATTTGCGTATACACGGAAAAATAAATGAACAATTATTTGCCGAAAGCGGAAACTTTGATTGTACACGGTCCGCCAAACACGCTCTAATACAGTAGTACTGTACGCGTGCCAATGTCCACTTTAGTGTTTTCTCCTACACTTTCCAACACTCCCGCATCTCCCTCCCTCTCGCGTCACCCCTCGCATCACCCTTTGCCTCAGTCCCGCTACCGCGTTAAGTTCAGTGAAGTTGTGTTGGGTTGTTTTGTCGTATTTTGCCGTTGTTTTACTATTACCCTTAGACATCAGTATGGCACCAAAACGTAAAGCATCTGCAAGTGATAGTGAAGAGAAGAAAAGTTGTAAGGTTATGACATTAGCCGGAAAAATAAAGATTCTAGATAAGTTGCGTGGTGGTATGAGCATAACATCACTTGGCCGCGAGTATCACGTGAATGAGTCTACCATACGCACCATCCGAAAGAGTGAAGAAAAGATACGTGCTATTTTCATTTAATTATTTTTATTTATCATATGTAAATATCATTATGTTTATGATTTTATTATGTTCTTATTTCATATACAATATAGGTAGGAAAATTCATTTATGTGTGAATAAAAAATCTATGTATCTAAGTATTAATGGGAGACTTTACACGGCCGCGTTCACTTATTCTCATTTATCCCATAAGGTATTAAGTTTGTCCAACGCGGATTTACCTAACGCGCCGTTCTCGAGGAACCTAACCCCCGCATTGGACGAGGGTTTACTATATATATATAATATATATATATATATATATTAGTAATTTCTAGAATATATTTAAGATAACATCGGATCTTTTCCAAAATCCGGACCGTTCTTTATAACTAGAAAGTTACATTATTATTATGTGGTTTTGCGTGCTGAGTCCAAAAAAGTTATTCCTTTTTTGGAGAAATGAAAAATAAAAAAGTTACAGCAATTTTTATTACCATTATTTACATACAGGGTGTACATAAAGTCAGGATCTATTTTTGTGAAATAATTATTTTTTTCTATTTTTCTTTTCAGAAGCCCTTAGAATGAATACAGAAGAGCGTGAGGCAATAGTAATTTGGCGAATCGAGGGAAAGAAATACAATGACATCAGAGAGAAGTTTAGAAGGAGATTTCATAAGCCGGGGCCAATAGACAAGACAATACGAAAATTGGTGAACAAATTTAAACGAACGGGATCTGTAAATGATGAAGCAAGATCAGGACGACCGTGTATGTCAGATCTTACCGTGAATGCAGTACGCGGAATTATCACTGAGGAGCCACGTACGTCCGTTCGTGCTGCATCACACAGACTCGGCCTCCCGACGTCATCTGTGCACAAAATTCTGAAAGTTAATTTGCAGAAGAAAAGCTATCATTTGCAGGTTTTACATGATTTACATGAGGAAGATTTCCCTCGACGAAGTGCTGTGTGTGCTGATCTCGTAGAACAAATCTGGAGTGATAATTTAATGGACAACATTCTCTTTAGTGATGAAGCCACTTTCCATACGTGTGGAAAAGTAAATCGCCATAACTGTCGAATTTGGGCAGATGAAAGACCGAATGATTTCGTCCAAAATTGGGAAAGAGACTCACCTAAAGTTAATGTCTGGATGGGTTTAACAAAATCTAAGGTTTATGGTCCTTTTTCCTTTGCTGAAGCTACAGTTACGGGATTATTTATCTGGACATGTTGCAGCAATTCCTTGAACCTCAGCTGATTGGGGATAGGATTGTTAGTACCGTCGTCTATCAACATGATGGTGCTCCTTGTCACTATGCCAAAATTGTTCAGGATTATCTAAATGGACGTTTTCCAAATCGTTGGATCGGACGCGGAAGCAACAGACCTTGGCCAGCGAGATCACCAGATTTAACCCCTTTAGATTTCTTTGCATGGGGCTTTATCAAATCGCACGTCTATCAGACGAAGATTACGAGTCTTGAAAACTTACGTACACGTATACGAACTGCTGCAGATAACATAACCCCGCAAATGCTCCAGAATGTGTTTAGAAATGCTGCGGAACGATTTGAGCTGTGCAGGGATACTGATGAGCGTCACGTCGAATCCTACTCTTAATTATTTAATAAATGTTACCACTTTATCATTTTATGATTGAATTCCATATAATTTCCAAGTGCTTTACAAAAATAGATCCTGACTTCATGTACACCCTCTATATCGACCTGTAGAAGTCAATCAAAGAAATTCCTTTCCTCGCCGTTCGCAGACATCTGGGAATCATCAGGAATCGAAAAACACACGTGGTTTTCAAGGAGAGAGAAACAAAAAGACGCTTGTGTTTCCCCAAAAAGGCCCGCGAAAAGTTAGTGCTTACGAGCCTATGTACACTCAGTTGTACAGTAAGTCAGAGTTCACTAAAACTCGCTCTCACTCCGCTCGTTACTTCTCCTCGTGAATCTCTTTTCACGTAGCGCCGCTTCGACCTCAGCCGGCCTCAGTCCCTCAAGTCACACTTCACCCATAAAAGAAACGAAGTAACACTTAAGGCGACTCTACAATTTCATCCTGCAAGAAACAATATCACTGCTGTAGGCGTTTTCCGTTGGCCCTTTTTCAACAAGTCTCTACCGGCTTTCAACACTCATCCTCTCGCTGGCAAGGCCAGTCTGACTACAGAAACACCCTTCTAAGCCCAGGTCTGTAAACCTTCTAGTAGGCTACAAGCCACAAACTCCACTTTGCGCTTCACTCATCCTTCACCACGATTCGATCGGCGCCCGTTCAACAAGTATCTCAACAGGCCATCAGCACATCCTCTATCACGAAGGCCCTCTACAGTCTCCAAAGTCATCTGCGGCGAAACGCAATACGGTCAAACCTTCACGTAGGTCCTCAGTCTCCAGAGTTATCCACCGTCGCGGTAAGCTTCTTGTCGGCCCTCACTCGGCCTGCAGTTTTTTGTTACGTCGTGCTTCCACAAGCTCTGCCTAATCGCGTAGGCCCTAAAAGTGAAATGCTTAAATAAATCACATAAATAAGTGGATGCAAAATATTGATGGATGCATGAAAGAACACAATAACAGGATGATACAATTCGCGATTACGGTATTGGAAATGACACTTGAACTGGGCACAGAAAATAAGCCTAGTGTGGGTTTGTATTAGAGAATTAGTCTGATGCACAATCAAATATTGTAATGACACTTGGATTAGGAAATAGGCCTACTGCGTTTCAACGAGAGTTAGTTTGAACGATATTGAAAGTACTTTAGGTATAGCTTAATGACGCTACTGCGATTACGCTCTGTAGGCTTAGCGAGCATTGCTTAAGAACGAGGCACAGAGAGCTTACCGACTGTGTTGAAAATACCTCTCGAGATGAAGGGTATGCTTGAAGGTTGACCTTGTAGATTGGAAACCTGCGGAAGTTGACCGTCCGGTGTTACGTACGCCGAGATGATCGTGGAACCTGTAGCGAGCCTCTTGTGGAGAGTTTGCTTGAGGGAACGGACGGTTCTGTGGACACTGATGTAGGCTTCACGAGAATTGCTTGAAAGACGGTGACCGGCTGAGATCGAATGACGCTGGTTTCAAGGAGTGCTTCTTCAGACTGACGGCAGAAGGTCTTACTTGATGATAGGATCGGAAGCTTTGAAGGACAGCAGGCCGCTCCTCCGGCGGGAAGCCGGAGGGCGGTTGATGTGATAAGTTGTGCTACGGACATATGAGAAACGTGACACGTGACGAGAAATGTAAACGAGAAGTGGTGAGGGCG
The DNA here is from genome assembly GCA_023014485.1 of Bathynomus jamesi. Taxonomy (NCBI): domain Eukaryota; kingdom Metazoa; phylum Arthropoda; class Malacostraca; order Isopoda; family Cirolanidae; genus Bathynomus; species Bathynomus jamesi. The sequence continues at coordinate 140,424 of JAJOZX010000530.1, forward strand.
AGTGAGCGAGTGAGGAGTGAATGAGGATGAGTATCGGTGGAATCTCGCTTATATAACCTCTGTGACGTGGAACTTTCTTGAAACGCCTCCTACGCGTCCTTTAGTTGATAAGGGCCTGCTTTCGCGGGCCTTTTGGGAAGAAACAGACGTTTTCATTGTTTTTATTCCTTGACCACGTGTGTCTTCTAAAATGTTTGATGATGGCGTGGAAGAAAGAATTTGTTTGTCTACTTGTTAGTCTATTTCTTGTCGGTCCTCTACATACATATTATAGACGACGGGGAGGCACGTGTCCTTGTGATCCCACTCCTGCAGGCGCTACTGCTTGATTGATGTCTATGATGCGTTTATGACTAGCGGCTACATTTTTTTTTGTTTAGGGTTGGGGGAGATAGAGATTTCAAGACATTATTTTGGAGAGTGGGACTTTTTATTTTCCTAAACTTGACAGTTTTTCCCCTAGTTGTCGTTCACTGGCAATGAGATTAAACTTGTCTAATAATTTTTTAATTTCACTGTTCGTTTAAAATCTCTTTCTAATGAAGTTGTAAAATAATTGTTTCAAATGAAATGAGAAAAAACAATGAAAGAATCGTAAAAATGGTGTACAATAGTGAATGTGTTGGTGGTAGAGAGAGGAAGGCCACCCAAAAAGTGAATGAAAGTGGCGGCGGTATATGTGATTGAGCATGGAAGAACTATGAATGAAACAAGGGTGTTAACATGCAGATCGAGAGGCATGGAAGGCTTTTGTGAAGGGCGTGTAGGTTTGTTGGGTATCTCTGCCATTCTCTGCAATGCTCTGCTCCTTCATAGTTTATTCTGAAGACTAACTAGTTGGCCTGATGAATCCATTAACTGGACTGAAACCAAAAATAAACAAACGGTTCTGTGATCCAATCAAAATTTAACAACTGGTTCGGGCGAACCGGACCGAACTGGTCCCTGCACACCCCTGGATTAAGGATACTATGGATCCGGATGTTCCTTAATCAGGCCACCATCCCCGTGTAGTCTGAAATAACACTAGCATTATCTATATATAAATATTCAATGTAAATTTCATATTTATATTTAGGATAAACAGTTTTAATTGTGGCATATGTGCATGTATTATATGTATTTATATGACTTCCAAGACAATGCTCCCAAGACAACTCCCAAGACAACTCCCAAGACAATTCTATTTTTACAAATTTTGAAAATTCCTTGTCGCCCAGTACCCTAAAATTTCATTTACTGGGCGACGAATTTTCTTCACTGGGTGACATTCATATCGCCCACTCACGAGGTTAAAAAATGCTCTGACGTATATATTGTATGAATGGCCTTAATCATTGTCAGATGCTTCTACGGTAGTAGCGAAACGCTGCTGGTCCGGTGGTATGGAGGCTTGAGCCTGTAAAAGAAGTAAATAATACATCATAATAAGTACCAGAGCATTTTTTAACCTAGTGAGTGGGCGACATGAATGTCACCCAGTGAAGAAAATTTGTTGCCCAGTAAATGAAATTTTAGGGTTCTGGGCGACAAGGAATTTTCAAAATTTGTAAAAATGGAATTGTCTTGGGAGTTGTCTTGGGAGCATTGTCTTGGAAGTCATATAAATACATATAATACACGCACATATGCCACAATTAGAACTGTTTATCCTAACTGTAAATATGAAATTTACATTGAATATTTATATATAGATAATGCTAGTATTATTTCAGACCACACGGGGATGGTGGCCTGATTAGGGAACATCCGCTCACCCCAGACGCCCTAGCTTAATGACTCGCGCCATTGGCGCTCGCCGATTTACACCCCTATCTGTATCAGAACCGGTTGTTAAGAAATTGGCAGCACACCCCTGCCTTAATCTCCCTCTCACTTCCCGATTTGCCTTTGTCGCCCAGTGGGAAAAGCTTAAAAAATGCTCTGATATGCGTAGCAATCAATACAATATCAGTCATATCAGGGACGGACTGGGACTCAAAAGCGGCCCTGGACTTTCACCCAGACCGGCCCACACAATACGCGCGCGTGCGCCTCCCTCCTCCTCAACACCACCCTTAGGGCCACAAAATAGTGAATACCGCCACCCAAACTCAATTACTGGACATTTATTTTTATTATATTGACACACATTGTTAATATATCATAGTAGAGCCACTATTATAGACAACACAGTAAAACAGAAAATAGAGACCCCAGAAATTGACATAGTCATATACATGTCATTAATTACATGGAAAGCAAAAGCCTCTCTACCAAAGAGAAAAATATGTATTATAGTCCGGTAGCACAGACCCTGATTTTACTGGAACCCTGCATTGTTTGTTATAAAGCAAATTTTACATATTTTGAAACCTTATACCACCCCATTCAAGAATCCATCAGGTGTACACCTGACCCCCGCTTGGCTTTTTCAATATGGCCGCCATTTTCCAAGATGGCCTGCGAAACTGAAAAATCCCATATCCTGGTCAATACTTGATTGATTTTGATGATCTTGGTGTCATTTCTAGGGGTTTTTAGGATGATGAGTCGATCTAGAGCGGTTGCAGATACTTTGGGAGTCGGTTTGACCCACATTCGTCAATACTCAAGGTCATTGGAGGTCAAACGCCCCCCGAAATTAGGAATATCCCATATCCCGGGCAGTCGTGAAGATATTTTGGTGATCTTACTGTCGTTTTTATGGTTTTGGGCGAGACTGAGTAGTTCTATAGGGTTTAAAATGAAATCAAGGATTATTTTCCCCATGGTAAGGTGAATTCCAATATGTCTAATTATTCCTCTTAATCAACAATGGCATTAAAGTGACGAGGGAGTCCAACCAAAGTGTTTTGGTCATCACAGCAGATCAGCAGATCTACAAGGTTATAGTGGACATCCTGTTCCATACACGAAGTCTTCTGACTGATGTGGTTGCCATCCTTGGTGGAATGCACTTGGTGATGGACTTCATAGGTGCGATTGGCAGTCTCGCAGCGGGAAGTGGCCCGAAAGAAGTTCTCTGTGGCACATTCGGATCAGTGGATAAAATACTAGAAGAAAAAAGTACCCTCAAAATGCCCGTGCACTTCGCATGCTGACTGAAGAAGCTCTCAGACCTGTATTCTTGAAGTATGGTGAGCGTATCAATAACATGGCTGACTTGATGCAAGTCCTTGAATAACTGGCCTCTGCTAGCAGAACAACTCTTATGTGGGTTGACATCATCATCAAGCCAACTTTTCTCATTATGAAATACACGCGCAGTACACATGAAGGTGATTATGCTCTGGCCATTCAAACAGCTGAAAATATGTTGCCATATTTCTTCGCTGCTGGGCATCACAACTACAGTAGATATGGCCTCTTCTTCGTTCGATCTATGACGTGGTTACCTGAAGAAGTCTTAGATGCATTTATGAGAGGAGAGGGTTCTATGCATCACATGGATGGACTCTGGAATGGGGTGCCAACGGACCAGTTCCTGGAGAGGACCTGGATGCATCGTGGGAAGGGCCCTAGTGGTGTCATTGGTAACACCCAAAATCCACAAGTGATGGCCACGTGGGTATACAGCCTCAATGCTCGTGTGAGTCTGACTGCTGACCTCCTGGATATGAGTGAGCACTTAGAAACATTCCATCTGTACCACAAAGAGGAGGCAGGAGGTCACATCAAACATGATGGAGAAGATCGCCAATCACTTCATGATTCCCTTTCTAAGTGCATGGACCCAATGGATCCAGAGTCACATCCAGGAGGCAACTTATACAATATTCAGATAGGGCAGCTTGCATCTCCAAATGCCAATGGCGATAGAGCTGTTAGTATTGGAAAGACGCAACTGGCACAGTACGAGTCATCATGGCCACAAGGCTTTTATGGCACCATTTCCAAACATGTCATCACCTTTGCAAGTAAAACGAAACATATCAAGGTGGGTGCCACTTGGTTATGGACCAAGAAGCGATTTATGCACGCGTCATCGGTTTGCTGATGAGCGAACGCGAACTTGACTTGACCCATGTATTCTTAACAGAGCTTGCGGCATACCCACCCGCACTGTTCCAACCAGATGGCTTAATGAGAACTGCAGCTAAGTCCGCATTGAAGCAGAACTTAGGAATGGAAACATCCTCTCGAACATGGGGTCGACCAACAGTTGTTATCATGGATGTGTCAGCTGTTTTGTGGATAGTCGACTGGCCTGCTAGTGGCACAGTTGCTACATTTATCCAAACCTTCAAAGTATGGCTACCGAAACATCTTTCTCATGCATCTGTAGTACTAGCTTTTGATCACTACTATGATTTCTCTCCGAAATCAAGCACTCGGGCAATGAGAAGCAAGAGCAGCAGAGTTCAACAAGCTGGACCACAACACCCCATTGCTTACAAGAGACGCTGTTCTCACGTGCACCGCGAACAAGGAGCAACTAAACAGGCTGCTCTGTGAGCAAATCCTTGCTGGCAGTGAGTATCTCGCAACTGTAACCAGGGCCGTAACTAGGGTTTAGAAATTAGTGAGGTGCAGATTTTTTTCGAGCGCGGCGGGACGAGCAAAATTCAGACCAAAATGACATCTACAAACACAACCCAAGCTATACACTAAACACAAAACACAAAACGCTCGACGCTCCCTCTTTTCAAAAGAAAAGCGGTAATATGCGTTTTATACACGGAGAACGGTTCAGTCTTTTTTTTTTTTTAGGAAATAATTACCGAGGTCCGGACCTCGGTGACCTCATAGGTAGTTACGGCCATGACTGTAACCCAAGACCATGAGATGAGCTAGTGCTTGCAGGATGGCAGACCATACCGACTTCCATTGTGCGAGGCAGGAGTCGAGAGCATTGGAGCTCTCATAATCTCATGAAGAGGCTTACGTGATATAACACAACACGCTATCGCACAAGCTGAGAAAGATTCTGATGCCTGCATCTCCATCATTTGTGATGACACAGACGTGTTTGCCATGCTGACTCACTCCTATGAATTTAAGAAACTAGGCTGTCCCATGATTATGGAGTCTTCAGTGCGTGGCAGAAAATCAGTGGACGTCCGAGCAACTGTAACCCAGCACAAAGACATCATCCCACAAATCCTCAAACTACACGCTTTGAGTGGTTGCGACACAGTTGCAGCAATACACGGCATCGGCAAAGCCACTGCCATTGCCACAGCCAAGAAGGGTCGGAAGCTAGACAAGCTGGGGTCCCTTGATGCATGCTTTGACCATATCGAGAAAGAGGCAACAGCGTTCATTGTTGCATGCTATGGGGATAAGAAATCCTCATCTCTTACTGAGTGTCGTCAACGAATATGGGCTCAAAAGACAGGGAAGTCGGGAACTGCTGCACCCAAACTATGTTCTCTACCACCAACAACTGAAGCTTTCCATCAAAATGTGCTCAGAGCCCACTACACTGTGGCGAACTGGCTCGATGCACTAAAGTGTGACCCACCACCACTTGATCCTGTGCATTATGGGTGGGAGAGAGACGAAACAAACAGAGTTCTCAACCCAAAAACAGTTGGTGAAGGAGTGTGCTTAGCACCAGATGAAGTTCTGAAGCTAATCAGATGTGGGTGTGAATCACAATCAGCATGCAGGGGGAGTCGCTTCGGCTGCATGGGACGCGGAATCCCTTGCACAATGTTCTGTGCATGTGGCAGCGGCTTGGATTGCAACAATCCATTGACCCAAAACGCAATGAAGAGCAGACTGATGATCCTGACGATCCTGACACAACTATGTCTTTTGATATTTGCCACCAATAAATGGTTACCTAATGTGAATAACTGCATCAAAGTTGTCAATGCCAATCCCCCAGCTAGGTGTGAGCTTTGTTTTGCTTATGTTAGAAAATCTAGAAGAGGAAGAACCATTGTTGTCCCAAGGCGATATGATGACTAAGCTGATTGATGCAGCATTGCTTGTATATATTAAGTTAAGGTGTATATATCCATCTCATAATTGTAAGGTTAGTGAAAAATTCACTTAATTTAGAGCTAGCATTTTTGGGCTCTTGTGGCATCATTGTTTGGGCACTCTGGTGGCATCATTTTGGGGCGCTGCGCGTCCTTTCTACTCGTTTGTGGAATGCCGTACTTACAGGGTGGTCTTATAGAGAGCTCTCTTGCAATTCAGTTTGGTTGTTTAGATACAAGATTGTTGCATCGTGCAATAGTCCAGGTTGTGTTGTTGTTGCAAGGTTGAGAAAGAAGACCAAAAATAGTGCCCCTTTTGTTTTTATCTTAAATTCATGCAACTGAGGCCTAAGGTAGGCCCACATCGAGTCAGCAACCCTGAGGTAGGACCTAATAGGACTTCAAGTCCGTAAGTTTTAATTTTAGCTTAACTTGGGCTGTAGGTTGAACTGGTCCTTTAGAACTTGGCCGTTCACGGCTCAGCTGGGATTTTGAACCCAACAAATAAATAAATAACATGGTCCTTCAGAACCGGATTCTAGCCCAAGACTGAGTCAGTGACTATTTTTCGACAAAGTTCTGATTGTGCAAATTGTAGCCCAAGTTAGGCCTAGACGGGTTGAGCATTATTGAATTAAGGTCCCAGGGTAGAAAGTTTGGTCGCCCAATTACGAAACTTGGCCACTCGTTTGTCGTTGTTTTTGGCCTACACTTTTACCGGTTTGGTTAATTTTGGTTTATTATTGAATTAAGGTCCCAGGGTAGAAAGTTTGGTCGCCCAATTGCGAAACTTGGCCACTCATCTGTCGTTGTTTTTGGCCTACATTTTACCGGTTTGGTTAATTTTGGTTTATTATTCGTAGGCGAAGGTTGCAGACTTCGGTGCGCCAGTTACTTGGGTGGAAAAATTGGTATTCCATACTGGTGGTTGGTTAGTACCCCACCCAGCAATTCAGTTTATTTGAAAAAAGCAAAATTTGCGTTTGATCAGTTTGGTTAAGTATTTCTGCCAATTCAGCCCATTTGGCATTGAACCCAATTGTTGTTTGCATTGAAGATGAGTGCAGCTGAATTGAACAAGTTTAAAAAAAGGAGAAGCGCCTACAAAGGTCTAATTACAAAGGTCATTGCCACTATAGATTCTGCCATAGAGCAAGAGGATTTAAGATTAGTGACTGCGCAGCTTTCCATATTAGAAACTAAATAGGTTGCTCTAAGTGAAGTAAATCTTAAAATTGAGGCTCTTATAGAAGAGGATGAAATAGAAAATAACATAATTTACTTTGAAGAGATTATTGATGATATAATTAAAGGAGGCCACCGAGCAAAAGAGTTTAGCAGCTCATTACATTACAGTTAGAGACCAGGTCTAATAATGAAACACAACACTCAACAAATGATGTTTGTGAAGTTAAGGTTAACAGATCTGCAGTTCAATTACCGAGGCTTGTACTCAAAACATTTTCTGGGAGTATTCAGGAATGGCAAGGATGGGCAGACAGTTTTCAATCAGCAGTTCATTCTAGTCAAGTGTTAAGTGCGGTGGAGAAGTTTAATTATTTGCAGTCCCTCTTGGAAGGGGAGGCAGCAAAGACAATAGCAGGATTAGCATTAACAGAGGCTAATTATAATGTGGCTTGGGATATATTAAAGAAACGGTTTGGTAAGCCAGAGATCTTAATTAAAAGCCACCTTCGTGAACTTTTAGCTATACCTCCTGTTAATAATCCTAATAGTGTCAAGGAGTTACGGCAGTTATATGATGAATTTGAAGTTAGAACTAGGTCCCTGGACAACTTGGGTGTAGGAATGGGAAGGTATGGTATAAGTATAATGTTGGTCACTATGCTTGAGTCTAAATTGCCTAGCTCAATTTTGCTTGAATTATGTAGGGGACACTCTACAGAGCATGTGTACATCCCCCTTCAGCAGATGTTAAGTCTTTTAAGCACAGAATTAGCAAGACGAGAGGGAATTGAGTTTGCACAGTGGGATGTTAAAGAAGGGGACGAAGGCAGGCACAGCACCAAAGTTTCTACAAAAAGGAATAGCCCAGGTACAGTGTCAGCTCTACATGCATCCTCTGAGAATAAATTAAAGGGAATCAAGGAATGCATATTTTGCGAAGGCAACCACAAATCATATAAATGTGAGGTGGCTGAGGCTTTACCTTTTGAGGAGAGAAAGGACAGGGTAACTAAGTCCACAGCATGTTTTAAATGTTTTTTGAAAGGTCACAGAGCAAAGTTTTGTAAGTTTAAAATTTTGTGCAAAAAATGTCATGGCAGGCATCAGCCATTATTGTGTGAAAACACTCCTAGTAGGCCTACCCCAGCAGTAGAGACATCAGTGGCACATGCCACTGCTATGAAAGGGAGTAAAAGTAAGGGGGATTATTGCAAACAACTGCAGCCTAATTAATTGGGAATGATGGAGAAGCTACTGTAAGAGTGTTGTTTGATAGTGGTAGCCAGTGTAGCTTTATTAAGACCAGAATTTCCAGAAAATTGAAGTTTAAAGAACTTAAGAGGGAAAATTTAAGAATTTCTGGGTTTGGGGGTTCCGTTCAAAACCGAACCAAATTTAAGAAGGTAGAAGTTCTGGTTAAGGGTTGTTACCGCAAAGTCCCACTATGAAGGTCCAAGCTGTAGAGATTGAGGAACTTTGTGCTCCAGTCACTACTTGTTTAGATATGGCATGTGTCCAAGAATTGCAAGTTAAAGGAATTAATTTGGGCAATAATAAGTTTGAAGGAACAGAAGATATTAGTCTTTTGATTGGAGCTGACTATTATTGGGACTTCATCACTGGTAATATTGTCCGTACATCTCAAGGCCCGGTAGCTATTGAAAGTAAGCTAGGCTGGATGCTACATGGTAGCTATTGCAATGAAATGGAAGTTAAGGCTCTTTTTGTTAAGATTGAGGAGAACAACCATGGTTTGGAAAGGCATTTGAAAGCATTTTGGGAACTTGAATCCATTGGCATAAAGGACAAACAGGCAAGTACAGTGAACAATGATGTTTTAGAGCAATTTGAAAAAGGGATTGGGTTTAGAGATGGTTGCTATGAAGTTGGCCTCCCGTGGAAGGATTCTTGCAAACCCGGTTCAAACCTTCAGCTAGCTAATCGGAGGTTGGAGACTTCATTGTACAGGCTAAGAAAAAATGAGGAGTTGTTAATTGAATACAATGAGGCCATCCTAAGCTATGTAAGGGAGGGCTAGGCTGAAAGGGTGCAAGGTGAACTGGTGAGCCAGGAGGCACATTATCTGCCACACCATGAAGTGGTACGGCGAGACAAAACTACCACAAAACTGAGGGTAGTTTTTGTTGGCTCAGCCAAGGACAAAGGTGGTGTGTCCTTGATTGACTGTTTGGATGCTGGGCCAAATTTAAATGCAGATTTATTTTCCTTGTTACTGAGATTCAGGTTTGGTAGAGTAGCATTGACTGCAGATGTGAAGCAAGCCTTTTTGCGGATAAAGTTAAAACCAGAGGACAGAGATGCAGTAAGGTATCTGTGGGTGGATACGAAAGACTTGTTGGAAAATGAACCTAAGGTTCAAGCATATAGAATGAAATCAGTGTTGTTTGGCCTCAGCTCTAGTCCATTTCTGTTGGCAGCTACTATGCAGTACCATTTTAAAAAATATTCTGAAGTCTGTCCTAACACTATTAAACACATAAGGAAAAATTTTTATGTTGATGATTTGCTGTGTTCCGTGGATAATACAGAGATGGCTAAACAGATATTCATGGAGGCTAGAGCTATAATGAGGGAGGCTGGCATGGAGCTTAGAAAATGGCAGACCAATCATTCTCAATTACAAGAGTTTATGAGTCAGTCCTGTGTAGTACCTGATGCAGCAGAAAGTATTGAGGATTCTGGTATTAAGGAGTTGTGGGCAATAGACGCAAAAGTGCTAGGCATTGTTTGGCAGCAAGGAGATGATTTGTTTACCTTCAATGGGAAATCTTTAGTAGAGCTGGCTGAGAATGAGACAAGGTGGACAAAACGTACAGCTCTTAGTTTGGCTTCAAAGGTCTTGATCCTCTTGGATTCCTGGCTCCATTTGTGATAAAGTCAAAAATTTGGTTTCAGAGCCTCTGGGAAATTGAACTTGGTTGGGCTCAAGAGTTACCTGATCATATGGTGGTAAGGTGGAAATATTGGTTCAAAGAATTGGCACATCTTGGAAACATTGAAATCCCAAGATGGTACTTTGGGGAGTTGAACAATAGTCCAGACAATCTGGAGCTGCACATCTTTTGTGATGCAAGTGAGGAAGCCTATGCAACTTGTATTTATATTAGAGGCACATTGCAAGAGGAAGTAAGTTGCAGGTTGGTTGCTGCAAAGAGCAGAGTAGCACCGTTGAAAAGGCTTTCTGTTCCAAGGTTGGAATTGATGGGTGCAGTTATTGCTAGTCGGCTTGCAGTTACAGTGCGAAAGTCTTTGGCCCTCTATGAAATTCCAAGCTATTATTGGACAGACTCCACTATAGTTTGGCACTGGTTAAGAGTCAGGCAAGGAAATGGAAACCATTTGTTGCCAATAGGGTGGAGGAAATTCAAGCGCACACAGATCCCAAGCAATGGAAGCATTGTCCAGGCACCCAAAACCCCGCTGATTTACCAACACGAGGAATTTCAGTGAAAGATCTTGCACAGTCAAGTTTGTGGTGGAATGGGCCAGAGTGGCTAAAACTTGGAAGTGAAAACTGGCCTTCTAATCAGCCTATTGTAGGAGAATGCCAGGCTGAAGAAGCATGGGTGAGTGAGGTGAGAAAATGCACTGTGAACAGTTGTCAAGTTATGCAGCAGGACCCCATATTGAGGCTTGAGGACATTAGCAGTCTGAAAAGGTTGTTAAGAGTGACAGCATGGGTATATAGATTTACCAACAATATTAAGGGAGAAACAAGAAGGGAAGGAATTCTGAACAGTAACGAGATTCAGCAAGCCAGGAAATACTGGGTGGTATATGTGCAGAAGGAAAAATTTGGTGAAGAGAGGGAATTGCTCACCAGCCATCCATTACAGGTTCTACCAACAATTCTGCTCTCAAGGGTTTGGATGTGTTTTTGGATCAGGATTTATTGAGAGTAGGAGGTAGACTACAGTTTTCTGGGCTTCCAGAGGAGAAAAGACATCCAATTTTCCTACCTTCTGGGGGGCACTTTGTGGACCTTTTGATCCTGGATACTCATCATAAGCTGTTACATGCTGGAGTTAAAGAAGTGATAATTGAGATCAGACAACAGTTTTGGATTCCCAAAATTAGACAAGTAGTAAAAAAGGTCTTGCATAAATGTGTGGTTTGCAAGCGTTGGAGTGCAAAGACTTATTATGAAAAGGTGGCTCCACTTCCAAGAGAACGGTGTGTCTATACTGCCCCATTTGATGTAGTGGGAGTAGACTTTGCAGGTCCAGTCTATTTGTATGAGCAAGGGAGTCTAACAAAGGTTATATATGTCTTTTCACATGTGCTACCACCAGAGCAATCCATTTGGAGTTGGTAGCAACTTAAGTAGTGATGTATTTCTTTTGGCCTTTAAAAGGTTTGTGAACAGAAGGGTTTCCCAAATAAAATCATATCGGATAATGCAAAAACCTTCAAAAAGGCTGCAAAGGAACTCCAAGAAGTTTGGTCCTTGCTAAAAGAGGAAGGATTCCAGTCCTACCTTTCACACCAAGGAGTACAGTGGGAGTTTATTGTTGAAAGAGCACCATGGTGGGGAGGATTTTGGGAAAGGCTAGTGAGAAGTGTAAAGTGTCCATTAAAGAAACTTTTAGCTAATGCTCATTTGAGCAAAGAAGAATTCTGCACTGTTTTATGTGAAGTAGAAGCAGTGTTGGGCACTAAAGCATTAATCCGATAACAGTTAATTAACGAAGTTAACTTTTTTTAACGGACTATTAACGGAAGTTAATTTCCATTTATCGTTATCGGACCAGTTAACTTCCGATAACTCGATATTTAGTCTGTTAATGTCCGTTAACACGTTAACTGCGAGGAGTCATTCACGGAACATCACCGCTCCGCGAATGAATTCAAACCGCCACTTCAGTCTGCCAATTCCGTCCTCTGCCGCAGTGGAACGGCTCTCTCTCTCGGCAAGGACATCCTGAGGCCCAAGAGGTCAAGACTGGCAGTTGGGCCTAACTTGAGAAGTTGGTCTTTCTGAAGGGCAACCAGCACATTGTGTCATAGTCTTTAATAAATGTGCCTAAAATTTAATTTTACCTTTCAGTTCCCGCCATAATAATTCTCTGGTAAATTAAAATTTAGTTAATGGTTAGTGGTTACAAGGGTTTCAAAACATGTAATAACAGTATGCAGGATGCAGAGCCATTGACACCAAATCATTTTCTTTGTGGTAAACGATTAACATCAAGCCCCAGGTGTGCCAGAAGACTTGCAGCCTATCCAGAGCACTCAAGGAGAGTTAACCAGACGGTTCAGGTACCTTGAAGAGCTACAAGATCAGTTATGGAAGAGGTGGCAGATGGAATACTTGCCAGAACTCAATTATTACCCATCAGGCAAGGTAAAGGGCTCCAATGCAAATTGTATCAAGGTGGGAGAAGTGGTAATGATTGGGGATGAAAGACCAAGGCAAGTTGTTTGTTGGCAAAGAGAATTTAGTTAGGTCTGCACTGGTAAAGACGGCAGGAGGAAAGTTAAAGAGACCTATACAAAAACTCTATGCTTTAGAAATCAGCAAAAACACAGATAGTCAAGATGAAACATTTGAGTTACAGCCTCATGGAGAAGGCTTGGCTAACCTTGCAGAAGGTAATGACAACAATGCCTCTTCGGTGGGGAGTGTTAGAAAATCTAGAAGAGGAAGAACCATTGTTGTTCCAAGGCGATATGATGACTAAGCTGATTGATGCAGCATTGCTTGTATATATTAAGTTAAGGTGTGTATATATATATATCCATCTCATAATTGTAAGGTTAGTGAAAAATTCACTTAATTTAGAGCTAGCATTTTTGGGCTCTTGTGGCATCATTGTTTGGGCACTCTGGTGGCATCATTTTGGGGCGCTGCGCGTCCTTTCTACTCGTTTGTGGAATGCCGTACTTACAGGGTGTGGTCTTATAGAGAGTTCTCTTGCAATTCAGTTTGGTTGTTTAGATACAAGATTGTTGCATCGTGCAATAGTCCAGGTTGTGTTTTTGTCACAAGGTTGAGAAGAAGACCAAAAATAGTGCCCTTTTGTTTTTATCTTAAATTCATGCAACTGAGGCCTAAGGTAGGCCCACATCGAGTCAGCAACCCTGAGGTAGGACCTAATAGGACCTCAAGTCCGTAAGTTTTAATTTTAGCTTAACTTGGGCTCAGTGGCGGCTCGTCGGTAGGCACTGCGGAACTGCAGTACCCCTAAATTTTTATTTACAATTGAAATAATCAAGGATGAGCTCACTGAATAACTTTTTCAACAACTTTTGAAACTTTTATTCATTGCTCAATGCTCATCCTTTTATTTCAGTAATTATTTCAACTCATTCTTAGAGACAGCACCCCTAGAATTTTTAGTCACGAGCTGCCACTGCTTGGGCTGTAGGTTGAACTGGCCCTTTAGAACTTGGCCGTTCACGGCTCAGCTGGGATTTTGAACCCAACAAATAAATAAATAACAGCTTACGAGGTATCTTGTAGCTTTGCAACCTTCCATAGAATGCATGTGCCCTGCACTTCAGCATAAATTGTGGTTTATATCCGAATATTCATATCCATATAATGTGGGTTATGTCATTTAAGCATTATGATCTGGTTTTATCTGCAGAAAAGATGTTAAATGCTCAGCAGTTAGCTAGATTGTAGAAATTGTCACTGAAATAAAGCAAATACAGTGATGTCAACTGTGGCATTATCATATTTGAAGGCCAAACTTTAACCTCAAATGACCTTGACTTGACCCATGGAGTTGCAAAATGATATCCTACTGTTATCATGTGCCTATAGAACTACAGTCTCGCCCAAAACCATAAAACGACAGTAAGATCACCAAAATATCTCCACGACTGCCCGGGATATGGGATATTCCTTATTTCGGGGGGCGTTTGACCTCCAATGACCTTGAGTATTGACGAATGTGGATCAAACGACTCCCAAAGTATCTGCAACCCCTCTAGATCGACTTGTCATCCTAAAAACCCCTAGAAATGACACCAAGATCATCAAAATCCATCAAGTATTGACCAGGATATGGGATTTTTCAGTTTCGCCGGTCATCTTGGAAAATGGTGGCCATATTGAAAAAGCCAAGCAGGGTGGTACAAGCTTTCAAAATATGTCAAGATTTGCTTTATAACAAACAATGCAGGGTTCCCACCCGTGCAACCGGACTATTACTCTAATGTGTCAGCAGACAGTCAGTATGGTCTCGTATTTGAGTAATACTTCAATGAATGATGCTCTTGCCTTGACACGTACGGTGGTCTTGATATTTGCCTGGCCTTGTATTACAGCTAGTGTAAGCAGTACGTCAGTGTACTGAGCATTTTCTGATTACCAAAGAATCCAAAGACTTTCTTCAGTGCAGCATCCTTTGCCTACCAGCGGGTTTCTCCGAGTGGAGAGAGGCGTTGGTGGCGAGTGTTGTGGCCTCTCCATTTCCCATACATTCTTCTTCTGGTAGGACTCTCGGATGAACACGGCGATGTCACTCAGTAAAGAGAACAGTGAGGCACTTGCTATAACCACCCCTGATGTGTCAGCCAACACTAAGTTCAGAACGTGTGCATAACACCATACGTGTTTTTGGTTGGGAGAGTGTGTGGAGAGTAGGGCAGAGAAACCTTTGTACGACCCTGCATGTTAGAGGCTCCCTCTGTAGCATTGCCGATATATTTGCTGATGTCCAGTTGAGTTCTGAATAACTTCCGTCAGCAACTGAACCAAGTACTCTCCATGGATGCGGCCTAACAGTTCACAACCGCAACGAGTCTCTCATGTATGATATTTGTGACATATCTGATAATGACTGCACACTGATCACGAGAGGTTATGTCCTGAATTGTGTCGATCTGGACTGAGAACATTCCAGCTTCCTCAACTTCACAGAGATGGATTCTTGGATAATGCCCAGAATTATGTTATAACAGTACTGATTGTATTTTTAGAGAGAAAGTGATGAGAGAACCTCTGCCTCTTGCCCCAGACTGATGCAGTTTCTTGCTTTTGCTCTATGCAATCAGTTAGATGTTCTTTCAAGCAGACAGCTTTCTTATCTCTTAATTTTTTGGCACCACCTTTGCGTTTTTGACTGGGTTGACTTGGCATTTTGAAACTGTCCCTATTCATTGCGATATTTCAGTTGTTTATTTCATGGAAAAACAAACACTATTTGGACACTTTCAAGTTTTATATCAGTGATTAGCTAAACAATATATTGAGGTAAAACTGTAAAAGATACATTAGTTGATAAACATAGCTTGTCAACAGCAATATCTGAATTAACATCTAGGCATAGCGGACCGAGCAACACCACCAGTCCACTGTCCATAGGGTTGCCAGGTCTAGAAAAAAAATATCCTAGATGCAGGTCAAAATTATCCTAGTATTACGCAGGAATATAACACATAAATTACCATTCGGATCATTCTTTTTGCCAACTTATTATTTGTTTACATCAATGGGGGGAATGGGCTGCGGCGGCTGCGCAGACGGAAGAGTGGGGAGATCATTTACTTTTATTTTTTGTCTATATTTTTCGTGTTACCCTCACTAGCCACACAGATCGACCGGCCCACTGGGAATTCTCCCGGTGCTCCAGATGGCCAGTCTGCTATTGAGTCATATACATGGCAAGTGGCTGAAGTTTTTAACTAAGTAAAATTACCACGAGCCGCCACTGATATATATATACTGTATATATAGTGAGTTATTACACGAGTGTAATTCAATAAGTATCCGCACTTTTTATTTTCACATCTGATAGATTATAAACACATCACTTATCAACATAGTCCCCTTATTTCTCAATACACTTAGTCCAGCGATCTACAAGCTTCCTAATGCCATCACAAAAGAATGTTTTTGGCTGTGTACGTAGCCAGTCATGCACCGCCTCCTTCAGGTCATCATCGCCTTGGAATCGCTGACCTCTCAAAGCGTCTTTTAGTGGTTCAAACAGGTAAAAATCCGAAGGTGCCAGGTCTGGACTGTAGGCTGGATGGTCGAGAACTTCAAATTTAAGTTCTTGAAAGCATTTTCTAGTCTGTGCAGCGGTATGAGGGCGCGCATTGTCGTGTAACAGAATAACACCTTCCGACAATCTCCCTCTCCGTTTTGTGCGGCGCGTGTCGTAGTCAGCGACGCTAACCACTACACCACCGAGGCGCCTACCGGAATATATATATATATATATATATATATATATATATATAATATATATATATAGTGGTTAGCGTCGCTGACTACGAATCCATCGGTCCCGGGATCGAGACCCGGTGACGGCAGTCGGCGCGCAGCAAAACCCAGCGGTTCATCCTTCCACACAATAAAGAAAGTGGTTGGTAGATAAATGGGTACCCTGGGTGGCCTAGTGGTTACGACGCTGGGCTGCTGGTGGGACGTGGTTCGGATTCCACGTTAAATTGTGGGTCTAAGGTGAAGTGAAAAGCTTGACCTTCGTCAGAATGAACAATTCGGGCGGAAGCTGACCAAAGGTATTTATTCTAAATTTCACGGGAAACGGCCGATTTCCCGAAAAGAGCCGAGGAAATACGAAATATTCTTGTGTTACAAATTTTAGCGAGGAGGAGGAGGACGAGTTCCCAGAGAGACGGGGAAAACCGCCAAACAGGCCCTTTTTGGCGTCTGTGATTATACAGTCCTTCAATCCTTGTACTCATACACTATTTCAGATACTGTTTTTTAATAAAACGCGAAAGATTTTTAATAAAATACTTCATATGAGTAGTAACAAATGGTACAGGTAGGTAGTAGCAGTGTTGGGCACTAAAGCGTTAATCCGATAACAGTTAATTAACGAAGTTAACTTTTTTAACGGACTATTAACGGAAGTTAATTTCCATTTATCGTTATCGGACCAGTTAACTTCCGATAACTCGATATTTAGTCTGTTAAGTCCGTTAACACGTTAACTGCGAGGAGTCATTCACGGAAGATCACCGCTCCGCGAATGAATTCAAACAGCCCCATAACTTCAGTTCCCGCCATAATAATTCTCTGGTACATATTAAAATTTAGTTAATGGTTAGTGGTTACAAGGGTTTCAAAACATGTAATCAGTACATTTTTTATTAAAAATAAAAAAAAGTTATTAAGCAAAAAAGTTGTAAAACTTGATAAAAATACAGTTAAATACCTATTTTATTGTTGGATTTTGCATAAATAAACATTTTCTATGTGTTTTTAAAGCTTTTTTCCTTGATTTTTTTTAAATGTAGTAAAGAAATAGTTATCGTTAACGGATTTATCGTTAACTTCCGTTAACTTTTAGTAAAAATTATCGGATTATCGTCATCGGAGTTAAAAATTGGGGTTAACGGATTATCGTTATCGAAGTTAACTTTTTGGTTAACGGTGCCCACCACTGGGTAGTAGTGACAGTGTCGTGAAGTATAGAGATGTTACACCTCACAAACGCATCGTCAATCGTCTCGGAATGCTGATCTATGTTTACGTCTGGTTAACCAGTCACGAATAAGACCACAACAGTTCTTCAAACTTTGTAATTATACGATATTTTATATACACGAGGGCCACTCAATATATTTTGCCCCACGTTTTTTTTCTTACCAAGTTTCCTTGTAAGTTCCAGAAATTTTGTATACAAGTAGTTACATACCTTTTTACAAGTTTTTATTTTTCCACATAGTCTCCATCCTTTCCTACGGCTTTCCTCCATCTCGAAACAAGGCCTTTATTCCTTGCTGGTAAAAGTCCGCTGGGTTCCGCTGGAGCACCTCTTAACCTCTTCAACAACCTCATCGTCACTCTGAAACTTTCTTCCACGAATAGCATCCTTCATCGGCCCAAACAAATGGAAGATGAAGGTGCCAGATCCGGGCTGTATGGAGGGTGGGGTAACACAGAATCACCCCTTTCATGTCCCAGAAGATGGTGGCCATAACCTTTCCAGCAGAGGGAGCCATTTTGAACTTTTTCTTGCGTGGGGAGTCTGCATGATGCTACTCCATGGATTGGCGTTTGTTTCAGGTTAAAACTGGTTTACTCAAATCTCATTCCCAGTCACAATTCGTGAAAGGAAGTCATCCCCTTCTGTCTTGTATCGAACCAACGACTCAGAAGCAATTTCTTTTCTTTGGGCTTTATGATCTTCAGTCAGTTCGCGAGGAACAAACTGTGAACACACTTGAGTATTACAGTTGCTGAATTATCGTATTCACACGTCCTTCACTAATTCCTAGCTCCAGTGATAGCTCCTTGTATGTGACGTGCCGATTTGATCGAATGATGCTGTTAGCACGTTGCACAGTGTGAGATGTCACACCGATGCCGGCCGATCGCTGCGTGCTCATCATCGAGGCTGGCTCTTCCTCTCTCCGTGATCTCACACGTTTTAGACCAGCGTCCAACTGTGCTTCGATCAACAACAGCATCTCCGTAAACGTTTTGTAGACGTTTGTGAATATTTCCAACTGTTTCCTTCTCTGCGGTTAAGACTCGATAACAGCTCTCTGTTTACGAAGCACATCACTGTCAGACGCCATTTTCGAAACTGCATTAAGCATCGGTTTTATACAAGGGCGTTTAAAAGCGGTTTTATACAAGGAGGGGAGGTTCAAACTGGAAAAATCCGGTTATATGAAGCAAAGAAGTTGAAACTTACGGCCCAAAAGACATTTCAGCCTCATGGCCTATTATTTAACTAAGAAAAAAGGGTGGAGCAAAATATATTGAGTGCTCCTAATAATTAAATAACACACTTAAGATTTTTAATACAAATCTATATACGAGTTGCGAGTTGTAAACTAAGAGATGTTTACAAGTGGACATACAGTATATGGTCCACGTAAGACTGTGCGTCCCACTGGACGCACAGGGTGCTAAGCTTGTGCGTCTGGAGCTAAATCCATGCCATGCGTCAGGGACCCGTATTATGGGTTACCGAAATCTCTGTTATACTGTATATATATATAACCTCGTTAACCTCGTTCAGGTTCCGTGTGTTGGCTCTCTTCACATGAAGGTTAAGCTGGTGGCCCCACCTCTAGGCCTGCTTGGTGGAGGAGCGAGTTGCTCTCTTGCGCTCTCCACCGCACATAGCCAGGTACACCCGGCTCATCTGGTACCGTCCTGAGCCAGGCATCTAGTCTTCTCTTGAAGACGTCAACTTTGCGTCCTGTAACGTTTCCGAGATCCTTTGGAAGCTGGTCAAAAGCCTTGGTCCCCCGAAAACCAAGCTATTTTTCCTTCAGTGATGAAGAGGTTCCTCATCGGGCCTTTAATTTGGGAACACTACACATTCTGCCTTTCCTATTTTCTAGTGTTATTTTGGATGGTAATTGGGTTTAGTTTGAGGTTTGTACCAGTTTTTTCGATCATTTTCCAAATGTAGATTATTGTGTACCTCTCTCTCTTTCCAGGGAGTACAGATTTAGTTTATGTAGTCTTTCCAGTAGTTGAGTTCTTTGCAGTCATCAATCATGGCTGTGAAATGTCTCTGCGTTTCTTCTAGTTTATTAATTTCTTCCTTTTTATATGGGGACGTCAAACTGAATAGTATTCAAGTTTTGGTATGGTCAGTGTTCTCAGCAGGGAATCATTACTGTCTTGTCCATCCTTTTGAACGTTCTTAGTACCTGTCCCGCGACTCCTTTTGCTTTGTTTATTGCTCTCTGATTTTGTGTCTCAAATTTGGCATCATCGGTCATTATTACCCCGAAGTCGACCGCTTTCGTGCTTCTCTGAGTAAAAACGTTTCAATGTGTATCACCTGTTTATTTCGGTGAGAGAATAAAATAATTTTAAAACTGTAAGGCAGAAATATAAAAATTAAAAGTCATATTTTGTTTAAATAAAGCTCGTGGGTCACTAAAAATTGCCTCTTGGGTCAGTACTGACCCGCGGGTCAGTGGTTCGTCATCACTACCCTAGGAGAATCTAAGTGCCCTTAGATTTAGATACTATGCTTTATTCAGTGTTCATTTTCAGGAAAATAAATTCATTGTAATATTTTTTGTATTTTCTACTCCCATTTTGTTTAATAATTTCTTCTTCTCTACAAGTTAGCTTCAGGCGAAGGTGTCCCTAAATATGGCGAAAGAACCACAACCTTCTGGCGAAAGTACTCCTATACTTGGCAGACCAAAAATTCTGAACAAGATCAACTTAGCATCTAATGTACACATATGAAATTTTCTAACCAAAGTATTTCCCTGAGGCTAATTTTATTTTCGGGGCCCTTTTCTATACATTTTTATTAACATACATGTACAATGTACATGTATTAATGTGTACTAACATGTTACTATACACGTGGGGGGGGGGTATTAGATCCCGCCAGTTATTAAGTTTTTTAATACAATAAAGGTACTTACAGGTGCTTTGATTTAGATCTTCTTTAGGGCCTACCATAGATGCCAGCGTCCCACAAACGACCTACTACTAGTCCTGCTTTACTAATTTAGAAGCCATAGACATTACCCCTAACTGATATAATAATTAGACAACTTCCTGCTTAAATTAGTCATTTTAGAAGCATCACTAAATTAAACTTAGCACCAACGATTTAGTCAGATACGAAAACTACATCTCTTTTATTCAGCCCAAATCAACGAACAGGCCGCGTTCCGCTGTTTATCTTTTTGTGTTGCCATTCAGCTTTCTTTTAGGGATTTTTCCCTTTAGTGACTTTTAGACTATATATTATATACACATGTGACCTCACTCCTCCCCTACAAGTTTAGTCTGTCAGGGGGGTGAGAGACCCTAGACGACCTGAGGAGCAGGGTTGATGTAGTAGAAATAACTGCAACCTGTATAAGCGAGCGAATTGAACCATTTTCCAGAGGATCGGGTCTCTCTTCCGGAGGACTCTGGTCATCCTGCAATTTATGTTCCCATATCTGGTCCTGATATCGTTTAATAGAACAACCATCTTCTAGTTCGCACTTGAAGGAAACAGGGCCCGTTCTCTTCTGCACCGTTGCAGGAACCCATTTTGGTCCAGCCCCATAGTTGCAAATCATAACTGGATCATTAGGTTGCGCTTCTATAACTCTCCTTTTTTTAGTGTCATGGTACAACTTCTGTTTTTCCTGATGGCGTAAAACTCGTTGTTGTAACGTTTCGTTTGGACGTAACAGATCGAAAACTGAACGAATTCCCTGGCCAATCAGGAGTTTAGAAGGAGACACCCCCGTCGTTGTGTGAGGTGTTAGTCGATATTTAAACAAAAATTTATCCAACACCATTTGCATTTCCTCCCCATGAGAATGACGCAAGGCCGACTTGAAAATACGGATCATGTTTTCCGCGAGACCGTTAGTAGACGGGTGAAAAACATTAGACCGGACATGTCTAATGTCATTTAGGTGGACAAAAGAACGAAATTCCTCACTGGTAAAACAAGTACCATTGTCGGAAACCAGAACTACGGGTAAACCCCATCGAGCAAAACACGAACGAAGTAAGCGAATAGTAACACCCGAAGTCGTGGAAGTGGTTGGAAAAATTTCCACCTACTTAGAGTAGGCGTCTACAATGACTAGGAAATAGGTATTATTTATAGGACCTGCATAGTCAACATGGATCCTATCAAGATATAGTAGGCCATTCCTACGGATGAAGTGGACTTTTCCTTGGGAGATCTTTGTTCTCTCGGCAGTTTTGACAGGAACGAACCAATGATTCGCGTTCTCCATCTAAACCGGGCCACCAGAAATAAGCTCTCGCCAGTTCTTTCATTTTTGTTGCACCCATGTGTTCAGCTTGAAATTCCTCCACTAAATTCGACCTGCCTTCATTCAGAATTATCACTCTGTGGCCCCATAAGAGACAGCCATTTTGGGTTGAGAGTCCAGACTGACGTTGATAAAAAGGTTGTAATTCACTCTCAACCTTAGTAGGCCAACCAATTGAGCATTAATGCATGACCCTAGACAGAATAGGGTCTGATTTTGTCCACTGCTCTATTTGTACTGCAGTTACTGGAGTGGATTCCAAAAACTTCACCAAGTGAACCCATTCTGTAGGTATAGGTACGCATTCATTTGGATTTTCTAAAGTCAACCTACGTAGAGCATCAGCCGTACCGAGAAGTTTGCCTGACCGATGTACTAAGTCAAATTTATAGGCTTGTAGAATCAGTGCCCATCGTTGAATCCTACCTGAGGCCATAACTGGAATATATTTATTAGGTGAAAATAAATCTAAAAGAGGCTTATGGTCAGTAATTAGTTTGAATTCATGATCCCATAGATAGAAATGAAATTTTTTTACTGCAGACACTAAGGCTAAGGATTCACGTTCAAGTTGTGCATATCGTCTTTCAGTCTCAGTTAGTGTTCTAGAAGCAAAACAGATAGGCCTATCTACACCATCAATGTAGTGAGATAACACTGTCCCAATTCCATAAGAACTGCTATCTGCTGAAACTACAAGAGGAAGTTTAGGATCATAATGCACTAAGAGAGTGGACTTTAGTAGTACATCTTTGGAAGCCTCAAATACTTCCTTTTGGGTTTTCTCCCATCTCCACTGTTCCCCATGGGTTCAAGGAAAGTCGATGCATAAGGCAAAAATTTCCTATAAAAGTTTAGGAGACCTAAATAAGGTTGTAACTGTGTGATGTTTTGTGGAGGTGGTGCATTTTTTATTGCTTCTAGTTTAACCACCGTTGAATGAATGCCTGAGGCATCTATGCGGAACCCCAAATATGAAACTTCATTAGTGACCCAAGAACACTTTTCTTTTTTTAACTTAAGTCTGGCATCCCGGAGTCTTTTCAGAATTGTGGTTAATCTAGTGTGATGCGCAACCCCTTCATTTACGTGGTGTACACCTTTCTCCGATTGACTTATTTCGTACGCGCGTGGTTCGTTTATTTCAGGATGACTCTGCCTGTCCACTCGGATGGCCTTTCAATTTTATACGCGTAGTTTCCCTCGGCTTACTTGAAGCCCACTTTGAATTTCAAACTTTCAATGTTAATTTACACTCAGCTTACAAGAGAGGCATATTGCAAGGTAGCATAGAAACGACACACTCCCTCTAATAAAGTTTATTTAATTTCACTCCACTTAAGACATAAATTGAAAGAAATATACGGATGTGCGATTACAAATTTTGTTTAAAAAATAAAATTCTTAATTTAAAGAAAATGTTTGCAAGTATTTAAGTCTCAAAAAAGCATTTATACAGAAAGTTTTTTAATTACGTGTAACTTTACAAACATCACTAAATTCAAATTTCGTAATCTAAGAAGTTTACAAAAATAGTTTACTTACAAAAATTTGGGAAATTTACTCTCAACAGTTCTGCGCGAGTTCCGCATATTTTTCCAGGAAAAAAGTCCGTCAAATAAATTAGATTACTTCTCACAATAACTGAATGGTCATGCACTAACTTCCCGGGTTTCCACGGAAGCAAGATCAACACAAGATATTTACTCTTTCCTGAGGAAACCTAATATGTCGCAAACTTACGAGTTTAACATTTAATGTAAACACAATTGAATTTAAAGAAATTTACAAAGTTCTTTTTTGACCAGTTTAACATTTAATGTGAACACAATTGAATTTACGAAATTTTACAAAGTTCTTTTTCGGTCGCTAACAATCAAGCTCTTACACATAAGTTTGCGTAAACAAAGGAAATTCAGATTTTAGAACAACGTGAGACAATTTCAAATCAACTTAGAAATTTTCAAACATGTCACAGATTTTAAGGAGTTATTCTTACAAGCCACTTTTAACTTTCGGGGACGGATCTACAACTAACTTAGAAATCTAAGTTACATCTTAAAATTTCAAGGACTCCGCTTTACAATATTCTGAATGACCTATCAAAAACATTTTCATTACATAAGGTCGTCCCTACGAAAGCTTTCATCCATACATAAGGAAAGAAGGAGCTTCTCTTTTTCCTCACTGGGTGTTACAAGAATAATTGTCCTTTGATTGGATATTGACATTCCCTTCAAAAAAGAACGCCCCTCCTTTTCCTTAAAAATCAATTTAAATAAAGTCCTTTCTTCGAAGCCACTTGGTTTCTCAAATTTATGACTAACGTCATGGTTCAGTTTAACAAGTGGATTCGAAGTCTGGTTTCCAAAAGTTTAACCACGAAGCAAAGAGAAAACAAGCCATTTTACAACTGAACCCGGCCAGCTTGTTTTCCCTTTTCCTCGACCCTACCATAAATCTCTACCGCGAGGCTGTCCTAGGTTATACCATTAACGTGAGAATACAAAAATAAAAATCGAACGAACGTTAAACAATCTGAAACATTTTTATTTTTAACCCTGTAACAAGAAACCTATTGATATTCTTCAATAACCATACTCTAAACTACCTTCCTTTAGAGATTTAAAGAACAAAATCTTAAAACTAAAATTTCTGCTCCTATTTTCGTAAGAGATTTCGGCACACAAATTTGCCGTTACAACACTAGTTAGGTGTTCTTTTTTAGATGAACCTGAAATGAGGACATCATCTAGAAAACAAAGTACCCCCCGAATGTGATCTAGAACTTGGTCCATTGTTCTCTGAAAAATACCCTGAGCCGATGCTATTCCATAGCATAGCCTATTGTACCTATATAGGCCTCGGTGCGTATTTATGATAGTTAGCTCTTTAGAATTTTCATCTAAACTTAGTTGAGCATAGGCTTGGGACATATCTAGTTTTGTGAAATATTTACCCCCAGCAAGAGAGCTAAATAATTTATCAGACTTGGGTATAGGGGGAAGGTCGCTCAAGCTGGCAGCGGGGTTGACTAGAGCGGATGAGACAGGAAGCTTCTTACTGACACGGTGACACCTCTTCCCTTTACTATATTTTGTACGAATTTCATTTGGGCCCCTTTGAGCGGGAAGCGTGCATTTCCTATCGGACTCATACTTAAGAAATTTTCTTTCAGGAGCGCTCACGCCCTTGCTATGGAAGCAGTCCCGAGTCAACCGGTATAGGACTCTTCGCAGCTCCCTGACGCAGCAACGTCCCCCCTCTTTCGCGTCGGCCCCCTTAAAGATTGTAGGGGATATTGTAGTAAACGTTTTCGAAGCTAACTCGAAAAGTTACCGCTACGTATCGCCACTACTTATACGAGCGTGTACCAAGCTGTACGGTGGTCCGCCGGTGCCACTGCTGAGCCCGTGCGACTATTAGGTAAAAAGTTTACGCTTACGAATTTGACCTTAGAGTGGGTAACCTAATCTAACCTAAGTCGAAAATTTTGATGATTTCGAAATCAACTGCACTACGTTGTTCGAGTATACGGGTATACAACCTCGGTATACACCCTCTTTCTGGCTAAATCGGAGCTAGTTCTCGGCCCCACGGCCGCCACCTATACCAGCAGGTAGCTAGCGCGACGGCAGTGCCATTCTCCTTTTATGAAGTGGTCCTGTATGAGCCCTATTACTAATTAATAAAGTAGCTCGCCCAACAGCACATCACAACACTTCATTCAGTATTAGCAAAAAATTAATAAAGTAGCTCGCCCAACAACACATCACGACATTTCATTTAGTATTACAGAGAAAATGAATAAAGTAGCTCGGCCAACAACACTTCTCGACCACATTTCATTCAACATTAGAGAGAAAATTAATAAAGTGGCTAGCTCGCCCGTCAGACCACCAGAGAAAAATAAGAAATCAAGTGTCTTAAGTCTTGGCATTTGGGTCAGACTCTTGGTTTTTCAAATTGACTCCCTGGGACGCTTTGAAATCAAGGTGGGACCCCTGAAAACTTTTGGCCAGGAGTATTTTCTGGCTATCGAAATTTCTATATATATATATATATATATATATTTTCTGGCTATCGAAATTTCTATATATATATATTATATATATATATATATATTATATATTATATATATATATATATATATATATATATATATATTAGGGTGGTCCAAAATTTGGGCTAAAATTTCAAAATACTTGGAAATGCTTTCCACATGGCTGCTTTTATTCCTTTAAATGTGGTGATTTTGTGCAAAATATCTTTCGATTCAGTACATAATAAGAGGTCGCTATGATTTTCACATTTTCAATTGATTAATTAGCTAATCATTTTCTACCCGCTTCATTTTTAGAGGACGCGGCAGTCACGCCACATTGACTCCGCCCACCTTTCAGAGGATGATACAATTGTTCGATTTCTTGTATAATGCTGTTTGTGAATCAGACAACTCATTTACTCATGCATCATTTCAAGTTTAAACTTGGTGGAGGACGGTTTTAAGTTCGTTCAAACTTCAAGAGCTTAGGAATAGTATCTCATGTAAGTATTAATTCATATATATTAATTATTAATTCATATATATTATAATTATTAATTAGGCTGACCATATTTCCTTGAGACAAAAACGGGACATTGGGATGGCAAAAAAGGGACGGGGGTTATGTAATATTCTGTATTCATGAAAAAGTAAGTACATAAACCGGGACAAAATTGACATTTTTATTAAAACGACGGGACGGCCAGGAAATATAAAACAAACGGTACTGTCCCGTTCAAAACGGTACGTATGGTCAGCCTATTATTAATTCACATATACAGGGCCGTTTCCTGACATAAGCAGACTAAGCGGCCGCTTAGGGCCCCGCTGCTACTAGGGGGCCCATAGACAAGCTCCCAGGTCATACATAGCTCAGTGGGCAAGAATAGGAATATAGCTGAAGTTATTATTAATATTATTGTTATTATTATTATTATCCTTATTATTATTATTATTATTATTATTATTATTATTGTCGTATTAATTAAAGTTTTTGTATGAGACAAATGTGACAAAACGGAAACAAACGAAACGTTTTGATCGTTATGTGTAAATAACTATTGTGAGATCTTATTTCTATTGGAAGTCAGAAACAATGTCACAGATGCCATAGCCAGGACTGAAGCACAAGCACTTGCAGAGGAGATAGGGTCTTATCGCTTTCAGATTTGCACAGTAGTATGGTATGACATTCTTCATGCAGTTAACCATGTGAGCAAACTTATGCAGTCTCCTACAATGCAGTTTGATGTGGCAGTCAACCTCCTCACAAAAACAAAAGACTCACTCACCAGCTACAGAAACACAGGTTTTGTTGCAGCACAAGTCGTAGCTAGGGACATATGTGAAGAAATGAATGTGGAGGCTGTGCTGAAGGAGAAGAGGCTCAGATCCACAAAAAAGCACTTTGCTTACGAAGCTCCTGACGAACCATTTACAGAAGCCTTAAAGAGGCTGGAAGTCAAATTTTTCAATGTGGTGGTGGATTGTGCCATCGGGTCAATAAATGAGAGATTCAAAACATTAGATGATGTGAGGGACATATTTGGGGTTCTCCTAAACTTCACCACAATGAACGAGGAAAACTTGTCCTGCAAGTGTGAAAAGCTCTCTAAGATACTGAGCTCTGGAGCTGACTGTGACATTGATGGAAGAGAACTGGCCCTCGAAATTAAGAACTTGCCGACTTTACCTTCACACAACATGACTGCATTGGAGCTTCTCTCCTTCATTCATCAGAAGCAACTGGAGGAACTATATCCCAATCTCTGGGTTGCACTAAGAATTGCCTGCACTCTACCTGTGACAGTAGCGTTAGCCGAGAGGAGCTTCTCTAAGATGAAACTAATCAAAAACTACCTCAGATCATCAATGGGGCAGGATCGCTTCAGTGGCCTTGGCATCATAAGCATCAACCAGGACGTTGGCAGGGAGATTTCATATGATGATGTTATTGATGATTTCGCCCAGAAAAAATCTAGGAGGCAAAAATTTTGAAGATACAAATTGTTCTGTATAACTGTTAGCTATTACACGATTGTATCGTAGAGTTAGTAATTGTTTGGTAGTTGATAATTGCATTATTTTTTTATACATAGTTCTGCGTCATTTATTCTAAACAATGTTTAAGCTAATTTTCAGGAATTTCATGAAGAGTATTTTTTCTGTTTGTCTTCTGAAAGTACATATTTGTTGTTTTGGACATAAATGTTTCATTAAAATTGTTTCATAATTGTTTTTTATTAAGAGCAATTTTTTGTATGTGTGTGCTGAGGTGATGTAGTAAGGCGTGAGTTGGCTGGATGGAGGGGTGGGGCCTCAAATGGGTATACTGTTTAGGGCCCCCTAATGGCTAGAAACGGCCCTGCATATATATTAAGTATTAATTTATGTGTTATATTTATTCACTATAAATATATATATATATATATATATATAATTATGTTCTTTATATGCAAATTTATAACCGGTAAGGATGTTGCTATTAAATTAAATGATTAAAATTGTAAGGTATATAATATCTTATGTCTCTTGAAGTTTATTATTTATTTATTCTTAAATATATTTTTAAAAATTTAGCGATCTTCCTACCTATCAACCACTAACCACTGTAACCAATTTTTTTACTTTATTTATTTTGACTTTGTAATTTTTTACTTTAACACTTACATAATTGTGCTTTGGTGCTAAACGGTTAATGCATTATTTTCTCTAATTTTTCAGGTTATGGCTAGAAGTACTCGCTCATCTGCAGAAACGTGGGTTCTAGGAAAGCCCAGCAACGAGTTATCAACTGCAAGGCTACCCACATGTGGTGATGTGCTTCGTTTGGTTCAGTTTCACCACCATGAACAGTCCAAGACCTTGAAAGAGAGTTACATCTTGGCCTGCAAAGAGGCCCTGCAAGTATGGCAGAGAGCAAGGATTCCTACACAGTGAGTCGATTCCTGCGTTAGGAAGCTGTCAAAGCTGTAGGAAGAGTTCCTTGCGTTGAAGAAAAACTGCAAGACGCAGCTACAAAGCTGCAGAGTGAAAGAGAGCATGTTCCAAGAGACTCTCTCAGAGCTTTTTGACGTTGCCTCGAAGGACGCCTTGAAGGTGATAGACAATTAAGAAGACCGCCAATTCCTGATGATGCATCGAGAAGACGTCTTTTCCTGCAGTATGGCAGGCCCTGACAAGATTAATTTTGCCAAGGAATACCGCAAGAGATGTCGACAGGAGAAAAATGCTGACAAAGCTCTAAGGTGCAAAGAAAGAGAGGCGGCATTCCAGGCTGGAGCTGCTGCTCTTCCATCATCCAGCACATCCACTTCATCCTCTGAATAATTCAACGCTAAAGACGATGATTATCGTCCGTCGACTTCGACCGGAAGAGCAGATGTACACGCTCATCCTCCGAAACGAAACAATATCTTCACATCACCAGATGTGGTTGCTGCTCTTGATCGCGTCAACCTTCCCGATCGAGGAGCAGTCTTCGTTGCTGGATCAGTCGCTCAAGCCTTGGGCTATGATATTTCTACAATGACTCTTTCACGCAGTTCCATCCGTCGTTCAAGAAGGCAAGCAAGGCAGGCAGCAGCCAAAGAGGATCAAGTTTCGTTTTCTGTCGACGGACCCCTTCTTCTTCACTGGGATGGGAAAGGAAACAGCCGAATGAACCGCGGTAATCGTTACGGGAAATTGGATGGAAAAACTCCTAGCCGTGCCAAAAATACAACGAGCTACAGGAGAAGAACAGGCCAAGGTTTGCATTTCGACGATTGATGACTGGAATCTTCGCGGTGAGATCCAAGGTCTCGTATTTGACATAACTGCATCTAATACTGGCATTCACAGGGAAGCCTGTACCATAATTGAAAGAGCAGTAGGGAGGGAACTTGTCTGGATCGCTTGTCGACATCATATCCTTGAAGTCGTCTTATCAAAGACCTGCAACGCACTTCTTGGACCCACAGGTGGCCCGGAAATGACTCTCTTTAAACGTTTTCATAAAAAATGGCCACCACTTCAGAAGGATTCCTTCGTGAAGGCTTCAAACAACCTATTCGGAGATCCAAAGATGTTCCAGCTTCGAGAGGAAATGATCCAGTATTTCACACAAGGCACTGGAGTCTAAACAATCGCGTGATGACTACGAGGAATTGCTACGACTCTGCCTCACCTTCCTCGAGTGCCGTGATGAGAAAGAAGTCAAGGTCCGTGCTCCAAGACCAACTCACCATGCACGCTGGATGGCCAAGGCCATCTACGTCCTCAAAATTTATCTGTTCAAACATCAACTACAGGTGACAGCACGTGAGACGAAGAATATCACCGAGCTCTCTCTGTTTATCGCCTTGGTCTACGCATGTTTTTGGAACGAGGCCCCCGTCGGAATCAACGCTCCTTTCAACGATATTGTGCTTCTTAAAATCTTGCAAAAGTACCCAAATCAGACCATTTCCAAAGCAGCATCCACAGCTCTTCAACGGCACCTGTGGTATCTTGGAGAGCATCTCATCGGCCTTGCATTCTTCGATCCTAGAGTCGATGCCGAGACTAAGCGGAAGATGATCGTAAACCTCTAACGTAACGAGAATACCATTGTTACTCGTCGATTGAAGCTCGAAGGAAACATTGAAGATTTGAATTTGTATGAAATGGTCACCAAAATTCCTGGACGGAGGATGATTGCTTTCAAGAGTTTCGACGCATCGCGACCAACCTAAAAGTCGTCAACGATTCGGCGGAGAGGGGTATCACCCTTATCAAGGCATATAATACATCTTTGACGAAGGATGAAGAATAAAAACAATTCATCCTCCGATTAGTAGCAAAACATCGCTAAAATTACTCATCGTCTTCAAAAGAGTCAGTGATGAAGCGTTAATCTAAGTAATGATGTATATTATAAGCGAATGATAAATGTAATTTTCTATCAAACATATCATTTTTGTTCTTTTAAAATTAATGTTTTCTTTAAGAGTTATTCTGTTTTCTAAAAAAAATCTGTTTTCTTTGAGATTTAATCTGTTTTCAAACAAATAAACTAGTATTTGCCCTTGTTTTTTAATTTTTTAACCCAGAAGATCAATCTACTAGAAAATGAGTAGTAAAATGAAATTCATAGCGACCAGTAAATATCATTCACTTAAGCTGAAATTTGGCATGGAGATGTTTGATAGATATAGGAACAGCAGCAGCCATGTGGAAGTAAAAAATTACAAAATTTTATTTTTTGGACCACCCTAAATTATAACCTTTGGTTAGCTTCCGCCCGAATTGTCCATTCTGACGAAGGTCAAGCTTTTCACTTCACTTTAGACCTACAGTTTAACGTGGAATCCGAACCACACCACACCAACAGCCCAGTGTCTAGGCCACCCAGGGTACCCATTTATCTACCAACCACTTTCTTTATTTTGTGGAAGGATGAACCGCTGGGTTTTGCTGCGCGCCGGCTGCAGTAACCTGGTCTCGAACCCGGGGCCGATGGATTCGTAGTCAGCGACGCTAACCACTACACCATCGAGGCGCATATATATATATATATATATATATATATATATATATATATATATATATATATATATATATATATATATATCAGCTGTTATGGTACGGAAAAAGAGAAGACCTAAAATCCATGGAATATTATACCCTAAATGGACAGGAAATTCAGAGAAATTCTAAAGCAAAAGACTTAGGGGTTGTAATGACTGATGATGCGAAATTTGAAACACAAAATAAGATAGCAGTAAACAGAGCAAAGAGAATAACGGGTCAGATATTGAGAACCTTTAAACGAAGGGATAGGAATATAATGACTCCTCTACTGAAAACACTGATCATACCCAAATTGGAATACTGCTCGGTCCTAACATCCCCATATAAAAAAGAAGACATTAGACAGCTAGAAGGGATTCAGAGAAGCTTTACAGCCAAGATCAATTGATGCAAAGAACTAAATTACTGGGAAAGGTTACGCGAACTAAATCTATATTCACTGGAAAGGAGAAGAGAGAGATACACATACACCATTATTTACACTTGGAAAATAACGGAGAAACTAGTCCCTAATCTTACTCTGAACCCTGTAACTCCCCAAACAACGGTGGAAAATGGAGAAGGAAGACTGTGTCTTGTTCCCAAATTAAAGGCGAGACAAGGAACATCCACAACCCTGAAAGAAAGAAAATACAGTAGTTTTGTTGTGAGAGGACCAAAACTGTTAAATCAGCTGCCCAAAGACCTAAGAAACACGAGTGGTATTGCAGTGACATCTTCAAAAGAAGATTAGACGCCTGGCTCAGAACAATCCCCGATGAGCCGGGCGTACCTGGCTATGTGAGGTGGAGAGTACAAGAAACCAACTCGAGAGGAGGGGCGACAAGCTTGACCTTCGTGAAATGAGGAATCATCGCGCGGAACCTTTGAAAAGTTGAAAGGAAAGGTATACTGTATATACACACACAGAATATATATTATATATATCTCACTAAAATATTTGAAAGAATAGTTAGACAGAAAATCTATGACTTTTTGGTAACTCAGAAAAAATTCAATGATAACCAACACGGGTTTCGATCAGGCAGATCATGCCTATCACAACTAAAGGAACACTACAACAACATTATTGATTCACTTGAAAGTAATGAAAACTATGATGTACTATACACAGACTTTGCTAAAGCGTTCGACAAGTGTGACCACGAAATCATAATACATAAACTGAAATATATGGGAATAACAGGAAAAGTAGGGAAATGGATATATAATTTCCTTAGTGAGCGGAGGCAAGTCATTACAGTACAAGGAGTATCTTCATCAGAATCAGAGGTCCTCAGCTAGGTACCACAAGGAACAGTATTAGCTCCACTACTCTTCATAATCATGCTAACTGACATAGATGAGGACGTTACCAGAGACAGCACAGTAACATCCTTTGCGGATGACACAAAGATCAGTAGAAAAATAAGAAACCCAGAAGACATAGGATCTCTACAAACCGACATAAACAAAATCTACAAGTGGACTGAAGACAACAATATGAAGTTTAACACCGAGAAATTTCAGCTATTACGGTACGGAAAAAGAGAAGACCTAAAGTCCAAAGAATATTATACGCCAAATGGACAGGAAATTCAGAGAAATTCCAGAGCAAAAGATTTAGGGGTTGTAATGACAGATGATGCGAAATTTGAAACACAAAAATAAGATAGCAGTAAACAGAGCAAAGAGAATAACGGGTCAGATATTGAGAACCTTTAAACGAAGGGATAGGAATGTAATGATTCCTCTACTGAAAACCCTGATAATACCCAAATTGGAATACTGCTCGGTCCTAACATCCCCATATAAAAAAGAAGACATTAGACAGCTGGAGGGGATCCAAAGAAGCTTCACAGCCAAGATCAATGGGTGCAAAGAACTAAATTACTGGGAAAGGTTACGAGAATTAGACCTATATTCACTGGAAAGGAGAAGAGAGAGATACACCATTATTTACACTTGGAAAATAATGGAGAAACTAGTCCCTAATCTTACTCTGAATCCCATAACTCCCCAAACAACGGTGGAAAGTAGAAGCGGTAGACTGTGTCGTATTCCCAAATTGAAGGCGAGACAGGGAACATCCTTAACCCTGAAAGAAAATAGTTTTGTAGTGAGAGGACCAAAACTGTTTAATCAGTTTCCCAAAGACCTAAGAAACACGAAGGGAGTTGCAGTGGAAATCTTCAAAAGAAGACTAGACGCCTGGCTCAGAACAATCCCCGATGAGCCGGGCGTACCTGGCTATGTGAAGTGGAGAGCGCAAGAATCCAACTCACTACTTCACCAGGCCAATTCGAGAGGAGGGGCGACAAGCTTGACCTTCGCGAAATGAAAAGTCATCGCGCGGAACCTTTGTAAGGTTGTGTATATATATATATATATATATATATATATATATATATATATGTGTGTTATACACAAGCCACTTGATTCCCCATAATACCCCAGGTTTTATCTTCAATATTTAAAACAGCCCTTGAGATAAACCTCGAGTGTCCTCATCGACTCGTGCGACGCTCCCCCTCCTTTCTTTTTCTTTGTTCTTAAATGCTTGAACAAGCGCATTAACAGGAAGCAAACCCCTAAGTTGCGCTCTCCCCCACCAATCAGTCTCCGTTGATTGGGCTCGCCTCGGCGCGCCTTGGAGTCTGACGGTTAGAATAGATCTGGCGCTTCGTCGGGAATGAGTGAAAAGGCCGGGTGGCGCCCTGGAAATTTCTCCGAGTAGGCCTTGAGGGGGTTTGCTCGTTAAAAACTAAATTTGAGAGTTATTGAGTGAGATTCGAGATTTGAGTTCGAGATATGGAGTTTGAGAGAATATTGAGATTTGAGTTTATGAGGAAATATTGAGAGCCGTTAACCTAAACTACTGCGAGGGATGTAGTGGACGGGCAACGACAAATCTTAAATTAATTAATTAATGTTAAGACTAGTTTAAGAAAAACCTGAACTTGACCGTAATACATTTCGAATTTGAGACTGAACTTGTAGCCAAATGTGACTTAAATTTATTGATCAAAAGCTATTCAAACCAACTATTTCATTATCAAATACACACTAAAATCGGGGGTACAGAAGTAAGCGGAAGATAAAGAATTCACGCAGAGGGTCACTAACTTAAAGAAAGATCTATTATAA
The DNA here is from genome assembly GCA_023014485.1 of Bathynomus jamesi. Classification (NCBI taxonomy): domain Eukaryota; kingdom Metazoa; phylum Arthropoda; class Malacostraca; order Isopoda; family Cirolanidae; genus Bathynomus; species Bathynomus jamesi. The sequence continues at coordinate 174,972 of JAJOZX010000530.1, forward strand.
CATCAATTTACTCATCGAGCATTTACAGTGACCTTCGAAAATAAACAATTTGTAATAAGGATCCGTCCCCCCTGACAACGGACCTTTTTTATTCTTCATTACAAACCGGTGTCAGAGAAGGGGAACAACATTTTCGATTTTCGAAATTTTTTATATTACAACTGGCGTCAGATGTGGGATCTTCCTTTTCTGATACCCCCCCCACTAAAAACCTAAGTGAAAAGTGACAAAAAGTGCTCTCCAAGTGTTTATATGAGGACTATCAGCTCGCAACAGACAGAGACGGAAGACAACGTGAGGGTCACACGATCGAGAACCACTGCGTGGGCTACTGCTGCTCAGTAGGGTGGATCGATTTTACATTTTTTTTATTTCCATATTCTAATAGAGACAAAAACTTGCGCATGCATGAGAAAATAGCCTCTGCAAAGTCTTAGCTTAATAGGTAGTCATTTTCTGCCCCCGGCAGAGCGATGAAAATCATATTTTAGTAGTCAAAAACGTATTTTTCTTATAATTTTTAAAATATTTCAATAAGCGTGTGTGTTATTTCATGCCTAAGCAACGATATAAATGCTATGGGAAATATATAAATGCATTATTTAAGACAAAGAGCCGATCTGAAAATATGTATATAAATTACCTATTTTTTCAACATTTGACGTTGTTGCCGGGGGCAAAAGATATTAACGTAGGACAACGCGCTTGGAAAAACGATCATATGAGGTCTTTTTCATCGACTTTATAGTTATTAGGAATAATTTTGATGCATATTGAAATATTTATAAGAATACGTTTTTGACTACTAAAATATGATTTTCATCGCTCTGCCGGGGGCAGAAGATGATTACCTATTAAGCTAAGATTTTGCAGAGGCTATTTTCTTATGCATGCGCAAGTTTTTGTCTCTATTAGAATATGGAAATCGAAAAAAATGTAAAATCGATCCACCCTACTGAGTGCTCAGGCCGAGTCGACATCGCAACTTGCTACTGGACACCAAGCCGCAGGAGGAGTAAACTTTCCCACCAACGCGGAAAGAGAGGTAAGCGACCCATCTTGTGTTGCGAGAGGTTTTAGAGGACGAGTGGAGAGCCTCCTATAGAGGGCAGTCCCCCTAAATTAACCCCATCAAACCTTCATTTCTTTCCCCCCAAAATTTTGATATAAATAGAGTACCTTTCCTTCCAATCGGTTCCCCTAGACTCGAGTTTGAGACTGATCCGGTTCCGAACTTATGTTTAGCACAATTTAGCGATTCAAATTCGGTCGAGTTTTGGCCGATCTCATTCGAAAACATGCCTCTTGGCCAAGAAGGAATCAGTCCCATCCATGTATCAGCAACCATTCCCTACACACTTCCCTCATCCCTATGTTCCCCCTGTCTATCCAGGGTATCCTCACTTGTATTCCCCCAATGTAGGCTTCCCCAATCCACACGTTAATATTGTCCCGTATAACACTAGTAATGCACCCAAATTCCATACAAAAAATGCTGGGTATAAGCACGCTCGATGTCTTCTATGTGGGGACAGGGAACACCTAGCTCCTCAGTGCCCCCTGATTGAAGCAGTGAAGACATTGAAGGAGAGTGAAAGGGTGCGTGAAAGGGATGAGAGCTATAGGCGAGAGAATGAAAGAGATCATCGGAGAGAATGGACCCCAAGAGGAGACCGACGGTATGAAGATTACGAAAGAAGAGGAAGTAGGTACTCTTCCCCTTCCGAATATTCGAGAAGAAGACGGAACTTCTCGCCGTATGAGAAATAGAGATAACTATGGTAACCCCAGATATGATAACAGGCATGAGGGTAACCCAAGTTACGACAACAGGCATGAGGGTAACCCAAGATACAACAACAGGTATGAGGGTAACCCCAGATACGACTACAGATATGAGAATCGGTACGAGAATCGGTACCGCTCTCCGTCGCCCTGTGAACAACGAAGAAGAAGGGACTATTCCCTTTACGACAGAGACTACTCCCCTTACGACAGAAGAAACGGAGGTTACCCCTCCCCCGACAGGAATGGAGGCAGGTATCCCGACAGAAGAACGGACCGAAGTCCGTCACCCTATCGGAGATACGATAAGGAAAGAGAACCTAACCGCGGAAGACGCCCAGAAAAAGAATGGGAAAAAGGGCGAGATGATTCTCCGTGGCCCCGAAGAAATGGCCCCTCAACCGAAAGGGACCTTTTCCCCCATCGAGAGTCAATTAAGGAGGAAGAGCCAACACACAAGACAAAAGAACTTAAATTGAAGTCGATATTGGTAAGGAGAAAGGAAGACAAAGGCAGGGACTGGGACAGAAGAGATAAAGGTGAGAAAGTGAAAGTGAACGAATGGGATGAAAGAGCCAGAAAAAATCTCACAAATAAGGAAGCGAAAGAGATGAATGAAATATATGAAAGGAATGAAAGACGCAGCTTCAATAATGATACGAAAGAGGAGTGTCTAAATGTTTATGAAACGAGCTATATTGAAAGTTCATATACGGTGCAAGAGGACGAAGGGAGTCTGCAGAGTGATTTGACCTTGAGAACGGAGTCTGCATTAGGCAGACCTCAAAACGAGTGCGAGGAAAGAGAAAGTGACCTTGACTTTGAGGTAAAGACTCAGTCGGAGGACACAGACTCGGCGAAAACAATAACGGAGTGTACGGAAAGATGTATGAGATGTTCGAATTAAGCGAGAAAGAAATGGAAGGAATGCAAGAATTAAAATCTGAGAGCTCGATGAATGATAGTGTGATAGATGAGAACACGAAAAACCGAAGGGAAATTGATCCCCCCACGGAAGCACAATGGGTAAATGGAGTATATATTATGTGTTCATGTGACGTAAGTATGAGACATAACATGACGAAGAGTGATTCGCGTCTATATTGTGGGAACGGAAGTAGTTTGAATCTGGTGAATGACGATATAAACTGCGAAAGTAAATTAAAAATAAAAACGAGTGAGGAGAACACCGTGATAATGGACGCGGATGAATTGGCTGTACAGGAAATGAAGGAATTCAGCGAAAAAGACATAAATGAAGTAGCTCCCTCGAATGATTGCCCCTGGGAATCGACCAGGGTAAAAATAAACGAAAGTTGCGTGAGGGAGAATGCAGAGCAACAAATAATGAATGAAAACGATCCCATGATGTCCCTTGAACTTTTGAACGAAGGGACCGATGTCTCTCTAACAAGGAAAGGGTCAATTGACACTGGTGAATTTCGACCCCAAGTCGAAATTACGAATCATAGCCGTAAGGCGGTAAATGACGAAGTCCTAGCCACCATGGGACAAATAGAAACAAAAATAGGCATTGAGCGCGAGAAATATGATCTTACTGCGTTGCTCGTTAAAGAATTGCCTGAGAGATTAAACTTTATTTTAGGGGCGGATTTCATCCGAGTAAACCTCATACATATTGCAGGTAAAGGCACGGGGTTTGTGGCTTACATAAATGAGATCCAAATCCCCTTGAGTACGAAACTGATGGGAGCCCCAAACCAAGAAGACCAAAGCGCGGAGAGAAAAGAAGTAAACAACCTCCCTCTCCCATTAGTACGAGGGTCCACTTCCATTGCCCCTTTAGCTGGAGCAATTTTAGAAGTACGGACTCCTTCCCCGTTGAAGGAGGGATCCACTCTAATCGTAGAGGCGAGAGAAACCCCTTTAAACCTAAGGGTAGAACCGCAACTAGTTTGCGTGAACGAAGAAAGGAATGTATCCGTTATCGTGCGAAATGAATCCGCCAACCATAGAGTTAAAGTTACGGGAGAAAGGACAAAGCTGGCGGGAGAAGTTTTACGATACTACGATTGCGAAGGGAAAAAACCCTGTAGCGCGCCAAACGAATGCTCTTCCAAGGGCGAAGAACCCCAGAAAGAAGTGAGTGAAAAGGAGATCAATCAAGTCATGAACCATAAGCGTAAATGGTCTGAAGATGAAATTTCAGAGGAAATTTATAACATGGAAATGATGAGCGAATTCTCGTTAACCCCTAAGTCTGCAGAGCCGGAAAGAAGGGAAGTACGAAAATTTGTGAAAAATACTAAAGTAGACCCCAAAGAAGGGAATGGATTAAAAACCCTTCTTAAAGACCATATTGGACAAAAGAAGAGAAAATTAAACGAGACCGAAATTGTGACCGAAGAAGAACCAAACGAGATGAATTACGGACGCCAGAAAAATAAACGCAATTATAGTGACGAAACGAAAAGGAGAAGGGAGATAACAAATGAACCGCACCGTTTCCGCTGTCGTTACGAAGAAACGGATAGTCTGCGGTCACACGCAGGTCGACCACCAGAACTCATTTAAAAGTCCTGATTGCTGGTCTAGAAGATGAACTTATCGGCTAACGTTTAGAAGGCGATCGAACGAGTAAACAAGACACGCACACGAATTAACCAAAGAGAACAAATGGATTAAACTCTTCCCCGGGACAATAAAGAAAAATGTTCTTTCGTTTTAACAAATCTTTTACCACTTAATACAAAATCAAATTAATCTTCCCCCCACCCCTTCCGAAAGCTGACTGAAAGGCATGATTCATGTTGGGAGTTAACAATGTTCACGTAACTATATATATTTTATATCGTGTTTCATACTGGTTTATATCAATTTATGTTATTAATAATATTTTATAAATTTATAGATTTGATATCGTAACGATTGACTCAGAAATTGGTGGCGAGGGAATATTCACGCGAAAACAATCGGCATAAATGCATAGGTTGGAAATATAATATGATGAGATAGCATGTTTCGCGCATCCAAATCAGCTCTCAAATTCCTTGAGTTCAAGGGAATCGAGTGAAAAATTTATAAAAAAGAATTCATTAAGATTTCGAGAGAAGGAATCTTCTTGTTTATCAGTGCTCATATGAAATATTTTTTAATCATGATCCCTGTCCTCTTAACCTTCTGCGTGATGCAAGTTGGGGCGCAGGCCCTCTCCAGTCACGGAGTCCTTTTTTGACCGATGGGCCCCCTAATTTTACAAGGCCCCACGTACACTTTCAGCGCAAGTCTCAGTCTGAAGCCCGATTTCGAGATCACTTACATAGTAAACTCCTCGTTTACGAAAGAAGCCTTCACCACTTCAACGCTTCCCTCTCTAAGGGAATAGACCTTCAGGATATAACCCGGTACCTGCGCAGGGTCGCCACGCCACCCTCACCCTGTGTCTTGCGTTGGGAATAGCAGTCATCGGAATTGCGACCTGAAAGAGATGCTATCGCCGCCGAAATCCTCCACCGGTACCAACTGCCGGGTTTGAAATCCCGGCATCGAGTTCCCCGGAAGAAATTCCGATGACCAGATCACCAACGCCCCCAAGAAGCCCCCCTCATGAATTGAATTTCGCTTTTCACCGAGGAGCCCAAGTTTCGTCAGAAGATTGTCCTCGGCAATTCAGTCATATCGCAAGCCAGAATCAGCACCTAACGTTGGCTACGAGGAAATGGGCATTCCCGTAATTAAGACTTAAACCACTTCTCCCATCTGGCCCCTTTGCGTTTTTCCCCATTTTTTAATACTTACGAAAAAACGACCAAATGAATGTAGTTTAATTTATTGAATTAAATTTACATGGTAGAATTGAATTGCTAAAGTAATAACTTCATTCGGTAGTTAGTGCGTAACTAACTAATAATTAATGATAAGTGTTTAATTTAATTAAATAAGTAATATTTTCCTTCAGTGATTAGTGCTTAACGAATTGGTAATTAGCGATAAGTGTTCGATTTACGAGCCTTACTGAAATGACCTCTCTTTATGTAACTATTAAGTTTCTCCGTCTGTGTATTTCAAATTTTCTCCCTGCTATATCGCTTTCCTTTGTTTATTTTAAAAGCATATTAATTTATGAAGCCATTATGATATCATTTTGTGTCATAAAGCGAGATTGCGAAAGTCTCTCGAAAGCAACTTTCTGTAAATAGAGATCAGATGCTGACCAACTTATTATGCTGACGATGCGGATAAAGCTTGCATTCGAAATAATTGCTGACCGTACCTGATAACTAAATTATACTGCAAAATATAAATTCATATAATTTCATTCAGTTAACTAATAAAGTAGGCCCTCGTAATGTAGGCTTTCGTCTTTCGGTTGAGTATGCAAATTTTAGTATAGAAAGAAGAAAAAAAAGTTTTTCCATTTTTACTTATAAAATTTATGAACTTTATGAGATTTACAAAAATTTAATTTAGTCATCCCTTTGGAAAACTGTAAGAGTCGTTAGGCGACTCGTCGTACGAATTATTCCTCCTAAAGAAAGCACTTTCCACCCCAAGTTACAAGAATTAGTCGTCCTAAACCGGTAGACGCAGTTTTCATGATGTTAACATAAAGGAAAATGACACTATGTTGAAGGCTGATCCGTTTCCACATCGGATTATTTAATTTAGGGAAAGGCGTTGCCCTTATAAGGCATTCAGAAATTAAAATTTCCCCGTATAATGTGACCTTCTTGCTGTGTATTTCTTTTCTAAAACCTACCCTTTCCTCTACTTATATATTAATTATACGGTGAGTCAATACACATTTCATTTTTCCCAGGAATAAGTTACGAGGCAAACATTTTAGTGCCTGCGATAGATGTTCTACGACTATAGGACTATAGGGCAACTTTTGAAGAGAGTGCCCGTAGACCCTCAAAAAGAGTTAAAAGTATTTATTCTGCAAATGTAATTTTCAGAATAAATCCGCATATGTTGTTTGACTCACAGTATTTATTATGTAAATTTAATTTTTAGCTTCTTAATTTGGCAACTTCCAATTTATTTGTAAATAGTAAGCAAGCTTAACTAGTTTAATATTCGATTAAATTTCTCATATTTCCATTGTAACTACGAGTTCTAACGTATCTGGATAGACCTAAGTAACTTAAATTCGTGTTTTGAGAATTGCCTCTCCACTACGAATCATTTCCTTTCACGGAGCATTTATCTTTCCGTATTCACGGACAATTGAAGTCCTTCGTTCGGCCTCAAGTTCCCTCAGGGACTCAATACTTTTTTTTTTTTTTTTTGAAGGAACGAATTTGTTATACACAAGCCACTTGATTCCCCATAATACCCCAGGTTTTATCTTCAATATTTAAAACAGCCCTTGAGATAAACTTCGAGTGTCCTCATCGACTCGTGCGACGCTCCCCCCTCCTTTCTTTTTCTTTGTTCTTAAATGCTTGAACAAGCGCATTAACAGGAAACAAACCCCTAAGTTGCGCTCTCCCCCACCAATCAGTCTCCGTTGATTGGACTCGCATCGGCGCGCCTTGGATTGTGACGGTTAGAATAGATCTGGCGCTTCGTCGGGAATGAATGAAAAGGCCGGGTGGCGCCCTGGAAATTTCTCCGAGTAGGCCTTGAGGGGGTTTGCTCGTTAAAAACTAAATTTGAGAGTTATTGAGTGAGATTCGAGATTTGAGTTCGAGATATGGAGTTTGAGAGAATATTGAGATTTGAGTTTATGAGGAAATATTGAGAGCCGTTAACCTAAACTACTGCGAGGGATGTAGTGGACGGGCAACGACAAATCTTAAATTAATTAATTAATGTTAAGACTAGTTTAAGAAAAACCTGAACTTGACCGTAATACATTTCGAATTTGAGACTGAACATTTACAGTGACCTTCGAAAATAAACAATTTGTAATAAGGATCCGACCCCCTGACAACGGACCTTTTTTATTCTTCATTACAAACCGGTGTCAGAGAAGGGGAACAACACACACACACAATATATGCTGCAAACTCACAAGGAAAAAGGAAAACAATTCCAAGGCCTTTCGTGTATTCAGAGCTACACCTCGTCAGGTGTAAATATGCGTGTAAATGGGTGTAAATATGGGTGTAGAACAGCTAATAATTCCAATGCTTTGTTTAACCATATGTATAGATGTAATCATAGCATCAAGTGGGATAGTTCTAAAGCGCTTGTTGAAAACAGAGATATAATAGAAAGAAATATTCTAGAATGTGCATTTATTCATTTTAAAAACAATTTCAGTAACAGTGCGGGAGTGTATAAAATTGACAATATCTTGTTAAAATTCCTTTTGCCTCTCATTAACTCTTGTTAAGTATGTGCTAATTGCTTTGGTTTCCGCTACGTTGTATATATTTATAGGCATCTTACCGTCTCTCTTCATTCCCGGACGAGGTGTAGCTCTGAATACACGAAAGGGGCCTTGAAATCGTTTTTCTTTTTCCTTGTGGGTTTGCAGCATTCATTCATTTCACGTGTTTAATTGTGAAATTCATCCCACAATATATATATATATATATATATATATATATATATATATATATATATATACAATATATATATATATATATATTATATATATATATATATATATATATATACAGTGCCCGCGAAAAGTATCCGATCACCCTTGAAATTTGTATTTTTTACATAAAAAACAATGTTTAAATGTATACTAACCTTATATTAGTATTTTGTCATCTGTCCTTTGGTTTGGATGACTTGTTCTAGACGTTTTGGCATGGATTTAATCAAGTTTTGACAAACTTCCACTGATATTCCTTGCACCATACCTTTTTGATGGCCTCTTGTAATTTTTCGACTGAGCCAGTGTCGTGGCATTCAACCTTATTTTTTATTATTAGCCACAGATTTTCTATCGGATTGAGATCTGAACTATTACCAGGCCAATCCAAAATATCAAATTTATTGTCAGTAATCCATTTTGTCACTATTTTGGCCCTGTGACATGGTGCACCATCATGCATGTATGTTTTTGTCCTTTGGATTGCCATTGCCATTGGAAGTTTATCCTGTAGCATTGCTAAATACCGTGCACCATTCATAGTTGTGTTCTTCGGAAGAAAATATAAGTTTCCACGCCCATAGTAACCGAAACAACCCCAAACCATCACACTTGGAGGGTGTTTCATTGTCTTTAGGGTGTATTTAGGGTCCATCCTATTTGAGCCAATAGGCCGGCGAACCTTTTTTGGACAACTTCTGAATGTCAAAAATGTCAACTCATCGCTAAATAAAACCTTCTTCCAGTCATCAACAGTCCAATGAATGTATTTTTTACAAAATGCGACACGTTTTTTACGCATTTTTTCATTAATGAACGGTTTCTTAGCAGCATGGCGAGATGGTAATCCGAGTTCTTTTTGGAGCCGCTCCTGGATAGTTCGTTCAGAAACACCAGATAACAAATTATTCATATTAAATTTTATTTCTTTCGCAGTTATTGTTGGGTTTTTCAATACTAAATGTTTCATAAGTTTGTCTGTTCGCGAATTTGTTTTTCTCGGTTTGCCAGATCGTTTTTTAGGGACTGGCGTGGTTAGGCCACCATTGTTCTTAGCCCGTGAAACCCATAAATTAACGGTACTTTGGGATATGTTTAATTCCTTAGCTATCTGTCTCTGTGATTTCCCACATGCATGCAAAGCAACAATAGCACCTCGACAATCACTCTTAAGTTGTTTTTTAGCACACATTATATATAAATTTTATTTACACCACTTTCTGTAAAAAAAAAAAAATATCAAGAAATTTACACAAACAGTGAAATCTGACAAATTTGAGACACAGCCACCCGCAACGAAGGCTACCAGAACACTAATTTGAGAATGCATTGGATAGCTCTCATATCAGCGAGCAACCTCAAAGTTACCAGATGTCGCTAGAACAAATAGAAAGTGAATTACGTGTCTCTGAATATCAAGGGAAAATATTGTATTTTCTTGAGTGATCGGATACTTTTCGCGGGCACTGTATATATATTGTAATAACGTGGGGGTGTTAGACCCCGTTAGGTATTAGGCTATCAAATAGACACAAAAGGTATTTACAGGTGCTTTGATTTAGGTCTTCTTTCGGGCCTACCATTTGTGCCAGCGTCAACCAACTTCGACCAACTTAGTCCTAATTTACTAATTTAGATGCTATAGACATTACCCCTAACTGATATAATAATTAGACAACTTAACCCAATCACAAATTATCAGTTTCGAAGCATCCCCAAATTAAACTTAGAATCAATGATTGCTGCAGAGAGAAAAATACATGCTGTTTGGGTTAGCCCAATAAACGAACAGGCCACGTCTCTCTGTTTATCTTTTTGTGTTGCCATTTAGTTTCCTTTTAGTGACTTTTCCCTTCAGTGACTTTTAGACTATATATATATATATATATATATATATATACCTCATTCATATATAAAAAAAAATGTAATTTATTTTAATTCATACTAGCGTTGTGCTGTGAACCAAGCTCCAAAGTGTGTCCAGTAAATTTGATACTTCTCCATGGTCGTGATACAACATTGTCAACAACGTCGTAGCAACGTATCTAGTAGTTCATAGACGTACGTCGTAACGACGTAATTTCTCTACGTAATTTTAACGAAACGATTACGTCGTCACGACGTTGTGCAGATGTAAATTTGTTAGCTGAGAATACATTTAACAAAAAATGAAAAAATATATTTTTCAGTTTCTCATAAAAAAAAAAAATTCTTCTAATTTTTAATGAAGTTAACACTCTAACAACACAAATGTCAAACGTGTTGTTTCAATCAAAAAACTTACAAACTTTCTGTGAACGTTTTCCTTACTGCTCACAAATGAAATATCAGTTATCATGAATCATGAAAACCTTTCATTTTATGTAAATATATGTCAGAAAATGATATGTTACTTAATTAAAACATTGTAAAAAATAAAATATCAAAAGATTTAAGTAAATTATATTTATCCAGAGATGGGCACAAAATACTTTAAATGTAACACTGGTCTGCAGCCAAAATGCTTCGGAAATAAAAGTAGTCAATCTTTACTAATTTTGGGTCACTGAAATATGAAAATGATGCCTAAAATTGCCAATTGGCTCTATTTATAAAGATATCAGGCAACCCTGCACCCTACTAACTGAACTGCATCTGTCGCGTAATATGTAGACGTCTGTGACACATCGACGCATTGACTCTACTGCGCATGCGTGTAGTTATATTTTTTATTTTAATAAATTAATGTAAATATATACATATATATACAATAAAATGTAATTTTAAATTTATCTACAGTATTACATTAAGTATTTGTAAATTATTTATTAAGAAATAGATTGGATCATTTTAACATATTGCTTCCCATAATGCTTTTGATATTAATATAAATGGAATACTAACCTAATTTAACCTTACCTAATTTAAGATTATTAAAATGCAATGTAATTACATTAATTTATTAAAATAAAAAAATATAACTACGCGCATGCGCAGTAGAGTCAAGGCGTCGATGTGTCACAGGCGTCTACATATTACGCCACAGCATCAGTTCATTCGCGGAAGTCATACAGTACACCCTTGTCAAACTCTTTTTCGTGTTTGTTTTTGAAACTGAATTTTTTTCAGCCTAATTTGAACAAAGCTGCCTCGTAATTGTGTGAACAGTGTAGATAACTTCTGTTATGTTTGTGGAGAATTGACTTTTGCATCACAAAAGCGTGCTTTAACCACCGTGATTAGGAAAGCCTATCACCTTTATTTTGGCTGTAAGATTGGAGATCAGGACAAGAGCTGGGCCCCACACATATGCTGCAATACTTGTGCAACAAACCTTCGCCAGTGGTTGAATCGGAAAAGGAAATCTATGCCTTTTGCAGTGCCAATGGTGTGGAGGGAACCAACAGATCGTGTCAGCAATTGTTACTTCTGCATGGTGCCTCCAGTCAAGAAAGGTATTTGCAAGAAGAAAAAGTGGATTTTACAATATCCGAATATACCCTCTGCTATACGCCCGGTACCTCACGGCGAAGGACTACCCGTTCCTGAGCCCTCACACTCATTCTCCCTGGAGTCAGAGGACGAGGAGAATGAAGGAACCTGCGAAACTTGTGAGCCTTCAACTTCACAAGACCCTGAATTTGTTTATAACTTGACATCTTCTAAACCGCACATGATAACTCAAAATGAATTAAACGACCTTATCAGAGATTTAGAACTGCCAAAGAGTAAGGCAGAGCTGTTGGGCTCCAGATTGCAGCAGTGGAATCTCCTCGCTGAAAATGTTAGAGTGTGTAAGTTTCGTGACCATCAAAAAGATTTTGTCCCATTCTTCATCATGGAAGGTGACCTTGTAGCTTGCATCGATGGTCTGATGGCAGCTCTCAACATTATTCACAATCCTGATGAGTGGAGCCTGTTCATTGATTCATCGAAGTTGAGCCTAAAAGCTGTTTTATTGCATGTTGGCAACGTATTGCCATCAATTCCAGTTGGTCATGCAGTCCACATGAAGGAAACATATGACAAGATGAAGTTGCAACTTTTTGAACTGCATAAACTATGACAAACATCAGTGGCAGGTTTGTGGTGACTTGAAAGTTGTTGCTATCGTGCTTGGACTGCAGCCGGGCTACACTAAGTATTGCTGTTTTTTGTGCGAATGGGATAGTCGGTCTATGAATTGAACGACTACGTAACATGATACTGTTCTGCCGACATTTTCTCTAACTCTGGCGAGGCTCTAACTCTGCGAGGCTGCCTTCGATTGATAAGCCCGGCATAATGTTTGATTAGACTGAACTGATGTACGTTATTCATTAGGTGACGAATGAGGTGTAATCTTAAACTCCTCGACGTCAGAGCTATTTATAGATCTCAATGTAAGGCAAGCTAGGCTTTAACTTAAAAATGAGTGATGTGTGCATGAGTCATCCACGCATTATGACATCATTGCACAAGATAGAAAGGATGAGTGGGCGTTTAAAAAAAATTGGGCATAGTGGCCCCGTCCGATTTCTATCTTGGCACGCATGACAAGAAACGCAGGTAATACTAGCTGCGTTTCGTGCCAAAAGTTAAGAATAGACTATGACTCATTTTTCGAGACCAGATGGAGTGAATGATAATTTTTACTTTTTTTCTTTTATTGTTTTATACCATACAACTTCACGTAAAACACAATTCTATTTACATAATTAAATGCATATTCATTTTGTTGAGATCCCTCTGGGGTATATTTACCAACATATATTCGACCTAATGACCTTGTTAAATCATTAGTACTAATCTTAATCAAACTTTGTGGGAATTGAGCAGTAACTTGTTGACCTAATTGACACACTTGGTTAAGTCTACGATACATTCGAAACCCTTTAAAAGGGGAGAACCACCTAGTTCTTGGATGCATCATTACTTGCTCTGCACTATGTGAGGTGTCAAGATTAGGCTCAAACAAAACAGCATGGGGAACAATTAAATAAGGTACTGGTGATATGCCTACATTAGGATCTCTTTCTACAACCTCTCTAACATCTTTCCTACGACCTAATGAATCTTCAAAATTTATAACATAACCAGACATATTCATTTGTGGTATACATTGAAAAGATACACCAGTTACTTGATAATAATTAAAATTTAAAATAGTAGCTTTAGCCTCAGTACTTAATAAATCCAAAGACAAAGTATAAATTCCATCAGTATTAACACCTAAAGTATTTTTATCTAAATAAACAAATTTCATTAATGCTGTAAACATATTCTTCCTCCCACGTCTTCTTACATTCCTTCGATGAGGACGCCGATCAAATTTCCTTCTACGAAAATGATGACGTAAACGACCACGACGATACATATTATAAACAATGAACACCACACGAGAGACACAACTATTCACTGCAAAAGCAACACACAGACTGATGACTAAGATTTCAAGGTTCTATTTATAGATTCCTGATTACGTCATGTTAGGTACAGAATCCTGATTTCGCTTAGCTGTTCATTGATTCATCGAAGTTGAGTCTAAAAGCTGTTTTGTTGCATGTTGGCAACGTATTGCCATCAATTCCAGTTGGTCATGCAGTCCACATGAAGGAAACATATGACAAGGTGAAGTTGCAACTTTTTGAACTGCATAAACTATGACAAACATCAGTGGCAGGTTTGTGGTGACTTGAAAGTTGTTGCTATCGTGCGTGGACTGCAGCCGGGCTACACTAAGTATTGCTGTTTTCTGTGTGAATGGGATAGTCGGGCTAGGACTTCTCATTACATCAAGAAGGATTGGCCACTCCGACACTCATTGGAACCTGGAACAAAAAATGTTCAGTATCCTCCACTTGTAGAATCGAGTAAGATTTTATTACCACCCTTACACATCAAACTGGGCGTCATGAAAAATTTTGTTAAGGCTATGGATAAAACGGGGGCAGCTTTTAAATACCTCGGTGGTAAATTCCCAAAGCTCAGTGAAGCAAAAATCAAGGAGGGTGTATTTGTTGGTCCACAGATCCGCGAGCTTCTTAGAGATGAGGAGTTCGACCGTATCCTAGGTGGTGAGGAGAAGACAGCTTGGAATGCTTTCCGGTTAGTAGCAACCAATTTTCTCGGAAATACCAAAGCTGACAATTACAGGGAGCTGGTGGAAAACCTGCTGTTGTCCTATCAAAAAATGGGCTGCAATATGTCTTTAAAGATAAATTTCCTCCATTCGCACCTGGAATTTTTTCCGGCCAACTGCGGAGCAGTCAGCGATGAACATGGTGAACGTTTCCACTAGGATATTTCAGCGATGGAGAAACGCTACCAGGGGAAATGGAGTCCATCATTGTTAGTAGACTACTGCTGGACAATAACAAGAGATGCTCCAGAAGTTGAATACAAGAGACAAGCAAAGAAACGACGGGATGAATCAATATAAGTGACAGCATTATACAGGTATGTTACTAATATATGGTATACATATACGCAAAATGTGTAACTTAAATTTTCTTGGAAACTGTAGCCAATCGACTGTTTTTATGGTCATATTCGTTTTCAGCACCCTAAAATCCATAATAGGAAACACATTTTATCTCCGAAGCACAAATTTTTTCAAAATTTGTAGACCAGTGATTAGTTGTGTATTTTTAGTGATAAATTGTATAATCTATTTATAGATTGATACATAAACTAATATATTATACAACACTCCACATGCAGTCAGTTAACATCTTTAAATACAATTATTCCACACAGAGCCGGATTTACTTGCTTGTGGGCCCTAGGCCAAACCTTATCTGTGCCCCCCCCAAAAAAATATTATATATATATATATATCGTAATATTGTAATGTAAAAAAAAAAAGAATTACAACATAATGTAACACATCAATAATTTTATTCAAATTAGTTTTATATCATGTACAACTTATTCTTACACAAAGGAATAATGGAAAAAAATACAGTCAAATTGAAGCATAATAAATTTTGCAATAAGAATTACAACATAATGTAATACATTACACATTAATAATTTTTAATCAAATTAGTTCCATATCAAGTACATTAAAGTAAATCAAGTTCCATATCATGTACATCTTACACATAGGAATAATGGAAAAATACAATGAAACTGAAGCATAATAAATTTTGCAAGCACAACTATGTGAAGTTCAAAATGACTTTTTCCTGCTTTTTTCTATGGCAAATTTGTCAATGATACTGTTTGTGTCAAGGGATTGTAGGAGGTCAGATTCAATGCATAGTAATGAAAGTGAGTTTAATCTGGTTTGTCCCAAAGTTGATCTCAGGTGATTCTTCACCCTAGATCAGAGAACCACCCCGTCCCCAGTGGGCCCCCAGTTACTGGTGGGCCCTAGGCCAATGGCCTATGTTGCCTATTGGAAAATCCGGCCCTGATTCCACATCTGCATTATACAACACCGCAATATAGTTTTTAACATTTCGGATTTGAAGTTTCTGTCTTTGGCTAGGAGTTTTCGAAGAATCGAAAAACTTCTTTCGACTGATGCTGAGGTAGGTTGACAGTTTTTTAGTAGAACGTATAATGATGGAGATATAGCATTCCTGGTCATCAAAATTATATCCTTGATATCATTTGTTTGCAAACGCTTTTTGACATAATTTGTTATATTAACATAATCTTCTCCAAAATATATGGTATTGAGCGCTTCGTATGCTTCTTTGATAGTAAAATCTGTGCTCTCCATTTTTTCTAAATGAGAACATAATGAAGAGTACTGTTTTTGCAACTGTAAGAGCTGAAAACCTAACCCATCTGATTTGATGCCAGCTTTCACTCTTTTAACGAGGATCTTGTTGCCCTCGAGTCCTTCCACAATCTGTCTTACGTTTGGAAGATGCCTTGCGTAATAAAACGCTGCATTCAACCAATGGCCCATCTAGTAACGATTGGATCAGGTGGCTTAGATGATTAGAAAGATTTTGTATTTTGTTTCAGGGCGCAAATTGTTTTCTGACAGTTGAGGCTAAGAAATGTATTTGCGAAATGTATTTAAAAATATGTATTTTCAAATAACAAATATTCTTTCAAAGTATTTAAATACGTATTTAAATACACACCGAAAAAAGTATTTATAAATACAAGTATTACAATACAAGTACTTAAATGCGTATTTAAATACATATGTATTTAAATACTGCCCATCTCTGTATTTATCACATACAGTTTATCAAAATTATCATTATATATAAATTTCCACGCATTACACATAAATTTATCACGTAAAATTTTTTGTATTTATTTTTTGGCGTCCCCCTTGCGGTCGTGCTCAGAGCAGTGACCCCGTCCGCCCCCTCTCACTACGCCACTGAGTGAGAGGGGGCGGACAATATTATGGGCAAGCATAATATTTAGTAGTTCATCAAATTTAAATCTTAAACTTTGAGCATTAATGTAAAATACGAGTACATTTATAAAATTTTGAATACCGTAGTAGAATCTCCAGGTTCTTCGTGAAGGCAGTCGCTCACTATAAAGAAAATTTATAGTATGTTGTGCTGGTCGCTTGTGTAGGAGTTTCGCCGTATTTTGCGTGAAATGCTATTGCAAAGCTACGAAACAGTCTACCAAGGCGAGCTGCTACCTCACCATTCAGGTGAAGACTATCACACAAAAATAAATCCTTTTTATTATAAAAATGACTCCACAAATCGACAAATTCAACATTTTCCTGTTGGTACAAACAAACAAACAAACACTTTATTATACAAGTGGTCCATAGAAGATTAAGAGATAGTTGTTTGGAGCACTGACTAAGTAGGCTAGTGAATCACTGTGCATAATGAAAATACAATTGCCTACGCCAATGCTTCCAGATTTGAGATTTATAAAATATATCGGAGACCAGTCCACTAACCATGGCTTCTATTATCTTATTGACTGACTCACCAAGCCTAGTGATAAATCTAAATACAAAATTGCGAATAACACTGGTACAGTTAGGCACCTTATTGACTACAAACAGCATACTGACACTAGAAAGAGCACAATTTATAAATCTTGGAGTTCTTAATAAACTCCTAAAAATATTATTATATGCAACATAAAATTTCCTCAAATTATACATCATGTAGTTCCACCACAAATGAGCTGTATGCATTGGAGACTCAGAGGCGTACCGAAGGGGAGGGCGACAGGGGTGATCGCCCTCCCCTTGAGCTAATAAATTATTAGCTCACCAACAACAGAATGAAAATGAAAGTGAAAAAATTTCGGCGCCTTCTGCGCTAACTCCTGCCTCTCCTACTATTAAAAATCTAAAATGGCTTAGGATCCCGAACACTCTTAATCCGGCCCTGAGAATAATTTTCTTTTATAAAGGTAATGGTCCAAGGAAATGCTTAATCTCGAAATTAGCACTTTTTTAATCTTATGTTAATACAAATCTGAGCATCCTAATTGCGGTTTGCATTGAATATTATGTTACTAATCAGATTTTTATCATAATTTTTATATTTTTTATAATATAATTTTTATATTTTTATATTTTTATTCATAATGTGTCTTAGCAGTAGCTAGTTACTTATCTCTAACTGAACGATAATCTCATCATGAACGTACATAAAAATTATTTATCTCTATTTCAGTTATACTTCTACGATTAGTTCCAAGTTCGCCCCCCCTTGGCAAATTTCTGGGTACAAAAATTTTGAACAAAATCAACTTAACATCTAATGTACACATATGAAATTTTCTAACCAAAGTATTTCCCTGAGCATATAATTCTCTACATTGCCTTAAAATATCACAGTCATCTAAAAGACTATCATTTAGTATGTGACCAAGATACTTAGTCTGGATTACTTCTGACAGCACCATAACATTCAATTGAAATTCAGGAAATTTTATATAATATTTGTAGGCCTTCGTCCTCATAATCATAACATGACTTTTAGCAGGATTATATTTTATGTTGTTATCCTTCCCATACCTTTCACACACCTTCAAAATTGTGCCGAGCCCTTTTACAGATGGAGAAATAAGAACTAGATCATCTACAGTACATACATCAGATGATTAACAATCATTGTACCAATATAGCAGCCTATTTTACAGGTGTTCAGCACAACAGATCCATATAAACATTGAATAAGTAGGGGGATAATATCCCTCCCTGCCTGACACCATTGGTCACAGAGAATGGCTCTGAATTAACCCCACCCCATCTTCCCATCTTACAATCATTGTCTGGCGATTATACCAGAATATTAAAGTTCTCATTATTTTTAAACATAATTAAGTCAGAGGGATTAGGAGATGAAGGAACAGCACTGGAATCGTCCAGGGTTGAGTTGGAGGAGAAAGTTTGAACGAAGAGTTCAGCTTTGTTAGGAGAAGAGAGGGCAACTGAGCCGTCGGAATGGAAAAGAGGAGGGAAAGAAGAGGAAGTAAAGTTGTTGTAGAGGTTCTTAGCTTGATGCCAGAAAGAGCGAGAAGAATTAGGATTGGGTAAGTTTTCACATTTTTGTCGGGTGAAGGAATTTTTGACGAGTCGAAGAACAGATTTTGCACGATTCCGGGCAGAAATATAAGCTGAGTGAGAGTCAGTTCCCTTAAAACCTAGTGATACGATACAGTGCTCTTCCATCCATAGGCTATTTTAGCGTGTATTAATACGCAAAATGTGCATTATTAAATTTTTTTTGCATCTTTAAATATTATTTTGTGTATTATTAAATTTGTGCATTATTAAATTTAATCCTATGTGGACATGTGTGACATTTCTGTAACGTTTAAAATAATGCATTAAAATATATAATAGGAAAACTTTATCAACTGTGCGCTCAACTCATCAGATTCGCTACATTTCAAAAACGATATTTACGTAGTGACAACTCAATCAACCTATTTTCTATTTTAGAGTGATAAAATATATTTTAGTCTTATCCTCCGGTGTCAGGGCCACAAGGCCTATTTTTTCAAAAGCCTACTGAATAATTTCTACCCAGTCAACAATTATCGTAGGCCATAGGGTTATAGTCGATTTTTAGAAATTATAGTAGGATATCACTGGTATATCGTATGAAACCGACGGTGACGAAGATAAGTCAATGCCGACTATAGCAGTTCTCAGTGCATGTACGGCTTCTATGATAATGCTTGCAAAACCTACTATATTCTGACGCCAGGACGCCAGGTATTGAGTTGGAGTACACTAATATAAGGATATAAATAGGTAACTAATAAAATAGCATATAGAATATCAAAGTACATTTATTTTTCCTAAATATTTATAAAATTTAGAATCAAATATGGTACTTTCCTGTCAGGGCCGTTTCTAGCCATTAGGGGGCCCTAAACAGTATACCCATTTGAGGCCCCTCCCTCCCCTCCATCCACCAACTCACGCCTTACTACGTCACCTCAGCACACACATACAAAAAATGGCTGTTAATAAAAACAATTATGAAACAATTTTAATGAAACATTTATGTCCAAAACAACAAATATGTACTTTCAGAAGACAAACAGAAAAAATACTCTTCATGAAATTCCTGAAAATTAGCTTAAACATTATTTAGAATAAATGACACAGAACTATGTATAAAAAAATAATGCAATTATCAACTATCAAACAATTACTAACTCTACGATACAATCGTGTAATAGCTAACAGTTATACAGAACAGTTTGTATCTTCACAATTTTTGCCTCCTAGATTTTTTCTGGGCGAAATCATCAATAACATTATCATATGAAATCTCCCTGCCAACGTCCTGGTTGATGCTTATGATGCCAAGGCCACTGAAGCGATCCTGCCCCATTGATGATCTGAGGTAGTTTTTGATTAGTTTCATCTTAGAGAAGCTCCTCTCGGCTGACGCTACTGTCACAGGTAGAGTGCAGGCAATTCTTAGTGCAACCCAGAGATTGGGGTATAGTTCCTCCAGTTGCTTCTGATAAATGAAGGAGAGAAGCTCCAATGCAGTCATGTTGTGTGAAGGTAAAGTCGGCAAGTTCTTAATTTCGAGGGCCAGTTCTCTTCCATCAATGTCAGAGTCAGCTCCAGAGCTCATTATCTTAGAGAGCTTTTCACACTTGCAGGACAAGTTTTCCTTGTTCATTGTGGTGAAGTTTAGGAGAACCCCAAATATGTCCCTCACATCATCTAATGTTTTGAATCTCTCATTTATTGACCCGATGGCACAATCCACCACCACATTGAAAAATTTGACTTCCAGCCTCTTTAAGGCTTCTGTAAATGGTTCGTCAGGAGCTTCGTAAGCAGAACAGAAGATGGGCCACTTGTTGGTTCATCAGGCTCTACTTCTACTGTGTTTGAAGTTGCATAGAGGATGGTCCTGCTGTTGGCTCATGATGCTCATCAGGCTTTGCTGAGGATGGCTTTTCCAAATATTTCAGTAGTGCTCCTGAGAAGAACATAACATTACATATTCTGTTAGATTTTGCTAAAATACTCTTTCTTATCTTGTTTGATAATATAATTAATTGATCTGTGTGAAATATTATAAATATTACAAATATTATAAATATTATAAATATTACAGAGACTAGCTTACTCTACACGATTCCTGAGCACTTGCCTAGCTTGATGGTCTACCTAACCTAGTTGCAGAGCTGGGCAGTATTTAAATACATTTGTATTTAAATACGTATTTAAATACATTTGTGTATTTAGAACTGTATTTATAAATACATTGTTTTTCATGTATTTAAATATAGTATTTAAATACTTTAATGAGTATTTAAATACTCAAAAAATAAAAATGTAAATACTTTTACTGGTTTAATACACGTTCTGTACTAGCACACTACGACGCGTCGACAGTGTAGTACAGCATGGTTCATGTTTCAACGTGTCAGTTCAATCAGTTGTGTGCCACTCTTAGTCGAAAGCGGTTGATTTCTTTATCGTGTGCGTGTCATGGCTTCAACAAGCAAATCTGGTGAATCAAACAGTGATATATCTGCAGATAACAATTTAGTGCACCCTCTGTTTGATGGAAAATACTTTAAAATTAAATCTAAAGACGGTAATAAGGTAAAGTGCACCTGCTTGCTGTGTAAACACGAAGTCTCTGCTGCAAGCAATGCTACAACGAATCTGTACACTCATCTGAAGGTAAGTGGTTTTTTAGACATCAAAAAATATCTTGAAATTGACCGAATAATCGTACAAAACGGCTCTGCCTTAAGTGGGCCTGTGTAACTAACTCGTTGCAATCAATCCAATTTGCGATGGAAAATTCATTGATGAAAAAGCTTTTAAAATCGTCTGATCTATCGAGTGGTGTATTTATTTCAAAATTCACCGTGTCCCCTAAAGTAGAAATTTATCAAAACATGAATTAGTGAATGCATATGTTAAAATTTGTATGTATTTAAAATGTATTTACAAATGTATTTAAATACAATTGATGTATTTTGTATTTAGTATTTAGTATTTAAATACATTTCTCCCATGTATTTAGTATTTAGTATTTAAATACATTTCTCCCATGTATTTAGTATTTAGTATTTAAATACATTCAATGTATTTATTGCCCAGCTCTGCCTAGTTGCCTGAACTATAATCATAAGAATATGCAAGTGGCACATCTCACCTGTGCTACTGGAAAGCTTCTCCTCTATTTTCTTCTTTTTCCGTTTTTCAGCTCCTGATGGATAATGTCGTTTCATTTTCCAAGATGCACGAAGTCACATCTAGTTAACCACAACTAATCTGCTAAATAATAATAATCATGATAATAATGATGATGATAATAATAATAATAATAACAATAACAATAATAATAATAATAATTGTTATAATTGTAACGTTAATCAAATACATTCAAATAATCAGACCATTTAGTTTTAACCAACAAAATTCATATTATCTGAAAAAGATGAGAAAAGAATTAATAAACTTGAAAACATAACGAAAATAATCCTAGGTTTTAAAGTGCTACAAAATCTCTTAATAATTAGTAAATTAGTGAAATAATGTTTTACAATACTAGAAAAATTAAGCATTTAGGAAAGTATAAGCATATAGTAAGAATAAAGTTAAATAATATAGAAATAAGATCTCACAATAGTTATTATTAATATAAACACCCAGGAATGTCTGTCAGTCGGTCACGCTCGAAAAGAGAAGAAGATTCTTGATAAGTTATATACTGTATATATATGGGCGATATTTGTATTTTAATATGGGCGATATTTGTATTTTAATGCATTAGAAAAAGGCGTAATGAATTCTACTTTTAATTATAATTTTAAAAAGTCTATCTATAATAATAAAAGGACGCCCGTGTGTGTGTGTGTGTGTGTGTGTGTGTGGGTCAACTGTACGCCCTTGACAATTGGTTAGGTTAAGTCGTGATATTTTCGTTAGCTTTAACGAAACTATCACGACTTAACCTAACCAATCGTCAAGGGCGTACAATTAACCTAACCGGGCATTCAATTAACCTAACTAATAACAGTCTTCGAACTACAAAAAATATTCCACCGTCGGCTAGGATATTTTTGCCACCCGCACGAAGGGCGGGTTCTCCGCTAGTTTACACATAACGAACAAAACGTTTCGTTTGTCTCCGTTTTATCACATTTGTCTCATACAAAAACTTTAATTAATACGACAATAATAATAATAATAATAATAAGGATAATAATAACAATAATATTAATAATAACCAGCTATATTCCTATTCTTGCCCACTGAGCTATGACCTGGGAGCCTGTCTGTATAGGGCCCCCTAGTAGCAGCGGGGCCCTAAGCGGTCGCTTAGTCTGCTTATGCCAGGAAACGACCCTGTTTCCTGTTATCCCGGACCCCAGACTTTTTGCCAGATTCGGACGCCACTTGCCAGATTGTCAAATTTCATTGCCTTTTTTTTTAAATGTTAACTAACCTAACCTAACCTAACCCAACCCCTGGTTAGATTAGGTTTGGTTAGTTACTTAACATTTAAAAAAAATTTGGCAATGAAATTTGGCAATATGGCAAGAGGCGTACGAATCTGCCAAAGGTCTGGAGTCCGGCATAACAGGAAAGTACCTAAAATATTTTAATACTTCAATACAATTTATTACTTCTCTTTTGATACACACGCGGCTTTATGGGTTTTTGCTGTGTGATATTTTGCTTGTTGCGTATTGTACGTTGGTGGGAATGCCGTTAAAATGATTTACTCTATTAGTAGACATGCTAAGTGACTTTTCACTTCAAATCATGATGCAAAAGTCCCCTTTGGTATGGAAGTTCCTTAGGGCCATAGGAAAAAATTTATCCAAAGACACAAGTTGTATCTTAAATCCAAGATGGCCGCCATCGGCCATATTGGAAAACATGGCCAACTCAGAGCCAAGGAACGATTTGTCATAGAAACTATCATGATACATGTTTTCCAGCTAATTTGAGGCCGCTGAACTCATGTCTGGCATCAATTTTACATTTGCAATGCATTTAAAGGTCAAATCCGGGAAATGATACACAAAGTTGACATTTTGATAAAATTTTTGGAAACAGAATTTAAAGGCATGGAAGCAAGAATTGCAAATTGAATGATAAATTTAAAAGTTCTGTGGTATTTAAACAGTGCTGTGCTCATTACTTTATAAATGTAATGCCGTTACCGTTACCGTTACTACAGTCTAAATGTAACGCCGTTATCGTTACAGTTACCGTTTTTAAAAGTAACGAGTAACGGCACCGTTACTCGTTACCGTTACTTTTAATGAAATGTAAATATATTATATTTACATTTGCGAGTGTGTGTTGGTTTGTATCCACTGGTTAATGCATAGGCTATGAAGTCTGTGCATGCCTTCATTGCGTTGTTATGACTTATAATGCATAATATTTTCAAAAAAAGTTAAACAAAATTACTGCAAGATTTATTACTAGGAATTGCAACATAACAGAGGATGTAGCTTACTATTGATACTAATTTACTAATGCTAGAATATATCAGGAAAGTTTAGTTTTGCAAAACAATAATACGAAATACTAAAGAAATGAATCAGATGAGTTATTGTGCATGGCAATGAGAAGTGAAATTTATTAGCTAAATATACAAACTTAAGAACTATTATTCAAAAGATCTTTATTGGCCTTTAAGAAAACGAGCTTCTCAAAAGTTGCATCTAAGAGCGAGCCTCGTTTCGGACGCAGCATATTCTTCCCTACTGAAAAAACCCGCTCAACAGCGACACTAGATGGTATAGGAGTGTTAAGTTTAATAAACATATTTTTAAAGTTAGTGGGTGGGAAGGATGCAGAGCTAACGTGCCGTGAAGGCCCAGATGAGAGGAATGACGAAACCTCTGTTGAACTTAGGTCCCTCCCTGCTCCAGGGTTCTTCGACTCTTTACTTTAACAGTGTTGTCAGTGTAGGGGGAGAGGGTGGATGGAGTTAGGCTGCCATCATGCCAACGGCCAACATGCACACCTCGCTCATAGTGAAGGGACAAATTTTTAACGGTTAATGAATAATGAGTGAGGATCGAAAGAAACTAATTGCGACTAACGAGTGTATTTTCCTAAAAAAGTAATGTCGTTACTGAAAGAGTTACTTGATTTGAAATGTAACGCCGTTACCACTACCGTTACTAAAAAAGTACCGCGTTATGTAACAGCCGTTACTTGTAACACGTTGCTGTCCAGCTCTGTATTTAAATAGTATAAATTGATACATAGTATACTCGACCAATAACTACCCGACTCCAATATATCATCACACAATGTTGTGACAATGTAAGCACATTCATGACATTCCTTCGTTCAGCACTAACCTGATTCCTCATCTCTCTGTACCTCACTCATCTTACCAATGTGGGAGCACGAACCTTTACATCTACAGAGATACATGCAGGGCTGCCCCTGCACGTAGCACTTACAATGAGCCTTACAGTCTGTCTTACACTGACAAATGACAAGCTCTGGTATGTCCCGCGAAATGGTGAGAGTTGTGGTGTAGACTGGAGTTGGCGCAGAGCCGGGGATTCTTGCTGCCATCCCCATTCCGTTGGAGAGACTGGAGCTGGAGCTTTGATGAGCGTATTACCACACACGTGTCCACTCTGAAGTCACAAGAGAAATAATTGATTAGTTGAAATAACACTTCTAGAAATACAACTGCATGCAGTAATCTCAAGCATGAGTGATGTCCCCATCCATGCAATGCTGTCTTACCTGATAGGCTAATCTGAAGAGGTGCTGATGCAGAGCATCGCTGCTTGGAGGCATGTGCTCGAAGTCGCGTCCTTTGTGAAGGAAGAGGGAGAGTCTAGCAGCATCCACGGTTGTGATGCCCTCCTCAGAGACACTATAGAACTGCATGACGAATCTCTGTAGCGTGGGTGTGTGAGTCTTGATCATCTCCAGGGTGGGGTTAGGGCAGGAGAGCAGCTCGAGAGGTAAGATAAGTTCAGGGAGGGACTGCCACACTGACCAGGCCGTCTTTTTGCCTTTGCCATAGAACGCTGAGGTCGTGTCGCATCCTGTTAGCGCATGAAACGCCGGCAGTGCCATTGCCTTGAATAGTCCAAGTCCGCGGGCGATGACATGCGCTGGAATGTACCTGGCAAGGAATGTAGAGATGAGTTAGACAATGGCCTCATGATCTAAAAGCTATCGGTACACTGCAGACACCTGGCTTAAAGACACCTCAATAAAATGACTGTACCTGAAGTGACGCCGCGATCCGAAGGCAATCCAGAGTTCATCAATCCTCTGTCCGAGGGCCACAAAAGTGAAGACGCCCAGCACTACAACATCGCTGTCGCTGGTGCGAACGATCACTCGACGATGACCGGCGTAGGTAGCTGCAGCCACATGCAGAAACATCCGAGTGTCGGCTTCTTCGTGTGTACAGGGGACAACTGCACCAACATCAGCGTCAGCCTGTGAACTCGCACAATCACTGAGAATGGTGGTGAAGAGCTGCTTGCCCTGAAATGAAGAAGTCAATGTAATTGAGGATATGCTGAGGAAGTCAATTACATTGATTTCCTCAGCATATACTAGAGACAGGAATATTTTAAGAAATATTAATTTCTATGTCAGTAGCTCGCAACAATCTCTCAGCTAACCCGTGGAAGCGTCATGAGCTTCAAGCTGTTGGCCAGCTCCACGAAAAACTCCTGCTTGTTCAGGTCCACACTTAGGAAGGCAGCCCGATTGCCAGGAACTTTGGTCGAGAGAGTAACCCGTCTCCGCGCTCCGCTGCCTCTTTGCTCCCGAGTTCCTGACTTCAGGCTCGTCTTGGAGTAGACATCCCAGACAATGTCAACCCGGTCGTTTCTTTCAAACCAGGAGAGGATGTATGGCAGAAACACGTCTGTGAAATAGTCTCCGATGGTCACGGCACTTCCAGGACGAAGCATTTGAACGAGCACAGCACCATCCAGCACAGCTGCGGTCGTCACCGGTCTGCGATTGTCGAGATCCGCTGGGACAATGCAGTCCAGGATTTCGCTTTTGGTTCCATGGTGCATGTGTCCCTTCCGAGTAAGAAAGGGAGGATGGGCAGAGGTCTCATGGGAGAACACCGAGTCGTTGATGTTGCGACCAGAATGCGCTGCAAGCAAAATCTGGGTCACCTTGGCTTGTTGATCCTTGACGACAGCCACCTCCGATTTCCGGCGTGGTTGAGAGAAAGCGAAGCCTTGAACAACTTCAGCTTGGTGTGGGGTATCGGAGCAGTGAACGCCTCATCCTGGGAGCTGACTCGCTTGTCGACAAACGCTTTGTATCTCTGCAATCCGATGTCCTTCACCTTCCTCACATTGTCTACCACGTCTGGAGGCATGATGATTGACTCGTCCAGGTCAAGCAGCTTGCCACTGTCCTCCATGAAGGGGTTTGCCAGCTCCTCAAAGGCATCCACCAGCGCCAGCACATCAGACTGGAAAAAAGAAACATATATAGGCATTGCCGAATCATACCTATTCATACCACTGAAAATGATAAGGGTATCTCTCAATTTGCAATTTATTAGAAAGTTACCTTGCAGTCGGCTTGGAACTTGGAGTACTGTTCATGGTGCTTCCGTTCATCTGATTCCTTCGTGCCCTCAAATTCCCTGACTAGGCGAACCATCTCAGGGCGAACGACCTGCTCGCGGCGAACTGTGCGTGGGTCATCCAGGTTCTCGATGACGCCAGCCACATTCTTGAGCCAATCGATGAGTTGCTCGTGCATCTGGTCATGCGGGATCTTCGAGAATGCTCGCCTGGACTTCTGTCCCATGAAGTGACCACGTTGGAACTCCACATACAGCGCGGGATGGCGTTCTTCCAGTGTTGCCATGTCACGGAGATGGATGGGCACTGGGCAGGTTCCGAGCATAGTGGGTATGATCCAGCGCGAAGACCCACGGCATCAGAGAATCAAGAGTCTCCATGTAGAGCGAGAAATTAGCTGTGCGACATGACTTGACAAACTGAAAAACACATGAATAGACCCATATGAAACTCGGATTTTGTGGAGGAATGTATTATAGTCTTCAGCTAACAATGAGAATGAGACAAAACATTAATGAGCCTTGCATGCGTTGCTTAAGGGTAGTACGTTAGCGAGTGAGACAAAAACATGACATGACGAACCTGTCTTACCTGAAGAATGAGAAGATCCAGCTCCATAGACTTGAACCAGTAATCTGCTTGGGGCTGCGAGGCACACAGCTGCTTCAGCCATTCGTCAAAGGGCAGAGCGATGAGGTCATTCGACTCGGCATCAGCAGAGACACCATCATAATCATCAGCATTCGTCGCCTTCTCCACATACTTATCATAAGCCTTCTTCATAAGCACGTAGAGAGCAGCTACCGACACCTGATGCATGTACCGAGTTCTGCAGTTGTGATGGACGTCAATGAAGGACTGAGCTTTGCCGCTGGTCGAGATACCGCTGTTGGTGATTGCTGTAGTCCACCCATTACCGTCCAATCAGTCACCAGACACACTCCACAGCATCTTCTCAGTATGCATCGCCCCCAACAACACCAGATAGGAGTCCTCGCCATGCTCTGTCTGGTGGTACTTCCATTGAAGTTTCTTGGCCAGCTTGAAGAGGGGTTGATCGGCTACCATGACTGGTGTCTGACCAGGATTGATGTAGCTGATCGCCTGGCGGATGACTTTCATCCCATGCCAAACCATGGTAGGGCTGTTGGGAGACTCGGTGAACAGAGGCAACATGTATGACTTTGCTGGGGGAATAGCAGGATGCTCTATGATGCTGGCATAGTACGCGGCCCATGAGATCCATTCACCGGCTTCGAGGGTCTGTATGGATAGGAGGCTTCTGACTCGCTCCAACCACCCGTAGCCTTCTTCAATGGTGCTGGTGAAAGAGCGCGAAGACGGAAGAGGATGACTGTTGGTCTTCAGGGCAGGAACGTGCATCAACTCATTTTTTGGCAGCGAGACATCCAGATCTATGGTCGTGTAGATAGCTTGTAGTGCCTTGCACCACAAGATTATCTTTTATTAGTGAAAATTGCCACAAGTTGGCACAAGTGAAATATTTTAAGTCTAAATAAATAAATAAATACAAGTTAAACATGTCCAGTGATTAATTTTAATTCTTAAGCATTCAGTGAATAGTAATTTAGTTAAAAATTAAAGTGCAATCATTAAAGAAGTTCAAAGCAACTATAAAAATATATTTTGTGCCTTTTAAACAATGTAAATTTTGGGGGCATGGTGTGACTAGACTTGAGTTTGCTTTTAAGGATTATTTTGGCTTGTTGGTAAAATTGTGAAGTAAAAACACTTATTTGCAACGACAACACAAGGGACGCCAAGTTTCCACATTTATATAGAAATTAAAAAGCACGGCGCCAGCAAGCAAAATTTCTTCGTGGTATGTTTCTTATTTATAATGTTTATTTTTTTACTATTGCATATCTGTATGCAATACCGCATACTGCAGACATTAACAAGCCTTATACTGTTTGTGATTAGTACTGAAAGATTCATACTATAAATAGTACTGTAAGATTCATACAATAAATTACCTTAGGCTAAGTTAGGTCTATCTAGGCAAAAGCCAAATTGTAAATTACTCTAGCCTAGCTGAGGCCTACCGTAGCCTTTGTTTTAGATAATTAACCTCAGATCTACTATATTGAAGAGGCATAGGCCTGCCCATTAATTTTCTTAGTATATTTTACTTTATAGGCCTATTACACTGGTATGCATATGAAATTTTTTTGTCTGCTGTGAGGGTTTTTTCAACTCATATTATATAATTCGACCATGCTGAATTCGAAAATGACATTGGTTTTCCTCAATCATGTCAGGTTTTTTCTCTATTGGCCATTTATTATAAGTCCAATTTTATCCCAAATTTATTAATTTTTTTAGCTTAAAACACTGTAGATACGAGTAATATTATAAGAACACTCGTGAAAAATGAAAACATTGTGTGAATAAATACTTTTATTCATACAATGAATATGGAAAAAAGTTTATTGAGGAAGGAATGAAGTTTTTTTGGCTTTCCGTCTGTGTTTTTCTTCGGGCACGTCTCGCTTCAAACACCAGCAATAGTCCGCCAGCATATTGATATCCCAGTTTCCCTGGTACCTCTATTCCTTATTTTTGATATCTTGGTGAAATCGTTCACCCTGTTCTCACTATAATCCCCGCAATTTTCAGGAAAATAGTCCAAGTGGGACCACAAAAAGTGCATTTTTATGGACATGCGCGACCCATGAGCTTTGAAAGCTTCCATCAAGTTTTCGACAACGGACTCGTATTCTGGACTTCTACGCTTGCCAAGGAAAATCAGTGACAACTGATTGAATGCCTGCCAGGCATTCTTCTCAGTTGGAGCATTGCGTTTTCGAACTGAGTATCCTTGATCAAAGTTCGAATTTGAGGACCATCAAAAACCCCAGCATTTAGTTTAGCATCAGATATATGAGGAAATTTACTCTCGAGATATCGGAATGCTGAACTCTCCTTATTCATGATTTGATGAAATTTTTCATCAAGCCCAGCTTAATATGAAGTGGTGGGAGCAAAATTTTTGTTGGTGGTACAAGGGGCACTGAAACGACATATGCGACCCAGTTCAAAATTCTCTTGGATGCCCATTCACGCTGTGCATAGTGCTTCTCATCCGCTCGGCTATCCCATTTGCAGAGGAAACATGGGTATTTCGTGTATCCCCTTGCATTCCCAATACAAATGCCACAATCTGAAAAAAAATGAAATATTTAAAGAATTTAGAGAATTTGTTCTATCAGATAAATAAATCTATGCATTGGGACTGTATCACTTCTGTGGGGAAGTTAAGGTCTTATACGCTCTCAAATAACCTTTGGAAAAACAACATAGTCAATAGCAATAGTTTACTTATGATATTAGTATTACCTTCAAATCTCCACAGATCCTCCAGTTATGTTGGTCATATACGAGAGCATACAGTAAAATTTTCATGTCGTATGTAGCTTCAGTAAGTTGTACGGAATGCTACAGGGACTGATGCAACCCTATTCCCAATGTTGAGAAGTACTGCTTTCAAACTTCGTTTAGACGAGTCTATAAATAGCCTCCATTCTGATGCGTTATATGGCAGGCCCAAGGATTCGATTAACCCCTCAACATTGCAGCAGTACACTAAGGAAGAGGTATTTTCGTGCACTGCAAAAAACTTGCGGAATTCTTCCTCTCGTTTCCTATACCAGGAGAATGTTGTTCCCGGAGCCAGAAGTTGTCCTCTCGAAGTCGTGAGCCCAAGATCTCGGCAGCTAATTTGGAAAGTCCTAAATCCCTGGTAAGATCATTAAGTTTGGCCTGGTTGAGAGGCCTCGGCTCATTTGAAGCGGTATTTTGAGGTATATACGACTGGGACTGGTCATTGGCATTGGCCATTGATTCATCATCAGAATCATCGAAGTCCAGGGTTTGAGGTGGGTCGGGTATTGGAATTCCAGGACCATGGGGTACAGGTCTCATAGCAGAAGGAATGTCAGGGTATACAACAATGTGTTTATTCTTCTTGTTAACTCCTGAAAATAGAAACACAGAAACATGGATATAAAACTTGCATATGAAATAGAAGAAGCATTCAGACAGTGGCGGCTCGTGAGGGAAGGCTGCGGTCTGTAAGATATGAAATAGGTCGATGGAGTCTGTATATTTTCTTTCTTTTTCATTCATATTGTCCCTTCGGGGACAATATGAATGAAAAAGAAAGAAAATATACAATCATTGTATATGTAAATGTAACTTGTATAACAATATGTATGTGTAAATGTATTTTCTATAACAATATGTATATGTAAATGTATGATTACCATTATGGTGAATATTATGCTATATATGGTGAATATTACATTATGGTGAATATTATATCAAGTTTCATACGAGGATTTCAAAATATTTAAGAAAAATAAATTTATAAGCCCACCTTGGAAGTTTGTCATGCAGAAATAGCAATCTGTCACGTGATCCTTTCCTTCTCTCCAAATCATGAGAATTCCAAAAGGCAAAGATTTCGTTCAGCCTTTGCTCCATCTTCTCAAATTTTCAATGCACGTCTTGCAGCACATATGAGGGGCGAAATTTTTGTCCTGGTCCCCTAGCTTAATTCCAAAGTATGTTCTATACATTGTCTTCACAAATTTAGTGATTTGGGACTGGTTATTTGGCATGGTAACCGTCCCACATATGTAGCAGAATCTATTGGGATCATTTTTACACGCTCTATTCATTATGAAATATTTTATCTATATGCCTGAAAAGTAAAAAAAGATATTATACAAGTGAAACAAGTGATGATAGATGTTACTGTTCCAATTCCGCTTTGACAAAATCACGAAAAATTCTATTTTACTTATGAGGCCATAGCCGGATAACCTGAGCTGATTGAGAAAAACGGATTGCAGATTCGAAATCAGCAGGAAAAACTCTATAAGAATCACTTACAAAACCCTTGACAGCAAAATTGATGCATACCAGTGTTATGTTTCATGTTATTTTCTTAGCAGATGGCCTACTAATCATTTGTGGCCTACATACTTTCTTAGATAGTTTTCCTGTTCAACTTAACGCACTCCCATAATGAGGATTAACTGTAATTCACCATCCACAGGTTACTGGGCCTATATAGCATATATATTTTAATTATCAATTTTTACCATTTTTATGTATCATTTTTTTGTCTGGAATATTACTTACAGTATTCTTGTCTCTCTCTCTTTGCAGACAAGGTTGTCATTGTGGCTATTATTTACATATTATTATTATTATTAGTTGCATATTAATATTAGTTGTATGTTGGTATTAGTTACCTATTAGTATTTGTTGCATATTAGTTTGGTACCTGTTGCATATAAGTATTAGTTTAGTATGTTACATATTTATTATTATTATTAGTATCAGTATTAGTTGCAGACTGTTATATATTAGCTAAACGGTGCCATTATTTAATTTCGCATTTATGTGTCAATTAAAGTTGTTACGGGTAAAAATCCTCTTTGCAGTTATAAATAATTGTTGCACATAGTTTATTAATTGTTGTCAATAAAACAAAATTCATGTTGACAATTTTTATAATCAATCCTTCCTTTTTTATTAAAATTATTTTTGCGCTGCAGTGCTGGATGCCAATCTAGTATTTGGGCGCTGGTGACCCTGGCATTTAATTAATTATTTACATAAAGGTCTATAATAATAAATAAGACCCTTACAAGCTGGCAAGGACCTTACAGCCTTCTTCCCCATCTCAGCTGGATTGAGGATGTCGGCGAGATTCTTGACTTGTTGGCTGTCTGAAAAGAAGTGCTGCTGAATGCTGATGCATGTTCCATGGAGGGCTGATTTGGCCGTCGTAGAGGAAGGGTTGTGATCGATGTTGTCAAAACCGCCTGTGGTGAACACGCCCTTGACAGTCTGAGGTGGCACTACCACACCAACCTGCCCCCAGTGACCGATGACTGAATTAGCCATGTCTGTGCTCAACACTCTCAAACGGTCGTACGAGACACACAGTCTTCGTTGATGCATGGCATCGATTAGAGATTCACGGCCAGTTTGAAGATGTAGTTTCATAGACAGATACAGCGATGCTGGTGTTTCCCTCTCCTTGATGTGACGAGGAACACTCCCAGGTTTCTTAGATCTGCGTCCAACAGAGTTGAAGATGATCTGCTGCCCGATGGATGTTGCAACCTTGGACTTCTTAGAATCAGGAGCCGGCTCATCGATACCTGGTCCATCAAGAAGCATGTGCAAGAATGATCTCAACGTGGGCGGGATGGATTCAGCTTCACATGAGGTTCAGAAGGAGCCTGTGAAAGCCTGCTTCATGTGGGGATAATCTCGCCGGAGGATCTTGGCTGCTTTGTGGAAGATGGAGACTTCAGTTGATGTATTGTTTTCCATATCAACTACAACTTTGCTTAGGTCGTCGTCGAAAACAAGAGACCAGCAATGATATGATTCATTGGTATCGCCTTGATGTCAGGAATCATGCGCTCAATATCCTCTCGAAGGCGTGTTGTATTGCATTTGATGTAGGGAAAACCGAGAGCGGCGAGGCGCTTGTCATAGAGGGCCGTCAAGTCAACCATTGCCAGTGACGTCCCTGAAACACGATTATCTTCAATAAAGTCAAGTAACTCGTTGAGAACGTGTGCTCAGATCACCTGAGTCGCATGATTCTCAGTCGTGTCACATCCGACCGTCGCCGCCTTCCTGTAGAGCCGAGTCAGGCACGCACGATGATAGACGGCATTAATAGCGACCATGTCACCGGCAGAAAGTTTAGCCAACAGACGTTTGTCACCTAACACTCGAGCGCAATCATTGACATTCTTATCCAAACCAAGAGTGGAGGCCTTCCTCAGCTCTTTCTTGTTGCCCACTTCGTCACAGAAGAGGCATGGAGTGTCGACTGGTTCGTTCGAAGATGTAGAGGATGGGTGAAGCCTATGTGATGGACCTGGCACCACTGTTCATGCGGCGAGTTTTCACCGGGCTAACTGACTCTTGCCCTTGATGCTTTTTCCTCGCTCTCTGCACCTTTTGATTGTCGACAGCATTCCTGCAACTTTTGTGCCACACTACTTGATTAGACATCATCAGCTGCCCTACATTCTGAGCACCGTCACCAGCACCGCCACCAATGTCATCTACGACTACAAAGTAAAATTATTACACTGCTCAAACCAAACAAAAATCCAACAGAACCAGCTTCCTATAGACCCATTACTTTACTATGCACACCTTTCAAAGTAACAGAAAGACTAATCTTACAAATCACCAATCCACACATACCACTATCGCCTACTCAACATGGATTCAGACCTCACCACTCAACCACGACATTACTCACTAACCTCACGCAGCACATCATGGATGGCATCAACTCCAGACGACCAGCTCAACGTACACTATTAGCAACAATAGACATTAGTAAAGCATTTGATGCTATCCCACGCTTCCCTTTCATAAACAAAATACTCAACACAAACATGCACAATAACACCAAAAGATGGCTGAGCAACTACCTTTCAGGAAGATACTCACATGTTACATTTAATGGCAAGTCATCCAAAAACAGGCTTTTTCCGAACGGGGTCCCTCAAGGCTCTGTTCTCTCACCAACACTGTTCAACTTATACATGCATGACATTCCAACACCCATAGATAACGAGCTGACCTTATCATCATATGCAGATGACATCACTCTAACATCCACCCACAACAACATCGACACCGCTACAAATAACCTACAAACATACATAAACAGTATACAAGACTGGCTCACACACAATAGACTTAAAGTAGCGCCCACAAAATCAACCATCACCTTGCTTACAAGCAACACAAAAGAGCACCAGATAACTCCACAACTTACACTAAACAACACAAACATTCCACACACTCACAGGACCAAAATACTTGAGGTCACATACAACACATCATTATCTTTTGCAACCCATATTCAGGACATTAAAAACAAATGTACATCAAGACTTAACACGCTTAGGGTACTAACAAGCACAAACTTTGAACACCAGCAGGAAACAACATCACTCATATACAAACAATATATTCGCTCAGTTATGGACTATGCTAGCCCATGCTGGGCACCCATTATCTCAAACACACATAAACACCTTACAGACAATACAAAACAACGCACTTCGTATCATTACAGGATGCACTCAGACAACACCAATAGAACAGCTGCACTCAGAAACAAAAATACTAAAAGTTAGGGAACATTTAGACATGAAGGGAACACAATTCATGGCAGCAGCGACAACTAACTCACAACACCCTTGCCACTACAAGTACAATCACGCACCAACACCTCGCACCATTAAGGTAACACCAGCGAGACATTATAACCAAATACTCCATTTCATACCACGCCCCACAGACATCACACAGTACAGAAAACACATACACACACACCTAACCCACAAAACACTGACACGACTCGGTCCGAATGCGGTCCTAGGTGCGAAGCTGCCACCCATTGACAGGTCAGAGACCATCCTGAGCAGATCGGATCGAGTTAACTTAGCACGATTCCGATGTGGACATCACCCCAACTTACTAACATATAAACACAGACTAGACAACTCCATAGACGACACCTGCCACCTGTGCCAGGACACACCACAAACAATTGAACACATTATGACAGACTGTACCGCTCTAGCACAACATAGAACACAACACAACATCATTAGTGCGCTGAACCTCTGGTCCACTCCGGAGAGGGCGATCGGTTACCTGCGTGCCGCCGGCTTGCTCGATCAGGGTGGGCTGATCGGCTAACCAACAACAACAACGACTACAAAGTCGGGCAACTCCCCTAATTCCTTGAGCTCCTGGATGTTGTCCGTAACTTCTTTATAAGAGGCTGAAAGTCTTTCAGGTTTGTTTCTCAATTTCACAGATGATGAAGGATTCTTAGTCGGTTCATAGCTTTTGTCTGACTGACATATGAAGCATAAGCTCCAGTCGCGAGTGTCCATGATGGCAGGCGTGCTTTTAGAGTCACTCATTTCGGATTAATCATTGTGAATCTGAAACATGAAATTGAATTTTTAAAGGTTACAGAACTTAGAAACGTGTGTGATGACGTGTTTTCAGCTAAATTCAGCATGAGAAAGCCATTTTTGAGGTTATTTTGGGGTGTCTCACTCTGTCAGTTTGGAAACTGCAGAAAATCCCCAATTTCAACATGGCGGCCAGCGGCCATATTTGATTTTGGGGGTCAAAATGACCTCCAAACCCCATAATAACCTCAGAAATGGATTTCTCATGCTGAATTTAGCTGAAAACGAGTCATCACACACGTTTCTAAGTTAATTGGTTCAAAAGTTAGAAATACGGTCATTAGCATAATTTATGCTGATTAGGCATAAAATTAAGCATGTCTATACATAGATACAACTTGTGTCTTTGGATAAATTCTTTCCTATGGCCCTAAGGAACTTCCATACCAAAGGGGACCTTTGCATCATGATTTGAAGTGGACACCCTATTTTGTGCACTTAACATGTCTACTATATAGCAGTGTGCAAAAAATTGCCGTTTTGCCTTTATTTCAAAAGTTTTTACAGATTTTACTCTCATGAAAATATTTTTTTGTTGAGCCGATTGTTCACAGCTGTCTTCAGATGTGCTCATGAACTATCTTTATGTTAGGCATACCATGCCAGTTGTGTCACACTTTGATCCAAGAAGTGCAGTGTTGCTATGGTTGAAAGACAAAGTAAGAAGAGATGTAGAACCAACAAAGCACAAGACTCAACGATGGTATGGGTCAATGTTTTTAGGAGCGTCAGATACTGAAGAAACTGTTCCCAGTACTAAAAAAATTATGTTCTAATTTTTAAACATCATTAACACTGCACACTTTGAACAAAAACATTTTTACATTTTTAAAAACATTTCACTCAATAAATACAAAGATTGTTTCAAATTCAATCCCGATCATATCCTTCAGAAATTTTGTCTCCTACACTTTTTTGAAGTGGGACCCTAGGCATTCGCCTATTTCGCCTATTGGAGTAAACGGCCCCGACAGTATATATATATATATATATATATATTTAACTGCAATGACCACGCAGTATATTAATGTATAGAAACGACGTAAGTATAGAGGAGCGTTCTGCACACGAGGAAGAGAAATAACGAACAAATGAAAAATGAGGTGAACCGCCCGAGAATCGAACCCAGGGCCTTCCGATTACCGGTCGGATGCGCTACCATTACACCACGGACCTCGATCAGTCATAAGTCGAAATTCTCCTACATAGGGCAGAAACCAATGCCCTGAGAGGGCACCCTCGCAAATCGTGAATATGTACATTTAACTGCAATGACCACGCAGTATATTAATGTATAGAAACGACGTAAGTATAGAGGAGCGTTCTGCACACGAGGAAGAGAAATAACGAACAAATGAAAAATGAGGTGAACCGCCCGGGAATCGAACCCAGGGCCTTCCGATTACCGGTCGGATGCGCTACCATTACACCACGGACCTCGATCAGTCATAAGTCGAAATTCTCCTACATAGGGCAGAAACCTCATTTTTCATTTGTTCGTTATTTCTCTTCCTCGTGTGCAGAACGCTCCTCTATACTTACGTCGTTTCTATACATTATATATATATATATATATATATATATAGAGAGAGAGAGAGAGAGAGAGTGTGTGTGTGTGTGTGTGTGTGTGTGTGTGTGTGTTTCCCCCTTTAAGAAATGCTGTGTACGCCCCTGCTGGCAAGTGCTATTGGTCTATAATTATTCCTAGCACAGATACTAGCACCCTTATTTTTAACAACTTACAAACCGGACTGTGACAAGTATCCATATATCATACAGCTCGTGAAACACATTGCAAGCATAGGTATTATACGAGGGCTACAACATTTTAAATGTTCTGCTTTTATGCTATCTAGGCCACAACTTTTGTTATTATCTATCTTATGGATAGCCTGTCAGATTTCTGGATCATTAATTAGTAGCTCTTCAGAGCGTCCCACATCTTAGCATATATTTGGTCTATTATCTCTGAGACAATTAAATAGGGTTTCATAATGATTTTTCCATAGTTCTGCAATGTTTTTTTGCACCATGAACACCTTCAATTACATTTGGCAAGTTACGATTACTATCGTTATTTTTACTGACCTTCCAGAATTCCCTACTGAAAGTATTTGTATCACATAATTTTCTGGCTGGAGATTCTCTTCGAAAATTTTTCTTCATTTTTTCTTATAAATCTTAGGGTACCTTTAAATCTAGCACGAGTTCTAGTTTTTAGTTGGAAGAGTTCCTCCTGTCAAGGCTTCCCCATAGTAACCCATTCCACAAATACGTTTTTAGCTACAGCATACAAATCGGCACAGTATTCTGACTACCCTGGATTGATCTTACTTTTCTCCATTTTTATACGTAAAGCTACTTTCACTCGCGGACTTAATAGCATGTACAAGCTCACAGTAATACTTTTTTAAGAGATCTATATGTTTTATATTATCACCGGAGGGATTCCAACAAACCAAAGCTTCCGGAGGAATCCTCACAAGCTTTAGTAGTACATCAGTATGCA
The DNA here is from genome assembly GCA_023014485.1 of Bathynomus jamesi. Taxonomy (NCBI): domain Eukaryota; kingdom Metazoa; phylum Arthropoda; class Malacostraca; order Isopoda; family Cirolanidae; genus Bathynomus; species Bathynomus jamesi. The sequence continues at coordinate 213,826 of JAJOZX010000530.1, forward strand.
TTGTATAGCACAGTACTCTACCTCAGAGTGGCTAAGAATTGACCAATTAGCCTTATAGTAATCAGCATTATCACAGTCATTGTCTGAGTCTGGTGCTACCATACAATCAAATCCTACTATAATTGGGATGAAAGCAGATTCAAATGCATCATAAAGAATTGACATACCAGCTAACAATTTCATGTTGATACAACGTTGCATTTTAGTAAAAATTACTTAGTACTGTGACATAGATACAGCATAAATTTGTGTGGTTTCAGTCGTCTTCACAACGTTGTGATATTACGTAAACTTTACGTAGATATAACGTTGTCTCAACGTGGATATTTAGTAAGAATTGTGATATTACGTAGACTTAACGTAGACACAACGTTGAGCTTTAGTAAGGATTGTGATGTTACGAATACTTTACGTAGATACAACGTTGTTTTAAAGTTAAAATTTAGTAAGGATTATGTTGCAATCTGACGTAAATTTGTGGTCCTAGTTACATCATTGTAATTCAAACCTTTCATTGTGTAGCCCTCTCCATTTTGTACCTATATATAAACACACAAATTGTTTTCAAATTTTTATTTCAGTTTGGTACACCATCATTCTAACACAGTTTATATAGTCTGATATAATGTACAAGTTCCCATCACTGCAAACGGTTTAATCATCTTGGCCAGACTTTTCTGACTCCAGATCATCCCGATCCACCACTGGTTTGGAACTGTTTCGCTTAGAGGCAGTCTCCTATAAACAAGTAAATACTGATAAGAAACAGAGAGACAAAAATACCTTGGGTTTTTTGGAACTGAAGCAAAATTAAATTGTTCGGGGGGGGGGGGGGTACGGGCGTTAGAAAAAAATAAATTGAAGGGGAAGGGGGTTGACACTAGGGGAATTAAATTCAGACGGGGGATACAAAGAAGTCTCAAAAAGGTTCCCAGGTCCACCACCACCCCATTACATGTTTAAATGGAACAGCCAGTACATAAGCAATTTGCATGCCAACGGCGATTGCGGTTCTTGTAATGTAGCCTTAGCTAAATTAATTTTTGAGGGGGATAGCCTGCAGGTGAAGTCGGCCCAATGATCTCGGTCCACTTGCAGCAGTGATTCAAACCTAACTTAACTTACTCAACTAACCTAAGCTAAACTGATCAGAAACTGAGTAAGTCTGCAAGACTTGTTCATTTTTGAATGTTCATTTTTGAAAGTTGCAAGAAGATTTCCTTATATTATGCGGCCATCCCTTTTCTGATAATACAGTATATAAAGAACATTTATCTCTGATTTATGAAGCCAGACAACGCATAACTTACCAATACGGAAGAGAATTGGGAAAACAAATGACGGAAGCAGGCGCTCTGTCTCAGCTGGCCCTCGTGTTTACAGTCTGTAGTGGTGTTGCCAGATCTGACATGAATTATCGTACCCAAACCCTAAAACTGTTGTACACTGTATTTCTAAAAACGTACACTCAAAGCTCACTACGTACCGGCGAGAAGGGACTTCAAATTTTAATACTTAAATTAGTAGAAATAGTAACTATATTAATTACATTAATTCATGTACAGCAACAACAGGTAATTTATATATTATTATTATTACTAGTAAATTTACATGTAAAGGGTGTCAGGAAATGATTGCCCCCCCCTGTACAGAAGAAACTGAAAGGAATAGAAAAAAACAGACAAAACCACGCGAAAGTACTTTCGAAAATTACATTCTAATTAATCACAGAGGATAGAATTTGATCCAACAAAGGCCCTATTTGACATAGTAGTATGCCGTATGTAACTCCGTTACAATTTTGTAATAAAGAATAATGTAATACGAAACTATATGCTATGGATGTAAAACTTTACGTGCAGACAACGTCTATGCTACGTACAAAAAATTAAGTCAGAAGTTTACTTGTACTTCACTGTATATATACAACGTCATTATGCAACGTTGTGTCAACGATGCAATATAACGTTTAAGTTTTACGTTGTGACTACGTCAGTACAACGTCAATTTCTGACATGACCAAGATTCAACCAGGATACAACATTTTAATTACCCAGTGTGTTTTCTGGGTTTACAGTGTTGCCACACATGCCTAACGAAAAATTGTACTACCAACAACATTATTGTACTATGCATAATGCACCAGTAATTAAACTTGTAAATTTACTTTTTGAACAACCTTTGTATTTACCAAAGGGGTTGTTTATAATTATTGGTCGAAATATTTATTCATTCCCGTCCAACAATACTGTTTTGCTACCCCGTAAATAATTATCACAACAATGTGAAACAGCAGAGGTAAGTAGGTCAGCTGGGTGAAGGTGATTTCAAGAGCTACATACATCATACATCAAAGGATTGGCAAATTTATTATACTGTAGCAATAAAAAAACAGTGGGCAGCTGTCTGGTTTACATGTTGTCTTGTATACGTGTCTTCTTTCATTGAAATACAATAAGTCAGCTAAATATGGTTACTAGCTTAGCCTAATGCTAGACATCACAAACACCTTATCCCATACTGCCATGTATCACAACATCATGATGCTTTTCCGCATCCTTTGCAGCCTAGTCACCAGCTGCACTGCAGAGCGAGCATTCAGTGGACTGAAGCGCCTGAAGATTTATTTTCGCTGAAGCATGGCCACGGAACGACTGACTGGGTTGGCTGTAATGCACACCCACCCTGACATCGCCATTGATGTGGAGACCATTATCACCATGTTTGCAAGACGCCACCCAAGACGAATGACCATGGTCAACGTGTTGGATGACTGACTCCTGATTACTACTCATTCTGAATTGAGCTTAGGACAGGAGAAGCTTTTTCTGTCACTATACGTAAGTCTGATATGACATTACATGATCATGAAGTGTAAAGTCAGATGCAGTAAAGGAGGAGATTGCAATAAATGCAATTAGGAGGAGATTATAGACACCAATCAACCAGGGAAGTACTCCGAGGGGGGAGACGTTAGGCAAGAGACAAGAAGTGCTGGAACTCCCGTTTCTCCTGTCACTCTCCTCTTCAGCTGATCTTTTTCTGTCTCATCTATCCTGTGAGCAGTCCAGCATGCTCTCAAAGACTCAAACACATACTTTTTCCTCTATTCCTCACTACACATACATGCATTTTACACACTACACAATCTTTTCAAATTTTATAAAAAAGTAGCATTCGTGAGCCTCGGTGACCTTGATTTTCGCTCTTTCCCTCTCTCTTATAAAGGACATTTTTGCAGGCACCCGCCCTTGACCCCTCCTTTTTACATAAAAAAAAACAGATGGCAATTCATGATGCTGAGGCTATTGTACTGTTTTAATGACATAATCACAGGGTTAACAATTTAGGAATCAGATATGTAATCTGTATATAATTTTTTTTTTGGGGGGGGGGACAACCAGGAGGGGGGTTTACAGACACCGAATACCCCCCCTGGATACGGCCATGCCTTATTAGCCTATAGGTTAATCCGGCTCTGCTCACAGTATTGATAAGAAGGTTAGCAAAATCCGAACCAGGTTTACTGATATTGCTGTTAAAATCACCAACCATTATAACATACAAAGAGTCCGGCTCCTCTAGCAATATATTTAGTTTACATAGTCAATTTGGCGCCCCTTTTGGTCAATCTTGGCGCCCCTTCCAAATGCTTTATTTTTTATAATAATTTTTTTTTAATTTCTAAAGGCAAATAAAGTAACTACTTTTTTTAATTATAAAAATATCAACACCACCCTTATAAATACCTGGCAACTTACCTTTCAATTTTATTTTTAGAAAATGTGTATAAAAATAATATTTCCCTTCGTATACTCAATTAAATTATGTTTTCCAGCTTTGCATATCCATTTATTAATGGTTGTAAGCATTTGCAGACACAAGGTTAATGTGCTTGTAAACCCTTTGCGTAGTATTCACATTCATGATCTTCCTCTCTCTAAATGACTGATTCAAGTAATACTTTGAACAGATGGATTAGATAACGTCAATCATATTAGTTCCAATATTTACTACCAGAAACCTGGTCTTTAACTACATTTTAGTAAACGCTAAATATTTGCCTGCTGGTGCTTAAAGGGTTAACATATGTATTTTAATTCCAGTGTATGTAATTATATTTATATGTAATTAAACTTTATTTTGGCGCAATTTTTACACATGTAAAGGTCCACCCACTCCCTTTCGAAAATCCTAGATCCGCTACTGGTTTTATGGCTACAACTTACTCATATTCATGTAGTGAAAAAGAAGAAACAGACAGAAAAATAAACAAAGGACAGCCAAAGGAATATTTTCCCCGCCATTCTCAAACATCTTAGAATCACATGGAAGCGAAAGACGCACGTGTTTTCAAGGAATCAGAAATAACGCTAGCCTCGTAACAACATAACGGACGCTTGGGGACGCGTCTCAGAAATGCCGCGAAACTCCGCGTCTCAGATCAGAGGTTATATAAGCGAGGGTCCACTGATACACTTCCTCACTCGCTCACTCTCACTCATTCACTTCGTCTCTCAGCAGTCATCACTTCTCGTCTTGTTCGGCACGTCTCAGCATCCTTCGTCAGCAGCACAACACGTCAAGCCACCCGCTCTCCGGCCTTCGCCTGAGAGCGGCCTGCTGTTCCTTCAAGGCTCAGGTCTATCATCAAGTAATACCTTCTACAGACCGCCTGCAGAAGCATTCCTTCGAAACCCAGCGCCGTTCGACTTCAGCCGGCTTCAGTCCCTCAAGCAACATCTCAACTCTACACGAAGCGAATCAACACTTGACACGGCCGGCGCTCGTTCAACAAGCTTCAATAGGACGGTCATCATCTCCTCGAGCCTACAATAATAAGTCAGCCTCCAAGCAACACTTCATCCCCAGAGGTATTCGACAATCTCGGTGAAATGAAACGCTCTCCTTTTCTTAGGCTTTAATTAACTTAATTGAACAACATTCCTGTTAATATAAATAACAATAATATAGTTATGGTACACAAAATATATATATAATCAATGACGCAAGTTATAATAATAATAATAATAATAATAATAATAATAATAATATAGATATAGTAAACACAGGGCATTTATGTGAATTGTTTATACTACAGATTAGGATTAATTACATCAAAGAAAATATCATTACCTTGATGTAATAAAGTATCTCACATCTCATCAGTTTAATTCAGACATCATCAGATTCATCAGTTTAATCGAATTGAATATAAACACAAATGATTTTACTTAGGTATAACATTCTAATAAAGTCATCATAAATCTGCAAAATAATATTACATTTGTCCCTCCTACTTAGATTGAACAATAGAGTTCTCAAAATAACTAGGCGGACAACGAGTACGCCCTGATCGCCGTACCTCAGTCATAGGGGACTCTGTATTTTGATTATCATCATCTACTGAAGTCTGAGGAGCGTTGACCGGTGAGAGATTGGAGGGAGCAATGGTGGGTGACGGATTTGAGGGCAGGATGGTAGGTGACGGGGCGGGTGGGGTTGTTTAACACACCATCACCTTCGTTAGTATTTTTGTATTCTCGAGTTTCAGATTCCCCAGCAGGGGCGAGGTACTTAAGAGAGACAGTAGTCTCTCGGCCTCCCGGGAGACGAACATGAGCATATTCGGGATTAGCCTCAATGAGTTCTACTTCTTCAACTGGAGGCTCATATTTAGACTGACGTGTATAATTTTTCAGTAATACTTTACCCGGGGCGGTAAGCCACGTAGGTATGGAATGGCCATTTGTAGATCGACGCTGATAATTAAATAATCTCTCATGAGGGGGTGCAGTTTGTAGAAGTACATAAAAGAGATCGTATGCTGTGTAATACATTGGGCAAAACCGTCTCCCAACAGCCAACAGGGAGTTTTCTTGAAGCCAAAGCTAAATTTACTCCTTTCCATATAATTCCGTTATATCTCTCAACTAAACCATTTCCCTGGGGATTGTATGGGGTCGTTCTACAAGTGGCCACTCCGCGTGAGTTCAAAAACTGTTTGGGTGTATACGGCATAAAGGAGGAACCTCTATCGGAGTGCACATATGCGGGTGCACCAAAGATAGCAAAAAGTTGACTAAGACAATCAACTACAGTTTCAGCAGAAGTGTCCGCGCATGAAAACGCGAAAGGAAACCTCGAAAATTCGTCTACTATCGTTAGCAGATAACGATTACGGGAATTGGAAGGCAAAGGACCTTTAAAGTCAATATTTAATCTTTCGAAAGGTTGTGTAGCTTTTATTAACTGACCTTGATTACTATTTAAATACTTCGGTTTGCACTGGGCGCATACAGTGCATTTTGAAATAACGTTTTTTACATCTTCAATTGAATATGGGAGGTTCCGGCTTCTAACAAAGTGCCACATTCTAGTTACTCCGGGATGGCACAAGGCAATGTGTAACTCTTCTAAATGATGTTTATTAATAGATGCTATAAATGCGCGAGAAAGCGTATCTGGAGCTATATTTTCTCTTCCGGGTCGATATACAGTGTCATAACTGAAACTTGATAATTCAAGTCTCCATCTCATGATTTTCTCGTTCTTACTGTAACTTTTTCTATATGTTTAGTGTCAAACATAAACGCTACTGACCTTTGATCCGTTACTTGTTTAAAGTGTTTACCAAGCAGATAATGCCGCCATTTTCGGATAGATTCAACAATGGCGTATGCTTCTTTTTCTATAGAGGAATGATTCCTTTCAGAGGGCGACAGAGTACGGGCGAAAAAGGCGACTGGACGTCCAGTTTGACAAAGTTAAGCAGCTATTACGTAATCAGACGCATCAGTCTCTACTACAAAAGGAATATTATCATCAATAGCAACAACAACAGAATTAGCAATATCACTTTTAAGATTTTCGAAAGCATTAATTACGTTAAGAGGGAGAGGGTGTTTTATTTTCAACCAAAGGTCGTACTTTCTCAGAAAATTTTCCGAGCCATTTAAAATAGTGGGCAAACATACCCATTACTCGGCGCACGTCTTTAGCATTATTAGGAGGAGACATTTCGAGCAGTGGTTTTAACCTCTCAGGATCAGGCTTTAAAGAACCATTACTTATTCTATAACCTAGTAAATCTATAAATGACTTAGATGTAGAACTCTTATTTTCGTTAATATAAAGATTATATTTTTTTACGACATTTAAAATTTTTTGTCAACTTATCATCATTCTCCTTCTGATCGTGTCCACATATAGTGATATCGTCCACATAAATGAAAGTATCCTTTAAACCCTCTTTACGAATTATGTCATCGATTACTCTCTGAAAACAGGCTACGCCGTTTGTTACACCAAACGGGATTCTATTGAAATGAAACAGCTGGCCACAGGCTTCGAAAGCAGTGTATGGCCTATCCTCATTGATAGGGATCAAATGATAGGTGCTCTTAAGATCTGTTGTACTAAAGATACTATATTGTGCAATTTCGCCCACCATTTCATTTATATTAGGCAGAGGATAAGGGTCCAACTGCGTGTATCTATTTACTGTTTGAGAATAATCGATAACTAGGCGTTTTTTATGAGATTCATTGGCTACCACTAAAACTTGTGCCTGCCAAGAACTTCGACTGGGTTCGATAATGCCTTCCTTAAGAAGGCAATCTACTTCGGACGAAATAAAACTCATATCTGCCTGACAATATCGTGACTTATTGGCAATGGGTTTGCATTCAGGACTTAAATTATTAAATGAAGACGGAGGTTCCACCTCGGCTGTTGCAAGGTTACACACAGTTAAGGAAGGTTCTCTTTCCCCAAAAGGTATCTCAACTGATTCATGTCTAGACAAAAAATCATGGCCAAGAATAACATTAGTACGTAGATTAGGCAGAAGTGATAACAACATTTTTTATAGGTACGATCCTTGAATGTCAAATCTATACAACAAAACCCATGAACTTTAGTTACATGAGAAGTATTAGCCATTGACACTTGACTTTTACAAGGATATACCTTCCATTTGTTTTCTTTTACAATATTTATATCAATAAAATTTTCGGTACTACCTGTATCCACTAGCGCTTTCAAAGACAAACCACTAGCTAAAATAGTAAGAATTGCCTCTTTCAAAGAATGAGAAATAGAGCCTGATAGAGAAGCTAAAGTATTAATAGAAGCAGAAGCTTTTGAATTAGAGCGACAAACTCTGGCAAAACTTTAATACCACATTTATGACATAAACTGTCTCTTGCAGGACATTTAGCTCGCGGATGCACATTACTCCCACAAAAGAAACATTTACGAGACCTTGCTGCAGCAGTAGAAGACTCCTCGCAAAGAGTTTCATTAGCACCTTGTTTAGCCTCACATTTTTCTATTGTAATTGTTTCAGTTTCACAACTGTGATAGCGTGGGGTAGACACCCCAGTTAGGTTACTTAGGTTCTAGCAAACAATCTAAAGCACTTACCGGTGCGTTGAATTAGATATTCCTTTGGGAGCCTACCATTAGATTCCTGTGTCCCACAAACAGCCTACCTAACTCTCTCTTACATTACCAATTTAGAAGCTATAGACATTACCCCTAACTATAATTAAGTACGGACAACTTCCTACCCCATTTGTCACCTTAGAAACACCACCTAATTACACTCAGCACCAACGATTAGGTCAGATAGGAAAAAACATCTCTAGGCTAGCCCAAAACACTACGAACAGCCGCGTTGGTTCGTTTATGACTTCCTCTTGCCATTCAGTTTAGATTTAGTGATATTTCCCCTTTAGTGACTTTTAGACTATATACATATATATATATACACACACGTCACCTCAACAACTAACTGAATTTAGAGGAGCATTAGAACGTATATAAGTATCAGACTGAATCTGAGCCAACTCAAGGCTGCAAGCTTGATCAAAAGCGATCTGTAAACTGAGAGATTTGTTTTCAAGCAATCGTTGCCTAATGAAAGGAGTATTCAAACCGTTTATAAAATTATCTCTTATATATTCATCTCTGTATTGATCTGCAGAGACCGATTGAAAGTTACAGTCTTTACTCAGATGTTTTAATGCATTCATGTAATGGTCCAAACTCTCTCCCATCTCATGACGACGGGTGGCTAATAGGTGACGAGCAAACGTTTCATTTTTTGGTTTTATATAAAGTTCATTGAGTAATTTTATAGCATCTTCATAGGTAGTATAATCAATTATGTACTCATAGACTAAAGGAGATACATGGTTTACAAGCAAACTTAGCTTTTGAGTCTGAAGATCAGAAGGTAATGTAGCCAGAAAGTTCAGAAATGTCTTGAACCAGTGACTCCAGAGACGAGACGAACTTGAGGATGAGGGATCGGCATCAAATCTTTCCGGCTTCAGAAACTTGTCCATATCCTCTGATCTTGAAATTAAGTTGATTAAATTGAAATGAAACACTCTCCTTTTCTTAGGCTTTAATCAACTTAATTGAACAACATTCCTATTAATATAAATAACAATAATATAGTTATGGTACACAAAATATATATATATAATCAATGACGCAAGTTATAATAATAATAATACAGATATAGTAAACATAGGACATTTATGTGAATTGTTTATACTACAGATTAGGATTAATTACATCAAAGAAACTATCATTATCTTGATATAATAAAGTATCTCACATCTTATCAGTTTAATCGAATTGAATATAAACACAAATGATTTTACTAGGTATAACATTCTAATAAAGTCATCATAAACCTGCAAAATAATATTACACTCGGTAAGCTCAGTGCATCTTTTCTAAGCAACTCTCGTGAAGCCTACACAGCGTAACCGCAGCGACGTAATTAGGCTATACCTAAAGTGCTTTCAATACCGTTCAAACTAACTTTTTCTTTAAGACTGCAATAGGCCCAGTTCAAGTGTCATTCCAATACCTTAATCGTATACCATCCTGCTATTGTGTTCATTTATGTAATCCATAAATACTTTGCATCCGTTTATTTAGTGATTTATTTAAGCATTTCATTATTGACGGCCGAATTATGTAATCCATTCAGTGTACCAAAACGTACGTGCATAATTTCTATTATCATTAGTCTGCATCATTTATTCTATGTTCCATTTATGCATATCATTAGCCTACTTAAATGAAGGCCTAATCCATTTACAGTGTACCAAATTACGTGCATTCCTTCCAATCATTATTATGCTGCAGCATCTTGTTTGTTTCATGTTTCCTTGAAGCCTACCGTTTTATTCCTGTGTCCCACAACAGCCTACCTAACTCTCTCTTACATTACCAATTTAGAAGCTATAGACATTACCCCTAACTATACTTAAGTACGAACAACTTCCTACCCGATTTGTCACCTTAGATTCATCACCTAATTTTACTCAGCACCAAAGATTAGGTCAGATAGGAAAAAACATGTCTAGGCCAGACCAAAGCAATACGAACAGCCCGTTGGTTGTTTATGGCTTCGTCTTGCCATTCAGCTTAGATTTAGTGATATTTACTCTTTAGTGACTTTTAGACTATACATATATATACATACACGTCACCTCACTCCTCCCCTACAAGTTTAGTCTGTCAGGGGGATGAGGGACCCTAGACGACCTGCGGAGCGGGGTTGATGTAGTAGGATCAGGTGCAACCTGTATAGGCGGGCAAGTTGAACCATTTTCCGGAGGATCAGTTCTCTCTTCCGGAAGACTCTGGTCCTTCTGCACTTCCCGTTCCCATATCTGGTCCTGATGGCGTTTAATAGAACGACCATCTTCTAGTTGGCACTTGAAGGAAACAGGGCCCGTTCTCTCCTGCACAGTTGCAGGAACCCATTTTGGTCCAGCCCCATAGTTGCGAATCACAACTGGATCATTAGGTTTCGCTTCTAGAACTCTCCCTCTTTTAGTGTCGTGGTACAACTTCTGTTTTTCCTGATGGCGTAAAACTCGTTGTTGTAACATTTCGTTTGGACGTAACAAATCAAAAACTGAACGAATTCCCCGGCCAATCAGAAGTTTAGAGGGAGACACCCCTGTCGTGGTGTGTGGTGTTATTCGATATTTAAACAAAAATTTATCCAACACCACTTGCATTTCCTCCCCACGAGAATGACGCAAGGCCGACTTGAAAGTACGGACCATGTTTTCCGCGAGACCGTTAGTAGATGGGTGGAAAACACTAGACCGGACATGTCTAATGCCATTTAGGTGGATGAAGGAACGAAATTCCTCACTGGTAAAACAAGTACCATTGTCGGAAACCAGGACTACGGGTAAACCCCATCGAGCGAAAACTGAACGGAGTAAGCGAATAGTAACACCCGAAGTCGTGGAAGTGGTTGGAAAAATTTCCACCCACTTAGAGTAGGCGTCCACCATGACTAGGAAATAAGTATTATTTATAGGACCTGCATAGTCAACATGGATCCTATGCCACGGTATAGTAGGCCATTCCCAAGGATGAAGTGGACTTTTCCTTGGGAGATCTCTGTTCTCTAGGCAGCTTTGACAGGAACGAACCAATGATTCGAGTTCTCCATCTAAACCAGGCCACCAGAAATAAGCTCTCGCCAGCTCTTTCATTTTTGTTGCGCCCATGTGTTCAGCGTGAAGTTCCTTCACTAAATTCGACCTGCCTTTATTTGGAATAATCACTCTGTGGCCCCATAAGAGACAGCCATTTTGAATAGAGAGGCCAGACTGACGCTGAATAAAAGGCTGTAATTCACTCTCAACCTTAGTAGGCCAACCAACTGAGCAGAAATGGATGACCCTAGACAGAATAGGGTCTGATTTTGTCCACTGCTCTATTTGTACTGCAGATACTGGAGTGGATTCCAAAAACTCCACCAAGTGAACCCATTCTGTAGGTATAGGTACACAATCATTTGGATTTTCTAAGGGCAACCTACTTAGCGCATCAGCCGTACCTAGAAGTTTACCTGACCGATGTACTAAGTCAAATTTATAGGCTTGTAGAATCAGTGCCCATCGTTGAATCCTACCTGAGGCCATAACTGGAATATTTTTATTAGGTGAAAATAAACCTAAAAGAGGCTTATGGTCAGTAATTAGTTTAAATTCATGACCCCATAGATAGAAATGAATTTTTTTACTGCAAATACTAAGGCTAATGCTTCACGTTCCACTTGTGCATATCGTCTTTCCGTCTCAGTTAGTGTTCTAGAAGCAAAACAGATAGGCCTATCTACACCATCAATGTGGTGAGATAACACTGCCCCAATTCCATAAGAACTGCTGTCTGCTGAAACTACGAGAGGAAGTTTAGGATCATAATGCACTAGGAGAGTGGACTTTAGTAGTACGTCCTTGGAAGCCTCAAATGCTTCCTTTTGAGTTTTCTCCCATCTCCACTGTTCCCCAGATCGTAATAGCTTATTTAGGGGTTCAAGGAAAGTCGATGCATTAGGCAAAAATTTCCTATAAAAGTTTAGGAGACCTAAATAAGCTTGTAACTGTGTGATTTTTGTGGAGGTGGTGCCTTTTCTATTGCTTCTAGTTTATCCACCGTTGGATGAATGCCTGAGGCATCTATGCGGAACCCTAAATATGAAACCTCGTTAGTGACCCATGAACACTTTTCTCTCTTTAGCTTAAGTCCAGCATCCCGGAGTTTTTAGAACCGTGGTTAATCTAGTTAGGTGTTCTTTTTTAGTCGAACCTGAAATGAGGACATCATCTAGAAAGCAAAGTACCCCTGGAATGTGACCTAGAACTTGGTCCATTGTCCTCTGAAAAATACCTGGAGCCGATGCTATTCCATAGCATAGCCTATTGTACTTATATAGGCCTCGGTGCGTATTTATGATAGTTAATTCTTTAGAGTTTTCATCTAAACTTAGTTGAGCATAGGCTTGGGACATATCGAGTTTTGTGAAATATTTTCCCCCAGCAAGAGAGCTAAATAATTCATCAGGCTTGGGTATAGGATAGCAATCTAGAAGGACGGCTCTATTTGCTGTTAAACGGTAATCCCCGCATAACCGCACGGACTTGTCCGGTTTTAGTACAGGAACTACTGGGGCAGCCCACTTAGCGTGTGTGACTGGTTCAATAATTTTATCTTTTAGCAGCCTGTCAATTTCTAAATCTACCTTCTCCCGCAGTGCATGCGCAATTGAACGAGCCTTACAAAATTTCGGAGTTACATTAGGATCTACTTCTATGCAGACCTGATGGCCTTTTAGGTTGCCTACTTCAGGCCCAAAAATAGAAGAAAACTCCCTTAACAATGAGTCTATGTCAGATGGATATGAAAGTGTATGCACATCTGCCTGACCCCTTGGCAAGATTTTGTCAATTGGCATTTCCAAAGCATCAATCCAATCACGGCCTAGTAGAGTAGGCCCTTGCTCATCCACCACTAAAAGGGTTAAGGGATGAGACAAAGTTTTCTGGTTAAGTGTAACTGTGACGTATGCTTCTCCACAAATAGGTATTTGTATGTCACCGTACTTCTTCAAAATCGTTTTAGATGCATGTAGTTTAGGTGTGTTTTTGAAAATCTTATCAAAAACTACCTTGGACATGACCGTCCGGGCAGCACCCGTATCCAATTCTAGAGGAACTGTAATTCCATCTAGGCCTACCTCTACAATATATGGGCCTGTATTTTCCCCACTTTGCTGCTCATAGAATAGGTACTCCACTCCAATGTTCGAAGTATTTCCCTTTTGAGGATTTATACTAGAAATGTTAAAATTAGAATTTTCACCCTTTGTTTTCTTTGAAAAACACACTTTAGCTATGTGGCCTATTTTACTACAGTTTCGGCAAACTGCTTCTTTAAAAGGGCAATCTTTCTTCCAATGGTGTTTTCCACACCCTGTACATGGCTTGGAAGGCTTAGTAGAATTAGTAGGCTTAGTCGTATTCGCCTCATACCTTTTATTTGCCTGTCTAGTAGGCTCGTTAGGTCTGCCAGGCCTAGAAGATTTAAAGCTATTTACGTGTTGGGCTTTACTACTATGATTTCCAAAAGCTCTAACATCTTTAGCAGCTGCTTCTCTAGCCGTAGCTATTTCTACAGCCTGACTAAAAGTTAGGTCCTGTATGGCTAATAGGGCTCTCTGGGTAGACTCCTCTTTGAGACCCATTACAAACCTATCTCTTAGCATTTCATCTAATTTGTCCCCAAATTTACACGTACGGCTATGGCTTTTTATTCCTGCAACAAACTCTGCAATGCTTTCATTTCCCGTCTGATGCCTTGAATAAAATTTGAAACGTTCATAGATGAGAACTACTCGGGGTTTGTAGTGATCGGTTAGGGCCTGTACCAATTCCTTATAGGTGCAAGTTTCCGGTGCTTTAGGAGAAACTAGGTCCATAACTAAACCAAACGTTTTAGGGCCTATTATAGTTAAAAAGGTAGGTACCTTCTTAGCATCCGGAATGGAATTTGCCTCGAAAAACAACCTCACCCTAGTGGCATAAGCTTCGAAGTCCTCCCCATTGTCTTCGTAGGGGCTTATATGGCCAATCACCGACATGCTAGAGCAAAACCGAATTAGACCAACTCACGTGAAGTAGGTTAGGTTAGGTTTAAATTTGGTCTAGTTACTGAATAGTGAATTTTATTAGAGTTAGGGCTGAATAGTGAATTGTATTAGAGTTAGGGCTGAGTAAGAATTAGTTTTAGAGTTAGGGCTGAGTAGGAATTAGTTTTAGAGTTAGGGCTGAGTAAGAATTAGTTTTAGAATTAGGGCGGCGGGACCTACGCTATAGTACGGTAGCTTCCCCACACAAACAAACCAAATCGGACGACCCACTAGTCTGCATCCAATTTTCCAAACAACCACTTGAACCCAATAAGCCAAATTAACCCAATAAGCCAAATTAACCCAATGAGCCAAATTTAACCCAATGAACAAAATTTAACCAAATGAGCCAAATCCCATCCTCGTCGCCAAATGTGATAGCGTGGGGTAGACACCCCAGTTAGGTTACTTAGGTTCTAGCAAACAATCAAAAGCACTTACCGGTGCGTTGAATTAGGTATTCCTTGAAGCCTACCGTTTTATTCCTGTGTCCCACAACAGCCTACCTAACTCTCTCTTACATTACCAATTTAGAAGCTATAGACATTACCCCTAACTATACTTAAGTACGAACAACTTCCTACCCGATTTGTCACCTTAGATTCATCACCTAATTTTACTCAGCACCAAAGATTAGGTCAGATAGGAAAAAACATGTCTAGGCCAGACCAAAGCAATACGAACAGCCCGTTGGTTGTTTATGGCTTCGTCTTGCCATTCAGCTGAGATTTAGTGATATTTACTCTTTAGTGACTTTTAGACTATATACATATATATACATACACGTCACCTCAGCCTACCTAAATGAAGGCCTAATCCATTTACAGTATACCAACTTACGCGCATTTCTTCCAATCATTATTAGGCTGCAGCTCTAGTCTATGGTCCATTTTTGCATACCATTAGCCTACCATATAACCATTCACGTATATGCTAATCTTCTGTCATATTTAGCATAATATAAATGCCGTTATATAATTGTTAATCACTGTAAATACCTTCATTGCCATGTTAATCACTGTGAACAAATAAATTATTTATTAAACACAAAACCATAAGGTAACTTTTCTAACCTTACCAATATTATTTGCTTGGGTGTAATCCAAGCTGGTGACCTCGAATCAATTCGTATCACTCAGAAGTAATTATAATAGGCCTACTCCATTAGCCACCTTCAAACCGGTGATACCGTAGGACATCATAAATTATTGACCCAGCCTGTCATTAACAATCAATCATTCATCAATTAATCATTAGCACTAAATTAATCAGCATCACCTCACCCGGCTAATACTAGACCCACTATATTCATAACTAATGGGCTCTATAAACTCTATCCAATTGTGAGTGCCAAATTATAGCTACACCTTCCTTCCTATTCTGTCTGCCCACAATGCAATGATAACTTCATTATCATCACTGGGTGAGTTAGCTATCCTCCTGTAGTTAGCTAAGTTAACCCTTGACTACTATCATTATTTCCCATGATAAAATAAACAAATGTACTCAGGGTCAGAATTGACCCAACGATAGTAGCTGAGGGTTAATATTGTTTAAATTTTTGCCCTATTGTTTAGGGGCGTCGATTGCTCTAAAATAGTGAGGGGGACACTTCGCCTCAAACAGCGGATCAAATAATACTCTGAGTAGCTGTTGCATGTAATATATCAATGTCGTAATTTACCATTCACCCGTTTTTCATATTTTTCTCAGCATGGTGAAAAAACTCAATTGCATTTAATCATTTTATGTCTTTCTTTATTTGAACATTTTTTTTTTGCAGAAATAAGAAATGCAATACAAACTATTTATAATATTTAACCTTTCATGTAACATACTATCACACACAGTGGTGTAGTGCTGTGGGAACGCGTGGGAACGGCGTTCCCTTACTTTTTTTGGTAGACGGAACGGCGTTCCCTCACTATTTCAAATAAATCCGAACTTACAAATCTCTAACGTCATGAAATTTTAATTCCCACCCCTAGAAGAAATATGAGAAAGAATCATTAACTGTTTCATTTCGTTTAGCTTCGACTGAGGCAATGCTAGCCTATAAGGATCTGGTGAAACAGTCACCACGGCGTACCAGTTGTTAACTTTTTTTTAGTTAATCATTCCAGTTGTTAGCTATTTTTATTGATCGTACTGGATGTCGTATATCTAATGACACTGGAAATACTGCATCTTCAACCTTGGAATATATCCTAATATCCAGTGCATATGACCTCAACATATTCCTGAAATTGGTCAGATTTCAAAAGATTTCCCGGGGAGCTTACAGTGCCCCCGGACCCCCAGCTGTATGGGCTCGCCGCGCTCGCCATTGTCTCCCCCGCATCTGAGTAACACTTTCAAAATGCGTTCCCTCACTTCTTTATTTAGCACTACACCACTGATCACACATATGCTTCGATATATGACATATGGTTATTTTTCTATAGACAAATTTCGCCAGCCCAAATTATTATAATTTCTACCAAGAACACACAAATGCTACGTGCAATTATTAAAATGCAAATTGACTGCTAAATTCCATGATAAATATACACTGGTGTTCATGACAATAATTTATAATATTGCTATTACATTTGCATATGCATATAATACGATATATAACGTCTTATTAGGTGCCATTAATAGTTAGCATTTATAGCAATTCATCCACGAAAGTAGGGGGGGGGGAACATGTCCCCTGCGTCCCTCCCGCAATCGACGCCCATGTTCTTTTTTTGGGAGCCAAGTTTCCTAAAAGCAAGAAATGTAGCGTTCAGATAAATGTTTGTTGATATTACTATCAGCACTTATTTCGAGACCTCTACAGTTATAGCTACTAACATTGAGTCTATGAAACTGGGCCATGTTTCTTATACACTATCACAGTGACGTGCACAGACTTTCAGAAGGGCAGGGGCTCAGTTGAAAAAAGGGCACTCCCCTAACATTTAAAAAAATGAAATTCGCAATGCCATATAGGCTATATATATGTATACACACACAAAGAAAAATTTTAAAATTGTATGTGGTAAATATTCTTAAATTCCATTAAATTCAATGCATTATTTTTGTATATAAAGCTGATTAAAGAAAATAAATGAAAATTTGTTGTAAAAAGGCATGTTTTTATTGCAAGATTGCATCGTTTTATTGCATCGTTTTATAATAAATAATCTAGGTATTTTTATTCACTTTTAATGAAAATTGTATTGTTTTTAAAAATCAATTTCATATTAAAAATGAAAAGGTTATGATATGTTGTTCAATAAATCATTTATTAATTTAATGAAATTCATGCCAGTACTAAAACCCAAAATCCATCGTTTGACACACTGGTGTACTGATGGGCCTAGCCTAGTAGGGGACGTGGACGTTTTTACCAACTTTACGAGTAATGTCATACAATATTTTTTGGAGTAATGTCACACTGCTTTGGATTCCAACTTACCATAATTATCAGTGAGAAATCACTAGTTAGCTTAGGTTAACGTAAAATAAACAAACAGTAAACAATACACCCACATACCCGAGAGACACAATCAACAGTGAACAGCTGCAGTCAGTGTTACCACTAGGGACGCCCTCCCTGACTGACAAAATAATAGTAACGGTATGTTAAGTTTATTATTCTAATTATGGAAAAACTATACGCACTCACAACATGGTATCATATGTGGTACATTTATTTCATAATTAAATATAAATTATTAATTAATTGAATTAAATATCTATACAAAATTGCCTCGGGATTGGCGACATAGCCTATTGGGAATGAAATAATTGAATTGCCATACGTACAAAGAACCTGTATGTATGAATCAGCCTCACATAGCAACAAGAAAACCCAATTTATTGTTTAGTCTACCAAAGGAGTAGCCCAAACAAAAATTTTGCTAGTTCGGCAAATAATACACCAGAACCAAGGAACGGCTCTCAGGGCTGTTTATGTTACAGCGAAGCTTTAAACTGGGAGGATGTCTTTGTCCCCCCTCTAGTTCTGAGTGAATTCCTTATAATTTAAAACCTAATGACTAAAAAAGGATAGGCCTATTCCTTCAGGGGTTTATATAGTGACTGCCTATATTAATTACCTTAAGTAAATTCGCCGCGTAACTCCATCGTGGCGGCCCTACACCGAAAATGATCGTAACGCCCTACATCGAAACAAACAAAGACCCAACAAAAATAAGGTGAGGCAAATTATTTTCATTCTAGTATACTGTACGTCGCGCAAATCCCGACGCTAGAATTACCGTAATCACTTAAATATAAAAAGGTCCTTTAAACACCTACATATTCATAACTCTCTAACGAAAAAGCATAGGGCTTTTGTCGGTAACCCTCCACTGAAATCTGCTGGAAATTTTCAGCGGATGAGGGCACAGGCAATCAACCCATAGCCCTATATAGTTTTTTCATATGGTGGCCCTGTGAAGGGGAACTAACCCCTCTAAAATTTACACTGACACACGTAGTGGCTAGGCTTAACTCAGTAGGCCTAACCCTAATTTCAACCATAACCCCACTATAGTTTTTTCATATAGTGGCCTAAAACTGGGAACCGATTCCTTTACCTTTACACTAATCGAAAACAAAGGCTTGTTCATTTAACAGGCATAACTTATTTTAGGTCCTAAAAATAATAGGCCCGCAACATTAAGCCTATTTAATAGGTCCTACTCTTCAAATTCAAAACTAAGCCTTGTTAATTTAACAGGCTTAACTCATTTGAGGTCCTATAAAATAATAGGCCCAAACATAAGCCTACTTGGTAGGCCCAACAAATAGGCCTATTTAGTAGGCCCACCTAACTTTACCTTACATAATGGGCCTACCTCTTAAAGTAGGCCTTACTCTTTACACTCAAGGCCTATCCTAACTAAAAACACTAAATTTATAATTGAGCCTGTGGTGTAGGTTATAAAATTTATTTCAGCAATTTAACTTACTCATAAGACTCATTAACATCACAAAATTCGACTCAAACCTGTAACATCACAAAATTCGACTCGAACTGTAACATCACAAAATTCGACTCAGAACTGTAACATCACAAAATTCGACTCGAACTGTAACATCACAAAATTCGACTCGAACTGTAACATCACAAAATTCGACTCGAACTGTAACATCACAAAGACCTAAAGCAATTGCACGAATTCAAACCTACACCCACCTAACACCTATTCGTGACCCTATTCCAACTTATTACCTATTCGAAGTCCTATTTGACATATAGGCCCAACCTATTACCTATTCGAAGTCCTATTTGACATATAGGCCCAACCTATTCGAAGTCCTATTTGACATATAGGCCCAACCTATTCCAATTCCTATTTGACCAATATAGGCCCAAACCTATTCCAATTCCTATTTGACATATAGGCATAAAACAGACAAGGCTTGATATAAGGGTCTCAAATGCAACGTTTGAGGGTCTTTACTCAGCCAAATTGATTAACCTAACCCAAAACCAAAAAATAAAACCCTATAACAAAATACTGTACACATTTACACACACATACGTACGGTACAGTATATAAATATATACATACGACTTCAAACATCCAATTCTTCTTTTTAAAGGAAGAATCACAACAGATTTCATCAACAAACACACACACACACACACGTACGGTACAGTATATAAATATATACATACAACTTCAAACATCCAATTCTTCTTTTAAAAGAAGAAACACAACAGATTTCATTAACAGACACATACATTCCTTGCAAACAGATTGGATTCCTTCAAAACCCCAAACCTTCCAGACCTACCTGTAGGATATACAACATTTACTCATTCATAACTACGGGTATTAATTTCATTGGAGTGGTGAATCCAAGTTTTGAAGACCAACTGGATTCGGAGGAATGATACACATACACACACACACACACACACACTACTCTTTCAATGTGTCTCAAACACAACAACCTGTCTAAACATAACCAAGGATCGGAGAGTAAAAGCTTTTATTGCTGCGCTCTGATTCTGTGCACATAATTTTGTGCCAAAAATTATATGGTTAGACAGTGACACGTACAAACAAACTAACTACTCTACTCCAAAGGGCCTTGGCCTACCCTTGGCCATAGCCCAACAAATTCATTAAAGGGCTGATGGCCTACCCTTGGCCATAGCCCAACAAATCATCAAAGGGCTGATGGCCTACCCTTGGCCATAGCCCAACAAATTCATCAAAGGGCTGATGGCCTACCTTGGCCATAGCCCAACAAATTCATCAAAGGGTTGATGGCCTACCCTTGGCCATAGCCCAACAAATTCATCAAAGGGTTGATGGCCTACCTTGGCCATAGCCCAACAAATTCATCAAAGGGCTGATGGCCTACCCTTGGCCATAGCCCAACAAATTCATCAAAGGGCTGATGGCCTACCCTTGGCCATAGCCCAACAAATTCATCAAAGGGCTGATGGCCTACCTTGGCCATAGCCCAACAAATTCATCAAAGGGCTTGGCCTACCTTGGCCATAGCCCAACAAATTCATCAAAGGGCTGATGGCCTACCTTGGCCATAGCCCAACAAATTCATCAAAGGCTGATGGCCTACCCTTGGCCATAGCCCAACAAATTCATCAAAGGGCTGATGGCCTACCCTTGGCCATAGCCCAACAAATTCATCAAAGGGCTGATGGCCTACCCTTGGCCATAGCCCAACAAATCATCAAAGGGCTTGGCCTACCTTGGCCATAGCCCAACAAATTCATCAAAGGGCTTGGCCTACCTTGGCCATAGCCCAACAAATTCATCAAAGGGCTGATGGCCTACCTTGGCCATAGCCCAACAAATTCATCAAAGGGCTTGGCCTACCTTGGCCATAGCCCAACAAATTCATCAAAGGGCTGATGGCCTACCTTGGCCATAGCCCAACAAATTCATCAAAGGCTGATGGCCTACCCTTGGCCATAGCCCAACAAATCATCAAAGGGCTTGGCCTACCTTGGCCATAGCCCAACAAATTCATCAAAGGGCTGATGGCCTACCCTTGGCCATAGCCCAACAAATTCATCAAGGGCTGATGGCCTACCCTTGGCCATAGCCCAACAAATCATCAAAGGGCCTTGGCCTACCTTGGCCATAGCCCAACAAATTCATCAAAGGGCTGATGGCCTACCTTGGCCATAGCCCAACAATTCATCAAGGCTGATGGCCTACCTTGGCCATAGCCCAACAAATCATCAAAGGGCCTTGGCCTACCTTGGCCATAGCCCAACAAATTCATCAAAGGGCTGATGGCCTACCCTTGGCCATAGCCCAACATATTCATCAAGGGCTGATGGTCTCACTTGGCCATAGCCCAACATAACAATTGGTCTTGTGGCCTACCTTGGCCAGAGACCAAACAACAAGGGTCTTGTGGCCTCCTTTGGCCAGAGACCAAACAAAAAGGGTCTTGTGGCCTCCCTTGGCCATAGGCCAAACAACACAAAAACAGTACAGGATTCAAAGCCCCAAGCCCTCCAGATCTACTGTGGAGGAGTAAATTTACTCCACTAAAACTACGGGTATTGACTAGTCTGAAGTGGTAGGAGGTTTGAATACAGTACAAACTCTTTCTAATTCTCCTAAATTAAATGAACAAATAACAAAAGACAACAATGGGAACATTGAACCAAACAATTACACGAAAACACTTGGAATGCTTTGGTTTTTAAAACAGAATTCTGAACACGATGACACTCTTTGCACAAAGAGTTATAACTTAAATCCAAATGCTGATACAAAAAGACAAGTGCTTTCAGAATCATCCAAAATTTTCGACCCCATTGGATTATATTTACCAGCAACCATAAGATCCAAAACCCTTTTGCAAGACTTATGGAAAAAGAAAATTGATTGGGATGAACCACTTTCAGTGGAAGACCAACTTCATTGGAAAAAATTAGCCACAGACTTGAACAAAGTTCAAGACATCTACGTACCAAGATGTGCTGGCTACAGATTGAAATCGCAAACACTACACATTTTTACAGATGCCAGCACACAAGCTATGGGTGTTGTGCCTATTTAACAAGTGAAAATGAAAGTAACTTGGTTTATTCAAAGGCAAAAGTGGCACCCTTAAACCAAAAAAAACTGTACCACAACTTGAATTATTAGCTGTCTCATTGGGAGTTAAAACAGCAAACTTTCTTTCACAAGTGTATAAAGAAGTTGACATAACAAACATTTACTTAAGACAGACAGTCAAATTTGTCTAACATGGGTGACCAACACAGAAACAACTTCTTGCAAAAACATATTTGTGAAAAACAGACTAACAGAAATCAAAACTGCAAACACAAACCTTGGTATCAAATTTAGGTACATAAAAACAAAAGAGAATCCTGCAGACTTTTTGACAAGAGGGCTCTCTTACAAGCTGTTGAAAACAAATAAAATCTGGTATGAAGGGCCCGAATGGCTAACATGTGAGGATCTTTGGCCAGCCAAAGTAGTTAACCTCACACTCAACTCTACAACAACTGAAAAGATCACTGAGGACAAACCTATATTTGACTATCACCTTTATTCAGACCTAAACAAACTCTTGAGAATTACAGTCTATTGCTGCAAGTTTGTCAATAGCTACCTTCTCAAACACTGTCCTCAGAAAGCCTTTTCTAACTTAACAGAAACTGCAACAAAATACTGGCTCAAACAGATACAAGCTTCAGAATTTGACAAGGAGTTGAAGTATCTTAGGTCCAGTAGCACATTAAACAAAGGTATTCCTTCACTTGTCATGGATCTAAATCTGTACCTGGATACAGAGGGTCTGATAAGGTGTAAAGGAAGGCTTAACAAGTCAACTTTGACTTACAACTCTAAGCACCCAATTCTTCTTCCAAGGAGAAATCACTTCACAAAACTCATCATCAGGGATACCCACAACAAAATACACCACATGGGAGTCCCACAAACCCTGACAGAGCTGAGAAAAATTACTGGCTACCAAAGGGTAGAACTGAAACAAAGAAAATTTAAACACATGCATTCCTTGTAAACGTATCCATTCACGACCCTTTAAGACCCCAAGCCCTCCAGACCTACCTGTGGAACGAGTAACATTTACTCGGCCATTTGAAACCACGGGTATTGACTACACTGGAGCGGTAAATGTGAGTTTTGGAGACAAAATGGATTCAAAGGAATACAAAGTGTACATTGTACTCTTCACCTGTGCTGCCACACGTGCCATATGTCTAGACATAGTAGAAGATCTGACAGCAGAAGCTTTTATTGCTGCTTTCAGACGATTTTGTGCACACAATTCTGTACCCAAAACTATATGGTCAGACAATGCCACATACTTCAAATCTGGTGAAAGAATTATTCATCAGATTTGTGACAGTGAAACAGTACAAACTCATTTAACCAAACACAACATAACCTGGAAGTACATTCCTGTTAATACACCATGGTATGGTTCAATTTGGGAAAGAAACATACAAACTGTAAAGAACTGCCTTAAAAAGACTATTGGGACAAAACATCTACAACTTTTTGAACTCATGACTATTCTGTCAGAAATTGAAAATGTTGTCAACAACAGACCATTAACTTATGTGGGAGATGGTATTAATGAGCCAGAACCTCTCACACCAAACCACCTAATTAAGGGAGAAACAGTAAACATGTTACCAGAATCTGAACATAACAGTACAGAGGATCCAGATTGGGAAATAGGACACAAAGAACTCAACACAAAATACCAACATTTGACACAAATCAAGACTCAATTTATAACAAAATGGAGAGAAGAATACTTAACAAGTCTTAGAGAAAGACATAAACAATTAACAAAACAAAGTTGGAATGATTCAGTCAAAATTGGGGACATTGTGTTGATACATGACAAGACACCAAGACAACATTGGTCAATGGGAAAAGTCTTGGAACTCAAAACTGGTGAAGACGAAGTTACCAGGGTTGTAAAACTGAAAACAGCAACTGGTGAACCACCAGAGATATCACATTACTATATCCTTTGGAGTGTGGGGCTAAATTAGAACCATTACCCCAAAGGATGGATCAGGATACTATTGGGGAGGAATCTCTCAATGTGCCTGATGTAACTCAGACTAAACCAGACAGGCCTCAAAGAAAGACTGCTTTGAAAGCCAGAAAACTTTTACAAGAAAAAATTAAGACTGGTGACTTATAAAACTTACACAAACTGAGCAAAGTTAAAATGCTTAATAACTTTACTTTAATCCCATAAATTTCCTATACCTAAAGGGAGTCAAACTGATTGACATAACTTTAACTAAACTTGAGAAGTTGGCCTCTTGAACTTTCATATTTGAATAGGTCTTGAGTAACCTCTCTCTCCTAAATTTCTACTTCATTCTTTTCAATCCATTTCACATGGTTTAAAACACAGTTTATCAAAAAATTTGATCTATAACATACAAATTTTTCTCCGGCCCCCCCCAGTATATGGAAAAACTATACGCACTCACAACATGGTATCATATGTGGTACATTTATTTCATAATTAAATATAAATTATTAATTAATTGAATTAAATATCTATACAAAATTGCCTCGGGATTGGCGACATAGCCTATTGGGAATGAAATAATTGAATTGCCATACGTACAAAGAACCTGTATGTATGAATCAGCCTCACATAGCAACAAGAAAACCCAATTTATTGTTTAGTCTACCAAAGGAGTAGCCAACAAAAATTTGCTAGTTCGGCAAATAATACACCAGAACCAAGGAACGGCTCTCAGGGCTGTTTATGTTACAGCGAAGCTTTAAACTGGGAGGATGTCTTTGTCCCCCTCTAGTTCTGAGTGAATTCCTTATAATTTAAAACCTAATGACTAAAAAAGGATAGGCCTATTCCTTCAGGGGTTTATATAGTGACTGCCTATATTAATTACCTTAAGTAAATTCGCCGCGTAACTCCATCGTGGCGGCCCTACACCGAAATGATCGTAACGCCCTACATCGAAGCAAACAAAGACCCAACAAAAATAAGGTGAGGCAAATTATTTTCATTCTAGTATACTGTACGTCGCGCAAATCCCGACGCTAGAATTACCGTAATCACTTAAATATAAAAAGGTCCTTTAAACACCTACATATTCATAACTCTCTAACGAAAAAGCATAGGGCTTTTGTCGGTAACCCTCCACTGAAATCTGCTGGAAATTTTCAGCGGATGAGGGCACAGGCAATCAACCCATAGCCCTATATAGTTTTTTCATACTAATAAAAAAATCATAGATCAAAGTAATTCCAGTTTTGAAAATCTGTTGAAGTAGCAGTAACTAAATAAAAATATAACTAATTAATTCAAATTTATGTCGAATCAATATATTTATGAATTTTGACTAAAAGGGCACTTTTGATATGAAGAAGAAAAAGGGCAGGGGCTCAAGCCCCCCAAGCCCCCCACTATTCTCGCTGGGTGTCTCCATGGAATTGTGTGGTGGAGTCTGCTTCCCCCACATTTTTGTGGATTGTATTTTTCCCTGAAGTTCATGTTATATCAACTACAGTAGATTCCTTTAAGCCAGATTTTTGGCCCTATAAATACAGAAGGAGTTCTCACCTTCTGCCTTAATATAGAAAGAGCTGTAGGTAAAATCAGCACATTATTTCAGATTGCAGGAGCCCTTGCGGTGATCAGCTGATTAGCCTGATCCCATAATCCGCGTTGTTGTCATTTTCTGTATGCTACAGGGTCTCTTGATGGTTTCAGCTTTGATATAGAATTAGCATGGATTTAGTGAGAAACGTCACTATTGGAGGTAAAAACTTTGTTGTGGTAACGTGTTGAATGGCAACATTAACATTTTGAGGGTTTTTTTGAAATATAAGAAACTGCTTCATTTCTGTAGTAGTTGCTTATTTGGGATCTTTGTTTAGGTGTTTAGTTTTCAAGTTATTTCCAAAAGTGAAAAGTTGTTCTGCCAGCAAGCTTAAATGCATTTCCTGATAACATTGGGCAAGCGAGCAGGACCAGAATGTTTATTATTATTATTATTAGGGCTACATTGTAGCCAATGTCATAACACCGCTTCCTGATCAGCGAAATTAAGCGACATTGGGTCTGAGAAGCAGTTGGATGGGAGACCGTCCTCCGCACTCAGATTATATAGCGACCCGTGGTTCGGATCCCACGTAAAGCTGTTGGTCCCCTCCGTCATATGACCTTAGATGTTGCGAAGGAGGTTAAACAACCCCAATAAAGAAATAAAGAGTTGATGGTGATAAGTGCAAGGTTATGCATATTGGGCCAAAAAATCCAGAATTTGAATACAATATGAATGGAATTTGGATTAAAAATGATGATAAAGAGAAAGACTTAGGTGTCACTGTGACTAATGAACTTAAACCCTCAAATCACTGTATGGAAATCAGAAATAAAGCAAATGCTAGACTCAATCTCATGCAGACACACATTGAATACAAATCACCCAATATTATAAAGCAACTATACATTTCATATGTGAGACCACTCCTCGAATACTGTATTCAATTTAATAGTCCTTATTTGATAGGCTGACCATATTTCCTTGAGACAAAAACGGGACATTGGGATGGCAAAAAAGGGACGGGGGTTATGTAATATTCTGTATTCATGAAAAAGTAAGTACATAAACCGGGACAAAATTGATATTTTTATTAAAACGACGGGACGGCCAGGAAATATAAAACAAACGGTACTGTCCCGTTCAAAACGGTACGTATGGTCAGCCTATTATTTGATAAAAGATATTGAAAAACTGGAAAAAGTACAGAAACGAGCAACAAGAATGATCCCATCTCTAAGACAATTGACATATAAGGAAAGACTGGCGTATCTAAACATGTTCTCATTAAAAAGGAGGAAGTTAAGGGGTGATATGATAGAGGTGTATAAAATGATAAAAGGGTTGGATAAGATAGATTTTGATTCTTTTTTTCATTAAAGATCACAATAACTAGACTAGAGGTCATAGTATGAAATTGTTTAAGCCAAGATGTAGAACAAATTTAAGAAAACAGTTTTACAAACAGAGTAATTAAATTTTGGAACAGTCTGACAGAAGAAGTGGTGACTTCAGATACACTTGATTCTTTCAAAAGAAGGTTGGATAGTTTGATGTCTGCAAGGGACATCTGGTGATAGTGTTTAAGCCCATTTTTATTGCATGAATGGTACTAGTTTATTTCATATATATTATGTGCATTTAGGTGATAGATCCCACAGCTCAACACAAGTGTTGTGGGATATAGGGAGGCAGCATCTTGGGTTAGGGGATACTCTGTCCTTACACACCCCATTTAAAGAGATTCCTCTGCTGAGTGAGCAGTGCCCCCCATAGTACTGTGAGGTAATGAAAAACTCATGATCTTCGCTTCCCCCACAAACACCTTTAAATGGGAGACCCAAAATGGGTGCGCACACATTTCTACATTACTGTAGAGTCTTTACAGTCACACCTACACTTTTCCTCCTAAGTATATATATTGTAATGTATATGGTTGTAAATTGTGACTTGGTCCGCAATTGATATGGACTGTGACTTATTTTTGGTTGGCAAAGTACTGATATTGATGGGTACCATAATGAAATTGACTGGATTCTTTGGATCTGATATATTTGTATGTCACTTATAAATAGATAGTATAGAGTGTAACATATTTGTGGATAGTAGCCTATTATGACTTTGATCCTCTGGATCCAGAGATTCTATCTTTAGTTTTAAATTGATAATTACCATAATTAGTTTTGTAAGAATTGGTTGTTGCCAATGTACAGGCAGTTTTTACATAGTGGAGCCACCTCGATGGGCCAAAGTGGCCCCTGGTGTGCCCACTATAAAAATTTCGGTAAATATTTACATTAGGGTTTCTACCCAATTTTGACGCCAAAATACATTTTCCTAGTAGTGTATGATGTGCTTTGTTCAACTCTGGCCTTCATTTTATGCGGAAATGAACCAATCAAACGTTATGAGACTTCAAAGTTTTAACATATTTTGGTTCATTTCCCCATAAAATGAAGGCCAGATTTTAACATTACACATCAAATACTACTAGAAAAATGCATTCCAGTGTCCAAATTGCTAGAGAACCTAACCTAACCTAACTTAACTTACCTAACCTAACCCTAATATCAAAGGATTCATCGTAGGAACACTCAGATCCACACACTCTACATTTAAAAGACGACTGTAACGCACCATGTTTAACAAAAATCTCTACAGCAGAATTATCAATATTGTTAATATCTATAATTACATCTTCGAAATACATTTCATATCCTTCACACGCCATATTGGAAAACCAACTAATGAAGAAAATGGAAAACACTAGCCGCATACCTCATTTTTTGTAGCCAAATATGATTTTTCCACCCAAGTAGATACACTTATGATGATGTCATTCAAAAAATTATGACCAAAATGGAGTTAAGAAAATAACTTCTTTAAAAGTCTATAACATTATAAATACGCAATTGCGCAAATAATAACATATACCATTAGACTCCTAAAGTTATGCTGAAATGTTTGATAATAGCCAGTATTGTCAACTTGGTGGAGACCTTAATATAAATAATTTCCAAAATTTCTTATGTTCTTAGTATGTTTGGTTTATCGAAGTTATGCAAGTCATTAGCTATTTACATTTACATCTCATTTGGAAAACATGAAGGCACTGAGGCCAATTGAGGTTATTCAAGTCATGAGCTATATTTTATAATAATAAAATCTTACAAAATGTCAATTTTAAGTTGGCTAAGTAGCATACAACAATTTATTACTACCAAAGTAGCTTACATAGCTTAAGCTAAGAATGTACAGTGTTTACAATCCACAAACAATCTCTTTCATTCATGAAAATGGCCAATGTTTTCTTAAAATTAACTAACAAGCTATTTTTTACCACATCATATCGCAAGTTATTCAAAAAATCTTATACTTTGTGACTGAAAAGTATTTCCATAGATCAAGTCTACAAGTCTTTTTTCTAATTTTCTTATTATGCCCTCGAGTTATCCCGGTATTTCTTTATTATTACACTGGTCTCCAGTAGAAAGTTTGAAAAGCTGGTTTTCAATGTTTATCAATGTGCTGAATTAAAAAATGAAACTAATTTCCGTCGCAAATGATTTGTTAAAGAGTTATTGAAGCTTAAACTCTAATGGGAAAAGGGTAAAAAACTGGGGCTTCCACTGATTTTAATTTGAATAAGTTAGTTTTAGGTTAGGTTTGCTTAGGTTGTTTTAGGTTTGGCCAATTTTGAAGGTGAAATTTATGTTTTTCAGCACATTGAAAAACATTGAAAACCAGCTTTTAAAACTTTCTACTGGAGGCTGGTGTAATAGTAAATATTTACCATTATCCCATCAGCCTTGAGTAAGAAAATGTTACATACATCTAAATTGTCCAAATCTGAAGCATTTTGAACATCTGTTTCATATCTCCTCATACAACGTCTCTCAAAACTAAACATAGCTACCTAGTTCCTTTCTTTCCCTGTATCTTTTTAGGTTAGGGATAAGCTTGGTTGCCCAACATTGCACACCTTCAAGCATATCTGGGCATTCCAGGAGAGATCACCCAATGCATGTCACCACTCTGACTCAGATTTTGATGAAAATTGACATATGGGGTTCTTCCAGGTGCTGATTTCACTGGTCAAAATAAAAAAGGTCTATGACCCATAGTTTTTGAGATATGGGGCCCCACATTACCACCTAACTTTAATGGGCAATAACTCCCAAATATCTTACCATAGACCTATAAAACTATACATTTTTAGAATCAGCATGAAGAGATCTATTAAATGATACCACATTCAAATGTGTAGAACAATAATGAAAATTTCCCCCCCTTTTTTATTTTTATTTTTGACCCTCACCCCCCTAGGCAGTGAAATCCCCCAAAAAATTTTTCATTTATTAAACTTCCATTAATTGTTAAAAGATACAAACAATAAAATACTTGGGTATCAAGTTGCAAGATATTTTAAAAATTATTGAAAAAATATATACATTATGAAATTTTGACATTTTTACGCCTGTAGACTAAAATAGAGAACGACAAATGATATATTCACATGGATGAAAATAAACAGCAAAAATACAAATTGAACACATTACATCAAGTTGATTCATAATTACATGAGTTTTTTCAACTCATTTTCTGGGAAAACATATTGAATACGCATTAGGGTATGTCAATTTTGGGGGTGAAATGACTAAATTGAAAATCATGTGATTTGGTGGCAATTTAATGTAATCATTTGGCATACAAAATAATATCCTTGCTTCAAAAACAATAAAAAATAACTCTTACCTACATCAATTTTAATTAAAAAATTCTATTTTTCCGTAAATTTGTAACAAAATAACAAATGGGCGCAAACATCCTATCAACATTTAAAGTGGCAATAAGATATCATTCAGAGTCTTTATTTGAAAGTAACCAATGCAATCATGTCCTTTTTGCTGCGGTTCCTTGACATCAGCATTCAGCTTGCTACTTGCGCTTTGATGTAGCCTTCTCGCCTCTCGTGACTGTAAACTTGACTAGCTGCTTCTGTGACCATTTTCACACATCTCTCCACACTCTGAGTGTGAGAAGGCCACTTTGGCACTTGCATTGGGGCCTCTTTAATTGTGTTAAATCTTTGTTTGTTATACATGTTGTCAGTGGTGGCTCCAAAACTTCTGAACTCGTTAACTAATTCTGATAATTTCGTGGCATTGACATTTATTGGAGGTACCTTCCTTGTCTGAACAGAGCAGTCTCCCAGCTGGTCATCATCTAGTGATGTTCCTCTAAGCTTTAGAATGATTTCCACAGCCTCAGTTCGCTCTTTGGTACATTGGCTGCAGAGTATTGCTTGCAAAACTACCTCTGGCCTAGCATACCAAGCGGACCTTCTCACCACAGGTAACACGATGTCCACCACTACTTTCCTTTGGGTTCTCAGTAGCTGTAATTGGAACAAGATGTGGTTAGGCCCCTCCATCCACATTGGATTAAGTTTTACATTGAACCAGTGAGGAAGATAAAACCCAATAATAAATTCAACAATCAACATCAAATTCTGTAGCATTTTGCCCTTCAGTGCATGTTTGGAAACCCAAATCCTGCAGAAACGAATCTCTGTAGTTAACCAATGACTGTGACTTACGGGTCCAATCTCCAAGAGAGCCAGATTTTGAGGCAACTCTCCTGATCTGATTGCTTGAACAATACGATAAGCGTAAGATTGATCTGTGCTGAGGTCTTTGATAACTTCTTCAGACAACACTGGAAGGGGAGGGCCTACTTCGACCTTTGGAAATTTTGTATTTATTTCTAATTCTGTTGCTTCATCTAACATGTTGCCAAGGGGGCCTGACCACTTGTTGTTGCTCTTTGTAGGACCATCAAGTTCCTGGATGAGACGACGAAGAGGTAGTTCCCCTGTGTGCAAATCACATACAATCCAAACAAGCCTTCTTCCAAGTTTTTTCTCTAAATGCATCATAACACCGCCCTGCCATCCAGTGTTCACTGCAGTTGAGTCTCCACCAACAGCCTGCAGTGAACTGTCAAGTCTTCTTTCTTGAAGCCAACATATTATTTGATCAGCAATTGCCTCTGCATGTTTCTTGCCTTCTACTTCTGCTTCAGGAACAAAGTGAAACAAATAGCAGCCATAAGGTTCAGAACACACAGAGTAGTGTTCTTCTTTGATGAGACCGGGAAACTTTCTGTCCATTCCCTCTACCTCTAGGAGAGAACTTTTGTGTCATCTCTTCTTCCATCAAACAAAAGGCAAGAGAGACCTTCCAGTCCTTCCTCCTTCAAATCTTTTTCATGCTGATCAGATATTTCCTTAATTATTTTTTCTTGTGCTCTTCTTATCTTATTATGATCTATCACTAAGGATGTAT
Organism: Bathynomus jamesi; assembly: GCA_023014485.1. Classification (NCBI taxonomy): domain Eukaryota; kingdom Metazoa; phylum Arthropoda; class Malacostraca; order Isopoda; family Cirolanidae; genus Bathynomus; species Bathynomus jamesi. The sequence goes on from JAJOZX010000530.1 coordinate 246,248, forward strand.
CCTCTTGGCTGATGAGGCCTGCATCTATCCAAGCAGCAGTGGCAATCTCTGCAGTCTCTCATAGCCCTGTATGGAGGCAAAAACTGGCAAGGGCAATGTTTGAGATGTCTTTAGTGTTGTATTTCATTCTCTTCGGTGAAGGTTCAGATGGCATTTTGGAGCTATCATCTGATGTTGCTTCTTTCTGTTCATCTGAAGAGCTTTCAAAGAAGTGAGAAACCTCTTGATAGAGCTCTTCATCTCTTTGGGTGGCTTCTTCACTCTTCTTTTTCTTCCTTTCTTCCCTCTCTCAGATTTTCTCTTTTTTCTTAGCAATAACAATGTTTTTTGGTTTCTGAATAATCTGCCGAACCAATCTGCATACTTCCTTGGCTTCCTGCCTTTGTTCTCTGCGCCTTTATGAAAGCCAGCTCCAAAACGGGGATCTTCTTCTCACAAGGACAGTGACAATCAATGTGAGGGTGAGGTTTTCTTCTGCATGAGGGAGAACAATTGGCTTTAGAACACAACTCTATGGGACACTGGTAGTTAAAAATGTCAAGAAGAGTATCAAGTATGTGCAGAAATGTATTTTTCTTTGCTAGTTTAGCTTTACCAAGTGATGTCTCAACTGCTTTGCGCCATAGCTTTGTTAATTTTAGCTCAATAGTTCTATACTGATTGAGTACAGGTGGTTTGAATAACACATTAGCTTTTTTCCACTGATGCAGAAGAGGGGGAATCATGTCCCTTATGAGCTCTTTCTCTGTGTAGTTCCTTCTATCCTTTGTATTTTGTTCATGAAGGAGTAACCCTAGTCTCAGCATGTCTCGCACTGTTGGTAGTTCTGATACGGAAGCTCCTTGCCTGTACCGACTAACAGGCTCAAGTGGCATGATGACTGACCTCTTGTCTTCAATTTTGGCATCTTAGGAATATCTGAAAAGAAAGAAAAACATTTAAGTATTTTATATCAATTACGATGTTTCAAAGTTTAGTCATTCGATGTTCTAAAATTCAATAAAAAAATATTTCATGGGATTACAACATAATTAAACAGAAGAATATGATGATAATAAATAATTGTAATAATCAATAATCCATACTTACAGTTAAACTGTAGTATTTGTCTAGTAGAATAACTATGAAGTAGGTACAAGAGCAATAACAGCAGACCACTGTCTCTGACATCTAAGAGGCAACTGAGAGTGAGGGACAGTTCTATTCATGTTGTGACTTGTACATTGTACAACAACTATATGACCTTGAAAATACTCCATATGCGATCAGTGGGATAATTCTGTGACAGATGAACAGTTAATCAATTTATGTCCTATTATTTAGTAAAAGAGTCAATTTCTGAAACTTTAAGATAAAATTGATGTAGGTAAGGGTTATTTTATTTCATTTTGGTTGGCCAATTTCAAGTTTTGACATGAAAAGACACTATATTTTCACTACCAAAATTGATTTGAAAAAAGTTGACAAAATTGACACACCCTAATACGCATTGTTCCTGGCTTTAAAGTTGGTATACTTAATAAACCTAAAATTTTATCTCTTGATATGTGGCATGTATCTTTAATTTGTGGGAAGTAATAGTAAATACTATATCCTGATGGGTGCAAAAAACTAACCTCAAAGTCATCAAATTCCTCATCATAGGAATGTACAAATCCCAACCATTTCTGATCATTGGAAGTACAAACTATGTACTCTCCTATTTTTGGATTAACTTCAACATTATCTTCACCCAGAAAAGCTTTGCTTATAATCCTCACCTCACCAACTTCATCAGAAGATAATTCAAATGTTTTTGTTATTTGCATTAATAGGTACAAATCTGTGGAATTTTTGTGTTCCTGTTAGCTGCATACTTTTTTCATATGTCACTTAAAAATTTTCCCATAGCTTCAATTTCTTCAGAATTTATTAAAAAAAAAATTTATGCTGTCACTTATATTGTTTGAACAAAATTCAAACATGTCTTCTGGTGTTAATATTTGATTTGTGAATGTTCTCTGCATACTCGCTCTGGCTACAGATCTTTTCACTGTACCCCCAATCCCATCACAAGCTCTCTTAACATGGCTTGTGGCAAAGAAATGCCACTCACATTCCAGCTCAAAATCTTCATGTTTACAAATGTTAACAAAGTTGAAACGATTTTTATATTGTCCTGCTCATCAGTCAGTAAAATAATGTATTTTTTTGATATGAAGGTGGGATTTTCTAATAATAAGTATGAGTGTATTTAAAAAAGTGTAAACCATTGTAGTGTTATGTTTTGTATTTGGAGATAAAAAACACTACGTAACTTGAATGTTTTGTTTCATTACTTTCTGGTTCCTTATAATATAACACAAAAGGATGCACTGTGCATTAGGGTGTCCCAGCCTCACATGTGAAAATAAAAATTTGCAAGAGTCAAATCGCACACCTCTTTAATTAATTACACTTGAAGAAAGGAAAAAATGGGCGAAACTTCATTGGCCTATTAGGAGGGGAAGGGTCCCCTCATTGACCTTGTTTATTCGACCCTATATGAACAAACGTAAATGCTCAGCATTAATCATTCTAGAATGGAAGAATGAAATGTAAATTCTTTCTAATGACTAAATTAAAGGAAATGGAAATTCTTCCTAATGGCACATTTCATTTCGGGGACAGAGGATCTTTTTGTCTGCTGAGGGGAACTGCTGGTGGTGGTATTCGATGACTTGGTACACGAGCTGCCGTTCCTCCTCATTTTTTGTCAGGCCCTCGTTGAAATCTTCCGCCAGTTTCACCGCCCGTTCTGCCGCGTCGTTCACAGACTTCAACGATGGTGCACATCCTTCGAGATCTTTGGGGGTTTTTGGAACCGGCAGCTTCAGGCAATGAAAAAGGTTTTGAGTCCTTTTCGTGACCAAGGTGCTTAAATCCGACCGTCTCACGGTCAAGACACTCTTTCCCTCCAGCCGACGTAGATCTTTTGGGTTTTCGGTCTTCTTGTGCAGGTTTTGGAGCATGGCCGTCTTCTCTGCATCGGTGGTTTTGGAGGAGAACATAGCGAGTCCGGCTAAATCTTCGCTTAGGTACCAGAGGTGGCCCCGGAATTTCGTCAATGCGGCGGTACCTACATCATGATCCACTGCCTTGTACCGCTCTAGGTCCTCCAACAGCTCCAGGTCATTGACGGGCGCGTCCGCCGTCAATGGAGCCTCGAACCACCTCTGGAGGTAGATGGTGACGGCAAAGACGTTTATCCTGCGTAGTGACCAGACCTCGTGAGCGGTCAGGTGGAATTGGCTTCGGAAGATGAATATCTTAAGACAGTAAATGCCTTTGGCCATCCACCTGGCCCAGTGGTATGCTCCAGGACGATTGTACCAGAGATCTCGTTTGCCATGACCATCGAGGAAGACCAGAGCGAGGATCAGGAACTCCCGGTAATCGTCTCTTGGGTGGCCAACTTCAACCTGGTCTTCAATGAAGTGGACAATCTGCTCTTTTTTCAACGCCACCCATTCCGAAAGGATGTCGCTTGGGCCATCGCCATTGAACGGAGAAGCCTGCTTCTGGTCGATGAACTCCCATTGGGATTTGAAGCGAGCGAACAGCGCAATTTTGGGGCCAGAAGACCTGAAGAACAGGTCAAAGACTGAGGTGATTACCAATTCCATCATGTGGTGTCTGCAAGCCAGGAAAAGAACGCGGCGGTCCATTTGGTCCTGGATAATCGTACAAGCGCCGCTGTGAATACCGGTATTCACCGCTGTTGTGTCGAAGCAGAGACCAGCAATCCATGGTTGAACTTGCGGCCAATCGTCCAGCACCTTCAGAACAGCTCCAGCCATCCGCTGTCCCGTGCTGTCAGGGATTTTTGGGATCGCCAACAACTTCTCAAGATTCTTCCCGCTGACCAGCACTGGTATGCGATCCGATTTCCCTCCATCCGAATCAGGGAGGAGTTTGCCATCAAAGTGGACGACAAGCGGCGTATCAGGATTGAACTCGGTCTTGATTCCGGCTGCGAAGTTCTTCCTGGACTTCTCCCGTGAACAATGAAGACTTGATTTGGACAAGGTGACTGAGGATAACTCAACTCCCGCGGCAGCGAGTGCTGGAGCCACAATGTGCATCGCTTGGCGTACTGAGGTTCCAGTTCGATCCAGGGCTACAGCAAAATTGGGATATTGGATGATCCTCCTTGCCGACACTTGGCTGTCCTTGGGAGCGGATCGAGGAGCCGAAGGACCAGGAGAGGAATATTGGACATCATCATTGGATGCTTCGGCCATGGACTCCGAAGAAGAAGAAGACCCACTTTTCACCGTTCCTTTTGCTTGCAGTGAGTCCATCTCTTCGCGGCTTTTCTTCTTCCTCTTCAGCTGCTCGGCGTTTCTCCCGCTCCACTGCCCTGCGAGCAAACTCCAGGTCCTCTCCTCCGATGTACATCTTCCGCACGGTTCGCTGGTCATTCAGAAAGTCTCGATCTTCGGGGACTTTGATGAGTTTCATGGCGTTGGCATGAGCTGTTTCGAACAGTGTATTCAGGTTGGCTTGGAATCCCTTTTCCCGCTCCAGTTGCTTCTCTCCCCCACGGTTTTGGTTTCTGGCAACCTTCTCGTAGTCTGTGGAGAGGGCCTTGATCCTCTCGATGCACTTGGGCTTGTGGGAGGTCGGAATAGATGCCCGAGCCCACACCGCCATAACCTCATCAGCTACCACATTGGCAGCTTCCGCCGTGGACGTTTTTTCTTCCGAGTGAAGAACAACAGACGTCGAAGAACATCTCCCACTGCCGGGAGTTGACACAGCGTTTCCAGGGGTTCATTTCGCAACACCCCCACCAACCACACAGTCTCCTGCTTTCTTGTATCCATAACCTGAAAAGAAATATGCTACAATTAGTATAAGGTAGAGAGTAGCCATTCAGCAATAGTAACACATGGTTTGAGGGGACCCTTAAAATTAAAGAACACGAATGAAATTCATCTTGCTGGCATGTTTTCATGACTGGAAGAAATTAGGGGGGTGTGCATGACAACCTTCAGGAACAAAAAAAATTGGGACACACTACTGTGCATTGGGTATTTTCCAAATGAAAACCTTGGGCTGCATCCTGTACTACAAATGAGTAGTTTTCTGAAAAGTCACCAAGAACTACAGCTGTATGGCTATTTAAATTATTCTTCAAGTTTTTTAGAAATGCACTCTGATTCTTTGCTATAAAGTGATGATGTATCAATTTGACAATTTTTGTGCTTAATGAATTAATAATCATCTATAGATTCTGTTTTTTTTTCAACCATATTGCATCGATCTGTAGTAACTAGTGATGGGACAATACCAAAATTTTTAACGATTCCGATTCCGATATGATTCTCGATTCCGATTCCAATTCTCAATATTTTTAAATATAATTCTAAACTTGTTTTTCTGCAAATTACTTAAGTTGTCATCTTTCGCTCGTAATCGTAATCACTTATTAGTTATTACCTAAAAAGATATTTTTTTTTCATCCAACGGCCCTTTCCCAGTTTAGCACCAGGGTGGCTTCAAGAGAACCGTTTGTTTTTAAAAGTTAAAGAATCGTTTTAAGAATCGGAAATCATGGTACAATTCTCTCGATTCTGATTCCAATTCCTGAAAAATGCTCGATTCTTCCGATTCTCGATTCTGATTCCGATTAATCGTCCCATCACTAGTAGTAACTGATTGTTTATATTTTATTTCCTCACATTCAGGATCGTTAACACTGAAAAGTGAGCAAAAAATTCTTAATACCTTGTTCTTTTGGACAGAGATTACATATTTGCATCATGCAATTCCTGTTGTTGACATCACACACTGCTTTCTCCATAAGAGTTGTGTATTCCAACCCTTTGACACCCAAAGCTGAGAATTGTATTTTGGCATTCTGGTGGTACTGTATGTACATTAGGGTGGAGCGAAAAATACTTTTTTTCTAGTATGAAGTTCTAATAGTGATTAAAAGTTGCATTTAGTGGACTATATATACCTTCCAAAATATGAGTTAATTTATTTAATATTTTCAGCTGCCACCAGGGGGCTAAAGTTAACACAATTTTGGGTAAAAAGGAAAAAAATGCTTCTATTTTAGGTTTGTCAAACTATTATAAAATTTTATCTTAGAATTATCTAATAGTTTGATTAAGATTCTTAAATGATAGGAATTCGTTTTTGTAAAAATCCTTTTCATATGCTTAATCTTCAGCTGCCACAAGAGGGCTGAATTTAACTTAAAAATGACAATTAAGTATGATTCTGTATTTACTTGAAAAAGGGAACAGTAATAAATTAGGATGTCTCTCCTCCTTTATATTGCTTGAGACAGTTAAGAAACGTTATTTCGTGCCTTAGCGGAGTTACCACCTTTCCCAACCAACCTCCCTCTAGAAAGGGTTCTTGCTGAAGACTATTTAGTAATTTGCTTTGTGTCAAATTTTGGCTGTTTTTTCCTTGATTCTAATGTAGCACGAATCCAACCGTCTCTGTGTTGTAGGTCCGCAGACTGATCCAGCAGCGTCTGTAACGAGCTTGACGCATCTCTCTACGGCTTGTGTATGACATGGAACTGAAATAATTCTGATGAAGAGTAGTACCATGTTTGATGTATGATTCATACCATCAAGAGAAACTCCTTTGGTTATCGATGGTCTGCTATCTGAAAATCTTGCCACATAATGAGATCTGTATAGTCTTTGGCATAAAAATTTATTTCTGGCACCTTAAAATACCTGATAACATCTGTTTCTTGAGTGCATGCCTTGCTTTTATGATACGCCTAAATCCCACTGACGCACATGCTCCCTTTCATCAGCTATCATGCAATGAGAATGTTTTCTTGATTTGCGTAATATGCATTTCGCTGAATGACTGAGTCATGTACTCTCCTAAGCTCTTCACGGAGATACCGGCTTCTTGCAATCATATGCCACATATGTTTAGCACCATATTGGCATAATGGTTTACGCTTTATCTGAAACCACATTGGTGCGTATACCCTAACAATGAAAGTAGCTAATTCTTGTAAATTGCCTGAAGGATTCTCTGTGCTTGCATATAACCGCAGAGAGTCCTGTTTGCTGTGGTGAGCCACCTTGAATGTGATATATTGCCTGGACTCTTATGACTAAGACTCTTTGAGAATGTTCCACTTGATATAGCCTTGTGAATTTCAAGAAGATATTTTCTGGTCAGTACTTATGTCATCTACATCAACTTCACACATGTCCTCTTGAGTTTCAATGGGTTTGAAGTTAACTATGGGAAGCTTTTCACAGTCTGAAAGTGCTCGGCCAATTTCTCCTGAAAATGCTCTTGGTCCAGTAGTGGTACCATCCAAGTGATGAAACAGATGGCGCAATGGAAGTTCATTAAGGTGTAAAAGGCATATCAGCCACTGCAATGGCTTATTAAAGGCTTCTTCCAGTAATCTTATTGTGCCTCCAATACTACCAGTGTTAACCACTGTCGAATCACAGCCAACTGCAACGATGTTACCTATATCAACATTCCTTTCTTTCAAGCAATTCACTAGCGCTGTGCAATGTATTTAGCTTTGCCACTGGAAGGTGTCACATGTGCAAAGTACAGAGAGTGTGGTTCAGATATTATGCTGATATGCTCTTCGCGTTTGGTTCTTTGGTGGTTAGAGCCATCACTCTCCTGGACTTGAATCATTGTTTTATCCTTTCTGCCATCAAAGTATAATCCCCGCATGGTTTTTGGCTCTCCTATCTGTTGTAGTTCCTTTCTCTGTTTATGTCTTTCACGTCTTAGCTTACTTCTGTCTATAATATTCCCTTTGTCTTCGGGAGTAACAATTTTAAGATCTGCCAATACTGCAGAAGCAATAGCAGCCCCAGCTCTGTCCGACATTTTAAATCTATCACAAGTAATTGCTAATGAAGGCAGTGGCTCACGCATCTGTTGTTCTGATATTACATATTGAGTCGAGGTTGTATCTTCCTCATTACCTTCAGATATCTCTCTAGTTGTTGAAGTTCACTTGTCTCTGTTTCGATTTGTAAGTTGGACGTATTGGTTATAGCAGCACTAGTTGTTTGTGAGGATTCCAGACGTGCTTTTTCCATTTCCTTTCGATGTTCTCTTGCTTGTAATCGTCTTGTGTGTGCTATGTCAATGCTTCCTATCACCATTATTCTGCGTGTTCGTTGGTCATTTAAAAATCCTGCTCTTTTGGAGGGACTTTCTTGCTCTTTTCACATGAGCATCTCCTAAACTCATTACATTTGCAGGTGCAGATGTCAAACAAAGTGCATTTTGAAGAGTTTTCAAATTCTTCAAGCTGATTTTTGTACTTAGGCTGATCCTTGCGTGACTTGTATGGCTTTAATAAGGACCTGTATTTATCATGGTACACTCGCATCATCTGTAAAACGCGTGTATGTGAAACTATTGGCAAAGAGGCCTTCTTCCAATATTTTCTACCTTTTTGGAAACTGCCTCTGCTATTTCAGAAAATGAAGGCTCCTTGTTATTCATCTGCTCCTTCACTAAATGTTTTGTGAACAGGTAATCTTTCATATGCAGTTATAAGTTGGTAGTTGCATATCACTCATCTCACAAGGTACTTCAATATGGCACACTTCATATGTTCTCTAGTGAAATGTTTATATTTAGTATTTGATGCCATAATATTTTTAAGAAAAATTCACAATCACAAAATATCCTGTAACATCAAAACATTATATAATTAATATATAATATATTTTATAAGTATATATAATATATTATATAAATAAACTAAATTATATACATTATAACAAGCATTTTATAATAAAATCAATATTATTTCTATATAAATCACTTTAAAATAAAGTTTTATAATATTCCGATCATATTAAAAAACTCTCCGATCAACTGAGCGACTAGGCCTACTACCTAAGAAGACAAGTGTTAACACACTGTTCTAATGACTCACAGAAAGAAATTCCTTCACACCAAAACCCTCCCCCACAACCCTCCCCAAACCCTCCCCCAATATTCAGTGTAGTTTCAACATGACTCAGTTACTCTAAATTGTGTTAACTTCAGCTCTCTTGTGGCAGCTGAAGATATTAAGCATATGAAAAGGCATTTTTACAAAACGAATTCCTATCATTTAAGAATCTTAATCAAACTATTAGATAATTCTAAGATAAAATTTTATAATAGTTTGACAAACCTAAAATAGAAGCATTTTTTTCCTTTTTACCCAAAATTGTGTTAAATTTAGCCCCCTGGTGGCAGCTGAAAATTTTAAACAAATGAACTCATATTTTGGCAGGCATATTTCGTCCACTAAATGCAACTTTTAATCACTATTAGAACTTCATACTAGAAAAAAAGTATTTTTCGCTCCACCCTAATGTACATACACACACAGAATGGGTACCAGCAGCTCCAGCTAAAACACAATGTCTGGGGTGAAGGCTAGCAAAACTAGAGAAGCCAATTTGGGGACTATCTGGATTATTTTTATAGCGACTAAAAGCTTCTTTCAGATTCATTAACACCAGTCTTTTCTGCACAGATTCTTTATACCCACTTTCATTTCTGATTATACTCAGGCAGTTTTTTGTACCTGGGCACAAATGAAATGACTAATTTCATCTGATTTGAAAAATTTCTGAACAGAATCTTTAGTACCTTTAGTTATTATTTTTCCTTTTGACATGGATTTAATTTCAGGAATAATTCCAAGTCTTTGTTTTATATTTCTGCTTTTCTTAACTAAATATTCAGTTGTCTGAAATAGATTTATAGTTTTTGATATGGTAAATGGAGATAATGTCAATATTTTGAGTTTCCTCTCATAACTGTCAGTAGAATGGAAAGCTTCAACCAGTTCATTCATGAGATGAATCTTTGACCTGAAACAAATTCTTGAATGTATAATAGCTATAAACAAAACATTACATGTGCATTAGGGTGCATCAAAAATGGCAACTTTCAAAAATTGATTTGGCCCTACGTTATTATGGTTACATTCCCTAAAAAAAATTCACATGCAAAATTTCAGGTCAATTGATTAATATCTACTGGGTCCACCTAGCTCCTAAACTTTTACAAAAATGACAATTTTTGGGATAAATTGCCTTAAATTATTTTTTTCACATATACCTTTATTTTATTGAATTGAATGATCCTTAAGGTACTATAGGCCTAGTATGTTTAGTTTGCTTGTGTTTAAGCCATAGCTACTATTAATAAACATCATTTGCCATCATGAATACCTATAGCTATTTTTTCTTATTTTCAGGCATGTAGACTACTTTAATATTAATCTATGTTTCTATTACAGGTCAATTTTTGATATATGTTGGTGATAATAGTTGATATATGATAAATGGATAATAGTGGTAAAGCCAGTGAAGCCACTTCTAGTGGTAAAACTTGTTCAAGTGGTGCAGATAAAGTTGATGTAAAAACACGAAAAAACCCTGTATATTTGGATTAGGTCCTGGCATCACAAATAATGATGCAAAGATTGTAGGATGTCGCTTGCCAACAAGTGAACAAGTTCTTAGATGTTTCCTATTTCACCAGCAACAGGGTCTAAAAGAGAGAAGAACTAAGTGAGATATAGCTAAAATTGTTTTAACAGAAATTCAACCATTCTACAATAAAGCCAACATACCAATGATTACTGAGAAAAAAGCATGTGAGAAAATAATTTCGTTGTCAGAAAAGAATGCAAAACTGAGAGAAATTCCATTGAAAGAAGAGAGCTACAAAGTACAAAGACAAGACTAGAAGATATGGAAATGCAACTTAAAATGACTTTTCCACTGTGGATTAAAAATGCCGAAAAAATTATGAGTAATCCAGAAGATATACAATTTCTTCAATCTATGCAAGGGGATAGAATTGCTTCTTTTGGAGCTCATGATCAAACTTTAGCATCCAAAATGAAGCGCATTAATTTTTCGAAAATGTGAAGAAAATGCGAGAAAAGAAAAGGAATTGAGAGACACTGAAGCTTCTTGCAGTTATGTTGAATTAGAAAGCAGTAGCACAAGCGATACAACTACCATTGAGAGTGAGTCAGAAGCTAATGATGGAGCTGAAAAAGATGGAAAATCCACACAGTCAACAGTCTGTTTAGGTACTCCTGCTATCATTCCTCATGACATTCTGAACAGACCGAAACTTGTTTCTTTGGCATCAAGAATGAAAATGACTCCGGCACAACAGGCTGCATTCACAAAAGCTTTTGTTGAAGAATGTGGTGGTAACACTAAGGCAGTGGCAACTTCATATGCTACAGCTGATAGAGCAAGACGCGAAGTAGCCCAAAAAATTTCAGGTTTCATTAAAAAAATCCAGGAATCCTCCTAAATTGGCCTCTCTTCATTGCGATTCGAAAATAATTTCTACTTTGCAGGATAAATCTGTTACAGAAGAACGATTAGCCGTATCAGTTGGAAATTCACTGGATCTCAAACTACTTGGTATTCCATCATATCATCCAAGTGCTGGTGGCAGTGGCCAGTCTGGGAAAAACTTGACTGAAGAAGTTATGAAGCTACTGAAATTGTGGAACTGCTCCGATTCAATAGTGAACTTGGTTTTCGACACTACAGCAACCAACACGGGACATGTGAGTGCTGCATGCATAACTATCCAACAAGAGATTGGACGGCCTTTATTATGGTCTGCATGCAGGCATCATGTTGAAGTTATTATGAGTCATGTGTTTCAGGACATGAAAGTAGAAACTTTGAGTGGACCAGAAATTAATGTCTTTAACAGATTTCGAGAAAAGTTTCAGTGGATTTCCAAGGATGAAAAATTGAAAAAAATTGACTTCAATCAGTACTCCAAAGCTGTCCAGGAGATTCTTCAGGAATGGACTGATTATGCAATTCAAATAAGTAATATAGAAAAGCAACATACACGATATGACTACAAACAATTTTCTGACTTAGTTGTGTTATACTTAAATGCAGGGCCTAGTGATAAGGATATAACCCTTCAGCGACCTGGTGCTATACATAGAGCCAGATGGATGAGTAAAGCAATATATGCTCTAAAAATTGTATTACTAGAAGCAGGGCTGTGGAGTTGGCACATAAAAAACCGACTCCGACTCCTCAATTTTTTGTCTATCCGACTCCGACTCCGAAGGTATATTAATTCTAAATCTGCTATGATGATAATTACACAAGAGGCATTTCATCACCACCACGTGAAGCATCATCATCTGTGGTCATTGTTACGGTAACTTTGTCTGTAGTAAAGAATCTTGTAAGTGGTGCTTGTCGTTCAGTAGATTTCTGATCTTTTGTTAACTTTGAAGTAGTTGGAAGGTTTTTATTACTATCTTTCTCAATGACAACTTCTAAAATTTTGGGATGGAAACATTGCAAATGTCTTTTCAAATTTGATGCTCTGGTTGGTGCATTTTTATCAGAGCCAGTAAAACCACTGATTTTTGCTTCATATAATTTTTCATCATCATCTATCATACACTGACACACGAAATGTTTCCCATCTGTGGTTATTGTAAAATATTAAAAAACTGCAGACTTTGTTGGAAGTGTCTTTGCCATTGTGAAAGGGGTTTTAGACTTGAAAGTTAAAAACTTATGAAATTTAGAAAGAACTCAAAATTAAATAAGCATTAAAAATAAAAAATATTATCTGAAAAGAAAAAATGAATTAATGGCATTAGTGTCTGAAATGGAAAACATTGTGTTTATTATTTAAGTGGTTTAACCACCATAGCTGCCAGTGATATCACACACAAAAACATATTTTATTAAAATTTATATTGAGGTCGGAGTCGGAGTCGGTACATTTTTACCGACTCCAACTCCGACTCCAGCACCACCAAAATTGACTCCGACTCCGACTCCACAGCCCTGACTAGAAGATAATATCTTGAAACTACCTTCAGTAACAATCACAAACAAGCAACAAATTCTGAAACTAAGAGACTTTGCAACCTTCATTTCACTGATTTACTACCCATGGTGGATGACCTGCTCTTCAGTTTTTGATGCACCATGGCACGATTTGCAGCTTTACAAAAGCTTCTTAGATACAAGGAAGTAAACAAGCAAATAGCAAAAAGTGCTCTAACATCTTTGAAACGTCATCTCTGGTACCTTTCATCAGAGATGATTCCTCTTGTATTATTCAGCGATTTGGTTCCAAAAAATGAACTTCGTGCTATAACAAACCATCTACTTTCCTATAAACCAGGGCTGTGGAGTCAGAGTCGTGGAGTCGGAGTCGGAAGCAATTTTGGTGCTGCTGGAGTCGGAGTCGGTAAAAATGTACCGACTCCGACCTCACTATAAATTTTAATAAAATATGTTTTTGTGTGTATCATCACTGGCAGCTATGGTGGTTAAACCACTTAAATAATAAACACAATGTTTTCCATTTCATACACTAATGCCATTAATTCATTTTTTCTTCTCGGATATTTTTTATTTTTAATGCTTATTTAATTTCGAGTTTTTTCTAAATTTCATAAGTTTTTAACTAGTGATGGGACGATACCAAAATTTTTAATGATTCCGATTCTGATACCACTAAAAAGTATCGATTCCGATACGATTCTCGATTCCGATTCCGATTCTCAATATTTTTAAATATAATTCTATACTTGTTTTTCTGGAAATTGTCATATTTTACTCTGGTAAGATTAACTATTTACATTATGAGTATGGTAATATAAATTATAAATTATAATAGATTGGTTTAAAAATAAAAATTAACTGTAAGTTGTAACAATTCATTTTAATCTTCTTGATTACACATCATGGATATACAATATACAGGTTTTAATGTATAGCTACAATACAATAAAAATAAAATTTGTTATCCTCTTTCATTTAAATTTTAAAGTTTACATTGCAAAACTGGTTCAATTAAAAGTTAAAGAATCGTTTTAAGAATCGGAAATCATGGTACAATTCTCTCGATTCCGATTCCTGAAAAATGCTCGATTCTTCTGATTCTCGATTCCGATTCCGATTAATCGTCCCATCACTATTTTTAACTTTCAAGTCTAAAACCCCTTTCACAATGGCAAAGACACTTCCAACAAAGTCTGCAGTTTTTGAATATTTTACAATAACCACAGATGGGAAACATTTCGTGTGTCAGTGTATGATAGATGATGATGATGGTGAAAAATTATGTGAAGCAAAAATCAGTGGTTTTACTGGCTCTGATAAAAATGCACCAACCAGAGCATCAAATTTGAAAAGACATTTGCAGTGTTTCCATCCCAAAATTTTAGAAGTTGTCATTGAGAAAGATAGTAATAAAAACCTTCCAACTACTTCAAAGTTAACAAAAGATCAGAAATTTACTGAATGATAAGCACCACTTACAAGATTCTTTACTACAGACAAAGTTACCATAACAATGACCACAGATGATGATGATTCATGTGGTGGTGATGAAATGCCTCGTGTGTAATTATCATCATAGCAGATTTAGAATTAATATACCTTCGGAGTCGGATAGACAAAAAATTGAGGAGTTGGAGTCGGTTTTTTATGTGCCGACTCCACAGCCCTGCTATAAACCACACAAGATTGAGACAGTGGTTCCAGAAGGTAGACATGGATCTAGTTTTGGAAAGCCTAATTTCCCTACCAATCTACGATCGGAAACCACACTAGCTGACTTGGTTGACAAAAACTCATGGTTCATATTCTCTTCACTACAGTTAGACTATGATTTTTTAATGGTTGAGATTGTTGAATGGAAAACAACAGCATCATTTATATCTTCCAAAGAAAAACTTTTGGCTATAAATGTCATAAATGATGGCTGAGAGGGCAGTAAAACTATGCAGTGACTTTTATGAGGCTGCAAGGACTGAAGAACATCTTCAAAATGTTCTCCAAGTTGTAGAAGCTGACAGAAAAGCCACTCCTAATCTGAGAAAGAGAGAAGCTTCTTTATCATCTGTTTTAAAAGAAAAAAGGACAAAGAAGAAGAATTAAGATATCAATAAGCAATAAATCAATTTTTACAAGTATTTTATCATGAAATACCATTTTTAATAGGTGGGGGTGGTCGGTGGGATGCTTGGCAAGTTGGGTCCTCATCCCGCATCCTGGTAACTCACTTCATGATTCTCAGAATAATAAAAAAAAAAGTCTAAAAAGACAGATAATTTCATGAATTGAGGCTAAAACTTGCCTAAAACAACTATATTTACAATTTTTTTTTCAAACAAAATCTACAACGCTTACACATAAGATTTTCTAGTAAAACCATAAAATTCCACAATTGTCAAATTTTCATCTTTGAGGTGGACCCACTAAATATTGTCAGAACAGCTTGAAACGTGGACACTGAAGGTTTGTTGGGGATTGTAACCATAATATCATAGGGCTGAATCAATATCCAAAGTCCAAAATTTCACCCCTTATAGGCTGATGCACCCTAATATGCATATTAAATTTTTTGGATTATAATATTGATTTCAAGTGTAACAAAATGAGCATTCTTTGAGATAGTCAAATTAAACCAAAAATTATTTTGTGACCAAATGAATTCCAAATGATTTAATGGGCCCATTGATCTCCAATCTTTAGGGAGTTGTGCTTCTAGTTTCTACTATCAAAGGTGAATACCTACATTTTGTTTTTATGCTTCAGTTTTAGTTTAGGTACTGTATATTCCTACTTAATAATAGTGTATCATTTTAAAATTCATATCTTTGCGTTTCATGATCCAACTTTGTAGCTTTTGATGGGCTTGGGATCTCAATTTCTAAACTTGTTTCTAGCTTTTGTTTTAAAGAATGACTAGCTTTTGCTTCTTTTCTTGAGGAACCCAAACCATCTGAAATTTTTGAATTAATAAATATTTGACTCATTTGATATATATATACACGGTGAACCAAAAGTAGGTGGACAGTAGGTTGAATACGGTTTGTTATATTATATTATAACTATGGTGTTCATTATAACTATGGTGTTTGTGTTATATTATATTAAATATTATAACTAAATTTATTTAAATTTTATTTTGTATTATAGTATACAAAAAAATTAAATATGTATTCTCAAAATAAACGTTATCATTTACTGTCCACCTACTTTTGGTTCACCCTATATATTAGGGTGGTCCAAATCCATAGGGGGAAATTTCAAAATTGTCGTAGATAGTCTCCACAAGTGTGGTTTTTGTCCATTTAGTGTCCACATGGTCTGTGCAAAATTGCAGCGTGATTGGTGAATATTTAGAGGTCGCCCCACTCTGAATATATATATTATATAATGTACTTTTTCTTCCGTAGGTCCGATGGCTCAAACTCGATCAATTCCAAAAGTTTGGCTTCTAGGGATGGCAACTGGAACTTTATCCACGTCAAGGCTCCCTACATGCCTTGACGCCCTCCTCTTGGGGCAATACCACCACATCAATCAAAAGCAAACCACCTCGACAGTCTGAACCAGGCATGCCAGAGGGTGATTGAAGTCTGGACCCGAGTGCGGATCCCAACTCAACGGATCGACTCCTGTGTCCGTAAGCTTTCAAAGCTTTTAGACCACTACAAAACACTCAAGAAGCACAGGACCAGGCAACGTGCCAGCAATAGAATGAATGAAGACATCTTCAAAGCGGACATCCAGGAACTGTTTGACATGGCAACCAGTGATGCCATGAGCACAATCGTCAACGTTGAGGACCGAAATTTCCTGTCCATGCAGCGCAAGGACGTCAATTCTTGCAGCATGGCTGGCATTGATAAGGAAACGACTACACAAGAGGACAGAAAGTGATCCAGAATAGAGAAGGAAACCAAGAGGAAGGCAAGGCATGAAGCAACAGAAAGATTTGGAAGATGCAGGAGTGTCATCAATTGATCTTTCCTCTTCTTCTTCCCTTTTTTCGCAAGACGACGACGACTATAGATCATCGGTTCCGATTCCTTCTTCGTCTGAAGCTCCGGCACCAAAGCGTCCCAAGAACAAGGTTACGAACATTTTCCAATCTCCAGAAGTCATTGGAGCAATGGATCGCACCAATCTTTCTGACTGGAATGCTGTTTTCGTAACTGGAGCTGTATTACAGGCCGCGGGGCATGATCTGTCTGGGATGACGTGCTCTCGGAGCTCTATTCATCGCTACAGAGAAAGTGGGCGAGAACAGGCAGCTCGAGAAGACCTAGAATCATTCTCTCTAGAAGACCCTGTCCTCCATTGGGACGGAAAGCTTCTCCCCGGCATTGAAGGGAAGAAGACGAATGTGCATCGGATAGCAATCCTTATAACATTCAATGGACAGGAGAAGCTGCTTGGTGTACCAAAGATGAAATAAGGAACTGGAGAAGCACAGGCCCAGGCATGCCTTCAAACTATGAAATTATGGAATGTGGAACAGCATGTGAGAGGTCTCGTCTTCGATACCACTGCGTCAAACACGGGTTTACATCGCGGAGCCTGTGTCAGGATTGAAGAAGCATTGGGTCACGAGCTAGTTTGGATCGGTTGTCGACATCATATACTTGAAGTCGTACTTGCTGATGTCTTTGCCTCAATATTTGGCTCAACAGGAAGTCCTGAAACAGGCCTTTTTAAGCGATTTCAAAAGGAATGGCCATCTCTCTCCCACGAAGCATTTGTCTCAGCATCGGACAGCTTGTTCGAGAACCCTCAACTCCAAGAGATGAGAAAAGAGATGCTCACTTACTTACCTAACGCTCTTCAGGCAAGCCAACCTCGTGACGACTACAAGGAGTTCCTTGAACTATCTTTGCTCTTCCTGGGGAGAAAGACTGGTGGTCAACTCTTTATCTGAGCTCCGGGTCCCATGCACCACGCGAGATGGATGGCGAAGGCGATTTATGCGCTCAAAATCTACCTCTTTCACTATCAATTCAAGCTCACAGCACACGAAGAACGAAACGTGACTCAGCTGGCTTTATTTGTCAGTCTGATTTACGTCAAGTACTGGCATGAAGCGCCAATGGGGACACAAGCTCCTCTCAATGATCTCAAAATGCTGCATCTTCTGGAAAAATATCCACACGGAGGAGCTGCACAAGCGGCGAAGACAGCTCTAAGACGCCACCTGTGGTACTTGTCGGAGCATCTGATTGGACTGGCCTTCTTCGATAATAGGATCGATCCTGATACCAAAAGGAGAATGGTTCAACACCTCCAACATCCCCAAAAGAATGGCTGCCCCCGACGAATCAACATGGCGGAAGCTGGTGTTGAAAATGATGTGGCATCCTTCGTCACGAAAAGGACATTGACCCTCTTTGATGCCTTGAAAGTTGGAGGTAAGGAGGAAGCGTGCCAGTTACTTCAAAAAGATCCACGGGAATGGCCAAATGACAAGAACTACAGGGAACTTAGAGATCGCGCCTTAAAGATGAAAGTCGTCAATGATGCTGCTGAGCGAGGTATTGCTCTCGCACAACGCTACAATGACACTTTGACACGAAACGAGGACCAGAAGCAGTACCTCCTACAACTCGTAGCCGCCCACCGAAAACAGATACCAATACCATCCAAGGCGACTCTGATGCAGAAGAAATAATGAAGATACACCCATTATCATGTCCTATTGTCTTAGTTTTCTTTCATATTCTTTGAGAACCAAAAAAAAATTTAGTTATTCAGTTGTCTATATATTTTCCCAAATTTTCAAAAAGGGGGCAAGTGGGGCGACCCCTAAATATTAACCGAATAACGTGAAACTTTGCACAAATACTGTCCACACCAAGAGGCATAAAACCAACCTTGTGGAGAGAACTTAGTCGATGCTTTAACTTTTTGGGTGGCAATAGCCAATAGGGGTAAAAATCCAAGTTGCTGGAGGAGCGAGTGCGGTGGCGCGTTTGGTGCAGTTCCTGAAGAAAATCACTCAGGCAAATTTTTAGGACTTTTGATAAACATTAGGGGGTGGTACAAGAGTAACAAAGTCTCCACCATTGTCACTTACTAATTCTCTATTTTGTATACTTTGCAGGTAGATGAAAAATGGTGACTACTCTAAGAAAGAATGATGTTTTATGGCTACTGGAGACTTCTCCCAACTCATATGCCCTGACAGGAGCCAAATTGCCGTCCAAGCGGCAGGTCCTGGAACGATTCTTGTTCTTTCACCTGTCCGAGTCTCGCCCTGTCAGAGAAAGTAGCCGACTGGTGATGACAGAGGTCGAACAGATGTGGAAGAATGCAAGTCTTCCGACTCAAGCTACGCACCGGGCACAAGACAAGCTGGAGAACCTCCATTCTGAGTGGAGAAGCTTAAAGGAATTACGAGCGAGGCGTACCAAAACCCAGATGGACAAGGAGAAGGTCTGAAAGGCCTGTTTGATTGCGCTCATGGTGATGCGCTCAAAATCATCAAAAATAAAGAAGACAAGCAGTTTCTTCTTGTGCAGCGTGAGCCTGGTCATCGAGGAACTATAGGACTTGTTGATCAGAAGTATATTAGACAAGAGGAGAACAAAATGACGTGGCAGCGTGAGCAAGAGAAAAGGAAACGAAGGAACCTGAATGAACTCCAGAAGATGGACAGGTCCGTGGTTTTGGAGTCAAGCAGCAGTTCTACAAACGAGGATACTGACAAGGAAGATGAGGTGAATGTCGGAGCAATAGGAGGCGCGTCATCTGCCACTCCCAATAGGAAAAGATCAAGAGGGTTAAATCAGATTGTTACTCAAGAACTGGCGCAAGCGTTGGACCGCACAAAGATATCCAATCGCCGGGCAGTCCATGTTGTGGCCAATACCTTAGCAGCTGCTGGACAAAGTATGGAGCACTACGCATTGAATCGAGAGACAATCCGACTAGCTTGAATGAAATTCCGCCAAGACATGGCGGACGAGCTGAGAAGGTCCTTTTCCCCCACAGTACCATTAACAGTTCATTGGGATGGCAAGCTCCTTCCAGACCTTACAAACAAAGAGAAGGTCGATCGCCTTCCAGTCCTGGTTTCAGGAGAAGGTGTGATGAAGCTGTTGGGGGTACCAAAGCTGCCATCATCAACAGGTCTGGCGCAGGCAACAGCAGTGCATGACATGCTGGAAGACTGGCAGTTATCTCCCGGGATCGTAGCCATGTCTTTTGACATGACATCATGTAACACCGGTTGCTTGAACGGCGCTTGTCAATTCCTCGAGCAGAAGCTCGGGAAGAAACTTCTCAATCTTGTTTGTTGTCACCACATCGCGGAAATAGTTCTTGAAAAAGTTTTTGAAGCCTTAGTAGCATGCTCTTCGGGACCAAAGATCAAGCTCTTTCAAAGATTGGCGGAGGTGTGGCCAAAGATTGTAAAGGATTCGTTTCTGCTGAGGGAGACCGTGAGGTGGCAGATTGGATGCATGCATTCAAGGAGAAAGTTGCAGAGTTTGTGCACGAACAGTTGAGATCTCAGCAGCCTCGCGATGATTACTGTGAATTCCTGGAACTCATACTGCTATTTCTCGGAATAAATCTACCACAGGGAAATCATATTCAAACTCCGGGTGCCCTCCACAGGGCACGGTGGATGGCAAAATGCATCTATGCATTTAAGATCTTGTACCGTCACCAGTTGCAGAACTTGGGGAAACTCACGGACCAGGAGCTCCAGGGTGTTACTGACTTCTGCCTCTTTGTTGCAGAGATTTACGTTAAAGTTTGGTTCAATGCCCCGGTAGCCAGATATGCTCCGTGGTTGGACTTGGAGCTGATACAAAAGCTGGTGCAGTACAGACAAGTTAACCGACGCGTGGCAGAGGCCGCTTTGAAAGGGATCACTAGCCATCTTTGGTACTTAAGTGAAAAGTTGGTCGCTTTGGCCTTTTTTGATGAATATCTCAGCAGCGCGGTGAAAAGAGGCATGGTTGAGGCGCTCAAAAATGAAGAAAGGAAGAGTCCTTCGCCTCGTGTGACAATTGATGTGGGAGATGCTGAACATCTTTCTTTGGCAGCCTTTGTCACGAAGAACACATTGGCCTTCTTCCACCTGCTCCAGCTTCCCACATCCTTCCTCTCCAAGGATCCGGAGCAGTGGGAAGATGAAGATTTTCAACAAGCGAAACAGCGCGTCTCTGCCATCAGTGTTGTCAATGATCCCGCAGAAAGAGGAGTTGCCCTAATGAAAGATTTTAACGCTGTGCTGACCACACAGGAGGATCAACAGCAATACATTCTTCAGGTTGTGGAGCAGCACCGGAAGATGTTCCCTGATGCCAATAAATCCACGTTCATTCGAAGCCGGAAAAATTAGGCATAATTGTAATCTACCAGATCACTACAAGCTATTGCAGTCCTATTTGAGGTTGTTTGAGTCTTATCAGAATCGTTCTTTTCAGTTTTTTGTTTTGTATAACTTTGAAGCTCACTCGAACACTCGTTTCCAATAGCCTAGAGCACAAAGTTCTTTGTGTCTTGTACCACCACTTAAAATAAGATTAGGAACTTGAAATTTGGCAGAATTTGTTTTTTCAATAAACCGAATAAAATGAGCACCCGCACATTTTAAATTTTGCGACCATTTTTTATTGCCACCCTAATTATATACTGTATATATATATATGGACAATAATAATTAATGTCAACATATTAATTTCATGAGTTTAATAAGTTTAATAAATTTAATGTCAACATATTAATTTCATTAAGTTTTTCAACAGCTGCTGAAAAACTGTCTTGAAAGTAAATGCATTATAAATAAATAATATAAATAAAAAAATTATAAATATAAAAAGTATCTATTATTAAATACTTACGCTTCTTCACTGGAGTCACAGCAAGACTTTCTAGAACTTGAGAAACCTCTTCTTTGGCATTACTTGATATATTTGGATCATATTCATCGCTTTCTGAAATAACATTCTCAGAAGACTGATTGTGATCAGACTTCACTTTGTGATGTTGATAGCAACTCTGGTCTCTGGGTCAATAATTTTCTACAGTTGCTACATAGTACAGTATTCCTTTTGTAGTTTCCATTTACATCGATCATAAAGTGATTGGCTGATGGTTCTTATATTCTTGTGTATCTTTTTCTTGTTTTTGTAAAGGATCATCACAGTATCTAACCATTTTTCATTACTAAAAATACACAATTGTAAATCTCAAAAATAAGATATGATTTGACTCAAAATAAGCACATCTGCAATAAAAATAAGCATAATTAACAAACATTTGAGAGAGAGACTGCGTGAATATGAGTTATACATAGGATGTAAATATATCATTTGTAGTTCTCTATTTTAGTCTGCGTAAAAATGTCAAAATTTCAATGTACAAATGTCAATGTACATATTTTTTGAATAATTTTAAAAATATTTTGCAACTTGATACCCACTTTTTTTATTGTTTGTATCTTTTAACAATTAATGGAAGTTTAATAAATGATAAATTTTTTTTGGATTTCACTGTCAAAAAGAAAAACAAAGAAAAATAAAAAAGGGGGGGAAAATTTTCATTATTGTTTTACACATTTGAATGTGGTATCATTTAATAGATCTCTTCATGCTGATTCTAAAAATGTAGTTTTATAGGTCTTCAACAAGATGTTTGGGAGTTATTGCCCATTAAAGTTAGGTGGTAAAGTGGGGCCCCCAAGATTTTGGGGGCCCATATCTCAAAAACTATGGGTCATAGAACTTTTTTATTTGAACCAGTGAAATCAGCACCCGGAAGAACCCCATATGTCAATTTTCATTAAAATCCAGGTTGGAGTGGTGACAAATTTTTTAATTTTTGGATGATTTGACCTGGAATGCCCTTATTAATATAATGTCTAAGGTGGGGGACCAAGCTTGAATGCAGTATTGTCAATGCTCGCTAACTCTATCATCCATTGTGTACGTGTAATTATTGTTACGAGAACCTATATGCAAAACATTACATTTGTCTACGTTAAATTGCATCTGCCACTTATCCGTCCACTCCATAATCCTATTTACATCATCTTGGAGCCTATTTCTATCATCCTTGTCAACAACCTTACCACCTATTTTAGTATCATCTGCAAATTTTGACACGTTACTAGTCAATCCTACATCTATGTTGCTAATGTAAATTATGAATAGCAATGGGCTTAACACAGAACCCTGTGGGACAGCGCTACCTACATCCAACCACGCTGATTCACTACCATTAACAGCGACCCCTGTCTCCTAGCACGAAGCCATTCCTCTAACCAGTTAGCTACCTGACAGTGTATACCATGCGCTTTAATCTTCTATGCGGAACTGTATTGAACGCTTTTTTAAAATCTAAATAAATAATAACAGCTGCTCTATGCCTATCAAATGTGCACACTATTTCGTTATAAAATTCTAACAAATTAGTTAAATAAGATCTATGGCATTCACAGTAGTGAAGATCTATAGATCTACAGAAGCTAAGGCTAACAAAGACCCTAAGATCCACTTTAAGGTTAGCCCGAGAGAAAGGAAAGAGTAGGGGGTTAAGTAGCAACACCTATCACTCATGGGTTAACATTCATTCGAAAAAGAGAAAAGAGACTCCATCATCATCTGCTGGCCACTGCTGACAAGTCAGAAAAATAGTCGGAGAGAATAGGAAAGATTGCAGAATGGTCCTCTACTCCGTAGGGAGGTAGAACCCACTCTGCCATAAAAAGATGAAAAGTAGTAAAATAAGAATGCTTACAAACCATGCAATACATTCTTAACTCAAAGCAACACATTCTTCCAGCTGTTGCAGACTGATCCTCCACTTCATTAGGAGGTAGAGGAAAATTTTAGGCTGGGCTGAAACTATAATTTTTGTTTGATTTTAATTTATCAGAGTGACTAATAGTTGGCTTTTGATATAAAAATAAGATTCCTGAAACAAATAATTGGTGGCCACCAACGTGTCTCCGGCCACCCCCGTTTTTGTAAAAACATCTAATGCCGCACTAGCAAAATCAGGAAAATGGCAATATCTCTTCTTCTGAACATGCTAGAGAGATGGTTTGCATACCAAAAGATGCAGAATTTGATTTAGAACATTATTAAGAGTGGTATGTTTTCATAAAACCTTTAGTTTTTGAGTTATTTTAGAAAAACTAATATTTTGGGCCCATAGACCCCCTTTCGACGGACCTTAGTGACAAAAGAAATTCTAAAATAAGCATGATTTGGCTTTTTGATTACTAACATTGCCCTAAAAGGATGTTGACATGGACATAGTGATCACATGATATGACTTTTCCTTGTTATCTTGCATCCATTATGCTTGATTAAAGAATAGAGGGTGGGGCTGCTTCATGAACTTTTTTTAAACGTAATAAATTGAAAACTTTTTTTTTCAGGTGCCTTTGTTATAAGTTTCCAACTGCAATTTGTCATTGAATTCAACATTTGCAATATAAAGTATGACTTCTACAAGGAAAACAGTTGCTAAAGTACTTGGTGATGTACGTTTTATGCCAGCAGAACAGTTTCCTTTAGGGAAATTGCCTACGTTGAAGCAAGTTATTGAAAGGTGTTTGTGTTTCGGAGACTATAAAACAGATGCTGTACTGAGAGCTACTTCTGAGGAATTGCATAAATTGTGGGTCACATATAATGTTTATCCAATATCAGTAAATGCCATACAGAGCCGACTGAAAACCCAAATAAAGGAATTCAACCGCCTTCTGAAGTATGACAAAAAGAAAAGGGGACCTAAATATCATCAAGATCTGGATGATTTTCTGAAAACTGTAAACGTTTTATTTGACATATATCAACATGATCACAAACTGTTGGCAGATACAGAGAAAAAGCACTTACTAAAAATGACTGAATCTGATTACCAGTTTTATGAGGTAGGTCTGTTGATTGAATTTCAAGTTGTAAATTATTAATTAATATTAATTAATTATCAATTATTAATATTATTAATAATTTGCTACAATTTTTAAAGTGCATTTAATAAGTTAGTAATATCAATAATACACTATTAATGATGTTAATGATAAGTAATATTTTAGTATTTTCTCATTTTTGTAAGAATTTCAATTTACATATAGAGACCCATAGATAAAAGATACATTATAGTGTAATGAAATATAATCACTTTGTAGGACCAGAAAACAACTAGGCATGGTTACTGTACCCTGAAAGAAGTCCCAGAAACAGCCACTGACTTAAAATTCAAATCACGGGTTATTCAATCTCAAAAAGCAAAAGAATCAGTTCCTCCTCCTCATCCTCCTGAACCTATGGACATTCCTGAGTTGACAGATAGCGACAGTTGTAATGATTCATTTGATGCAGACTATGTTCCAGAAGTCTCAACATTACAGAACAGAACTAGATTACGCTCATTAGCTGAAGCATGTGACAGGTATAGTACTGAAAGATAAATCTTTTAATACAGCTTAAAGTGAAATCATTGTGACTAAGAGATTAAGATTACCAATAAATTATTCATTGACAATAGATATGTAAATCTACTTTAAATATCCTAACAGATATCAAGTAAGTGATAGAGCAGGAGCGGCTATTGGTTCTGCTACATTGGTGGACTTTGGAGTAATCACCCCAGATAACATACAAAATGTTATTGATAAGTATGTTTTTAATCACTCTAGATATTACATTTCTTAGCTTCTGCTATAAGTTCTAAATCACCAGATTTACTATTATTTTTAATTAGCGTCAAAATTTCTATTTTGTATTTATATTAATTAGTTTCAAACAGGACACTGACATTTGTATTTTGTATATTTGTATAATGCTAATGCAGTAATGCATGGCCAATATTTTTGAAATACTTTTCAGAAACAAGTTGAGAAGGGAGAGAGCTAAATTGAGAGCTGAAAGGAAGAAGAAGTGATATTTGAAAAAGTGACTGGCATTGGCTTTGACGGTAGAAAGGATGCTACACTTGCTGTTAACAAAGTAAATGAAAAGTATTATACATCCACAATCCTAGAGGAACATTATGTCATTACTGGAGAGCCAGGTAAATGGAAATGATTGTCATACAGTTATAGGCGTTATGCTGTTATATTACTGTACTATAAAGTAATATTTCAATTACTTAAAAATTTTTTTTTAAGTGACAACTGTCCAGTTAACTTTATTCCTTCCTTTTTCATTTTTATTTAATTGTAAAATTAATTACATTTATTTTCAGATGATTTCTACCTCGACCATTTTACCCCGGAGAGTGGCAAAGGCATTGACATTGCTCATGGCATTTATAAGATCATTAAAGGGACAGAACTTGAGGCCAAATTAAACTTAGTTAAAGCAGATGGGACAAATACTAACACAGGACATATGCATGGGTCAATCAGATATTTGGAAATGTTTTTAGGGCAACCTCTTCAGTGGGATATTTGTCTTCTGCATCTAAATGAATTGCCACTTAGACACATCTTCATAACTTTAGATGGGACAACAAAAAGTCCAGACAAATTTTCTGGCCCTATTGGTTCTCAGCTCAATGGGGATGTGTCAGAATGGAATGTTGTGGACTTCAAATCTATACCTTATCCTGCATTTGTGCTTCTACCAAATTGGTCTTATGACCAATAATGGATGGTGGCAATAATTTATCAACAGACCAATACTATGGATACTGCATCTGCTGGGCAATTATTACTGGTGAAGTGGATGAAGACCTTGCACTCTTAGAAGTTGGCCTGCTAAATCACTCTCGATGGCTCACCTTAGCCTGTAGAATTCTTCGCTTTTATGTTTCACAAAAAAGACCCAGTAAGAACCTCAAAATCATAGTAGAATTCATCATCAAAGTATACTTTCACAGTTGGTTCAATATCAAGGCTAATAAGAGGCTAAGTGATGGGTCAAGAAACCTATTCAATATGATCCAAAGAGTAAATAAATTCCCTGACAGGAAAATTAGAGAAATTTGTTATGACGTATTAAACAATAACAGCTATTTTGCTCATGGTGAAAATATTTTAGTTGGAATGCTGGCTGATGAAGAGGTGAGGAGGTGTGCTGTCAATAAAGTTCTGTGTCTGAGGGGAGTTATAGAGGATTTTGATGATGAATCTGGTAGTAGCAATGATTTTGCAGGTGGAATAATTGAAAGTGATGATGAGAATGAAGAGGATCATGAAGGTGGTACTGATGAATATCCTGCTATAGATGAGAATGTTAGGGTCTTTAGAAAGCCAATCATCAATTTCAAAGCTTCTGCATACCACAAGCTGTCTGCTATGTCCCAATGGGAAACTGTTCCACCTGTATTAAAAGAATTCAGTAATGATGAACTGCGTGATATCATTAATACCGCATTGAAACTGGATCACGAGTGCCACAGTCAGAATGTTGAAAGGCACATCAAGCTTGTCACTGAAGCATCCTTGGCTGTTGTAGGTCATGAGCGTAGAGATGGTCTTATTAGAAACAAAATTAGATCACGTAAATTAATGAAAGATTTTGTCTAAAAAATATTTTAAGTTCTAGATTATTATTTATCATGCTAAAATATGACAAAATGACAATTTGTTAATTGTATAATTTAATGTTTGGCGTTTTGGAATGTCAAAAAGCATTTTCAATGAATTTAAAATGGCTGATTTTGATTGCTGATTGAAAACTACTAATACATGTCAATTTGCAGCTTGAGAATGTTTTATTGTGTTGACATTCAGTTGAAAGGGGGTCTATGGGCCCCAAAAATTAGTTTTTCTAAAATAACTCAAAAACTAAAGGTTTTATGAAAAAATACCACTCTCAATAATTTGTTCTAAATCAAATTCTGCATCTTTTGGTATGCAAACAATCTCTCTAACATGTTCAGAAGAAGAGAGATTGCCATTTTCCTGGTTTTGCTAGTACGGCATTAGATGTTTTTACAAAAACGGCGGTGGCCGGACACACGTTGGTCGCCACCAATTATTTTTTTCAGGAATCTTATTTTTATATCAAAAGCCAATTGTTAGTCACACTGATAAATTAAAATCAAACAAAAATTATAGTTTCAGCCCGGCCTACAGTGAGTGTCACACATTTCTACATTACTGTACAGAGTGTACAGTCTTTACAGCCACACCTACATTTTTCCTCGTAAGTGTATATATTGTAATGTATATGGTTGTAAATTTTGACTTCATCCACAATCGATATGGACCGTGACTTATTTTTCGTGACAAGATACTAGTATTGATGGATACCGTAATGAAATTGACTGGATTCTTTGGATCTGATATATTTGCATGTCGGTTATAAATAGATATAGAGTGTAACATATTTGTGGATAGTAGTCTATTATGACTTGATCCTCTGGATCCAGAGATTCTATCTTTAGTTTTAAATTGATAATTAATTAGTTTTGCTAAATTGGTCATTGCCAATGTACAGGAAGTTGTTACATAAATTTCTTATGTTCTTGTGGTTTGGAACCCACGTAAAATTGTAGGTCCCCTCCGCCACCACGGAGGACATACACAATTATGAACACAGTTAGGTAGACCAGCCATGAGTGGATCCTAGGGTCTTTGTTGGTCTGAAACATTATAACAAATAGTTTCTGAATTACAAGGGCTTAAACATGGCTCCATTTTGAAGCTTGCATCAATTCCTCCCACTTTTACGACTCTACCATTTTCAAAAGTTTTAGTTCTACATCAATCACAGCTGTTTTAATACTCCTAATAGTCTCTATGGGTTGTAAATTTATGAGTGAAATAAAAAAAATAACCAAAAATGGATTTATTTTTATTTTTAAAAATTTACAAAAGTTGATATTTTCACAAAATTTGCAAAATTAACATCAACTTTGGGGCTTAATATAAAGGTGTCTGAAATTAGTCAGGGAGTTGATACTTCTAATAAAGAAAGATACATATGTGTACAAAAACATATATTAAGGAATAGATCTCAACTCAACTCCTTCATATAGTTTTGGCTATTCAAAGAAAAGTACTTTTTGTGAAAAATTCAAAAAAAATTTCAAAATTTTGAAATGTTTAAATTTGTTTTTACAACATTGAATTGTAATTTTACTTCCATTTTATTACTTGGTAAGTTAATTCACAAATGTTAAATTATCTAAATAAGTTTTACTCATAAAAAAGACAATATATACCTAGATTATTACTACATTTGCAGTTAACACAACAGATGGACCAGCTTGTAGGCTCAATACTTGGATCTACCTAAGTAAATCATGTAGAACCGTGTTCTACTGCTCTTTAAGCACTTCCTAGTAATTTAAATTATGTAGTTAGTACAGATAAACTAGCAGTAACCACCATTTTCAGTACAAAACCTTAAATTTAAGTAGCTTTGTTGTATTACTGCCCTTAATACAAGTGTACAGTACTTAGCTATATACAAATATACAATAATGAATTCCTGAGTTTTTAAGCATGTGAATTATTGGCTATAAGTTCATATTCTTTTTTTTAATATGTGTTGTTTTATGTAAATTCGTATGTAAACTTATATATAGCTAATAACTCTTATGTTTAGACACTGACTCAGGAATTTATTATTGTACTCAGGCTTTAAGTCTGATTGTCTTCAACACTCCATGGCCTCACAGCCATAAATTGGCAATTTATTATTCAGCTTGATACAGGTCTGTAGTTACTTAGGCTTTTTTTTAAAATACTCCTCAATTTTAGATAAACAATCATTCGATAACTTGTACTGTCTCCCCATTTTCCCAGCAACTGGAGGTGGTTCAATTGAACACAAAACATGTTGGAATGGAATCCAGCAAATATCCTCTTGTTCAGGTCATTTAAAAGGATTCTTTTTCATGAAATTTACTGATAGATCCTTCTCAGTATCACACTTCAACTATGTTTCCAACAAACCAGTCACCTTCATAGAAACAGGCCACGTGTGTATCAGGTTTATATTGGTAAGCCACATTTTCTTGTGTAGCATTGAGGAAGGAAAGTTGTACGTTAAAGAAATTTTCATCACTAGAAATTTTGTACAGTTTAATGCCTGTTGATGAAGGTCTAAAGCAGTGATATGAATGGGTTCCTGGGATTGTCTTAATTAAGGAATACCTTTTTTCTAACTCAAATAAATTAGCATTTTCCTCAATTTTAGCTGAATCAATGTACAGAAATTGTATACCATTAATATTAGATTTGCACCAATCGAACATCTCTTTTGGATTGGTGATGTGACCTTTACTTGTTGCTTGTAGACTTGCCCGGGCAACTAACCTTTTGACGGTGCCACCAACACCATCACAGGGGCTCTTTCCGTGAGAGGTGGCAAAAAAGTTCCATTCACATGTTAGTTGGAAATCTTTTTCATGTAACACTGAATTAATGATGTTTTTATAGTTTTTATATTGACTTGCTGTGCCATCGCTAAAGTAACAAATATGTTTTAGTTTAAGATTCTGACTTTTAAGTAATTTCAAGGCTTCACATAAAAAAGAATGAACTGCAGTTGTGTTGTGTGTAAGTGAATCTGATATTACACAAAAATTTGTAACTTTTAGTTCACCATCAACTTTTTGATAGCAGACTACCGGATGCAAGGTAGCCTGGGTATTGTCCCAGTGATGCCCTTGTACGGCATCCTGAATTATAAAACTATAGTTTTCAGAAGTCAACAAGCACTAATGCTGTAGAATCATTGAGGTTTTCTTTACAGTCGGACAAATATTTTGATTGGGCTTTTGCTATGAAATGGTGTACTTTCAACTTTTTTGCACTTTCACATATGTCTTCTATTACATTCGAAACACTTTTTGTCATTGTGACCAGTTGGGTATGGTCTGTATGAAGCCACTGCTTAAAGGAAACATCATCATCCATGTCATAATCATTGTTTTAAAAAATGGTAAGAAGCCAATCCCGTAATTCATTTAAACCAGGACATGTTTTGCAGTTATTAATCATGCAGTTTCTGGTTTCAGTGTTGCAGACTATTTTCCCTAGTAACTCTTAATTCTACTTTGACGGGGCGTGATTCACATAAAAGTTTAAAGTTCTGGTGTATTTCACAAATGCATACATTGTGTGATCCTTTACTCCCCACACCCATACACCATTTTGGTCTCAGTTCAAAAAACTTTGATTTGGAGATTTTGTCATTTGGATATTTATTTTTGTAAAGCGTATATAATTCTCTGATATTTGTCAACAACAGTATTTTCTGCTTGTGAACCTTCCCTTGTGGTGTTTTTATTGATTTGTAGTCTTTTTTACCAGGGCATTCTCTAGTATATTCATTGTTTTGGAAAAATTCTATCACTCTTTCCTTTATTTCATCGCTTATACCCTTGCTACTCTTTTTATTTCTCATTATAGGAAGGATACCTTCTTTTCTTTAAGGCCCTCACAGCATTAACCATTCTGGCTGACACTTCAAATTCTTTCATAATTCTTTCTCTGGACCAGGTTTTACCAATTGGAAGGAGTGTTAGAATTTGTATCTTTTCTTGTCTGGTACTAGTTTTACACTTTTCTTTCAGTTCCTCTATCATAATGCTGATAACACTTTTCTTCCTCACTCTCTATAGGTTTCTCCGCTTCCTCATCCAAAATGCTAGGCTTCATATGAAGTACTTTTGACAGCTTTGATTTTGTTGATGTTTCAATTTGCTTTAGTTTCCTTTTCGCGTAAAACTTTCGATCTCTTGCTCTTACATACTTAATGGGTGAGCATTCTAGTGAACCTAACGTTTCGTCAAATGTCTCCTTAACTATTTCTTCTGGAACATATTCATCACTACCTGAGTCTTTTTCATCTTCAATCGTCTTGGCTCTAGAGAAGCATGTTGAGCAAAGTTTCTGTCCTGGTATCAGATTCAGTCTAGTTGCTATGTCTTTGTCAATAATTTGTAGTGATTCTGCAAATAAAGTAGGGTAATGTAAACTCTAAACACATTGGAAAATAATTTTAAAACCTCAACATTTGGTTATAGGCTATTCGTATAAAATATTCAAAACATATGCATTCAGTAGCACAGTATATAGCCTACCCTATTAAAATTAAATAGCTAATTTAGGTTACAATTTATATAAACTTCTTTATGAAATATAAATATATTAGTATATACTTACTTATCTTCTTTCGATGATTTCTCCATGGATCTTGGCAGCTACGTTGCATTTGTTGGTAATGCATTCCAAACATTTTTTCATGGTGGTAGCATACAGTAGCACTATTTGGGTTGATTACAGTTGCTTTTGTTCTCCACAATAGCAGTTTCCTTGTTTCATCTGTCAGCTCATGTAAGGTATACATACCCACCTTCCTGGTGAGTCTGTGTTCATGACATGGATCATCCAAGTACATACCAAAGCTGCACTTTGATTCTTGATTAGAATAAGCCATTATTACAGGCAGTAAAATTAAGTTAATTGCTCTAGTTAAATTTTCTGAAAATAAAAGATCATGATCTATAAAATAGGCCTGGACATTAATGATTAACCATCATGTTTTACATTTATAAGAATATACAAAGCGAAATGAGCTACCCAGAGCCCTTCGAGTCGCTGGTTGTTTTGACAGACATATTAAATTTCTTGTATGTTTTAGACTTATTTACATATTATTACAATTGTAAATCAACTTAATAAGTAATAAAATGGAAGTAAAATTACAATTCAATGTCATAAATAGAAATTTAAAAATTTACAAATTTTGCAAAAATTTGAGATTTTTCACAAAAAGCACTTTTCTTTGAATCACCAAAACTATATGAAGGAGTTGAGTTGAGATCTATTCCTTAATATGTTTTTTTACACATATGTATCTTTCTTTACTAGAAGTATCAACTCCCTGACTAATTTCGGACACCTTTATATTAAGCCCCAAAGTTGATGTTAATTTTGGAAATTTTTAAAAATAGAAATAAATCCTTTTTTGGTTATTTTTTTATTTCACTCATAAATTTACAACCCATAGAGACTATTAGGAGTATTAAAACAGCTGTGATTGATGTAGAACTAAAACTTTTGAAAATGGTAGAGTCGTAAAAGTGGGAGGAATTGATGCAAGCTTCAAAATGGAGCCATATTTAAGCCCTTGTAACTTAGAAACTATTTGTTCCACAGCCTTTTTGCTTGCAAAATTGAAAAGCCCACCAGAAGTTGTATTGGCATGACAAATTTGAAGCTTCTACTCCTATTAGAAGACACTTTTCAAGGCCTCTCAAAATGAAGGCATTGGCCGATCAAGCCCAAGATGGGCATTTTTTGTCGAAGGTGTGGGCCATTTAAGCGACCATAAAATTAAAAGTTTTTGACTGAGGAAGCTAAAATTTTAGACTTAAGCTATTGAATGGTGTATGAATCAACCCTGAAAATTTGAAGAAACTCGGAGATGGTCACCCGACCACCCCTGTACCAATTGAGTTGGAATGACCCAGTAGTTCTTATCTTGATCCCACTTATTCACCGGCAGAGTGAGCCACGTAGACACGCACACCTGCAGGCCTGTGAACACGAACCATGATGACTCATCGATCAGGTCCGGAAGGCGCGTCGTGTCATCAACCGAGACGTTGTCATATGTGAAGTCCTCGGGCACAGTGAGGCGGCACGGCTTCTTTGCCATCTCGTGCTTCACAACCTGGTGTCTTCCACTTTGTCACTGCAGAGGGCGAAAATGACGGTCTGAGGCCTCAGATACCACAAGTGCCGCCTGATCACTGCCAGTGAAGCCTCTGCAATCTCGCGATCCACAGCCCTGTACTGTAGAAGATGCTGGTACAACACAAGGTCATTCAGCGGGGCATCAGCTGCGACAGGAGCTGCCATCCAGGCAGGTGCGTAGAGGAGTGCAGTAAATAGTACCACTCTCTGAAGTTTCTGTACCAGCTCATCGTCGAACTCCAGCTGACCGCTGAAAATCAGGAGCTTCGTGTAGTAGATGATCTGAAACGAATACGCACTGTGATGTATAAATACCAATACCACTCCATATAAGTTTGTTTAATGGTAAATTATTTATCTTATTTTTTTCTGGTAGGGACTTCAAATGGCTGTTTGCAGAAGGCAATACAATATTTAACTTCTAATTCAAAATACCAACCTTGGCCATCCACCTCGCATGATGGTAGGCTCCTGGGCGCATGAAGTGTGTGCCACAACGTGGCTGGGCCCCAAGTACCAGGAGTGTAATCTCCACCACTTCTCGGTAGTCTTCTCTGACAAGACCAGAAGCAGTGCCAAGGAACTTGACTGCCTCATCTCGGAGCTCCATCAGCCACGTCACCTCCGCCAAATGCTCGATCTCCAGCTCGTGATAAGTCGAGAGGTCGAGCTTGTCCCACCTGAAAGGGGAGTTATGAAAATATTGCATGAAAATGACTGAAGTTTCCCTTTTTGACTGCTATTAACATCATTAGTAGAAGGACGCTGATATCTCAATTGCTCTGAAGGCAAAAAATCATTGGAGAAAACAAATGCACCTTAGACTTGAAATTCACCTTCTCCTCAGATACTGGAACAAAGGTTCAGTTGGTGCTGTGGTTCTTCCAAACGCGGTGATAACCACTGCCTCCACGATGAGCTCCATAACGTGATGGTGACAACCCAGCTGGAAGAGCGGTTTACCAAGCATGTTCTCCAGCCAGACCACCGCACCCTGCACCCTCCCCGTATTAGGGTGTGACCGTTGCCCTCCAAAAATCAAAAAATGGTCCTACAATGCTGTTCAAAGTTTGTGTTGTGTATTTATCTAGGAAACACCCCTGTAAATTTTCTTGGAGATCGGTGCATGTTTGAGCTAGCACCGTCGTACCAGCAAGTATTGCTATTTCAGCTTATGAACTTCATAAATAGCTAAGTGTGAAAATAGCACATTTTATCAGATTTTCATTTCCGGGTCTGGAACGCTGACCCACAAATTTTCCACGTATTATTTTATTGCCCTTAATTTTAATGATGCTCTTTTCTTTTCCCTTGACAGTGATTTGATATTGTGAATAGAGAATTTAATCATGGATACATGGCAAGATGATGAGTATGTCAGAATGTTATTGGGCACTGTACCCCGAGAAGAAGAAAAGGAAATAAAGGGCTGCAAACTGCCAACTAATAGGCAGGTCTTACTATGTCTGTTAGCAAACCTTCGGGATATGCATTGGGACCAGGCTTTATCTGCCACCATTGACAATGTGCTTTTGCATTACCAGAAGGCGAATGTCCCGACCATTACAGGCAGGAACAATATTGGCCGAGTGATTAAAACACTATGACAAAGACTACATGATGCTTATGAAAAAGAATGAGGATAGAAGACGGGCTGATGATCCTGGAATTATGAAGTTTAAATCAGAATTGAGCCTGATGATGAAATTTTATAAGAACACAGTGTTGAAAGACATGGCGGCTGCGAAAAAGGGGAAAACTCAGGCTGAACAAGATGCCATCGATACTGACATACAGTCAACCCTCGTTATAACGGACTAATAGGGGGGAAAAGGTGTCCGTTATAGCCGATTGTCCGATATAACCGACGGTACTGGTAACCTACGGTATACGTATACGGTACGGTAATGGAGATACTATATACAGTACTGTGCACTGTCTGCTGAACATGATAAATGATACAGAAAATAATGAAATATAATAAAAATATAAAAGTTAGCTTGTCCTTGGCCTTACGAATGTCGGAAACAGTTTGCTTTTTCACGCCATACTCTGCGCACACCTTGGCCACCGAAGCATCCGCTTCTGACTTCTTGATTAATTCCAGCTTCTGGGTCACTGACAGGGTCACACGCTTCTTCTTTTCCTGGTTAACATCGCCAGTGGTGTGTCTGGTTTATCCGATATCCACTCGAACGGGGTCCGTTATAGCGAGGGTTGACTGTACTCTTTATGAAAAGCATGCTAAGTGACAGAGTAGCTACCTACTCTGGGGTAAACAAAGTATTCACAGAAAAGGTTCAGAAGCGACAGAAAAGGCAGATGCGAGAAGAGAAGCGACAAGAGAGAGCAATGTGATCATGCTGAGAATGTACAGGCTGATATTGATTCACCTATTAGCTCTGATGAGGATGATGACATTGATGAGGCCAGCACTGCTGAACCAAAGAGAAAACATCGGAGAACAGTGAAAGAGGGAGTTTCAATTTTTGTGCCCCATGATATTCTGAAGTCGGCAGAACTTGTTTCATGCAGTGTTCGAACAACATCTCGCCGACCCAGCTGAGTGCAATTGTGTACTCCCTTGTATCTGCATGTGGTGGAGATACATCAAAGCTGAGTCTAAATGCAAGGACAGCCCACCGATACCGAGCTTCCATCGTGTCAGAAATAAGTTTAAAAATCATGGATGAATGACAACCATCAGACAAAGTACTGGTGCACTGGGATGGTAAACTTATGGACACGCTGGATTCCAAAGGCACTGATGACTGCCTGCCCATTCTTGTGTCTGGTGTCAATGGCACAAAGCTTCTTGGAGTCCCACCTCTTCCGCATTTGACTCAAAAAGCTGGCCTGGTTCAAGGAGACTTGATATCAACAGCAACCAACAACTTCTGGTTGATTGGGAGTGTGAACAGAATGTCGTTGGTATGGTTTTTGACACAACTTCATCCAATACAGGTAAACCTATTTCAAACATCAGCGTGAATTTATCACGACATTAATACCAAAATACAGTGAATGATTTAACAGAAATCTGCAAAAAGCACGTGCCTGAAATGGTGGCCTTAAACTACAATTACATTTTTTCCAGGACAAAAAACAGCTGCTTGCGTCTCCCTCCAAAAGGAATTAGAGCGTGCCGTATTCTGGTGCGCCTGTCGCAGGCATGTGAGCGAAGTCATCCTAGGTGTTTGCTGGGATTGCTTGAAAGTGGAGGGCTCTTCAAGTCCAAACATAATGGTTTTCCAGAGGTGAGTCATAAGCTTTACAAAATAACAAGGAATATTATTATCTAATGAACAAATTTAGTGGAATTTCTTTTATTAGACTTATAAGATATACTAACACCAAGCAAATGATCGATCATATCAATCTTAATACCCCTAAAACAATATTATAGATTAGTATGAAATACAATAATCCCAATAATTGCATTTCTAGGTTCAAGAACCATTTCTCTCAACTGGCGTACAATGAAAAAAAGAAATACTACTACCCCGCAATACCTGGAGTGTTTGAGGAGCGCCAGCAGGAGATGGCTGACTTCTTCCGTGAATCTCTAGCCCAACCATTTACACGTGGCAACTACAAGGAGCTGGTAGAGCTTTGTCTGCTGCTTGTAACTAAAGGATCCGAGCCAGTGAACTTCACAATGGTCTACCCCGGCGCACTTCACAAAGCAAGGTGGATGGCTAAACTGCTCTATACCCTCAAGATTGTTCTTTTGTCAGGCCAGATCAAAGAGCAGTTTCCCAAAGCCGAGGTTGTGACTAAAAGTCAAATCAGCAAGTTAGAACGGTTTGCTGTGTTCACAGTCGCTGTTTATGTCCCATGGTGGATTGTTTGCCCCAGCAAGTGTGCCACTGAATGACTTGAATTTGGTCGAAACCTTGGCTGAATTTGCCCCATATGACGGCACAATA
Source organism: Bathynomus jamesi (assembly GCA_023014485.1). Lineage (NCBI taxonomy): Eukaryota > Metazoa > Arthropoda > Malacostraca > Isopoda > Cirolanidae > Bathynomus > Bathynomus jamesi. The sequence goes on from JAJOZX010000530.1 coordinate 283,657, forward strand.
GTTGACAAAGCATGTGTGGCACTCGGTAGACACACTTGGTACCTAACTGAGGAGTTGGTCCCACTGGCTTTGTTCTCGTCCCAAGTACAAGAAAGGACAAAAGAGGAGATGAGAAAGGCCCTTCTTTGCCATGAAGGCACTGAAGTTACTAAGAGAGTGGGGCTCAATCATGGGGGCTATGGAAAGCCATATCTTCCCCCTGTCCCAGAAAGTGGCACTGCCCTGGTGGACCTAATTGGGCCTGACTCAAGCTGGTTCTTCACCATTTTAGGCATGCCCTATCAGTTTCTCCACAGTCCAGCCAGTGAATGGGCGGATCATGATGACTACCTGAGCATGAAACGGGTTGTGGACAAGCTTCAGGTCGTCAATGAGGCTGCAGAGCGTGGTGTAAAACTTTGCCATGACTTTCTTAATGTTGCCAGGGATGAGGAGCGCTCTCAAGAAGTCCTTCAAGTAGTTGAAAATGACAGACTCCGCGTTCCTAATCAGCGCAAATGATCATCTGTTTCCGAACAGAAATCATGGTTTCTTGCTCTAGAGAAATAATACCTTGTGAATATGATAAAACCCCTTAATGTACCATGAGAGAATAAGAATGATTAACTTTTTTGTGTTAGTGATAACAGCTTTTAATTAAGAAAGGCAAATGATTTGTGTTAATATCCCTTATGATGGTTGTGTAATCTCATATATAGGCGCGTATGCCATATAAGCAAAATTGCTATTTTTCAAATTGCTGGTGCTCACTCGAATATGCATGAATCTTCAAAAAATTGCACGTGGGTATTTTTTATGTCAGTATGCAACACCAAAATTTTGAACAGCATTGTAGGACAAAGTTGGGGCAACTGTCACACCCTACCCCGTATTGGAGGAAGTTGTGTCGAAGCACAGTCCAATCACGTTGTTCTCGCATCCCCAGTCTTTGAGAGCATGAAAGGTCGCCTGGGCCTGGGACAGACTGGTGCTGTCAGCAACAGTTGGAATGGCCAGCAACTTTCCTTCTGTGCATTGGGGAGCTCCGGAGATGAGAATCGCCTGGTGGCAATGTTCCCTCTAATTTTTTTTAGTCCGTGTGCGCAAGAAATTTTCGTTGTGCATACATTTAGATTCATGGTGAAAAATTGTGCAAACTTTTCTGAGCGCTATTATCTTCAAAATGAAATACATATAAATATTAAGTACTTAATAAATATTATTTCCATAAGGTGATAGCTTGATCATTATGGTACTATTAAATGGATATTAAAAAACTTTTTACAATATTATATATTAAAAAAGAAAATATTTTATCCATTCTAAAAATATGAATAAAATAAAAAATGGTAAAATAAAAGGTTCTTTTGCATTATCCTCCCAACACTAATTTTTTTATATAATGTTGTTTTGGTTATGGTACTATATTTTCCTTCCATTATAAAAAAAATTAGTGTTGGGATTAGGTTATGTTTGGTTAGGTTATGTTTGGTTAGGTTATGTTTGGTTAGGTTATGTTTGGTTAGGTTATGTTTGGTTAGGTTATGTTTGGTTAGGTTATGTTTGGTTAGGTTATGTTTGGTTAGGTTATGTTTGGTTAGGTTATGTTTGGTTAGGTTATGTTTGGTTAGGTTATGTTTGGTTAGGTTATGTTTGGTTAGGTTATGTTTGGTTAGGTTATGTTTGGTTAGGTTATGTTTGGTTAGGTTATGTTTGGTTAGGTTATGTTTGGTTAGGTTATGTTTGGTTAGGTTATGTTTGGTTAGGTTATGTTTGGTTAGGTTATGTTTGGTTAGGTTATGTTTGGTTAGGTTATGTTTGGTTAGGTTATGTTTGGTTAGGTTATGTTTGGTTAGGTTTGTTTGGTTAGGTTATGTTTGGTTAGGTTATGTTTGGTTAGGTTATGTTTGGTTAGGTTATGTTTGGTTAGGTTATGTTTGGTTAGGTTATGTTTGGTTAGGTTATGTTTGGTTAGGTTATGTTTGGTTAGGTTATGTTTGGTTAGGTTATGTTTGGTTAGGTTATGTTTGGTTAGGTTATGTTTGGTTAGGTTATGTTTGGTTAGGTTATGTTTGGTTAGGTTATGTTTGGTTAGGTTATGTTTGGTTAGGTTATGTTTGGTTAGGTTATGTTTGGTTAGGTTATGTTTGGTTAGGTTATGTTTGGTTAGGTTATGTTTGGTTAGGTTATGTTTGGTTAGGTTATGTTTGGTTAGGTTATGTTTGGTTAGGTTATGTTTGGTTAGGTTATGTTTGGTTAGGTTATGTTTGGTTAGGTTATGTTTGGTTAGGTTATGTTTGGTTAGGTTATGTTTGGTTAGGTTATGTTTGGTTAGGTTATGTTTGGTTAGGTTATGTTTGGTTAGGTTATGTTTGGTTAGGTTATGTTTGGTTAGGTTATGTTTGGTTAGGTTATGTTTGGTTAGGTTATGTTTGGTTAGGTTATGTTTGGTTAGGTTATGTTTGGTTAGGTTATGTTTGGTTAGGTTATGTTTGGTTAGGTTATGTTTGGTTAGGTTATGTTTGGTTAGGTTATGTTTGGTTAGGTTATGTTTGGTTAGGTTATGTTTGGTTAGGTTATGTTTGGTTAGGTTGTTTGGTTAGGTTATGTTTGGTTAGGTTATGTTTGGTTAGGTTATGTTTGGTTAGGTTATGTTTGTTAGGTTATGTTTGGTTAGGTTATGTTTGGTTAGGTTATGTTTGGTTAGGTTATGTTTGGTTAGGTTGTTTGGTTAGGTTATGTTTGGTTAGGTTATGTTTGGTTAGGTTATGTTTGGTTAGGTTATGTTTGGTTAGGTTATGTTTGGTTAGGTTATGTTTGGTTAGGTTATGTTTGGTTAGGTTATGTTTGGTTAGGTTATGTTTGGTTAGGTTATGTTTGGTTAGGTTATGTTTGGTTAGGTTATGTTTGGTTAGGTTATGTTTGGTTAGGTTATGTTTGGTTAGGTTATGTTTGGTTAGGTTATGTTTGGTTAGGTTATGTTTGGTTAGGTTATGTTTGGTTAGGTTATGTTTGGTTAGGTTATGTTTGGTTAGGTTATGTTTGGTTGGTTATGTTTGGTTAGGTTATGTTTGGTTAGGTTATGTTTGGTTAGGTTATGTTTGGTTAGGTTATGTTTGGTTAGGTTATGTTTGGTTAGGTTTGTTTGGTTAGGTTTGTTGGTTAGTTAGTTTGGTTAGGTTATGTTTGGTTAGGTTATGTTTGGTTAGGTTATGTTTGGTTAGGTTATGTTTGGTTAGGTTATGTTTGGTTAGTTGTTGGTTAGGTTATGTTTGGTTAGGTTATGTTTGGTTAGGTTATGTTTGGTTAGGTTATGTTTGGTTAGGTTATGTTTGGTTAGGTTATGTTTGGTTAGGTTATTTTGGTTAGTTTTGGTTAGGTTATGTTTGGTTAGGTTATGTTTGGTTAGGTTATGTTTGGTTAGGTTATGTTTGGTTAGGTTATGTTTGGTTAGTTTGTTTGGTTAGGTTATGTTTGGTTAGGTATGTTTGGTTAGGTTATGTTTGGTTAGGTTATGTTTGGTTAGGTTATGTTTGGTTAGGTTATGTTTGGTTAGGTTATGTTTGGTTAGGTTTGTTTGGTTAGGTTATGTTTGGTTAGGTTATGTTTGGTTAGGTTATGTTTGGTTAGGTTATGTTTGGTTAGGTTATGTTTGGTTAGGTTATGTTTGGTTAGGTTATGTTTGGTTAGGTTATGTTTGGTTAGGTTATGTTTGGTTAGGTTATGTTTGGTTAGGTTATGTTTGGTTAGGTTATGTTTGGTTAGGTTATGTTTGGTTAGGTTATGTTTGGTTAGGTTATGTTTGGTTAGGTTATGTTTGGTTAGGTTATGTTTGGTTAGGTTATGGTTTGGTTATGTTTGGTTAGGTTGTTTGGTTAGGTTATGTTTGGTTAGGTTATGTTTGGTTAGGTTATGTTTGGTTAGGTTATGTTTGGTTAGGTTATGTTGGTTAGGTTATGTTTGGTTAGGTTATGTTTGGTTAGGTTATGTTTGGTTAGGTTATGTTTGGTTAGGTTATGTTTGGTTAGGTATTTTGGTTAGGTTATGTTGGTTAGGTTATGTTTGGTTAGGTTATGTTTGGTTAGGTTATGTTTGGTTAGGTTATGTTTGGTTAGGTTATGTTTGGTTAGGTTATGTTTGGTTAGGTTATGTTTGGTTAGGTTATGTTTGGTTAGGTTATGTTTGGTTAGGTTATGTTTGGTTAGGTTATGTTTGGTTAGGTTATGTTTGGTTAGGTTATGTTTGGTTAGTTATGTTTGGTTAGGTTTGTTTGGTTAGGTTATGTTTGGTTGGTTATGTTGGTTAGGTTATGTTTGGTTAGGTTATGTTTGGTTAGGTTATGTTTGGTTAGGTTATGTTTGGTTAGGTTATGTTTGGTTAGGTTTGGTTAGGTTATGTTTGGTTAGGTTATGTTTGGTTAGGTTATGTTTGGTTAGGTTATGTTTGGTTAGGTTATGTTTGGTTAGGTTATGTTTGGTTAGGTTATGTTTGGTTAGGTTATGTTTTGGTTAGGTTATGTTTGGTTAGGTTATGTTTGGTTAGGTTATGTTTGGTTAGGTTATGTTTGGTTAGGTTATGTTTGGTTAGGTTATGTTTGGTTAGGTTATGTTTGGTTAGGTTATGTTTGGTTAGGTTATTTTGGTTAGGTTATGTTTGGTTAGGTTATGTTTGGTTAGGTTATGTTTGGTTAGGTTATGTTTGGTTAGGTTATGTTTGGTTAGGTTATGTTTGGTTAGGTTATGTTTGGTTAGGTTATGTTTGGTTAGGTTATGTTTGGTTAGGTTTTGTTGGTTAGGTTTGTTTGGTTAGGTTATGTTTGGTTAGGTTATGTTGGTTAGGTTATGTTTGGTTAGGTTATGTTTGGTTAGGTTATGTTTGGTTAGTTATGTTTGGTTAGGTTATGTTTGGTTAGTTATGTTTGGTTAGGTTATGTTTGGTTAGGTTATGTTTGGTTAGGTTATGTTTGGTTAGGTTATGTTTGGTTAGGTTATGTTTGGTTAGGTTATGTTTGGTTAGGTTATGTTTGGTTAGGTTATGTTTGGTTAGGTTATGTTTGGTTAGGTTATGTTTGGTTAGGTTATGTTTGGTTAGGTTATGTTTGGTTAGGTTATGTTTGGTTAGGTTATGTTTGGTTAGGTTATGTTTGGTTAGGTTAGTTTGGTTAGGTTATGTTTGGTTAGGTTATGTTTGGTTAGGTTATGTTTGGTTAGGTTATGTTTGGTTAGGTTATGTTTGGTTAGGTTATGTTTGGTTAGGTTATGTTTGGTTAGGTTATGTTTGGTTAGGTTATTTTGGTTAGTTGTTGGTAGGTTATGTTTGGTTAGGTTATGTTTGGTTAGGTTATGTTTGGTTAGGTTATGTTTGGTTAGGTTATGTTTGGTTAGGTTATGTTTGGTTAGGTTATGTTTGGTTAGGTTATGTTTGGTTAGGTTAGGTTAGGTTTGGTTATGTTTGGTTTGGTTATGGTTATGGTTATGGTTTGGTTATGGTTATGGTTATGGTTATGGTTATGGTTTGGTTATGGTTATGGTTTGGTTATGGTTTGGTTATGGTTATGGTTTGGTTAAAAACAGCCCGCTGCAGGCGTTAGCCGGCTTTAGGTTAGGTTAAGAATATTTATTCGTATAACTAATGATGTAATATTACTGCTTTCATGCCCTTTCACGATTAAAAATTAAAAGTGTTTTGCTAACGTACTTTATTTTCCTTCCATTATAAAAAAAAATTAGTGTTGGGAGGATAATGCAAAAGTACCAAATAAAATTCAACAAAATAAAGAAATAAAATAAAAATAACATTAATTGAAAATGACTATTTTAGTTATCATTTCTCAAAACAATTTTTAGCATTTAGCAATTTAAAATAGACTATCAAGATTAATACATGATTTTATCCATTCACAAAATAGGAATAAAATAAAAAATAATAAAATTCAATAAAATAAAATATGATTTTCTTTCAAGTGGTTTCTTAATTTGTTCTTTATAGAATTCATTAAACTGAAATTTTTTAAATTACTTCATTTACTGTCGTGACTCATGATACGCTTGAGCCTGTGTGCATTTTATTTTGCTGTGTGCGCGGGTTCCACAATGCGTGTGCGCGCGCGCACACCTTAGAGGGAACATTGCCTTGCGGGTGCTCCAATGATCCAAGAGAGTCCTGAAACGTATGTCATACATGCCAATCCATTATTGTCCACTGGAATATGTCAATCCACTGTTGTCACTGGAACATGTTAATTCACTGTCATCCATGGTGAGGGCAAAACTGACCTTGATTACATTATCATCCCAGTGGATGACAGCATGTCTCGGAGATACGAAGGATTTCTGCACAGCTGTCGACACTTCACAATGATGTGCCACTCTTCCACGGCGAGACGTGTCCTTCGAGATACTGAATTTGTCCAGGTCTGCAGGTGGATCTGCTGAATGTAGGACTGCCACCACGACACTTGCCACCTATGTGCGAAATTGAAAGGAAATTGACAAGGATGCGTATGGTTTTTATGTGACAAAATAATCACTAAATTTTCCGTCGTTACGTCTATTATATCTTTGTCAAGGAAAGATCATTACTGATATACACACACCTGATTATTGGACATCCGGAAGCGATCAGCCACTTCAATAACAGCCGGTGCATTGAGGATGCGGTGAGGAAGGCTGATTGATACAGTTGATTCTCTCGGCTGTCGGTATGGTGGTTCTAGCTGTGATTCGGAGTTGCTCGATGATCTGCTTTCTATAGATTCATCGTCGCTCTCAGCTTCGGTTCCTAATTTCGTTTTTGAGGTGCCTGGCTCATCACGAGATTGTTGTCTTGAGAGTTGCCATTTTCTCTTGACAACGAACACTTTATCATTCCCGCTCATTGTTGCCTGCAGCCTGGCGCAGGCCCCGTTGATCCTCATAAAATTTAATATCTTCTTGTTTGTTGTTGTTTGAGAGCAGTCGACTTTTCTGTATCTCTTCAATAGCATCGGGAGCTCCGATGTCCCAGAGCTTGTTCAGATTTTCTGAAAACTTCTCCCTGCCTTTTCCCGCATCACTGTTTCTCATCTTGCTCTTCTGCAGCGAGCGCCACTCTTCCCACAGTAACTCCAGTTTTCTTTCGCAGTTACGCCTCATGATCGTCTTTATACGTGCCATGTTCCAAAATGCCAGAACATTGGCCACCGTGTCTTTTATGGCAGCCTTCCTGTCAGTAGTTTCCTGCTTGGCATAGAAGAAGTACTGGAGAACTTGATGGGTAATTGGGATTTTAAGATGCGCCAGCTACTGATGCTATGATTACGTCCATAACAGGGGACAAATATGGTATTTTAAATTTTAATGTTTTGTCTAGGTGAGTGTAACTTCTAAACCACTTGTCCGATCAACTTGTTAAGTATCTGAGAGGATTTCTTTCACCGAGAGGATTCAGAAAATATGGTCATTTGATGATTTATCTTTATTCAGTAAAATATTGTCAATTTGGCCAAATTTCCAAAATTGAAATTTTCAAGGTCGATGCACGACCCCTAAATATTGATCGATTTTGGTAAAAATGGTGTCAGTGTACTTCCACTGAACCAAATCATGGGAAAAACTTTGACCAGCTAGAATTTTTAAAAAAAAGTGAAAAGTGATCCACCCTACTCCACAGCTTACACTAAACAGCACCAACATTCCACACACTCACAGGACCAAAATACTTGGGATCACATACAACACATCATTATCTTTTGCAAACCACATTCAGGACATTAAAAACAAATGTACATCAAGACTTAACATACTTAGGGTACTAACAAGCACAAACTTTGGACACTAGCAGGAAACATCATCACTTGTATACAAACAATATATTTGCTCAGTTATGGACAATGCTAGCCCATGCTGGGCACCCATTATCTTAAACACACACACGTAAACACCTTACAGGCAATACAAAACAATGCACTTCATACCATTACAGGATGTACTCAAACAACACCAATAGAACACCTGCACTCAGAAACAAAAATACTGAAAGTTAGGGAACATTTAGATATGAGGGGAACACAATTCATGGCAGCAGCGACGATTAATTAACCCACAACACCCTTGCCACTACATATACAATCATGCACCAACACTTTCTACCATTAAGGTCTCACACACACGAATGCGGTTCTAGGTGTGAAGCTGCCGCCCATTTACAGGTCAGAGACCAACCTGAGCAGATTGGATTGAGTTAACTTAGCACTATTCTGATGTGGACATCACCCTAACTTACAGACATATAAACACAGACTAGACAACTCCACAGATGACACCTGCCACCTGTGCCAGGACACACCACAAACAGTTGAACACATGACAGACTGTACCACTCTAGCACAACATAGAACACAACACAATATCACTAGTGCACTGAACCTCTGGTCCACTCTGGAGAGGGTGATCGGTTACCTGCATGCTGCCAGCTTGCTTGATCAGGGTGGGCTGATTGGCTAACCAACAACAACCAATGATGATGTAGCTGCAGGAGAGAGAGCTTTGGTGATCTACAATGGGAAACCTGGTGAAAAGCTTGACTCTCTGCGGCACAAGAGGTTCTGTGAGAAGGTCTTCCAGCATATCTCACATTCAACCACATAGCTTACCACCCTCCATCAGCAGCAGCAAAGTACCACAGCCTCCGTGTGTACTTTCAGGTTCAAGAGTTGAAGGGATCTAGGGATGGCAGGAGAGCAATGAGGGTCTTGTCCCTCTCCAGACAGACCTAACTCCTGCTTCTGAGAAGCTGCTGCAAGTCTTCAGGTTCAACTGCCAGACCAACTGCAGCAGCCTGAGGTGTCCGCTGAAACCCTCAGATAGGATTTAACATGTTTAAAGAAGGCTGAAATGCAGAAAAAATGACATTTTTGGGTGGGGTCATATTCCAGTGATTTTTCACGTGTTTCCCCCTCGAGGATCCCTTTAGACTTTTTATATGTGATGGAGGACATATTCAGGAGTATAAAACAGCAGAGATACTTTTTGTTGCAATTTGTTTAAGGTTCACCAAAGATTTTTCATAAAATGCCTGTACTACTTTCAATCTGAAAATAACATGTACAGTATATATAGAACAAAAATCAAATTTGAGCAGCACTGAATGTACGAGGCTCCAATAAACCTTATTCCCCCTGCCCATGGCCTAAACCATTAAAGGTACAGTAAAACTAAACATACCTTACAAAAGAGAATTTAATCCTGCATTTAATGAGAAAATTAAAACTTGGTGTTCCCACCATTGGCTTCCAAGACAGCCTGAATTTGCTTTGGGTAGCTTGCCAAAAGTGATGTGAATAGATCTTGATTGTTACGCAAATTTGCTAAAACAGTTTCAATGTGTTGCATCATTGTATCCTTCGAAAATCGATTTGCTGCAGGTGAAACAAGAGACATTCAACCTTGTCCTTTATAACTGATCCAATGTGTTCACAGACGTTCAGGTCAGGAGAATTTCCTGGCCATTCTTCATTTCTAAAGAAATTGATCTCATGGTTCCGCAACAACTGTTGAGTGGCTAATGCCTTAAAGCAGGGGGCCTTATCGTGCAGAATGTGACCTGACTGACATCCATAACATTGTTTAGGTTTCTTAGAAAAGGAATGACATACTGGGATAGAATAATATCACAAAAATACTGTCCATCCCAACTCTGACCATTTGGCTTCAGCACCCACATGAGCTTCTTTGCAGTGAACAAAACAAACACACCAACACAGTCTGGACTTTTTAATAATTCGCGATAATGTTCATTGTCATCGATTTCATCTGGTGTTGTGGCCCACACTTGATCTTTTTGGTAGTTAGGCTGACGTGCTATGTAAACAAAAAATTCATCGGAGACAGCTAAATGCATGAAATCTTCCACATCCCAATCTTCAAGATAATGGGCAAACCACATTCTGTCATCGATGTTAAGTTGAGTTTTTCTTGGCTGTGGAAGTTCATGCCAAGGCCTTAAACCTTGCTTATGACGGTACAGTCGAATGATCTCACCACTAACTATCTTTCCTCTCAACACTTCGATCTCTCTAGAAAGTTTAGCACAGCTGTTTTTCCGCTTACGCATACTGCTTTCAATGATGATCTTTGTTTCCTGAGAGAGTGGCAAATTTGGGCGCCCAGATTTGGTTGTATCCATTTCGCATTCATCCAAAGTTTTATTTCAATTTCTTTTGACGAAGTCCTCACTTCTTCGCAACTTCTTCGCAACTTTTTGGCAACCCATGAATGTGTTATAAAGGTGGCTCCAGCATCACGAGCTTCCTGAAATGTTATTGCTCGTATGCGATCTATCACACATTGCCTCTCCGAATCACCAATTAATTGAGAAGCCATTATATTATCACTTTATTAGCTAGAGTAATTTTAATACCTGCAATAAATAAAGAATTTTATATATTTTTATAATCACTAAAAACTATTTCAATATAAGTAAATATGTAAGCTGCAAATGGGGGGGGGCTAAGGGTTTTTGGAACCCCTTATATTGTTAATGTTGATTTTATGGTCCCCATTTTGGCTACTGTTGATCTATCATGAACTATGTTAGACATAATTCATATCTGTTACAATTGAATTCCTTAACCTCAAAAACCTATATTTAGACACCAAGAATGCCTCTTTAGCGTGAATACAAGCAAAAATATGCCAATGTTTTTATGTGGTGGTCATCTTGGATTTTGCCATCTAACAGAGTTAGCCCACATTTTTGTAAGGGGTGCCTCAACTTATTTTGAACAGTATCCTCAATTCATCTAAAATCAACCATCAAACCTTGATCAGGAGAAATTGGTCACAGAATCTATTGGAGGGTCCTTTACTATAATTCCAACCAAAATTAAATAAAAACACAATATACAGTATAAGAGCAGTGTGTAATTCTAAGAAAACCAAACAGTCTTCCCTTAATTACTGGATTAAGACTGCTAACACTCTTGTTTTTCAGAGATACACGTTCAAATAAGTCATCATCATGGGAAGTACGAGCCCACAAGTAAAATCCTTCATCAGTTTAGCATATGAATATCATTTAAGAAAGTCAGAAAAGAATTTGGTGCAACTTCAGCGTCAGTTACAGGTATTGTAAAATTTTAAATATTTGGAACTACTTACCAAGTTTACAAAGTGAACTGTTTAGGTTCTAGTTTTGTATTGTGCTTGTGTTGCTACCCAATACAATGATGCAATTTGTATTCTCTTTACCTCTGTTTATTATTAATGCTAAAAGGACAATGGTACATATTGGTAACCTTTCAAATACACGCATTCATAGCTTACCCCTACAAACAATTCTGGTGTTAAAGGGTTAATTGAAATAGCTACAGGAATAGTGCAGAAAAACTGAATAACCACACTATACAAACACACGCTAGCGTAGATATGCTGATGATAAAAACAATAGATCAGTAATTGAAGACCATAGGCAACCTAATTAAAAAATAAAAAAAGCAACAATATTGGTTTGAGTCAGGAAGTTTATAGTTACAGAGTTGATACTGTGTTGTATGAAAAAACTATGTAGGGTTATGGGTTTGATTGCTGTCAGCCTAGCTATCTGATGAAAATTTCTGCCAAATTTAATGCTAGAGATGATGGTGAAGACCCTATGTTTTTTCATAAAAAATTTGTTTGTGGAGGTCTTCAAAAGACCTTAAGTATTTTTATTTTTTTGTTAAATTATTAAATTTGTTTGCCTTTGATATTTAGCACTGCCTAATGGTAAAAAAGAAAACTACCATACCTTCTTGTTTCTGGTTGTAGGTTGCATGGTTGCCTATCATGCCTCACTCTTTGTGTAGGTGATAGAGTTAAACAAGGTGCTTATTCAGTCTAAATACAGGCAATTCAATATGCCTAAATACCTGAAGGGATGGGCCTACCCTTCTTCTTTATTAGTTTTATTTTATTAGTGTTTCACTTAGAACTTGTAGGAAGATTAAACACATCTTCCTTGCCTGTCATTCGTCAGTGATGGAAAATTTTGATAGAAAAAAGTTTTTCTTAAGTAGGGCTGCCCACTGCCCAGTGCCTACATATTTGGTTCTACATATGGCACTTCTTCCCATTTCCTTTGTTGCCAATCCTGAGGCAATTTTATAGTTATTTAATACAATAAACTAATAATTTGTATTTAATTATGAAATAAAGGTACCGTACCATATTGTAGGTGTGTTTAGGCCTGGGTTTGAATTAGGCCTTGTTGTGAACTAATGTAAAGTGTATAACAGGTATGTATAGTTTTTTCATAGTTGCTTACATCACAAACAATTTCACATTTTCAAAGTTTTATTTTTTAAAAAATATTAGGTCAGCTGTATGCAGTAAAAGTATAGGCAGGTCATTCCATTTGAAATCAATAAAAAATTGGGTGTACAAGAGTGCCCTGATTTATGTGGTAGATGCAGCCCTGAACCTTCTGCGTAAATTGATGAAACTACAATGCATAATTCAATGTGCTAAGTATGGGCCTCCCAACCCCAAGACCAGGGTTGGCACCCAAAAACCCAACCCAAAACCCACTGGAATTTTCAGTGGGTTTTTGTGTTTTTGGTCTGAGATGTTTATTTAAAAAAAAATTGAAATTTTTCTGATTGCTACATCGTTCAATTACATGTAGCTAATGGATCATTCCATGTCAAATCACACATAAGGGCAAAAAAAATGTCAACCATCTCTGATTTTGTTTATACTTAGTACACTTAAGGACCCTTATGAGAAATGTAGATACCCAAAATTTCAGACCACTGGGTGCCGAGATATGAGGTCACGAAAGTTGCCCTTTTGACCAGATTTTTTCAAAATTTAATATATCTAAATTGTCATATCTCGGCTTCTACTGGACTGATTTACTTCATTTTGGTGTCATTTTAAGGCTTGAAAGGAGTAGAATCTTTTGTCTATCTTGAAATATATCTCATAAATGATTCACAAAAAAGTTATAGAAGTTGGAAATATTTGAACTTGAGTAAAAAGAAAAATATCATCTCCGATTTTTAAAATATTTTGTCCCAAGATACCTCTATCCAAGCACAATACTGTGTAAAAATTTCACTTTTCTCTGGCAAATACTTTAGAAAATATAGCACTTTCAGTGTGACAAATTTTAAAAAAAATATAAAAAAATGACAAAATTAAAAATCATTGCTATTCCTGTGGGACGATGTGGAGTAACTTTTATTTTTGAAAGTATAGCACTATGACAAATAAAAGAACTAATTGAGAGCTGTAAATTTGACACTTCCTATTAGGTATACCTATTTTTGTATGCAAACATTAACTCCTACTACAAATAACTGTTTTGTGTGTACATGTACTTTTTCTTTTTTTCAGATCTTTTAGAAAACTATAAAATAAATCATCTATATATAATATATTCAGAAATTCCTAGCCAGGTACCTATTCTATTTCAATTAGGAAATTTTGAAATGGATTTGCTTAATTTAAAAAGAAAATGTGCTGATCCTTTCAGTGAACATCAAGGGAAATGGCGAACTAAGTGACTAAGAGTAGTTCCACCTGAAATAATTGTTAAGCGGCCTAATCTTCAATTAACTGCAAATCACAGACTATGTAATCCGTGCAGAATTCTTGTTGATAAAATATTAAAAGAAAATACTGAAAATTCAGACAGTGACTCATCTCATCCCTCTGGCTCTGTCATATCCGAAAGACCAATTGAACTTGTGTCAGTAGGGTCAGGCTCAAGTTCAGCATCTCTAACAGTACTTAAATTTTGAATTAGCAACGCTGAATAGTTCATTAAAAGAAATAGGAAAGAGTCCAGTTAAAAAACAAAAATTAGATACTCAAAAAGCATATGGACTGAAAAAATTTAAACAAGTTAAAGATACGTTCAAAAGAAAAATAGAAGCTGCTAGTGGGAAAACTATAGTTAAAGAGCAAGAAACATCACAGGAAGAAAAGGATTATAAAGAAATTTTAGACCAGCTAAAAGAAAAATTTAATGATTCAAGCACTAAAAGAAGTGAACAAATTAAAATTTTAACAGTTCTGCCCAAAAGCTGGAGTATAAGAAAAATATGCCAAGAATTCAATATTACCAAGCACACTGCATGCATTGCTAAGAAAATGGTAGAAAGTTCTGGAATTTTGTCAACCAAATCCAAAATCTGGGAAAGTTCTGGAAATGGGAATAGAAGATTCAGTTAAAAAATTTTATTTAAATGAAACCATAAGTAGATTAATGCTGTGTAAAAAAGATTTTGAGTGTTATTAACGAAAAAGGTCAAAGGGAACATAAACAGAAGCACCTCCTTCTCTGTAACTTAAAGCAGGCATATGAGGCATTTAAAAATAAATACCCAAGGTTGAAAATTGGATTTAGTAAATTTGCCTCATTAAGGCTTAAATTAAGGCTTAAACAGTGTAATTAGGGGTGGATCTGGTATGCACTCAGTGTGCGTTCGTGTTATCCACCAAAAACCTAAAACTTATGTTCATTGGGGCAAAAATTGATAAAATTACAGAGCCTAAAATCAGTCACATCCGCCAATTGTTACCTTCCTTAATGTGCAATCCTCCCTCGCAAGTATGTTGCCTAATGGAATGTAATCTCTGTGGTGATACCACCTATTTAACCACTCAGCTCCAAACGTTATTTGATGAAAATTATGTTGACAACATTCAATTCTACAGATGATTACATAGAAGAATTTTGTGAAAAATCAAAGCAGTATCAGGTAATAATAACAATAATTTAATAACACTTATTGAACATATTATGTATAATTATTACAAAATAACCTTGTACTAGAATATCATTTGAAAAATCCAATGAAATAAAAGGCTGAATTTTAATTAGTTTTTAACAAAAAAATAATATATCTACAAGCCCTTCTAAATTCTAATTTACATACTTACTTTCAGATCCATGATTTCCTAACAAATATGCAATCAAACTACTATCAGGATAAGAAAAAATCATTGCAAAACGATGAAGTTTTGGCTGTATGCGACTTCTCAGAAAATTATTCAACTATTCTCCAAGATGAAGTTCAGTCGTTCCATTGGAACAACCAAATGACTACTATTCATCCGTTCATTCTATATTTCAAGGCCCAAGGAAATCTAAAGAACTTAAATTTTGTAATTATTTCAGAATGTAATGACCACAATGTTGTCGTGGTTCATCTTTTTCAATGCCACCTGTGTAAATTTATAGAAGAAAAAATTCCATTCATAAAATTTATTTTTTATTTTTTGGACGGATGTGCTGCCCAATACAAAAATTGTAAAAATTTCCTTAACCTCTGTTGCCATAAAAAAGATTTTAATTTGGAGGTGGATTGGAATTTTTTCACTACAAGTCATGGTAAAGGACCATGCGATGGATTGGGGGGGCACTATTAAAAGATTAGCTGCAAAAGCAAGCCTCCAAAGACCATATGATAACCAAATAATAACACCCTGGAATTTGTTTGAATTTGCTAACTGTAACATTAAAAACACAAATTTTAAATTTTTAACAATTGAAGACCATCAAAGAGAGGAAGAATTTTTAAAAGACCGAAATTCAAAAGCCAAAACCATTTCTGAAACTCTAAAATTGCACCATGTGAAACCTGTTTCACTTTCATCAATTACTGTTAAAAGATATTTGGTATCTAATGAGTCAATAATCGTAAAAGTAACCGAGGAAGAAGAAATGATAGAAGAAAATGATATAAATGGTTTTGTTGCTATAGATTATGATGACCACTGGTGGTTATCATATGTTTTGGAAAAATCAACAGAATCCAGAGAGGTGACAGTGTTATTCTTACACCCTCATGGTCCCAATCCTTCGTTTTTCTATCCCCAACATCCAGATATTTTGACAATAAGATTTTCAAATGTCATCAGAAAAGTCGATGTAATGACGAGAAATGGGAGTGTGTACAATTTAGTAAAAGAAGACGTACCAAAAGTCTCTAAATCTCATAAAGAATTACTTCAAAGAAAGATAACCTAAAATACCTATTTAAATTTAGAATTTTCAAATTAACAACCATCTAACCCATGCTATAGCTATACCAATAATTTAATGTAATCACTAGCAGTTCGCTTTCATAATCTATTTAATTTCAGATTTAGTCAATAATTTTTCTTTATGTAACAAACTTTAATTATTTTTACAGATTAACAACGACTAAAGGGGATCACAAAATTTTACAAGACGGCAAGATGTCTCTTTTCAACTGGGCTGATGAAAATAACATTAAATTCAATTCAAATAAATTCAAACATGTTATTCTTCTAGAATAAATGCTAAAATTACTAGAAAGTACCACACTCAAAACAAATTAATTAGTTTTTATATATGTTTGGAAAATTTTAGAAAAAATCTCCACTACATAGACAAAAATAGGTACACCTATAGGTGCCAAATTTAAAGCTCCAAATTAGTTATTTTACTTGTCATAATGCTGTATATACTTTCAAAAAAAAGTTACTCCACATCATTTTTCATAGGAATAGCAATGAGTTTTCATTTTCTATAATTTTTTTATATTTTTTAAAAATTCATCACACTGAAAGTGCTATATTTTCTCAAGAATTTGCCAGAGAATAATGAAATTTTTACACAATGTTGTGCTTGGATAGAAGTACTTGAGACAACAAATTTAAAAAATTGGAGATATTTTTTTTTATTCAAGTTCAAATATTTCCAACTTCTATAACTTTTTTATGGATCATTTATGAGATATATTTCAAGATAGACAAAAGATTCTACTTGTTTCAAGCTTTCAAATGACACAGAAATGAAGTAAATCGGTCCAGTAGAAGCCGAGATATGACAATTTAGATATATTAAATTTTGCTAAAATCTGGTCAAAAGGTCAATTTTCGTGACCTCATATCTCGGCACCCTGAGGTCACAGAGGTGTGAAATTCTGGGTATCTACATTTCTCATAAGGGTCCTTAAGTGTACTAAGTATAAACAAAATCGGAGATGGTTGACATTTTTGGTGTTTGATTTGACATGGAATGACCCTAATTAGAATGCTTTGGCATGTTGATTATTTTAAGGAAGCTGATTTATAAAACAATTCTTAAATTATGTAAAATGTGTAAATAAAGATTATAAAAAATTGAAAAGTTTTATTGGCCTTTTAAATGGTGTCCAGACTACAGACACAAATAGAGTACAGTAAAACTAATGAATGCTAAATAAAGGTATATATATATATATATATATATATATCAGTGGCGTGCGGTGATTTTTCGTCAAGGGGAAGCAATTCAAGCAAAAACAACAAAGATTATATAAAATAAAAATGAAACTTTAAAATACTCGTATATAATAAAAACAAAACACACATAATCATCTACTTACTTTACTTATAGGTTAATTCTATTCTTCTTTCTTTTTTATTAAATATATCTATTATTTCTTCGTAAAAGGCATCGGTTTTCATATCCTTAAGAAGCTTTTTCTCAATTGAGATTAAAGCTAAACTTGCAAGCCTTTCTTCCCTTTGCGCATTTCTAGTGTAGTTATGTATTCGCTTTAAATGAGAGAATGACAGCAGACAGCATGTAAAGTTGCCAGATATTTCAAGAAAATTAACTACAAGATCTGAACAGCGATTTCTAAATTGCTTCCTTTTTGACATAGGGAAGGATAAAATAACGATAAATATATATTCTTTTTCGCTTAACATGGCCATGGAATTTTTTAGTAGAAAAACTATATATGAAACTTGTTGTATTCAATAAATACTTCATTATTAAACATTAAATGAGTTTTTAGAATGGAAAGAAACAATTTGTAACTAAAAAAAAAGCGAAAGTCATTGGGAAAAAGGATGCATTTTGTCAATTATTGTCCAACTCAAGATTTTTTGCGTCGGCTTTCTTAAAGGTTTTTGCACGAATGGCAACCAATGTATATACTATGTATCCACCTGATTACCAATCAAATGCTATAAATAGTATAATAAAATGATTTTGTACAAATTATTAACACCTATTGAACTGTTTAAACTTTAAAGTATAATACAGCATTTTCTTCTTTCTTTGAATAGGAAAGCATTGCTTCACTTGCTTCCATGGACCGCACGCCACTGATATATATATATATATATATATATATATATATATATAATTCACAAGTATTACTTGATCTTAAATGCTTATGAATTCTTATGAATGCTTATGAATTATGAATGAGTAGCCTGGTCTTAAATTTTGGACCCATTTAATAAATTCTTTATTCTCTACAACTACAAATGGAATATTTGCTGAAAAGAAAAATCTGGCCATTTGCAAATCTAGTTGTTCTTCTTGATCTACAGTTGTTCTAACCACATATGGCATTATCTGACCTTGCATTTTCTTGGCTGGAGTAGAATGAAAAAATGGTATGGAAGATTCAGAAGTGGTTGAAGTGAATGAAGTCTCACTACTGTGAATTGTAGTGTCATCATGAACCAGGCTTTCATATGATTTGCTTGAAGAGGGTCTACTCTCAAAACTGCCATGTCTATATGTAGGAGGAGGAACATTTTTACTTCATCCCATTTAGCAGCTTTAAGTCTGCCACCAATATGTGCAGGTCTAACTTTAGGCATTGGGGCATTCCAGGAGAGATCACCCAATGCATGTCACCACTCCAACTCAGATTTTGATGAAAATTGACATATGGGGTTCTTCCGGGTACTGATTTCACTGGTCAAAATAAAAAAGTTCTATGACCCATAGTTTTTGAGATATGGGCCCCCACTTTACCACCTAACTTTAATAGGCAATAACTCCCAAACATCTTACTGTAGACCTATAAAACTATACATTTTTAGAATCAGCATGAAGAGATCTATTAAATGATACCACATTCAAATGTGTAGAACAATAATGAAAATCCTCCCCCTCCCCTTTTATTTTTATTTTTTATCCCCCCCCCCCCCCCCCCCCCCCAGGCAGTGAAATTCAAAAAAATTTTTTTTCATTTATTAAACTTCCATTAATTGTTAAGATACAAACAATAAAAATGTGGGTATCAAGTTGCAAGATATTTTAAAAATTATTGAAAAAATATGTACATTGTGAAATTTTGACATTTTTACGCCTGCAGACTAAAATAGAGAACTACAAATGATATATTCACATGGATGAAAATAAACAGCAAAAATACAAATTGAACACACACATTACATCAAGTTGATTCATAATTACACAAGTTTTTTCAACTAATTTTCTGGGAAAACACATTGAATACGCATTGTTCCTTGCTTTAAAGTTGCTGTGCTTAATAAACCTAAAATTTTAGCTCTTGGTATGTGTGTGGCATGTGTGTCTAATTTGTGGAAAGTAATAGTAAACACTATATCCTGATGGGTGCAAAAAACTAATCTCAGTCATCAAATTCCTCATCATAGGAATGTACAAATCCCAACCATTTCTGATTATTGTAAGTACAAACTATGTACTCTTCTATTTTTGGATTAACTTCAACATTATCTTCACCCAGAAAAGCTTTGCTTATAATCCTCACCTCACCAACTTCATCAGAAGATAATTCAAATGTTTTTGTTATTTGCATTAATAGGTACAAATCTGTGGAATTTTTGTGTTCCTGTTAGCCGCATACTTTTTTCATATCTGTCACTTAAAAATTTTCCCATAGCTTCAATTTCTTCAGAATTTATTAAAAAAAAATTTATGCTGTCACTTACCTATATTGTTTGAACAAAATTCAAACGTGTCTTTTGGTGTTAATATTTGATTTGTGAATGTTCTCTGCATACTCGCTCTGGCTACAGATCTTTTCACTGTACCCCCAATCCCATCACAAGCGCCCTTACCATGGCTTGTGGCAAAGAAATGCCACTCACATTCCAGCCCAAAATCTTCATGTTTACAAATGTTAACAAAGTTGACACGATTTTTATATTGTCCCGCACATCTGTCAGTAAAATAATGTAATTTTTTTATATGAAGGTGGGATTTTCTAATAATAGGTATGAGTGTATTTAAAAAAGTGTAAACCATTGTAGTGTTATGTTTTATATTTGGAGATAAAAAACACAAACTTGAATGTTTTGTTTCATTACTTTCTGGTTCCTTATAATATAACACAAAGCGATGCACTGTGCATTGGGTATTTTCCCAATGAAAACCTTGGGCTGCATCCTGTACTACAAATGAGTAGTTTCCTGAAAAGTCACCAAGAACTACAGCTGTATGGCTATTTAAATTTGAAAATAAAAACCCACTCTAATAGACAGAGTTTATTTCCACAACAGTTTTGACGCCCACTGGCATCCTCCTCGGGTGGATACAGAAAAATGAATGAACCAAAACAAGAGGGAAAAACAGTCCAGGGACCGACTGTTAAGAAATTCGCACCTAGGTTAGATCCCATTCTCCCGACACTGGAAGGGCATTTTCATTAAGTACATTCGCACAAATTTAAAACTATCTTCCTGTTCTAAACATACAGATTCTATTATTTTTTTTATTTTTTACATAATTATTACATTTATTATTAAATTTATCACATTTAATATTGCATAATTATTTATTACAGAAATTATAAATTTATTATTAGATTGGTTATTACATTGTTGTTTATTATACAGAACTTATAAACCAAAAACTAATGAAAAAGGCGATTAGGAAACAATCCAGAGACCATTGAGAAATTCGCACCTAGGTTAGATACCGTTCTCCCGACACCGGAAGGGCATTTTATTACAGGGTCCGCTTATAAGTACATTCCCACAAATTAAAACTATCTTCTTGTTCTATACATACAGATTCTAATATTTTGACATAATTACTGCATTCATTATTGCATTTACATTTTTTAACATTTATTATTATTACCTTTACCTTTACTCTGTGCACACATCCACACTTACATGGCTCTGTATGAACTTGCTCTAGAACAGTTCTTCACAGAGATGCCACAACTAAAAGAAATCTGCTCGAAACCAGCAAATGAATTGCAGGAAGCCTGCACAAACACAGCTTCTGGGACAAGTGATGGAGCAGAATGCATCAGAATTGCTAACACACACCTGTTTCAAGTCTGGACCAATGAAGATGTCATTCAACAGCTGAAGAAGTGGGAAGCTCAGAAATCATCTAATGCTATGTTCAAGTCATTGATGAATTACCTCCACCGGGTTGAAACCATCTTGTTCTTTGTTGAAGCATCCAGAAATGCTGATCTCGTTCTCCATCTGGAGGCTGGAGAAGCACTCAGCAAGCTGTTTTTCACAATGGATCGAATAAAATACAAACGCCTCTGGCCAAGGTACATCGCCGACATGCACGAAATGAAGACAAGCCATCCAGCAACATGGCGAGAACTTCAAGATGGAAACATATCTGTCACCAAGAGTGAGATTCCATTCATCTCAATAGGTGCAGACCATGCCTGCGAACATCTCAACAAGATGATGAAGGTTCATTCTGGCCTAATTGGCATTTCCAATAATGCGAATGCTAGGCAGTGGTTCTTGGCTTCTCTAGAGATGTTGTACCTCTCAACAGAGTTTAAAGGACAGTTTGGGCTTCAAGTAAACAAGCCAGAGGAACACCATGATGTACGACCCAGTGCTGTCAGGAAAGAACATGAAGCTGTTGACAAAATCAAGGCTGCAATACTGATCCACGGGAATCCCTTTGCTGTTGAAGGTGATCAGCTATACAATTTCATCACACATGCATATGTACGACAAGAGTATGTTCCACAAATCTTGAACATTGATGACATCAGACAGAAGCTTTATGAAGATTATGTCACTGAATGTATCAATGAAGATGTTAGTCTCTGGGCACCAGTCAAAAAGCAGAACAACAAGATGTACATGTCTGGCAGCAAGAAACAAACTTTCAAGTTCTGTGACCAGACAGTTGACCCAAAAGAGACCAAAGATCTCTATGGTCCGCTGATGGTTCTCACCAGGTCAAGCAGGGACATCAATCAGAAGAATGCAGTTGGCAACTATGAGTTCACATTGACTCCAAGAGCACTATTTGCACCAGACAGCTCAATGCTGCCATGCACTGACAAGTCCAAGCTGATACACGGCCTTGAGAAGCTGGCAAAAACAGATAAAACCCAGGAACAGACAGAAGCTCTAGCGGCCAAAGAGCAGGATGATGACAGAGGTCCTGTATCATCATCTCGATATAGATGCCAGATATAGATGCCAGCGTGTGATGCCAGCAAAAAAAAAAAAAAAAAAAAAAAAATTAGACTAACACGAATGTAGATGTAGCTCATAGCGTAAACTAACCCACTTTTTGTTTAACTTTACACTCTTTTCTTGCATGTTTGTAGTTTGCATGATATGACAGTGAGTTAAGACTGTATTTGCATGGTTTGTAAGCGTTCTTATTTTACTTCTTTTCATCTTTCACCCCTCTCCTATTCTCTCCGACTATTTTTCTGACTTGTCGGCAGTGGCTGGCGGATGATGATGGTGAGACACTTTTCCTCTTTTTCTGAATGAATGTTAACCCATGAGTGATAGGTGTTGCTCTTACTTAACCCCTTATTCTCTTCTCTTCTCTTAACCCGCTACTCTTTCCTTTCTCTCGGGCTAACCTTAGAGTGGATCTTAGGGTCTTTGTTAGCCTTAGCTTCTGTAGATCTGTAGATCATCATCATCAAATCAAAAGATCACCATTGTTGATGGAATGGTGCTTGTCCAGAAGATGACAAAGAAATCAGGGACAATCAGCACAGTCAAAGATCTAGCCCAGTGTTTCAATGACAGGCTCGTGAGCTTGACAGCAGGGTTCAGTGAGGTCATCCTGGTCTTTGATACATACAAACCTGACTCGCTAAAGGAGGAAACTAGAGAGATGATGACAAGGAAAAGCTCCTATACAGTATCAGGTTGCAGTTGATACGAACATGAAACACATCCTATCCTACTGGCATGGTTTCTATCGCATGAAAAAACGAAAGCAGATTTGACAGACTATCTCGCCAAAGCAACCCTTGATTACAACAAAAACTCACCTCAGTCATCACATCAGCATCAGGTCACACCAGAAGCAACAGAAACATGCACTTTGAAAACAACAGTCACAAGGAGGCTGACACATTGATGATCTGCCTGGCAGCAGAGGCATCACAGTGGTGTCCTGATGCACAGTTAGTATTCTTCACTCCTGATACTGACATCTTGGTTCTTGCTGTGGCACACTATGACAAGCTCTGCAAAAAGACATCTATTTCAATGGTATCAGGTACAGTCGAAATAGAGCCAATCTGGAGAGCTTTGGGCAAAGAAAAGGCGCAAGCTTTACCTGTATTCCATGCATTCACTGGATCAGACAATGTTGGAAAATTCTCAGGGATAGGCAAAACAAAATGGTTTCAGCAGTATATGAAAGCTGACACACACTTAGTCAGAGCACTGATGAAACTACCGGAGAAAGGTGACCTAACACAGGAGGTGAAAGATGTATTGGCCAAATTCGTGTGCTCAAGCTACTGTCCCAAGGGTATTCACATTGCAAGTATCCCTGATCTAAGATGGTATCTGTTTTGTAAACACCTAGCTGAAAGCAACAACTTACCTCCTACACTCGGTGCACTTGAGGAACACATCCAGCATGTGCGGTTACAAAGCCAATGTTATGCAGCAACAACCTTTTGACCCCCTGAAATTTGGTTACTATCAGGACAAAAGTGGCCAAATACTGCCAGTCACCACAAAGGTTCCTCCTGCCCAGCAAGCCATCATCGAGTTGGTCAGATGCCACTGCAAAACCAACTGTTCTACACAGAGATGTTCATGCAGAAGGAATAACTTGCCTCGCACAGAACTATGCTTGCGCGGCACAGAATGTGAAAATGATGCAGACTGTAATGTTGAATATGACACTGAGAGTGATGATGATGTGTAATGTGTCAAACTGAGATAGGAAATACGTCTATACGTATGCTGTTGTCACTACCAACAATTTGAGAGTGCATTTTTTCATGAAAATACAAATGTAATTTCACAAACTTCTTCTTTTCTTGGTTTTTGGTGTTCTTAATCACTAATTTGACATAAGCTTTGGATTCCTTGGGCCTGGAAACATAGGATTAGCATTTAGAATGAAGTTTCTATGTCAATTACAAGCTGAGATATTCGGAAATTCTTATTTTATGGTGGCCATTTTGAAAATCCAAAATGGTAGCTATGCAGGCATCTGCGCAAATGTAAACATTGATTTTCAGATTCCTGATGCCATAAGCTTTCCAAAAATGCACTGGTTTGCTAATCTCCATAAATTTTGAACAAAAGTGTTTTTATTGACATAGTGAACTGGACTATATCATTTGTAGTTCTCTATTTCAGTCTGCATAAAAATGTCAAAATTTCAATGTACAGGGTGTCCCATAAGTCCGGCATCATAGGAGAAATTCATATTTTTCTATTTCTACAAACCATAATTCATATTTTTCTCTTTCTACAGGCCATAATGTCTGTGAGCAAGGAAGAACGAATCCAGATAATTTTACTCATAGGAAATCGGAGTCAGAGAGAGGCCGCTGCTGAATTTAACAGACTGCATCCAGACACACAACTCTGTGTTATTGGCTCGAGGTCTGGATGCAGTCTGTTAAATTCAGCAGCGGCCTCTCTCTGACTCCGATTTCCTATGAGTAAAATTATCTGGATTCGTTCTTCTTTGCTCACAGACATTATGGCCTGTAGAAAGAGAAAAATATGAATTATGGTTTGTAGAAATAGAAAAATACGAATTTCTCCTATGATGCTGGACTTACGGGACACCCTGTACAATGTACAAATGTCATTGTACATTTTTTTTCAATAATTTTTAAAATATCTTGCAACTTAATACCCACGTTTTTTGTTTGTATCTTTTAACAATTAATGGAAGTTTAATAAATGAAAAACATTTTTTGGATTTCACTGTCTAGGGGGGGTAAAAAATAAAAATAAAAAGGGGGGGGGAATTTTCATTATTGTTCTACACATTTGAATGTGGTATCATTTAATAGATCTCTTCATGCTGATTCTAAAAATGTAAAGAAGTTTTATCAGTCTACAACAAGATGTTTGGGAGTTATTGGCCATTAAAGTTAGGTGGTAAAGTTGGGTGGGCCCCCAAGATTTTGGGGGCCCATATCTCAGAAACTATGGGTCATAGAACTTTTTTATTTGAACCAGTGAAATCAGCACCCAGAAGAACCCCATATGTTAATTTTCATTAAAATCTGGGTTGGAGTGGTGACATTTTTTAATTTTTGGGTGATTTGTCTTGGAATGCCCCCATTATTAAATAGATATTAACTAAAACTGATCTCTGAAAAAAAGATGTTCAAAAATAAGAATAATGTTTACTGTCTAGGCCTGTAAACAAATTGTAATAAAAATTCAGAAAAACATGCTACTGTGTTGATTCAAAATAAAGGGTGAGTCAAAAGTCTCAATACATAGGCAAAATGGTCATGATAAATAAATGATTATTTATTTTTTATTTTTTTGCAGGTGATGTGCTGAGATGCCTTTGTCCCAAGAAGAGTGTATAGAGATAATTTTTCTGGCAAGATCAGGAAGCTGTTGCAAGGTTGCCGAGGATTTTACCCTGGCACGCACATCACACATGACACCATTGCCAAACTCAATGAGAAATTCAAGAAGACTGGAAGTGTTGCAGACCAACCGAGAAGTGGCCATCCATGAACAGCCACTGATGAAGGCACAGCAACCATGGTGCTGGCAGTGTTTGCAAAGAGCCCCCAAAAAAGCACTCGATAGATGTCTGCAGAATGCGGTGTCAGCCAAAGGAGTATCATTCGCATTATGAAAGAGCATGGATGGCATCCATACAAAATGCGAATGTTGCAGTATCTTAGTGAAGATAACCCAGACAGGCGGCTGGAATTCTGTGAATGGGCAAGAACAAAAGTGGATGAAGACACAGAGTTCTCGGCTGGCATCCTGTTTTCAGATGAAGCCAACTTTTATGTTCATGGAGAAGTTAATCGTCAAAATGTACGTTATTGAAGTGATGACAACCTGCACTGGATGAGTCCCTCAAAGACGCAAAGCGCTGGAAAAGTGATGGTGTGGTGCGGGATATGGGGCAACACGATTGTTGGCCCTTTTTTCATTGACACCAATCTTAATGCCGAAATGTATCTAAACATGCTGCAAGACAGTCATGCCATCCCTACTGAACAAGGATGGGGGATTTCCAGTGTACTTTCAGCAAGATGAGGCGCCACCCCATTACAGTATCTGTGTGTGCCAGTGGCTGGATCAGCAGTTTCTGGGTCACTGGATTGGCCACCGTGGTCCCGTGGAGTGGCCTCCGAGGTCCCCAGACCTCACCCCCCTTGATTTTTACTTGTGGGGGCATTTGAAGGCCATGGGGTACCAGGTGAAAATACAAAACATGGACCACCTAAAGGAATGCATTTGTGATGCGTGTGAACCCGTAACACCAGATGTGTTAACGCGCGTTTGCCATGACTGGGAGGAACGCATCCATATGTGCATTCAGTGTAATGGTGCCCACATAGAGCATATTTTGTGACTTACAAGTGATTGCATAATAAAGTGACCATTTTGCCTATGTATGGAGACTTTTGACTCACCCTGTAGAACAAAAGCCACACTTTGCTAAATGAAAACACAATATGTTTCAACAGCACACTGCTATCTTCTTCAGTTGAAAGTAACTTTAAAACTGAAACAAAATATATTAATTCTAAAAATCATAGCATAACTTTAATTTAAATTATGAAACCCAAAAAATCCATGGGCTTTGGGTTTTTGGTGAAAAACCCAGGTTTTTGCCAACCCTGCCCAAGACACCCAAAAATGAAATAAAATTTAATAAAATACAATAATAATTGTCTTAAAAAAAAATTAAATAAATAACTAACTACATCTCATCTGAAAAAAAAAGGTAAAAGTTAATAATAAGTATAAGTAATAAAAAATTAAAAAAAAATACCATTAGGGTCTCTTGGAGCTGGATTCTTAACCACCAGTGCCTTTTTATTTATATATATATATATTTTTTTTTTTGGACCATGTTAACCTGAAACCACAAATGGTGGGGGTTATTGTATTTTACATGAACATTTCCGATTTTGATGAAATTTGGCATGCACTTTGGTATGTACAAGAGACACTTTCCAACAAAATTTCAGACCTCTGTGACCTTTACTTCTTGAGATAGAGGTCACCAAAATTTTACCAAATCTTCAAAGGTGTCCATTTTCACAAGTCCAAAACTCGAGTTCTGTTTGTCCTAGAATATGGTAATGATTTTAGTACCCTTTTCAAGCCAATACAGAGGGCTATCTATTATTTTACAAAATATCTTGTCAAATGGAAAATAATAGTGACCATTTTATGACCTTTTGACCTGACTAAAAATGCACCAGCTCTCATTTTTTTTCTTTTGGTATAATTTAGTTCAAATACTCAACAGTACTCTCTCTGAACGAATCAAAATTATGTGCTGGCCAAGAGTTTGGGAGCTATATTAATTTTTCTGGTACTATGAGTATAGTAACAAAAATGCAAATATTGAGTGACCTTCAGTGTTATAACCCAAGTTCTATTTGTCCTAGAATGATTTAAGTGCTAATTTGAAGCCAATACACTGCTATCTTTCTTATATATTCTATGAAATATTTTGTTAAATGGAAAACAAAATGGTAACCTCATTTTGTAACCTTTGACTTGACCTAGATTAAAATGTGTCCATGCTGTGAATACCTGTGATTTCAATTTTGAAATAGCCCTATATACATATAATACAAGTAATGTAAGTCTGTATTCAATAAACTGGAGTAGATTCAATTTAAATTGTCTGTTAGAGATTTGGGAATAATAAAATTTACTGAAACAGCAACAAATACAAAAATACAACAGGCCTGGCAGATTTCCTGGTGGTCACCCATGAGGTATTACTTTGCGCCCCCCCCCGTGGAGTGTTGCCAGTAGCCCAAATCTCCACTAAATGGTTCTGTTTTAGATCTATGCTTGTATCCATTATTTCAGTGTCTTTGTTGCTTTGCTTGTTTCTTGTCAGTTCAGCATGTAAGTCCTTCCTATTGCTACTGCTGTTCAGCAGTGGTCAAAATATCCACCAAGTCTACTAGTAAGGTATTTGTCCAATGAAGATAGAGCTACATATGAATTTGCTGGTTCATGTGGATATGAAAAATTGATTGTAACTGTAAATGTTTCTGATTGGAAGAACTCGTAATACCAAGCCACCAGTATCCACCATACTGTAGTGACATAATCCTTCACTTCAAACTGAACATTGTTTTCCTCTACTGTAACCATTTCTTCTCATTCTTTAGCACTGAGAAAACTTGCTCTGTTATCTTGCCAGATGAGATAGGCTGGAAGAAATGAAGTCTCTGTATTCCAGGAATTGTCCATGCCTTCTTGAATCACCTTCAAATGCAATGACCTTGCCTCATTTTCCCAGTCAGAGATGGTAAAATATTCTACTTTTGTGCCAGGGATATTCTCTTTAGCAGTAGTATACAAACTTTGTTTTTTGAATCTGGTTATTGTATGACTGTTGAAAACTTTGTTATTAGTCTTTTGAGTGTACCTCCAATGCAATCATAGGAACTTTTCCCATGGGCAGGCCCTCTCAGAGGTCCAGAGAGGCCTGGGCCACTTCCAGCTTTTGAGGCCCATAGCTGAACCAAATTATTACTTTCACTGCAGAACATTATATTCAAACCTGAAAGTTTCTAAATTTGAGGCCCAGGCCAAATGGCCCTCCTAGCCATCTGATAGGCTCTGCCCATGGGATGTGGTAAAAAAAATGCCATTTGGCATCAACACCAAAATCTACACTGTGATGACATAGGTTAATGAAATTTTTTGTGGTTTTTGTACTGCACAACACAACATCAGAGAAATAGAAAAACTTCTTTGGATGCACTTTGAACTTCTGCTTGAGGAACTGGATTTAGATACCTTTGAAATAGATGCACTGCAATGATAATATTGGTTAACACACTGATATGGCAACATATGACAAATGCAAATGTTGCCCAGTGTCTTTGTCCTTCCAATAGCACACAAATGGATGAATAGTGGCTTAGGAGTTGTTCCAATGATGCAATTGAATGTCATCTCGCATTACAAATGTAAAATTCTCTAAAGTCTCCCACAATGAGGAACACTTGTTTACCAAGGTCATTCTTGAGGTATGGTACTGATAACACAGGCCTGTGAATGAGAACTTTGTACAGGTTGTTTTCTTACTAATAACTGATTTTATATAATTCAACTACGCTGATTTTGAATAAGGTGTCCATTTTTTCTATCATGTAAGGATTTTTTGCAAACTGGAAGGTAAAAAGAAAAATCAACATAAATAAATATTTATTTCAATTTACAATAGGTACCTATTTCGCTTTGTTATACTAATTACAAATGCAAACAACTTTAAAAAGAAAGAAGACTATTAACATCAATTACATATTCATCTTTATTTGTCCTGAGTTTTCTTGTGAGATCTAGGCTTTTTAGTTTTGAATGTACATGCTGTTCCTTTTCTTTTATGTAATAATTCTGGAGTATCCAGTTTCAACATTCAGCAGTAATCGGCCATCATGCTGATGTCCCACCTTCCCTGATATCTCTTCTCCATTTCTTTGATGTTTTGGTGAAACCGTTCTCCTTGTTCTTTGCTGAGTGCTCCAAGATTCTCAGGGAAGTAATCCAAGTGTGAATGTTTTGGCAATTTGGGTCCTTGTTCCCTAAAAATTTGCTGATACCATCCTTAAAAGCAAACCACGCTTCTTTTTCAAGATTGTTCATTGTTCTTTCAAAGTGTTCATCCAAAGTCAGTTTTCTAATCTGGGGACAAATGAAAATGTCTTCTTTCAATTTTGCTTCAAAAAGAGTTGGGAATTTACCACAGATACTTAAAAACAATCTCAATCTTCGTCCAAGGCCTTAATAAATTGCTTCATCAAGCCCAATTTTATGTGAAGTGGAGGTGAAAGGACTTTCTTTGCGTCAACCAAACTTTCACCTTGAATGTTTTTAGAACAAGGTGTCAGGTTGACTCTGTATGGCCATTCCTTTTGTATCCATTGCTGAGTTCTAGCTCAGCTATTCCATTCACACAAAAGACATGGCAACTTCGTATAACCTGGTTGTTGATCTAACAACATACAAATCACTTTTAAGTCTCCACAAAGTAGCCAACTGTGTTCTTTGTATTTAACCTTAGCTAGGTGAAGCTCAAGATTTTCATACATTTAATTCAAGTGAACCAAATGAGCCATAGGTGAAGGAGGATTCCTTTTAGACTTCTTTTGGAGGAATCAATGAAAAGTCTCCACTCATTTGGGTCATAGACTGCAGCGCCTAGCTTAAGTATTAGTTCTGAAACATTGTTGCAATATACCAGTGAATTTTCTTGAGAAAAATATTGGATGAATTCTTTTTCTCAATTTCTGTACCAGTAAAATGACATCCTGGGAGAAAGCAAGTTCTTTGCATGAAGTCTGGGTCCCAAAATCTCTGAAGACTCCTTCAGAAGACACAAATCTTACCAAATCATTAAGTTCACTTTGTGTAAACAATTGGGGTTCACCAGATGTTTCATTTTGAAAACAATCAATATCATCGTTTCCATCGTCATCAGACACTGAATCAGATGAGGTTATACCAAGAGTATTTGGTTTAGTAGGTATAGGTATACCAGGTCCATGAGCAACAGGTCTTATCGCAGACTGAAAGTTTGGATAAGAAATTTCCTTTTTATTTTTAGTATTGTAGCCTTGCACGTTACATGAACAAAAATAGCAGTCATTGCTATTTTTGTTCATGTAACGTGCAAGGCTACAATACTAAAAATAAAAAGGAAATTTCTTATCCAAACTTTCAGTCTGCGATAAGACCTGTTGCTCATGGACCTGGTATACCTATACCTACTAAACCAAATACTCTTGGTATAACCTCATCTGATTCAGTGTCTGATGACGATGGAAACGATGATATTGATTGTTTTCAAAATGAAACATCTGGTGAACCCCAATTGTTTACACAAAGTGAACTTACCAGACCATTGGAATCCAAAAAGGTAAAGAATCCTTTTTACCTTTACTCCACAGTCTAAGTTGTTCAACACAAACACTGCAGACTTTATGTAGCACCCATGATTTCTCTTGATCCCCAAGTTTCATTCCAAAATACGCATAGTATGCTTTCTTGACAAGGTCTGTAATATCTTGCCTTTGTTTTTTCATAGTAAATTTTCCACAAATATAACAGAAAATGTTTGGGCTATTTACACACCCTCTGGTTGCCATAGCGACAAATAAACAAATTTCAAGAGAGAAACAGCCACTGTGCACCTTTGAATAATAAAGAACTATATTACCTCGCACGCACTAGACAGAATGACTCCTCTCATGGCTTGTCAATCCCTTATATACTGGTGGTGCATTTCTCAAATGTTCTAGATGATGCTATAATGTCACTTCTGATCTGGAAGCATTTATAGGCAGGCAGTAGTTTTTAATCAAAATTTAATTGAGTCAATTTTAATGAAAAGTAATTAATTATGAAATTTGACATTTTGTGAAAAATCTGTATGTAATGGTAAAAAATGAATATTATTTTCAAAATCAGCATGCAAAAATTACTATACAAGTGATAAAATATTTCAGACAACAAAACCATCACAGGCCTGTGTAATAGATCTGAATTTTAGCACTGAAGTCATAATGGACTAAATGCTTCAGATGCTCAAAGAAGTTTTCTGTGAAGTCTGTAGATTCACTATTTGTCTGTGATGTTATCTATCTGTTGTGGTCCATTTTTTATGTTTATATTGTCAACCATCTATTTTTCAAGTACCTTCTAGAGTAGTTCTTTGAAGACATCTGATGGACACTGATCACATCTTGTAAGATGGTTCAAAGATGGTGGGTTACAGCACAAAGATACCAAGCAATGCTTGTAATGCTTCAGGGGTACAGTTCCTTTTGCTGTTAGGTGATGCAACTTAGCTTATGCTATCTCAATTTTAAAAAAATAGATAATTCAAAAATAATCGTTATGAAATTAGCAAGTTTATTTTTTTAAAACGGACTTAAATTGACAGAAAATGTACAAACTATATAAAAAATGGTACACGAGTACAGTTAATGTGGACGAAAGGGCTTTCTCAAAGACTTTCGTCTGTGTTCCACAGCTGGAACGTCTCTCTTGAGGCACTGGCAGTAGTCCGTGAGCATGTTCACATCCCAGCGGCCCTGGTACCTCTCTTCCATCACTCGAATATCCTGGTGGAAGCGCTCTCCTTGCTCCTCGCTGACATCACCGCAGTTGTCCAGAAAGTAGTCTAAATGCGAGCTGAGAAAATGCATCTTTATGGACATACGTGCACCAAGAGCCTGGAAGCTCTGCAGGAGCTCCTTGACAACACGTTCGTACTCTGGACTTCGGTGGTTGCCCAGTAAATTTGTGACAATGGACTTGAATGCGAGCCAGGCATTGATCTCATTGTCCTCCAGACTTTCGTCGAATTGAGCATCTTTCATTAGCTCCCTGATCTGAGGGCCATCAAAAATACCTGCTTTCAGTTTGTCCTCATTGATACGTGAAAATTTCTGATTCAGGAAAGCAAAAGCTCGGCTTTCTTTGTTGAGTGCTCTGATGAAATTCTTCATAAGTCCGAGCTTGATGTGCAGTGGCGGAAGTAGAATCATCTGCAGATTCATGAGAGCGTGTGACAGAACTTTGTGCCAGTCGCGTTGTACGTAGTGTTGCTTGTCTGCTCGGCTGTCCCACAGACAGAGAAAATGGGGGTATTTGGTGTAGCCGCCTTGTAGACCCACACTAGGGCTATAACCTATAAAAAAAAAAAATATATATATAATATATATATCAGGGCCTAAATATATATATATATATATATATATATATTTTTTTTGTAGACACGAATATACCTTTAGGTCTCCGCATATCATCCAAGTGTGATGTTTGTACTTCAAAGCAATTAGCAAAAGCTCCATGTTACTATAACTTTCAGTCATCTGCACCGAGTGACCCACCGGAACAGACGCGACCTTGTTACCATTGTAGAGTAGTACTGCTTTCAAGCTTCTGCTTGAGGAGTCGATGAAGAGCTGCCATTCTGTAGGGTCATACGCTAAACCCATAGCTGCAATGAGGCTGTTGATGTTGTTACAGTAAACCAGCGAAGCTTCTTCGTCCAACGTGAAATATTCTCAAAACTCTTCTTCATGGCTGTGATACCAGAAGAATGTTGTTTCTGGAGCTAACAAACGATTTTCGCGAAGACGTGACCCTAGCAACTGAGCAGATTCTTTGGACAAGCACAAATCTCTTGTCAAATTGTTCAACTCAGCTTGGCTCAAGAGTTTGGGTTGACTTGTCTCGGCAGTAGGTTGGTATGTACCAGATAGGCTATGTCACCATCATCCATTTTTTCATGTGAGTCAGACGACGAATCAAAGTTGTCGGACGGTGTTGGAATTGGAATTTCTGGTCCATGAGGCACTGGCTTTATGGCAGATGGCACGTCTGGATACTTTACGTGTTGCTTGTTTTTTCGATTTATGCCTAAAAGGAAACAGATAAGATAAGATGATATATCTCATATATTGTCAGGCATATTTTTTTAAGTATAAAATGAAATTCATACTAAATTCTTACTAACTTACCTTGTAGGTTTGTCATACAGAAATAACAGTCAGTAGTATGATCTCTTCCTTCCCTCCACACCATTGGGACACCAAAAGGTAGACACTCCACCTTCTTGTGGCTCCAGTGCCACAGACTTTCAACGCACGTTTTGCAGCATATGTGAGGGGCAAAGGCTTTGTCCTGGTCACCAAGTTTAACTCCAAAGTAGGCGTGATAGCTTTTCCTCACAAAATGTGTGATGTTTGACTGCTGGTCTGACATAGTGACTTTACCACAGATGTAGCAGAACCTGTTTGGGTCATTCTTGCACATTCTATTCATGCTGAAAAACAGTAATGACAATCGTAATTAGAAATAAGTTGTCTGTTTATTATATAGAGCTTGGCTAACACTTGGCTAAAATGTAAGTCTGTTTTAAAAAAATAAACTTGCTCATTTCATAATGATTATCTAATTTTTTTAAAATTGAGATAGCATAAAAACCTGACCTGATTGAGCAAAATGAGTTACATTTTTGAATTCAGCATGCAAAACTTATAAAAGAACTAAAAAAACCTTGACCTCAAAAATGATGCAGACCAATGTAATTATTAATTAATAATATTTTTATTAACTAATGAGAAATTAGTTTTAACTAGACTCTCTGGAAATAAAAGAGAGAAAAAAGTTAGGAGCATAGGGCCTATTCATTGTAAACAAAATTGTTGCCTATATTTAAACATTATCAACTTTGAAAGCCACTCAACATTTGCACTTTTTGCTAATATCATGCCAGAATAATTAATATAGCTCTCAAATTCTTAGCTGGGACACGATTTTCATTCATTGAGAGTATTACTGGGTATTTATTCGAACTACATTATATGAGGAGTCATGCGTCTTAAGATACCTAAGTACCACCACAGGCGAAAATATGTTTTTGATGGATATCACTATTTTCACCCTTCCTCTATCGCGTGGTTTGGGTTATAATGACCTTACAACACTAGAAGTATGGTTGAAAACCTTATGAAGCGAACTACTTTTTTCACTTCTATCGCCAGCCAAAAGTTCACCCAAAGTTTGGCATAATAAAAAAATTAAAAAATATATATAAAATATAAAAATCTATTCCAAAAATTCATCAACATCTTCATTAGCATACTTAGAACTCTAATTTAGACAAAAATGAATGTTCTAGCTCAATTAATAACAGAGATACTATTGCGAGAATATTGCTGAACTTTGGAGGCAATTTCTGGCGAATTTTAATTTTGGCGCCTAGGTACCTTAAGATGCGGGACCCCTCATATCAAGAAATTAAAAAAAAATTGGAGGTGCATTTTTAGCTAGGTTGTTTTCAAAGATCATGAAATAAAGTCAACTTTTTTGTTTTCCATTTGACAAAACATTTCATAGAGTAAGAAAGATAGAACTGCATATTGGTATCAAATTGATACTTAAATCATTATTCTAGGACAAATAGAACTCAAATTTTGGACTTTCGAAAATGGACATCTTTGAAGAACAGGTCAAATTTTGGTGACCTCCATCTCAAGAAGTAAAGGTCACAGAGGTCTGAAATCTTGGTGGTGAGTGTTTCCTGTATATATACATATACACCAAAATGTATGCCAAATTTCATAAAAATTGGAAAGGGTCACATTTTTGGATGATTGATTTTATATGGAATGACCCAAGCTACATATTTAAGGAACTTCTTATTACTAATTTAATAATTATATTATTAATTTCATTATATAAAGGTATGTTTCTGTTTATATTAATTAATTTTTGTACTAAAATATTGAATGAATTATTATAAAGAAATGTCATCCTTGCCTGAGTGTACAGTAGATGAGAGGTCACTACCCAGTTCTAGTTTGTAACACATACTGTAGGTATTTGAATACAAGTCAAGTTTTCCCCCCCATTTACAGTAAATAAAGTTTATGGCAATAATAATAATGTTTTGGCTTAATTAATCTCCTTCGTAACACCAGAAGTCACATAATGAAGGGGACCTACAGCTTTGTGGGATGTAAACCATGGGCCACTACATCATTTGAATGTAGAACAGTTGCCAGTCATCCAACTACTGAACAGATCCAATGTCACCTATTTAACTAACCTAGTGTATCTAACAAGTAGTGGTGGTGTGCCAAGGCCATAACATAATGCAAAAGAATATGGTATATAGTATAAGCTATTCGGTTTTCATTGCTTTTTATTAGTTCCAGAAATTACCATTCATTATGGACTACATTATAGTATTATAGTGTAGAAATAAAAAGAAGTTCATAATTATTAAACTGATACTGTATGGTACCAGTTTTTCTTGTACACCAATTCATGACATCTTGTTGGTTCCTTGGTTAATAAGCTCTCGCATGACTTTTTTTATAATCTTAGAAGATATATTTTCTCCTAAAATAATCAGTTTATAGTGTGATTTTCCTTTTTATTGATGTTGCCTTTATTAATTGCAGATTCTCTCAGTGGTGAGTGATTTGTCAATCTTTGAACCAACATGCATGGAAACTTTGGAGTTCTTTGTCTGTCTTGAACAGTTACTCACAGAATCAGACCCAAGATCTCCTCTTTCATGGAAGGTTATCAACCTTTTATCTCACATTAGCCGCTCCCTGACAGTAAGAACTGCAATGAGGTAACTAATTTAAGAAAAAATTGTAACCAGAAAATAATTGACAGTGCAACAGTTAGATTGTGATACAAATATGAAAGTAAACCTATGCAATTTCTTAAAAACTTTTCTTTAAGCCATTCCATAAACCTCAGGCTGATAGTTTTGAAGGAAGTAAGTTCTACACTTTATAGATATACTTTAAATAAATTTTGCTTTGAAAGTAAATAAAAATAGTTTCCAGTCTCTTTCCTGAAGTAAGGAATTTATATTTTTCAAACAGGGATGAAGTGCAACTCCTGCCAGTTATATCCCAATTCTTATTAACTTCAAGATTAAGTAAAGATAAAACTCACAAGATCCTTCAGCTTCTTCAAGAACTAAGCTATGGAGTAGAGGTAGTATAAGTTTGTCTCAGTCTTCAAGTTTATAAGGTTATTTTTGTTTTTGTACATTTCAGTAAATTGTAATGGCAGCCTGTCAATACTATTTTCACTTTCTTGAATATTATCTATTCAGTGTTTTTCTAAGGATTGAATATTCTCATGATGCTAGAATAAAGTAGGTTAAGCATTTGAAGAACAGAATTTGAATGAAGAAAATCTTTTTTGCATCACTGGAATTCTGTTACTATCAACATACCATAAAAGAACTGTATGTTGTGGGCTGTGGGTCCATTATTTATTGTTAACACAATAGATGCAATTGATTTACAAGTGAGTGCAAATAATCTTCATTTAGATTCGCCGTTGGGAGGCATGGCTACTTAAAATTATTCCTCATCTGGTGTCTGTAATTCTTGAGTCAGAGAACCTTGATGATGGAATTGAGCCTGCAGTCATTACTCTTGCTAATCTTTGTCGGGGAAATCCACCCGCTGTTACCTTGCTTCGAGAGTACAGTGAAAGGAAGGTAAAACTATATTTTTATTTTGTGACTCGTCAGACTCAAAGTAAATGTAAACAAAAAAAGTTTTAATTTTATTTTGCTTGTCATATGGAAGTAGATAATAACATTTTCTTCATTGTAGTTGCTTCTTCGTACACTCACAAATTTAAAAAGCCCCAACATCAGAGTTCAACTGCTTGTTTCTGAAATAATGATGTATATCAACTTGGATCATTCTAAACTGGGTATTGAGCAGGTAAATTTGATGATGCTGCTGCAGTAAAGATTTTTTTAAATTTAAATAAGAAATCAATATTGCAACTACATCTTAATCCTTCATGACCCAAATTATTTTTCATTTAAGTTATTTAGCCTTTATTAAAAAAAACAACTATGTGACTGTATGGTCACACTGGGCTAGAAAGGGTTAATTAATAAAGTCATTACATCAGAATTAAATTACTTATTTTACTTTTTAATCATTACTTCAAACTTTGTGAGAAAGTTAGGGTAGTTTTAAGTGTGTACTGAATAGGGTAGCATTTAAGTATTGTACTAGTAAAACTTTGAGTTAATTTCTTTAAAACTGAGATCCCTTGGTTCAGTTAGATGAAGAGTGGGCTCAGGCTGTGAAGAGGTCTGGATTTGACTCCTTTGTTACTACTACTACTTATACTCTGATTGGCTAGCCCCAAGTAACTTAAGAGTGGTTGGGGTGGGTGGGGGGATAAGGTTCTTTAGTTTTTTTTTTATGAAGCCTTGATAGGCCTGTGTTCGTTTAGTTAGTGGATTTTGTCTTCACTGAAATATATAAGAAGTTAGATTTTAGGTACACACGTTTTGACATGCCCTCTCTGGTATTACCCCAAATGTTTGAATTCTCTAGATACTACACACTCTAGACCTGCTTTTTGTGGTTGCCACGGATGGATTTGCTGACCAAGATGAGATTTTGTTGCAACTTGCCAAAGACGTTTTTGAAGAAATTCTGAAAAGAACAGATCTGCAAGAAGCAATTAAAGGGTGAAATATCCATTTATTTTACAGTATTATCATAATATAAAAGTTTTTCAAAATTTAAAAAGAAATATCCGGGGTCATATTGATGCAAAAAGTTCTGAAACCCCAAAATAAGTGAAAATGTGCCAATTTTCCAATTCATGATAAATTTTATTACAGTGAACCAACATATTTTAAGAGTAAGGTCTAAATTTATAAACCTAAATCTTAGATTATCCTAATGCTTCAAAAGAATTTAGTAAGTGTTTTAATACAATAGTGTAGCAACTGAACTGCTTGTTAATTTATAGCCTACAGCCCCAGGTAGTATACAGGGTGTCTCAAAAGTCACTATCTATTTTGAAAAATAATGGGAATTACGAAAAACTGGTTTAAGACATGAAAAATATATTTATTTCAAAGTAAGTGCCACAAAGAATTAGTGCTATTTATTTATCTGTCTCCACATGGCGACCATCAGTGTCTCTACAGAGCTCAAAGCGATAAGTTGTTTCCCGGAACACACTTTCCAGCATTTGAGGTGTTATTTTCTGAACTGCATCGGTAATACGATTTCGAAGTTCGGCTACATCACTAATTCTTCTACAGTGTACACCTTAGACTTAATGAAACCCCAGGCGAAAAAATCTAATGGTGTTAAATCGGGTGAACGTGCTGCCCATGGTTGTGTTCCTCCACGACCAATCCAGCGACCGGGGAAGCGTCTGTCAAGATAATCACGTACAATTATTGCATAATGGCACGGTGCTCCATCCTGCTGAAAAACTACTGTCAAGAATGCCATCTGTAAGAAGTTGAGGTTCGAGGAATTGTTCAAGCATGTCAAGATAATAAACCAATTAACTTTTTTAAATACACAAATTTGCACCAGAAGTACATATCTTTATGCCAGCATAGCATTTTTTAAAAAAACATCTAATGTCAGCGAAATAGATAGTGACTTTTGAGACACCCTGTATATCTACAGTATATGCAAGTTATAGTGTTGGGGACTAATACCATACCATATCTTGCACTACTCAGTCTCAAATTAGTGCATGAATTGATGTATGAAATTGTCATCATTGAGTTCATACCAAGCATTAAAATATCATTAAAACTAAGAATAAAAAGCATATGCATAAAAAAAAAAAAAAAAAAATAAAATAAAATTTTTTCCCCCATAATATTAACAAAAAAAATGCTTTAAACCAGTTGGTTTAAACCAATCCACCCTGTTAGGCTAGATTAGCTAGTACCTTGCTATTTAATGACTTAATAAAAACTACCCTTCAAGCCTTCAGTTCTGTCTGAAACACTTTTCATGCCCTTCTCAGCTCAATGGCACTAAAGTTGGGTTAGGTTAATTAGTTTTTCTTTAGATATATGAATTTACAAATTCACTACCTTGCTTGGGCAAAACCAGCTGTTCATCCTTCCACACAATAAAGAAAGTGGTTGGTAGATAAATGGGTACTGTACCCTGAGTGGCCTAGTGGTTTGGATGCTGGGCTGCTGGTGGGGTGTGGTTTGGATTCCACATTAAATTGTAGGTTTAAGGTGGAGTGAAAAGTTTGACTTTCGTCAGAATGAACAATTCAGGCAGAAGCAAAACCAAAGGTTACCTAACCAAAGTGTGTGTGTGTATATATATATATATATATATATATATATATATATATATATATATATATATATATATATATATATATATATACACTTGTGTATAGGTCGAGTTTTTAAGACTGAATTCTTAGGCAAAAATTAGGGGGTTGACCTATATAAGGGTAACATTTTCGTGGGGTTGAAATCCGTGCATGATGGGGAGGGCTAGGAGCTACTGTTAGCTTCAGACATGAAAAATATTTACCATTTAGTACCAGTAAATAATGAAAACAAAATATGTACCAATTATTAAAATTACAGAATGGTAGCACAGGATGATATAAAACATAAAATGAATACATTTTTAAAAGTTAATTTAAAAGTTTATTTATATGCCATAAAATATGGTGCTTTATTACCCTAATTTGTTGTTCCACTACCCTCAACAACTGGGGTCGACCTATACTTGAGGCATATGATAAATTAATGATTTCTTGGCCAAAAATCAAGGGTCGACCTATACACGAGATCGACCTATACTCGGGTGTATATACAGGGTGTCCGAGAATTATCTGTATAATTTTTGGCTGTTATTAAAAGTCAACCATGAAGTGTAGAAATTCCAGTGTTGTCCCATTTTACAGAGAATCTCATTAAGTTTTTTCTGATACCACGTTTTGACAAGTTTTTTAGAAATGTACGCGGGTGACAGACATTGATGATTTAAAAGCAAGAATCACAGCTGCTATTGAGCGAATTGATGTGGATATGCTGCAGCGTACATGGCAACATTTGGAGTATCGATTGGATGTTTTGCGAATCACTAATGGTGCACATATCGAATGTTTGTAACAACGTTACTTTAATAAAAGAAACTTGAAAATACAGATTCTAAATAATCTTGTTTAAGAATTTTATGTGTGTTATCAAGAATTTTATTAAAAGATGAAATTGTACAGATAATGTTCGGACACACTGGAATTTCTAAAAAACTTATCAAAACTTGGTATCAGAAAAAACTTAGAGATTCTCTGTAAAATGGGACAACACTGGAATTTCTACACTTCATGGTTGACTTTTAATAACAGCCAAAAATTGTACAGATAATTCTCGGACACCCTGTATATATATATATATATATATATATATATATATATATATATATATATATATATATATATATATATACAGGGTGAGTCAAAAGTAGCGCCCGATTTCTGTTTTTTCAGCTGTCAGATTCTTTCTGGGAAGTCATGTTGTTAATAATTGTCTTGCAGATTATTAATTTTCTTAGTTTATTTATTTTGTTTTTGTTTTGCAGGTTATTGCTGAGAGTTTGGAAAGTTACTGAATTTGCACCAAATTGAACCATGAATTACCTTTCAATGAATCAACGCATTGCGGCCGTGAAACATTACTACAAATGTAATGAACAACCAACGATGGCGGCACGCCGTTTGGCACAGGAATTCGATATTAACCCACCCCAGGGAAGAAACATACGATTGATTGTCGAGAAATTTGAAGCAACAGGGTCGGTAGCCACTGCAAAGAAGTCCGGTCGTCCGAAAACGGCAACGAATGTAGCTAAGGCTGAAGAAGCCATCAGGAGACTGGAACAAAGTCCGCAAAAGTCAACTCGCCGTTTATCTGCGGAGTTGGAAGTGAGCCAATCAAGTGTTATCCGTATCCTTCACCAGAAAAAATGGAAACCTTACATTCCACGCTTACTGCATGCCCTTCATGATGGAGATGACGACCGCCGTCTTCAATTTTGCGAAGAGTTCTTAGCTAAACTTGACGAAGAGGACACAATGCTAAACAACATCTGGTGGTCAGATGAGGCATGTTTTAAGCTTAATGGCACAATTAACAGACACAATTGTGTCTACTGGGCTGCGGAGAACCCAAGAGTGACAGTTGAGAAGGATGTAAATTTACCTGGTGTGACAGTTTGGGCAGCCATATCTCCATTAGGGATAATTGGACCCTTTTTCTTTGAGGGATCTGTCACTGCATAAATTTACCTGGATATGCTGCAAACCTTCTTTTGGCCCAGGGTACATCCAGTATTCAATACTGGATGAACTATTTGATATCACAAAATTAGAATGGCTATGCAGTGAGGACAAAAAGTTTTACGATCTGCAAAAGGAGAACAAAGGTGAAGTGGGATATGTGACTGAGAAACTAGCAGGCAAAGAAACTATCCATCCATCAAAACGAATAAGGAAAACCTCCAGTACTTGCTTGGCGTCCAATTCTTCTGCCATCGAGTCCATCGATGTGTTAGATAGTGATGCAATAACGAGTGAAACAGAACCTAGTGACCATGAAGATGACTGTGAATCTTCCGCAAGAAAGCCAATGTGTAGACATTATAGCAAAACTGCAATTGCAACCAATTTAGTAATATCTTCAAAATTATCAACAAGCAAAGCTGCAAAAGTCTGCAAACAGCTGTCAAATGAAGGAATCAATATACCAACACCATCTCAATCAGGTATTTACAAATCAACGTTCAGAGAAGCAGTTCGACTGAAAGAAGAAATGAAAGAAACGCTGCAACTAGAAGATTGGTCATTGCATTTTGATGGTAAACATATTGATGCTAAGGAATATCAGGTGGTTGTTCTGAAAAATGAAAACAGAGAAGTCAAGTTAGGTGTGTTGTGTTTGGCAAATGGCAAAGCTGAAACTATCTCTGATGGAATACGGGCTCTTCTGGATGAGCATAACTTATGGAGCAGCATAAAAATGATGGTAGCAGATACAACAAGTGTCAATACAGGAAAATTGAATGGAGGTATAGTCAAACTACAAAGATTGTTTGCAGAAAAGGGGCTTGATAAGCCACAATTCATTGGCTGCCAGCATCACGTACTGGACTGAATACTTCGTGTGGTGATGGATGACGAACTTGGAGGTAATAAAACATCACCAAACATTGATTACCCTTTTGTTTCAGACATCATGAAGAAATATGACTAACTTAAAGCAAATTTTGAAAATGGCGTGGAAGAGATTTGTGAAAGTTCAGGATGGCGTGATGACATGAAGATTGTTTCATCTAACACGTGTTTTTCGGTTTCTTGAAGAAAATGGCAGATTTCCAAAGGTACATTTTCGAAAAATACCAAACATCAGCAATGCCAGATGGAATTCAAGAGCAATATTAGCAATCCTAACCTATGTACTTCTACCAACCACGAAGAGAATCTCTGCATAAGATTTGCAGATTTATTTCCTACAACTTGGCAGACTATTGGTTCAGCAATCAGATGTATAAGAAAGATGATTATCATAAATTGTCCAATATCTTGCAACAATACCGAAACGCACTAAATACTCTGGAAAATCACTGGAACAGAGACCCATCTGCAATAGCTATACCAAGGAGCAACCAATGTGCGGAACGTGCCATTAAGGTGATGCAAGAACTTTACGTAAACTGTAAAAATAAAGACAACCTTA
Organism: Bathynomus jamesi; assembly: GCA_023014485.1. Taxonomy (NCBI): domain Eukaryota; kingdom Metazoa; phylum Arthropoda; class Malacostraca; order Isopoda; family Cirolanidae; genus Bathynomus; species Bathynomus jamesi. Next base: position 326,911 of record JAJOZX010000530.1, read on the forward strand.
ATCACAGGTTTATTTTAAGCAATAAGTAAAACAATTAAAACAATAATAGAGTAAATGTATAATATTGTATTTGTATAATTAATATGTATTGTATAGGTATAGAGGGGTTCCAGCACAGGTGAATCAGTGCTTAACACCCGACCATCTCAGATCTTGCTTATGTTTGGTGTATAAGGTAAGTTTGTGCAAGAAAGCCAGCTGTGAAAGTTTCAGCTTTCTACGACCATCACTTCACGAGTTATGAAGGTCAGAAAAATCAAGGTTAAGGTCAAAATAGCTCAAGGTCGGCATCTTTGGATGCACCTCACACATTCACTAATTATCGTAACCATATGAAACTATATGTTTTTGGACTCAGAATGAGCTGTAGAATCCAAAAATGCAACGAAAACAGCAATAGGAGAACAAATAAAAATGTTCACCCTTTTTCAAGGAACGAATTGACCCTTTGACCTTGAAGTTCACACATTTTGGGGAAACATTTCTTTACACAAAATGAAGTTCCACCATTGCACTTTTAATATAAACAATAAAAATGTATCTTATTCACCATCTATACTGTCTTAAAGAATTTTTCAAATTGGCTATTTTTCAAATTTCTGGCAAAATCGCCGTATGTATATGCATATATGTACTGTACTGTTAAATAATATATTTTGTGAACATAAATTAATTACTTATTTTATGCCTTTCTTACAGATAAACAAGATGGGTAGAAAAGTTTGTGCTGATCCTCTTAGAAAACATAAGAAGAAGATCGAAAAAGCACTTGTGCCAGTCCGTAATACACTGCAAGGAATTCACGGATTAATATATGGAGATTACATTTGTAAAAATTGTGTTAATGATATCAATAAAATCAAAGCTGAAGACAAAAAAGTCTCTGATATTGTCTCAGATTCGAACTCAGACACTGATGCCACTGCCACAGAAAAACGTTCCTCTGCCTATGGGTGTACTACTGAAATAATGTTTGAAGATTTCCAAGGAGATTTAGACACAATTCTTCCAATGCTGAATGTGACACCAGTGAAGACAAGTAAGTTTAAGTATTTTTAAAGTGTTAATTTATGTAGATATTATAGCAACAAAACATCAATATATATAACTACATGTATGAACATTACAACCTTTATATATTTGACAAATTCAGATGTATGCATATCAATTTATATAATGAAGATCAATACAGTTATGATTATATATACGGTATTTACCAAATTCATATGTAATGTACATGTACATCTATAGGCCTACAGTTGATTAAAAAAAGTTATAACAATTTATTTTATTTGTTTTTCAGAGGGTCTGTCACGAAAAGGGAGATCTTCAAAGGCTGAAACAAAATTTGAAATGGCATCAACATCCCTGAAGAGAAAGCTAGAAACTTCATATGACACAAGTTTTACACAAGAAAGTGAAGAAAAGCAATCTAAAATGGATGACAATAATTTGTGAGTACTGTATATATATCTGTAGTACCTTCATTAAAGCAGGGTTTCGGAGCCGGTAAAAAAAACTTCTGGCTCCGACTCCGGCTCCGGAGCAGAAATTTTTTACAGTCTGGCTCCGGCTCTGGCTCCGGCTCTTTTATAGTAAATTCTGTTAATTATAAAATAAATATCTAGATTTATATAACTAATTGTCCAATTTAAAATATTGCACAAAAATATTTTATTATTAAATCACTTTAATACTCAAAATTTAAATTTCTTATGATTTTAAATTAGGCAAATATAATGATAGAATGAAGTTATTTAAATAACTAAAGGAAAATGATGAAAACTAAATGATATTAAATATTTATTAACAATGGTAGCTTATATAAATTAGAGAAACTTGCCTCCTAATTAGTTCAAAGTTCAAACTTAAGAATTCTCGTATGGAAAATAGTAACAATCAAACTTTCTGAGATAATATATGCATCTTTTTTTAAGTGTTGAAACTTGAAAGCTTCATGAAAGCCAACTTGGCTTGAAAAAGAGCTGAATATTTCAAAAAATTCAGTTTTTAAATTTTTAATAAGTTATATTATTTACTTAAAAAGAGATTTTCTTTTAGTCAAAAAGTTTTGTAATTTAATTAACAAAAGCAATTCAACTAAAAGTCAAAAGTTCAAACTACTAATACATATTATAAAAGAAAATTTACAAAATCATTTACCCTACGCTTATAAAATCAATACTACTCCTTGGATTAACAAATGAAAACTAATGCAAAAAATTTTTTATTCTAGCTAAGGTATAATCAAACTAATTTTAAACATAAAATCAAGATATTCTTCTTGTAAATCTGTTTCATTAAAATAATTGAAAATGAAAATTACTAAGTTTATTTATAATTTTTTTTTTTAAAACAAGATGGCCTCAATTATATTTTTTTTAAGTGTAACCTTAAATCAGACTTTATCTTTAAAGTTCAAACTACATATTAAAAAATTAAAAAGTTTGCAAATTCAATGATACATTTACAGTATCATAAATCATAATACTCCTTGTATTAAAAAATGAAAGCAAAATAATAACTTTTGCAGAAATTTTTACTAATGTAGCTAAGGTAGGAAACTAATTTTTAAACATAAAATCAAGATATTCTCCTTGTAAATCTGTTTCCATAAAAAAAATTATGAATTAAAATTATTTATCTAAGTTTACTTATAAACATTTGTTCTTAAAAATAACATAGCCTCAACAATATCTTCTTTCATACGTGCCCTTAAATCAGATTTTAAAATTTTCAGTGCTGAAAATAGCCGTTCAACACTGACTTGTGTTGAAGGCATAGCTACTAGAAGATTTGCAACATCTCTCATAACTTTAGGATACCTTTCTATTACTTGTTCAAAAGACAGTTTTGACGAACGGTCAAATTTTTCAATCTCAGGAAAAGATTCCTCAACTTGCAATTTGAGGGTACACATTGGACTGAGAGGTGGTATTAGTTCACTTTCTAAACGAGGACGTTTTGATTTCTTACCATGTTGAATATCAATAATTTTTTTCAAAATCAAACTCGCTGACATCAGAAGTGGTGGAAGGAGATGATGAATTTGATGATGATGCAATAATCTCGGTTCCACATTCCTCTCTTAATAGAGAGACTTTATTTGAAAGGTCTAGGTTACTTTTCATTCTGATTGCTATATTGCATAGGGCATCCTTGGCTTTAACTACCTGTTCAGATGTTAATAAGCATCTATATCTAGGATCTATATAAACAGCAGCAAGCAATACTTCATTATCAAGTAAAATATTTTCTCTCCTTTCCATGGAACTTTTAATGTCATCAGCTATGGTGCCTTCTATCTTGGAAAGAAAATACATCAAAGATTTCCACACTTTCAAAAATTGACCGGGAGTCAAATCTTCACTTTGAATTTTTTTTGTTACTATATATGGCTGGTACAGTACTCTTTCCAATCTTCTTGCTTGTTCCCACATTATTTCTGAAAGATTCACATTTGAATTTGCCATGTCCAAGAGTACAGGTTTTAATTCTAATAAATGCTCTATCATTAAATAAGTGCTGCCCCATCGAGTAGGTTGATCTAAAATAGCAACCTTGCCTGCACGTCTTAATTATTTCTTCTACTTTTGGGTTTCTTGCTGCTACTACAACCTGTCTCAACTTACCTATGAGAGAGGTAGCATGTTTATCTCTCAATCCATCGCAAATAGCAAGTTGCAAGGTATGTGCACCACAACGCATGTGGTTGATTCTGGAGAAGTGTGAAATTTCAGATACAATACTGTCAATTTCTTCTACACAAGATGCCACTTACTGAGTGTCTGTTGAATCATCATGATGTTCACCAAATGTTTGTATATCATCTTCTGAAGTTGCCTCTTGATTATCATTCAACTTCTCAACAGTTTTAATCATATTTGATGCATTATCACTGACAATGCAGAGCACAAATTCTTTCGGTATGCCGTACTCTTCCAGAGTTCTCATAATTAGATCATGCAGGTAGTCACTAGTTTGCTGAGCATGTGTATCTTTTACTGCTATAGTGCGGGTGAGGATTTTATTATCATCATCAATAAATCGGACATTGATGGCAAAATAATGTGTCCGTATTCGTGTGCAACCATCAACTTTTAAATATATGAAGCGCCCTTTTAATTGCTCTTTGAGAGCAAATTTTTCTTCTTTTGATTTTTCTATCACTAAATGACGGATATTGTCTTTATCTAAACTAATCTTGAATTTCTGAGCCATTTCTTCTAGTAGACTGCGCATAGCTGGCTTTTCAAACATAGATAGAGGCATAGAATCTTTAACAACTAACTCAATTATGCTATTTTTAAAATTATCTGTAGTCATTGAGATAGTGACTTTTTGAGACATCAAAAATTTAGTAATGTTTTGCTGGTTTGCTTTAGTTTTTGAACTGGCAGAAGTACTGGGTCTTGAAAGCTCAAGCATTTGCTTCTTTTCTTCCATCATTTTTGATATTTCAGGATGTAATCGACTCAAGTGTCTATTCAAATTATATGCTCTTGAGGAGACATCAGGCTTTTTGCTTTGAGGCTTGGTAATTTTAGTTCCACACGTTGAAATATTTCCCGAAGCATCAGAAACTTCACAAATACAAACATAGTGTTTCTTATCTGAACTTTCAGTAAAATACTTGAATATATCAGACTTCTTTATTGAATCTCTATCCATTATGAAGGGTCATAGACTGATAATTATAATTAAAGAATCAAGTACAAATTACAAAGAATCTGAAAAAAAAAATTTAGCAATACAAGATAATTGACCTAAAAATAAAAATAGTTCAATCCAAGTCAGAAGGACCAACCTTACTAGGTATGTATCTAGGTAGTTACCTACTTAGATAAATAGTTAGTACCTACCTACCTAAGGTCTCCACCGCCATAAAAATTTTTTTACCTATATAATTAAGTGTTGTTAAGACAAATCTTCCCAAATATTTAATGGTTAAAAAATGGAAATTTGCAGATTATTCCTGCAACTCCCACACCTCCATAAAATCCAAGAATCCTATGGTACCATTTTTCGTAATATATTACAAGAATTATAATTTGCAACTAAACCTATATTTAACAAATAACAATTTAGGTAGCAATATATCGCCCGGAGCCAGACCATGGAGCCGTATTTTCAAGGTTTCTGGCTCCGGCTCCGGCTCCAGGTAAGCAAAATTCACTGGCTCCTCCGACTCCGGCTCCGAAACCCTGCGATTAAAGTATACTAAGCCTATATATAGATCATATGTTTGCATATAAATTTACTCAAACATGTATATCATTTTCGCAGGCATGCAGGAGTGATGCAAGCACTCAAGAATGCCTTCAGTGAGACGACTGACTACAAGAGGAAGATTCAAATACTAACACACTCACCATACACCATTCACAGAACAGCATCTTTCTTCAATGCATCTACAAGAATGGTTTCAACCAGCCGCAAAATAAAGAAAGAACATGGCATATTACCAGAAGTTCCACATATTAGCAAAGGTCGGGTTATAACAAAGAAAGAGAAGGAAGCAGTGTGCACTTTCTATGAATCAGATGAAATAAGCAGAATATGTCCAGGCAAGAAGGATTGTCTATCAATTAGGAATCATGAAGGAGGGAAGCAACTACAGCAGAAACGATTGGTGCTTGGTAATTTACGTGAGATTTTCGCTGTTTTCAAGGCAAATGACACTAATCCAAAAATAGGTTTCTCATCATTTGCTGCATTGAGACCCAAGTGGTGTGTCTTGGCAGGAGCTGGAGGAACACACTGTGTGTGTGTCTGTACCTACCACCAAAATCCCAAACTTCAGCTATCAGCTTTGGGGGAAAAACAACTATCATATAAAGACCTCATTCTCTATGCAGTTTGTGACAGTGAAAAGGAAGTGTGTATGCTACAAAAATGTGCATTGTGTCCAGGAGAAGGTGTTATTGCATTCCTTGAAGGATTGAAATCTGTTCAGGATGCAGTCGGCACCATAATTACATACAAGCAGTGGACTTCCACGGATCGGACAACCCTTATTAACATCGGTGAATCCCTTGAAAACTTCATTAAGTCTTTGGCAACTAGAATTTGTGCACTAACAAGACACACTTATGTGGCTGATGCACAAGCAAGTTTCCTAAAAAAACTGAAAGCTAATCTGATGGTCACTGAAGGTATTCTCCTAGGAGACTTCTCTGAAAACTACTCATTTATTGTACAAGATGCTGCACAAGGTTACCATTGGGAAAATAGTCAGGCAACAGTTCATCCATTTGTGTTCTACTATAAAGTAAATGAAAATGATGTTGAAATTAAAGTTAAAAGTTATTGTTTCATTTCTGATGACATGAAACATAGTACAAACCTTGTCTTTGCGTTCTTAAAGCAACTGATCCCCATGATAAAAGAAGAGAGCTCAGGCCTGCGGAAGATTCATTACTTTACTGATGGTTGCGGAGGGCAGTATAAGAATAAATATAACTTCACCAATTTGTGTCACCACAAAGAGGACTTTGGACTGGATGCTGAATGGCACTTTTTTGCAACTTCACATGGCAAAAGTGCTTGTGATGGAGTCAGAGGCACAGCAAAAAGAATGACGGCTCGTGCCAGTCTTCAACGTACATTTAAAGACCAAATTCTGACACCACTTGACATGATGAAATTTCTGGATGAGAAAGATACCAGCACAAAATTTGTATTCTTATCGAAACAAAATGTCCAGCAGACAACTGAATTCCTGGAAAATAGATATAAAAATTCTGTAACCATCCCAGGTACTCGTAGATTTCATAGATTTGTGCCTATTAGTCATACCCAGTTGGAGGTTGGTGAGATTTCCTCAGGTCCTACAAAAATTATGACAGTTGTGCATCCATCGTTTAAAGATAATTTACATGAGCAAAAGCACATTTCAACTGAAGATATACAAGTTGGGGTATATGTAGCTTGTAACTATGATAATAAAATTTGGTTTGGATTAGTGGTTGAAGTATCAGAAGAATTTAGTGATTATAAGGTCAATTTTATGTCTCCACATGGAAGACGTTCTAAACATAGTTTCCCTTCTCGTCCTGACTCATGTTGGATGTTATCATCTGATATTATCCAGACAATGACTGCTCCATCATTGACAGCAGGTTCAAGAATAATTCAGTATGCCTTTGATGATCATGAGATGCTAACAGCTGAGGGTAATCATGCAGACCTGTTTGCCACAGTTTCCTGTTCTTGAGTCGAAAGTGTACAGAGCTCTTGTTTAATATGTATCTATAGAATACAGGTCTACATAATATGATACTCCTTTTTTACTCCTATAATATATGTTTGTATTAATGTATTATTTAATAAAAGTAATTATAAAAAAAAGTAAAATATTTCTAAGGGTGGAAAGGTGTGGTTGTAGGGGTGGAGGAGACCACAATAAAATAGAGATCTATATCATAGTTATACCTATGGTACCTAGCTTATATCTAAGTGATTTTGTATCACGTTTCTAATAATATTTATTTTTGCTTAAGTAGTTTAAATAATGAATATCTCTAGATTTTAACAGTACATATATGCATATACGGTACATATGGCGATTTTGCCAGAAATTTGAAAAATAGCCAATTTGAAAAATTCTTTAAGACAGTATAGTTGGTGAATAAGATACATTTTTATTGTTTATATTAAAAGTGCAATGATGGAACTTCATTTTGTGTAAAGAAATGTTTCCCCAAAATGTGTGAACTTCAAGGTCAAAAGGTCAATTCGTTCCTTGAAAAAGGGTGAACATTTTTATTTGTTCTCCTATTGCTGATTTCGTTGCGTTTTTGGATTCTACAGCTCATTCTGAGTCCAAAAACATATAGTTTCATATGGTTACGATAATTAGTGAATGTGTGAGGTGCATCCAAAGATGCCGACCTTGAGCTATTTTGACCTTAACCTTGATTTTTCTGACCTTCATAACTCGTGAAGTAATGGTCGTAGAAAGCTGAAACTTTCACAGCTGGCTTTCTTGCACAAACTTACCTTATACACCAAAAAATAAGCAAGATCTGAGATGGTCGGGTGTCAAAATGAAAATTTTTTGCTTCACCTGTGCTGGAACCCTCCTATAATGTTGTATAATATAATATATGTTTATGTATAATAATTGTGAAATAAACATGCAAATTTCTATTTATTAATTTTTTATTTTGGGGTGAAGTTTTTTCAAAATATATCGAAAAAACTGTTATTTTCATTGTCGGGGGGCAAAAGTTCATCGATTTATGATAGAGGAACATGAGGTTATAAAAATGTCATAACCCTAATATATATATATATATATATATATATATATATATATATATATATATATATATATATACTCCCCGAGTTACGTCCATCCGGACTTACGATGACGACTGTTGTATTAAATAAATAAAATAAAATAATAGATGACGAAAAATTTGAATTCCGATCAGTTGGTTTTTAATCGCTTTTTTTATATTTTTTTATTTTATTTTTATTTACAGTATTATTTACTACTATTGTTTACTGTTTATTTACTACTATTATTTACTACTATTATTTACTACTATTATTTACTATTATTTGTATAATTTGTGTGTTTTGTTATTTTACTTTGATTGAACTACGTATATATTAACGCACATCACTACCGTTGTGGTTATTTTCGACTTACGACCATTTCGACTTACGACAGGTTTGTCGGAACGTAACCCCGTCGTAAGTCAGGGAGTACCTGTATATATATATATATATATTAGGGTGGTTCACAAGCATAGGGAAAATTTAGCATCTGAGAGTTCACTTTTGGGTCATTGTTGCTTTTGTTCCTACACTTAGTGTGAATAACTGTGTGAAGTATGGTTGGTCTACGGTGTCGTTAAGAGGTCGCTCAATCATGCATGACGTGTCTCACTAATGACTGATTACTATACTCAGCCTCAGCCTCAGCCTCAGGCAGAGCTGGGCAGTTGCGTTTTTTTGCGCGTTTTTTTGCGGTACTGCGGTACTACTACCGCACTACCAAACCGGTACCGCATAACGCAGTACCGCAAAGGATCGCTGAAAGTACAGCAGTACCGCTACCGCATTCAAATTTCCCGCGGTACTTTCCGCGGTACCGACCAACACGGTAGTACCGCAGTACCGCAGTACCGCAAAAAAAACCCGCAAGTGCCCAGCTCTGTAAATAAAATTAAACTATAGTATGACTAAATTTGGCTTCTTTTTTGTAGGAATGTGTAGAAATGCCGCCGAAGCAATCAAAAACACGGTCTAGCAGTGAGGTGTGGTTACTAGGGACGGTGGAGGAGAAGTTAACTAGGGCAGGACTCCCTACCAAGCTTCAAGTCCTCCGGAAATTCATGTTCCACCATCTGGAGGAGAGGAAGACAGAATATAACAGTGTGGTGATGACCATTGAGGCTATCCCATTTTAGACAAAAGCAAACGTTCCAATGACGGATACCAGATACGCTGAGAAGAAGCTCCTGAAACTGTACGAGCAATACAAGGGGCTGAAGAAGAACCGCACAAAGAATTTCCCATCCTACAGAATGGAGGAGGACATATTTTGCGGAGACCTTGACGATGTGTTCGATCTTTCACGTCATGACGCCCTCGAGACCATGATGAATGAGGAGGACAAGAACTTCCTTGTCGCTCAGCTCGATAATCCCACTTCCTCCAGCTTTGGCCCGATTGACAAGAAAATGGCTGACCAACAAATGAGGAAGAGGATTCGGTGTGAGGTGGAGATGAACCGAGAGAAGGAGGCCAAGCGCGAGGCGGATGCGAGATGGTCCCAGGGAGAACTGGAGGCTTCTAGTTCAAGCACATCTGAATCTTCAGATACTGTAGTTTTTAAGGAGTCAGCACGAAAACGTTCCACTCCTAGCGATTGAAGTCCGTGATCACGCCTGACATTTCCTTAGCCTTGGATCGCCACATCATCAGTGACAGGAAATGAATGACAGTGATTGCAGCAACTATTAAATCGCTGGGGCACAACTTGGACGAAGTGTCAATCTCACGCAGCACCATTCGTCGCGTGAGACAATGTACACGTGAAGCGGTGTGCTGCGAAGATCAGGCCACTTTCAAGACCCATGAGCCCCTTCTCTTGCATTGGGATAGTAAGCTGCTTACAGATATCTCCCATGGGTTAGAGGTGGTGGACCGTGTGGCTGTGCTTGTAACCGGTAATGGGGAAGAGAAACTCCTTGGAATTCCAATGGTAGCTACTGCAACTGGAGCATCTCAGGCTCAGGCATGCCTGAAGCTTGTGGATGACTGGTCTTTGAGGGGCAACGTTCGAGGTCTTGTTTTTGATACAACTGCGTCCAACACGGGACTTCATGCTGGAGCTTGTACTCTCATTGAAAAGGAATTGGGTATTGATCTGGTGTGGATCGCTTGCTGACACCACGTGGTAGAAGTCGTTCTTGCTGCGGCCTTCGGTGCTTGTTTCGGAACATCCAGTGGACCTGAAATTGGCCTATTCAAGCGCTTCAAGCAGCACTGGGTTTTCATTGATCGCAGCAAGTTCGAGAGTGCACCCGACAGCCTGTTCATTGAAACAGCAGAGCAGAGGAAGGAAATGGTCTACTACAAGGAGGCTGTCAAGAAGAAGAGCCAGCGGGATGACTATGATGAACTGATGCTTCTCTGCCTCCTTTTCTTGGGAAGGAAGCTTGACGGTCCTGTGAGAATTCGAAGCCCTGGAGCCATGCACCATGCGCGATGGATGGCCAAGGCCATTTACACGCTCAAGGTGTTCCTATTCAGAGATCAATTCACCTTGCTTCAGACTGAGAAATGGAACGTCGAGGAACTAAGCCTGTTTATGATGCTCCTTTACGGCTGCTACTGGAACGAGGCCAGTGTTGCATACTTGGCTCCATTGAATGACCTCACTTTCTTGCACCAGCTGAAAGCTCACCCTGGAAAGATGAACGACGCGGCATTTGTGGTTCATTTCTGAGCACTTAATCCCCTTGGCACTCTTTGATCCTAGAGTTCACGCGTCCATGAAGGAGAGAATTGCTCACAACATCGTAGCTGTTCCCGAAAAAAGAAAAGGACTCAAGCGCGTGGACAGAAAAACGTTCTCCTCGATCAATCCCTTGGAATTCTGTGCCACCAAACATTCAGCAATCTTCTTCAACCTCGTCATGCAGCACGAAAGTGAACAGGCGCAATCATTCCTGTCCAAGACACCAAATGATTGGAACACAGATCCAGCTTACCAAGGAATGAAGGAACGTGTAGAGAAGATGGCAGTGGTTAACGATTGCGCAGAAAGAGGAGTTGCGCTCATTAAGGCTTTCAACAGCTCAATCACGAAGGATGAAGCGCAAAAGCAGTACCTTCTCCGCGCAGTTGCTCAGCACCGCAAGGAATTCAAAGAGCCGACTAAAACTGGTCTCAAGAAGACCTAAAGATCTTCAACTGTGTGCATTATTTGTTCCGCTGTTATAATTTCATAATATATATATATTAGGGTGTCACTAGGTAATAGGGGGAAAATTAAACGATGGATATTTTCCTATGACACCCCCTAAAATTGTTCCATTTGGTGTAAAACATACGGAAGAGAAATTTGGTCCTGATTGGTCATCATTTAAAGGTCGCCCTCGTCACTGAAAACAAGACCCATTTGTTGATGTCAACAAGCTGTTCAGTGTTCACAGCTTGGGCCGAACCAGATAATAAAAAACAAGGCAATTTGGTGAAATAACGAAAGTAAGACACTTAAAAACGCAAAGAATACAAACAGTTTATTATATATTCAAAATAGAAGACATAATTTGGCGAATAATGGTACAAAATGGAGAAGCAACAAAAGCAAAACTTTGAGAAATAAAATACATATACAGTAGCAGAATAATTGGTGCTCATACGCTGATCAGTGATTAGTTCTTTCGCGTCCTCACTAATGCTGATTTGTTCGGAGCTGGGTGTTGCTTTCTGTGGTCAGTGACAACTTGAACGAGGAACTGGAGCTGTTCTTCTTTCACTGTCAACTTTCCGTTCAGCTCCTTCACCAGAGTCACGGCCCGTTCTGCTCTGTCGTTCACCACTGCAAGTTTGGAGACCACATCCCGAGCTTGCACGTATTCAGAGTTTGACGTCCATGAACTGGGATGGTGGAGCAGAAAGCAATCTGGCAACTGAAGTTTTGAGAAGAATCCTCGGGTGTTCTTTGTGATCAGTTGCTCCAGTCCTTTGCTGTCACTGAGGAACATAGTATCAAGAACCAAAGGTCGTTTTGGCGGCATGTGAGGGGCTTCTTGATCTAACGCTGCAACCATGCTGCACTCACTTCCATCGATATCCTCTCATCAAAGAACGCCAGACCCACTGCCTCCTCCGAATGGTACCACAGGTGCGCAGACAGCTTCTTGGTGGTACCATCAGAGATCTTCTTGTGCGGGTATCGAAGGAGCGTCCTCATCAATTCCCAATCATTCAGCGGAGCTTCGATGGACAGATGAGCTGTTGCCCACGCTTTCATGTAAACTAGAACAGAAAAGAGGCAGATATCTCGAATTCCGCGTTCCTCAGTGTTCGTCAGTTTAAACTGTCTTCGGAAGAGCCAGATCTTGATGGCATAGAGCCCCTTAGCCATCCATCTCGCCCGGTGCATAGCACCAGGGGCGCGGAAGTTTAGTCCCTTGTATGGAACTCCTCCAAGAAAGATGACGGAAAGATCGAGGAATTCCTGATAGTCATCACGAACTTGAAGTGCTTGTGATTTTGCAAACTCAATGAGCTCCGTTCTATGCTTAAAAATAGCTGCTTTGGTGAACGCATCTGTGTCCGCAGTTTGGAACTGTTGCTGGTCAATGCGGGTCCAATAATCATGGAAGCGCTTGAAAAGCAGAATTTCTGGACCGGTAGATACTGAATCTAGCGATGCTGCGAATGCCGCCTGTAGCACCAACTCCAGTACATGGTGTCTGCACGCGCAGTGTAACAGGTCACGTCCAACTTTTTCTTCCAGAAGAACACAAGTTCCTCCACGGTGGCCTGTGTTTGTCGCGGTTGTGTCGAAACACACAGATTTGACATGATCGGTCACTCCCCATTCATTCAGGCAATCTATGATGGCATTTGTTTGTGCCAGCGCGGTTCCTGACAAGTTTTGGCACCCCGAGGAGCTGCTCTGTCCCGGAGCCAGATACAAGAATAGGTAAGCGGTCAACATATTCTCGTGACGTCAGATCTTGCATGAGTTTTCCGTCCCAGTGAACAGTCAACGGACTATTGCCTTGGAACTCGCTCTTCAGTTGCTGAGCCTTAAGGGTACGGAATTTTTCATGCTGACGATGAATGGATCCACGATTGATGTTGTAGTCGCTAGCATCATGCCCTAAGCTGGAAGCTGCCTCAAACAGCAGATATGTGGCCTTTCTTGACGAGAGTTGCGTGCGATCAAGCGCTGCCGCCAATTCCGATGTCATGATGTTCTTCGTTGCTCTTTGTTTAGACGCTAACGAACCACCACATGCTCCTTTTTCTTCGCTATCATCTGAGCTGGAGGATGAGGACTCCAAAACCGCTTCGTTGGATACTGCCTCCATTTCAGCTGCTGATCGCTTTCTTCGTTTCTCCTCTTCCTCCCGACGTCGAGTACAATCTTTAACTTGGCACTGATGGGTCATGTCCAAACCTGCCATTGAACCTGGACGTCCTTTCTGGCGCTGCTGCTGAAGGAACTCCCAATCCTCTGGGTACTTGACCAATTTCTCACAATCAGCGTGGGCGATGTCAAAGAGACGATCGAGGCGTTCAATGAATTATTTTTCTTTCGTCTTGTGTGAATCGCTCGTCCTTGAGGCGTGTTTTTTGAGTCCTTTCCACTCCACGAAGACTTTATCCAGTTTGCTGACGCAGTGTGTCTCGAGTCTGGTTGGAATGTGAGCTTTCTCCAAGAAGGACATCACTGCTCGAAGTGACTTCCTCAACGCGTCACGTATTGTCATTTTCTTTTCATGGTGAAGGTAAAGGAAGTAACCGAATGCTTGCCTGTAGGAAGGAAGCTTGCATCCTTTCACCTCATCAACCGCTGCCCCTAATAGGTATATACACTTCCGGGTTTCCATCACCAGAAATCACGTAGCTGAAATGAGAAACGGTGAATCGTTAAGTATTGTTCACTTTATTTCTCAGATATTCAGACACACACAGATACACACACACACATATATAGAGATATATAGATATCTAATGAACGATTATGGAGACGCCGCACAAGCATTAAACTTTGGAAGGCGGGGGCGACCTTTTATAGTTATTCAAATAAAAAGATTTTTCAGTCACCATGTTTTTTTTACCAATGGAATAGATTCGCAGGGTGTCAGCATGAAAATTTCAAACTTTGCATTTAAGTGACACCCTAATATATATATATATATATATATATATATATATATATATATATATATATATATATATATATATATATATATATATATATATATATATATATAAAAGTCATAAATTGTCAAGTCATTATTATCCTTGTTCAATAAATGTTTGTCATAAATTGTCAAATCATTATTCAAATTGTTTCATTTGAGCGAGTGCATAAAAAGGTCCTAGAGCAAAGATAATTGGCACATTTATTCTTGTGGGGAAATAGAATAAGGGCAGATGTGACCGAATTTAAAATTCCAAAAAACGCTGTTGTGGACCACCCTAATATATATATATATATATATATATATATATATATATATATATATATATATATATATATAAAAACCTGCAAGGGGGTTCTAAGCTCGTGCTCTTTGTGCTCGTTTGTACGTGCCTGTTCCTGGAGGTTTCACGTGCGCCCTCCCGGCCCTAGCACCCAAGGATGATGGGGCTCGACCCTGCAGTCCTTGTCATCCTTGGTCTTTTTCTACTTCGACTGTCCCCTCTACCCTTTCTTTTTCCTCTGTCTTTCCTCTCCCTTTTTCTTTGTTTTTCCGCAGAGATATGCCCTTTTAAATAGAGGCGAATGCGGCATGCGGGAGGTGCCCCCTTGGGGCATTGGTTTCTGCGAGTATGTAGAAGAATTACGGCATTTGGAAGAGTGAGGCCCATGGTGTAATGGTATCGCATCTGACCGCAATCGGAAGATCCCGGGTGTTTACCTCATTTTTTCATTTGTTTCGTTCCCTCTCTCTCGTCTTGCGCGGAATATCTCCTATACAAGCGTCGTTCTTTACGTTATATATATATATATATATATATATATATATATATATATATATATATATATATACAGTGCCCGCGAAAAGTATCCGATCACTCAAGAAAATACAATATTTTCCCTTGATATTCAGAGACACATAATTCACTTTCTATTTGTTCTAGCGACATCTGGTAACTTTGAGGTTGCTCGCTGATATGAGAGCTATCCAACGCATTCTCAAATTAGTGTTCTGGTAGCCTTCGTTGCGGGTGGCTGTGTCTCAAAGTTGTCAGATTTCACTGTTTGTGTAAATTTATTGATATTTTGTTATTTTTTACAGAAAGTGGTGTAAATAAAATTTATATATAATGTGTGCTAAAAAACAACTTAAGAGTGATTGTCGAGGTGCTATTGTTGCTTTGCATACATGTGGGAAATCACAGAGACAGATAGCTAAGGAATTAAACATATCCCAAAGTACCGTTAATTTATGGGTTTCACGGGCTAAGAACAATGCCGGCCTAACCACGCCAGTCCCTAAAAAACGATCTGCCAGACCGAGAAAAACAAATTCACGAACAGACAAACTTATGAAACGTTAGTATTGAAAAACCCAACAATAACTGCGAAAGAAATAAATTTAATATGAATAATTTGTTATCTGGTGTTTCTGAACGAACTATCCAGGAGCGGCTCCAAAAAGAACTCGGATTACCATCTCGCCATGCTGCTAAGAAACCGTTCATTAATGAAAAAATGCGTAAAAAACGTGTCGCATTTTGTAAAAAATATATTCATTGGACTGTTGATGACTGGAAGAAGGTTTTTATTTAGTGATGAGTCGACATTTTTGACATTCAGAAGTTGTCCAAAAAAGGTTCGCCGGCCCATTGGCTCAAATAGGATGGACCCTAAATACACCCTAAAGACAATGAAACACCCTCCAAGTGTGATGGTTTGGGGTTGTTTCGGCTACTATGGGCGTGGAAACCTATATTTTCTTCCGAAGAACACAACTATGAATGGTGCACGGTATTTAGCAATGCTACAGGATAAACTTCCAATGGCAATGGCAATCCAAAGGACAAAAACATACATGCATGATGGTGCACCATGTCACAGGGCCAAAATAGTGACAAAATGGATTACTGACAATAAATTTGATATTTTGGATTGGCCTGGTAATAGTCCAGATCTCAATCCGATAGAAAATATGTGGCTAATAATAAAAAATAAGGTTGAATGCCACGACACTGGCTCAGTCGAAAATTACAAGAAGCCATCAAAAAGGTATGGTGCAAGGAAATATCAGTGGAAGTTTGTCAAAACTTGATTAAATCCATGCCAAAACGTCTAGAACAAGTCATCCAAACCAAAGGACAGATGACAAAATACTAATATAAGGTTAGTATACATTTAAACATTGTTTTTATGTAAAAAATACAAATTTCCAGGGTGATCGGATACTTTTCGCGGGCACTGTATATATATATATATATATATATATATATATATATATATATATATATATATTATTAATATATATATATATATATATATATATATATACCTTACCTTACAACCTTACAAAGGTTTCGTGTGATGATTTCTCATTTCGCGAAGGTCTAGCTTGTTGCCCCTCTCGAGTTGGCCTGGTGAAGTAGTGAGTTGGATTCTTGTGCTCTCCACCTCACATAGCCAGGTATGCCCGGCTCATCAGGGATTGTTCTGAGCCAGGCCTCTAGTCTTCTTTTGAAGATTTCCACTGCAACTCCCTTCGTGTTTCTTAGGTCTTTGGGCAACTGATTAAACAGTTTTGGTCCTCTCACTATAAAACTATTTTCTTTCAGGGTTAAGGATGTTCCCTGTCTCGCCTTCGATTTGGGAATACGACACAGTCTACCGCTTCTACTTTTCACCGTTGTTTGGGGGAGTTATAGGATTCAGAGTAAGATTAGGGACTAGTTTCTCCATTATTTTCCAAGTGTAAATAATGGTGTATCTCTCTCTCTCCTCCTTTCCAGTGAATATACAGTAGGTCTAGTTCTCGTAACCTTTCCCAGTAATTTAGTTCTTTGCACCCATTGATCTTGGCTGTGAAGCTTCTCTGGATCCCTTCCAGCTGTCTGATGTCTTCTTTTTTATATGGGGATGTTAGGACTGAGCAGTATTCCAATTTGGGTATTATCAGGGTTTTCAGTAGAGGAATCATTACATTCCTATCCCTTCGTTTAAAGGTTCTAAATATCTGACCCGTTATTCTCTTTGCTATGTTTACTGCTATCTTATTTTGTTTCAAATTTCGCATCATCTGTCATTACAACCCCTAAATCTTTTGCTCTGGAATTTCTCTGAATTTCCTGTCCAGTTGGGGTATAATATTCCATGGATTTTAGATCTTCTCTTTTTCCATACCGTAATAGCTGAAATTTCTCTGTGTTAAACTTCATATTGTTGTCTTCCGTCCACTTGTAGATTCTGTTTGTTGGTTTGTAGAGATCCTATGTCTTCTGGGTTTCTTATTTTTCTACTGATCTTTGTGTCATCTGCAAAGGATGTTACTGTGCTGTCTCTGGTAACATCCTCATCTATGTCAGGTCGCATGATTATGAAGAGTAGTGGAGTTAATACTGTTCCTTGTGGTACTGAGCTGAGGACCTCTGATTCTGATGAAGATACTCCTTGTACTGTAACGACTTTGCGCCGCTCACTAAGGAAATTATATATCCATTTTGCTACTTTTCCTGTTATTCCCATATATTTCAGTTTATGTATTATGATTCCGTGGTCACACTTGTCGAATGCTTTAGCAAAGTCTGTGTATAGTACATCATAATTTTCATTACTTTCAAGTGAATAATGTTGCTGTAGTGTTCCAGTAGTTGTGATAGGAATGATCTGCCTGACCGAAAACCTGTGTTGGTTATCATTGAAATTTTTCTGCATTTCCAAAAAGTCATAGATTTTCTGTCTAACTATTCTTTCAAATATTTTAGTGAGATGGGATGTAAGCAATACTGGCACTGTTATTAAAATTATTTTTAAAATGGATAAATGCACATTCTAGAAGATTCCTTTCAATTATATCTCGGTTTTTAATGAGTGCTTTGGAACTATCCCACTTGATACTATGATTACATCTATACACATGGTTAAACAATGCATTAAAAATATTTGCTGTTCTACATGCATATTTATGCCATTTTACCCTGATATCTAACGTTTTATCCATTTGGCCTATATACAGTGTACTGAGTTACATTGCGTACATCCATTCAAATATGCACAACCAACCACGTTATCCCAGATAATGTGATTGGTTGTGTGTATTTGATCACCGTCGTCCATCTCTCGGTTGAATGCCTGAACCTGTCCGACCTCGGTTATAGGTGTTTCTCTTTGTTGTTGAGGATACCCATACCTGAACGACTACAATCTATAATCACCGAAGGTCCCCAATTTTCAACGGAAGTGATTTTCTCTCTCCTCGCCTACTCTCATCTACTTTACCGCATCTAAATCCATACCCCTCCTCCTGCTAGTCTAATAACCAAACCTTCTCAACCCCCTACTCCGCTACCCCCTACTCCGCTACCCCCTACTCCGCTACCCCCTACTCCGCTACCCCCTACTCCGCTACCCCTACTCCGCTACCCCCTACTCCGCTACCCCTCCACTACCCCACTCCGCTACCCCCTACTCCGCTACCCCCTACTCCGCTACCCCCTACTCCACTACCCCCTACTCCACTACCCCCTACTCCGCTACCCCCTACTCCGCGTCTTGACGAGATATGTACCACCTTCCTTAGGTGCGAATCGGCAGTTAAACAGAAAAGAAAAAAGTATTTTCAAATTTTTAATCACTTATGTTTGTGTAAAGGTAGGGCATGGTTCCATTAAATTTTTTTTTTTTTAAACTGTATACAATGATTATTTTTTTTTAAATTTCATCTGCATTAGGATTTTAATCAAATAACTGCTACTTCACGCTTTTACACACCTAGTAGGTTGCTTTAAATTAGTTTAGGTTAACCTAACCTCCAAAAAGTATATCCTACAAGGAAATACAACTGATTTGCAAAATAGGAGTTTATTGGTAAAAAATTTGGCTTTCTTTTGGTGTATACTGTGTATTTAAATGTTTGAGAATGTCACATGGTAGAATACAGTAAACAAAATAATAACTCCCTTTAATCTGATTTGGAGCCCAAATCCCCCCTATAGTTTTAGAATGAAAAGTTCCCTGCAGATAGAGAGATGATATCCTCAGTAAATGCAGGAAATGACAAGTTTGCAGTTGTGCATCATTTGTTGATTTTGTTGATGTAAAGGGTGCCTGCCCTCATCTCGCTTACACTAGCATTTTAAAGTTATGAATTGATTAATATTTTAAATTGATGATGATGTGTTCATGGACAAAAGGTCCAGAACTAGCTCAGCATCTCAGTGTGTTGTGTATGCACATTGGAAGCTCTCCATTGGTGCCGTGGTGCCTGTGGGTTATGGGTTTGGGTCCCATGCTTTAGATGAAAGTTATAGTTTAACATTAAGGATATGAAGTTATTACATTTTTTTTTTTTTTTCAGTTACAGCAAATTTGGTACCATGACCCAAAGCATCATGGGTTATATTACACAAGAAAGCAACCCTGAGTGTGTGGGCATTCTTTTTCATTTGATGGCACTGATCATTCCCCTTGAGCATGAGGATCTCTCAAAACTTTTAGACCCACTGTTTGCCAAGTGAGATTATTTTATTGTACATACCATATGTTGTAAGTGTTTCTATATTTTTATTAATTTCTCTGAGCCAACTGGATGTCTGAAGCAAACTATCTGAGGTTGTATATTATTGCTGTTGTAGAATTCTTGCGAAGTTAACTGTTAAATATTGAATCTACCATTGTAATGTTTTACATTTTCTGAAAGGGAATTGAATTTTTGTGTAGTTTTTTTTTTAAACTATCATTGTTGGTTGAGAATTTTAAAACAGGATTTTAATTTTCATATATTGTATAATGAAATCATTATTTATGTGGAACCTACATTTAAAGGTTTACTAAAATTGAAGATTATGGTTTCACTGTTTAATTTACTTTGTCTCACAGTTATGACTCAGTCTCTGTGAATTGCATTTTTCTGACCAAGGATTCAAGTGTTTCATTTTATTTATTGTGGCTGAATTTCTCTTAGTTTTTCTATAATTTGGATTAAATTAATGCCAGTTTAGTAAGTATGGGAATATTTTAGCTCTTTAGCTGCTGTGAAGGCTCAAGTTTCAGAATATTAATGTAACATTCTAATCTCTAGATTTGATGAAAACATTTAATTGGAATGTGAAACTTGGCCTAAAGTGTAGTAGTCTTATTCATTTTGACGTTTTTTAGTTACTTCAAAAGCATTGTGTATTTGACTCATTATGGACAATTGAAATGTTCTATGTACCCCTGTCAAATTATCTGGCTATTATTATATTGTGCGATTACAAAGCCATATGAGACAGACCAAGAGCACCAAATTGACACACAACTTTTCAGAGGGATTTTTCTTTATCTTTAAGAAGAATTCCATTAAAATACTGAAGTTGAAAGAATAGTACAGACAAATCGCGAATCGTCGCACTAGTCGGGCGGTCGAGGTGTATGACAAAGTGAAAAGTGCAATGGTGCGGAGATCCATCATAATATGAAATATTATACAGTGTACTTAGTACTTACCCTAAGACTTGTTCAACAGCTGACAAAGGACTAACAGCTGGGGCCCAGAGAAAAGCAGATGATGTTGAGTCAGGCATCGCACAGGATGCCAAGCCATTATTATACTCCAGATGTGCGATGAGCATCCAAAATTTCAGAAAGTTGGGGAAATGCAAATGTAATGATGTGATGATTCGGATATTAGGGTGTGTCAGTTTTAGGGAGTAAAGTGAAATCTTTAGATTTTCAACCAAATGATACATTTTTATGTGCTAAATCGAAATATGGCTTTAAAATCCAGATTTAACCACTCCTAGCTACTTATATTTCAAGTTGAAATTTACGGAAAATCAGCAATTTTTGCAAATATTTTTTTTATTGTATATAACTACATTTTACATGCATTACATACAATTAGAGACATTTTGATTGTATTTCAATATTAAAACTTAGAAATATAGATAGGTTTCTTGAACTTTGCCAAGGATGCCATGTCTGCCTTGCTCTTGTTCCTGGACATGAGCTCCCTACTGGCCACCTGGCCACTGATGTACGCCTCCTTCCTCTCTTGTGAGTAAACATGTGCTGCTTCAGTTGTCATCCTTACACACCTCTCTACTGACTGTGTGTGTGAGAGGGCCATGCAGGAACTTCAATTGGTCTATCCAGAAACTCCTTGATTGAAGCAGTGGTGAGGGAGCAGGTCAGAGGAGGCTCAGTCACGCCAGAGTTCGTCAATAAGCTCTGAGAGTTTGGTGGCATCTGTGTTGATGTCAGGAGTCTTCCTGGGTCTGACACTGCAGTCTCCTACCTGTATGTCCTCATCTCCTTCACCTCTGATTTCCAGTATCCTCTTCACTGCCTCCCTCCTCTCCTCCTCCACCTCACTGCACAGCATGGCCTGGAGCACAGCCTCAGTGTGTTCATACCAGGCTGATCTCTTCACTGTAGGCATCACTATTCCTATCACCTCCTCCTGACTTATGAGCAGCTCCAGCTGGTACAGTACATGCCTGCGACCCTCCACCCAGCTGTGATTTAACTTGATGTTGAACCAGTTTGGCATGTAGACTCCCACAATTATCCTCAGATTCTTCAGGTTCCTACCCTTCAGCCCATGTTTGGAAATCCACAATCTGCAGAACCTTAGAGCCGTGGTGACTCACCTACTGTGACAGACTGGCCCAATCTCCAGGAGAGCTAGACTCTGAGGTACCTCTCCCGATCTGATGGCAGTGATGATTCTGTAGCCATATGATTGGTCTGTGCTGAGGTCCTTGACTACCTCCTGACTGAGATGGGGTAGAGGAGGACCAACAGTGATCCTCCTGAAGTTTGGGTTGATCTCCAGCTCAGTGGCAGTGTCTAACATCTTCCCTAGGGGCCCAGACCACTTGTTGCTCAATGTCTTGCCATCCAGTGCAGTCACCAGGTGTCTGAGACTCAGCTCCCCAGTGTGCAAGTCACACCAACTTCCTGCTAAGTTTGGCCTCCACATAATGCGTTACTCCTCCCTCCCAGCCAGTATTCACATTAGTACTGTCACCTATGGCTAAAAGGGTCTGGTCTGCTCCTCTCTCTCTTAGCCAGTTCATCAGATGATCAGCAATGACCTCAGCATGACTTCTCTCCTCTGCAGCTTCCTCTGGTACAAAATGCCACAAATATTTCCCACCTCGTTCATTGCACACTGTGTAGTGTTCTACCTTAATGAGGCCAGGAAATTGCCTGTCACTGCCCTCAGCTTCCATCATCACTTTGGTGTCATCTCTTTTCCCATCAAAGAAGATAAAGTTGATGCCATTTTCCCTAATATCTCCATCAAACTTCTTGACCAGCTCCTTAGTCACTCTCCTGAGCCCTCCTCACCTTGTTATGGTCAATCACCAGTGCTGTGTCAAACTCTGTGATAAGACCAGCATCAATCCAGGCAGTAGTGGCAATCTCTGCAGTCTCTCTCAGCCCAGTGTGATGTCTCAAGCTAACCAGAGCTATGTTGGTGATATCTTCAGTGTTGTATTTCTTCTTCTTAGCCACAGGCAAGGAAGAAGTTGTCGCAGCCTCTGGTATGAAGTCTTCATCCTCCTCTCTCCTCCCTGCCTCCTCCAGTATATCTCCAGTCTCCTCTAACTCCATCTCCAGCAGTGACTCCTCCCTCAACTCTTCTTCTTTCTTGGCTGACTCCTCCGCCTTCCTCCTCTTCTCCTCTGCCTTCTTTCTCTGGTGTGCCCCCACACTTCCCACCTTTTCTCTGACCTTTAATGAAGGCAAGCTCCTGCACTGGTATCTTCTGCTCGCTCCTGCAGCTGCAGTCAATGTGAACCTCACTGTTGCAGACAGGGTTGCACCCAAGCTCACTGCAGCTCCTGATCACATAGTGACGGTACCCGGTCGATTCGCCGACGGACATTTCGCCGACAGACATTTCGCCGAACGGACGATTCGCCGACGGCTGTTTCGCCGAACGGACTGTCATTAATATTTCTATGACAAAAAACACACACACATGTTATTAAAGGTTATTATTAAATGTTATTGAATTATTTTGTTAAAATATTAAATTATATTAAATTGAGTTATAGACGCTTGACGTAAAAACATAGATACCTTTTTAAAATAAATTTATATCGATAATACTATATAAAATTTATATATATATATATATATATATATATATATATATATTAGGGTGTCTCTTATTGGGTAGTCAAAAATTGAAATGTTGAATTATTTTATCTGCGCCCCCTAAAATAGTTCCATTTAGCATAAAAACTAAAACTTGAAAGTTTGACACAAATTGGCTCATATTTAGGGGTCGCCCCCGGCTAATAAAAATGGTGACCATGGCATAATAGCTCCTGACATATGATTATGCTCATTATACACATAATTCCTTCCTTCTTTTTTTAGTTTGATTCGTTTTTATAAGTATAGGCCTTCTTATTTATCATTGATCCTTTTCTAACCTATCCTTGATGTTATAATCCATCCTTTGGTCCTCAATCCTTCTTTATCCCAATCCTTTTTCCCCTATCCAAAATCCTTCCTGGCTCTTTTTTTATATACAATCAGCAATGAAGCATTGCTACAAAAAACCCCCATTAGTTTATTATATAGAGATAAATTCAAAATGCCAGTGCTATTTACATACTTTAATTACTTTAATTAGCATTATTTCCTTATACAACATTTATTTAATATACAATGATTATACAATATGGTGTATTTTAAGGTGCGACCTCATTGATGGTTATTTTTTGAGAAGAACAGTTTTTGATGGAACTGGGTGACTCTGGCGGTGTTTTGCAACAATTTGGAGCAGGAACTGGAGCTGTTCTTCCCCCACTGTCAATTTCTTATTCAGCTCTTGAACTAAAGCTACTGCACGTTCTGCCCGGTCATTTACAACAGATAGAGTGCAACAATAGCTCTGGCCCTTAAATATTCACAGTTGGATGTCCAAGTGCTGGGTGCCTTGTTCAGAAATCCTTCTGGCAAATTCAGCTTAGTAAAGAATTCTCTAGTATTTCTTGTAACAAGTTGGTGTAGTCCTTCACCAGAGCAGAAGGTCGATTCAGGAATCCGAGGACGCTTGGGTGGTCTATCAGTGGACTCATCTTCTAATGCTTTTACCATGCGTTTCTTTACATCTGTAGTAATTCGCTCATCAAAGAAAGCAAGACCAACTGCTTCTTCAGACAGGTACCATAAGTGGTTAGAGAGCTTTTTTTTAGTTGCATCAGAAATCTTTTTGTTAGGATAATTAATCAATGACCTCATAAGGAGCCAGTCATTAAATGGGGTTTCAATAGGGAGTGAGGATGTTGTCCAAGCCTTCATATAGATGAGAACAGAAAAAAGGGAAAGATCTCGAATTCCTCGTTCTTCAGTCTTAGTCATCTTGAACTGGTTTCGAAAAAGCCACATCTTGATAGAATAGAGCGCTTTGGACATCCAGCGAGCTCGATGCATGGCACCTGGTGCACGAAACTTGATGCCTTTATTGGGGGGACCTCCAAGAAAGATGATGGACAGATCCAAAAGTTCTTGATAGTCATCCCGTAGCATAGGTGCCTGGGATCTAGCAAACTGAATTAGTTCAGTTTTAGACTGGATAATTGCTTCTTTAGTAATCGTGTCTGTCTCACCTGTTTGGAACTGGCTTTGATCAACAGAAGTCCAATTGTCACGAAAACGCTTAAAGATCAATATCTCTGGACCAGTTGATGTAGATCCCAATGTTGCTTCAAATGCAGCTCCCAACAATAAATCTAAAACATGGTGTCTACAAGGCAAGTACAAAACATCATGTCCCAATTTTGCTTCGATGAGAGCACAGGCTCCACTATATTGACCCGTGTTTGAAGCTGTTGTATCAAAACAAATTGCTTTTACTCTCTCTGTAATTCCCCATTCATTCAGGCAGTTAAAGACGGCTTCAGCTTGTGCTTCTCCAGTTGAGTTTGGGATTTTGGGGACACCAAGCAGCTGTTCAACACCAGGTCCTGACACAAGTACTGGGAGACGATCAATGTGCTTGTGCGAGGTGAGGTCCTCCATCATCTTGCCATCCCAGTGGACTGTCATAGAACATTCTCCATGGAAATGCTCCTTAAGTTCTTTAGCATGACGAGCTCGGCTCTTATTTCGAAGGCGATGGATAGAATGTTGGTTTATGTTGTAATCTGAAGCGTCCAAACCAAAGCTTTTAGCTGCCTCTGCGAGGATAAATGTTACCTTTCTAGAGGAAATTTGTGTACGATCCAGGGCAGCAGACATCTGAATAGTCATGATGTTTTTCATGCCTCGTTTTTGCTTAGATTTTGGTAAAGCACAAGCTCCTTTGGGCTCCTCCTCCTCATTCTCACTTTCATCAGTGTTGCTGGAAGATGTGGAAGAAGCCAGTACAACTTGACTAGTAGACGCCTCCATCAAAGATTCTGACACTCTTTTTCTCTCTGCCTCAGCTTCCAACCGTTTGACTGCATTTTTTGTGCGGTGAAGATGTACAGTAGGGCGGATCGAAAATGAGGTTTTTAAACTTTTTTTCGAAATTCAAATATGGCTAGTGCGGAGAATATGTGGGTGCTATAGATAATGACTGTGCATAAATATTAGTCCTGCGAAATTATATCTTCAGGTGCCACAAAGCCGTCGAAAAAAGTGAAATATAATGATTTTCTTATATTCTGCATTAGTACAATAACTGAAACTTACTTGTTATTATTATATATTAAGTGTTCCAATTACCAAAATAGTTACTGAATTACGCAGCTCTTAGTTTATTTAGATCAATGTTCTTTTGATTAATGATCTAAATAATCCAGAACTCACCACGAGGAGGTGGCTGCGTGTCGAGCTCCACCCATGCCCTCCCAACAACCCATCCTTGCGCATGTTTTTTTCTATTAACGTTTTATTTAAACTTTATATTCAGCTTTACTTTCGAATGATGGCATTTTTTTACGTGACTGAAGTGTTGATCTTATGAGGCCATCTCGCGCGTTCAATCCAAATACTTTTGATGATGCTTCAGTCACTAATTTTACCATTCTTTCTACTACTTGTATATGACAAGGGAATTTCTCGAATGGAGGGGTACTCTTGTTTTCTATGAATTCTTCAATCTCATTTTCTGTCAGGTGTCTTGTCACAGGTGGTTCAGTGACAATGCATTTTTGCCAATTAATTAAATCGGTATAATCAGTAGCTTCAAATTGAATAACAGGTACTGTGAAACGCCTCACAACTTTTTCCTTGTTTGTTTGCCTTGCTTTCTTTATTCGCCTCCACGCTAATTCTCTTATGGCGCTGCGGTCATCATGAATCATTGATGCTAGAATATTTTCTGGATTTGCAAAAAATGCATTTCTTTGTATGACAGGGTTTACAATATCCTTTACTTCGTCATTCAGTGTTCTTGTTAGTTCAATAGTTTTGAAAACATGTTTTGAGCCATTGACAAAAGACGTACTTTGCTTAATAGAAAACCACATTGGGATGTAGACCTTCATTATAAAAGAAGCAATGTTCATGAGGTTCTCAGATGGACTTACAGTTGAAACGTATAGACGAAGCAAACGATTTGCTGTAGTCAGCCATCGTGAATGTGCCATTTTGCCTGGACTACGATGAGCAAGATCTGGAGAGCAATATCCCTTTGTTATGGCCTGATGAATATCAATTAGATATTTTTGGTCGGTGCTAAGATCTTCACAGTCTACAGTTGGTTCCTCAGCATCAATCCTTTCAAACTCGACAATAGGAAGACTCTCACAGTTCTCTAATTCCCTGCCAATAGGACCGGTGAATCCGCGGGGGCCAGATGTTTTTCCATCCAGCTTTGCAACTAAATGGCGTAATGGCAATTCATTGGCATGGAGCTGGCACACTAAATGTTAAACTGGCTTCTTCAGCTTCAATTCTATAAGCCTTATAACGCCTCCCTTTTCTCCAGTGTTGACTGCTGCACCATCGCATCCAATGGCAACAAGGTTTTCCAGGTTCATGTCATTATTTCCAATATACTCAAACATTCCTTTACATATTTCTTCAGCTGATCCAGAATTCACAGAATAATGGCCCAAATAATCTGAACCAGGTTCTCTCACTAAAGTGATATGTTCTTCTGTTACCTTCTTCTGATATACTTTGGACTCTTTTTTTTCTTGGAAGAGTGTAGAATCTTTTCGACCATCAAAATAGATTCCTCTGATTGGGACCTGATTTTGATCTTTCATAATTTCTGATCTCTTCTTTTGTCTTTCTCTTCTGATTTTACTCCTATCCACTACTTCAGATGTATTGTCAATAGAAACTTCTCCAATATCTTGCAATACTGCACTAACAATGAATGCTGCAGCTCGATCTGAAACTGCAGTCCTGTCACAAGCAGTAGCCACTGAAGGTAGATTTGTAGTTTTCCTTTTCTTGAATAATTGTTCTTCAGGTTGTTCGAGCTTTCTCTTCGAGCTAACTGGCTCTGGAAATGTATCGTCTGATATTTCGCCAGATTCACTTTCACTATTTGATGTCGATGATGATAATTCAACATTTGTATCGCAATTTCTCCTGTGAAGATTCTTTGGTGAGCCTCACAGCTTCTTTTTGCTTTCTTAGCAACGTAGATGCTTTTTTCTTTGAGAGTGTAATATCTACTCTATCAATAAACAGTTTTCTTTCACTCCTTTGATCTAAGAGGAACGTCACTTCTTCCTTTGGAACCGTTTTTTCTTTGGGACAAGAACATTGTGTTAGTACTTTGCACTTGCACGCTGCAATGTCAAAAAGTTTCGTGTGTGCTTCTTTTTGAACATATCAATCTTTGCTTTGTAAGCTTCAGAATTTTTTCTGCTTTGGTATGGCTTCATAATGACACGATACTTTTCGTGGTAGCTTCTGAACATTGTTTCAATTCGCCTGTCTGACAGAATTGGGACGGAAGCACTTTCCCAAATTGTTTTCAATTTATCAACAACTTGGTCTAATATTTGAGATATTGAAGGATCTTTATTAGTATTCTGTTTCAAATCGTTTCTTACAAACAAGTAATATTTAAAAACTCCTTCGTATGTAGGAAGATTCCTGTGCCACAAATCTTCTCCCATACCAAACATGGGGCACTCAGTTGAGGCCCTGGTTGATTTTGCACAAACTCGAGACATTTTGAAAGTATACAAATCTGAAAAAGAAAGAGCTAATATCAATTATACATTAATTTCAGTTAATAGTACATGGCAAACTTAGGACAACACAATACAGAAATGCAAAATATATAAGAAATATAGTTTAGACTATCTGAGTAACGCCAACAACAGAACACCCACCTGCTACGAGAGCGACAGCTACACTGAACCGAGGTACTCACGTGACAGCTGAGCTGACTATAGAAAACTGTTTTTAGAGAATAGAAACTTTTTTTAAAGGTTGACTGAGCTATTTTTATACAAGTGTGAATAAATTCTTGTCTATTGTGCATCGTGGACTCTTCTGTAATTATTGGTTAAAATCTGCTTTTTTCAATTTTTTTCAATATTGAAGGTCATTGTGGCACCTGAAGATATTAATGTTATGATTTTAAATTTATACCAGCTTATTTCCTCACTACTACACATTTTCCACACTAGCCAATTTGAAAATTCGAAAAATGAGTTTTTCACTCCGCCCTAATTGTACAGTGTCCACACCACCGATTGAGCCAGGACGACCTTTTTGTCTTTGCAGTTGAAGGAATTCCCAGTCCTCACGATTCTTGATCAGCGTCTCCATGGGCGATGTCAAAGAGATCTTCCAATCGCTCTACAAAATCAGCCTCCTTGGTTTTATGGCTCTGGCTTGTTCTGGAAGCATGCTTCTTTAAGCAAGTCCATTCGTTAAAGAAATTCTCTTTCTTCATGGCACGAGGTTCCTGCTGAGTAGGAATATTGGCCTTATCCCAGATAACTATTGTGGCTCGAATATATTGACGCAGAGCATCGCGGATTGTCATGTTTTTCTCTCTGTGGAGGTGCATAAAATAACCAAAAGCTTGCCTATATGGGGGCAGCTTTGAGCCTTTAATATCATCTACTGTAGATCCGAGCAAATAGAATGGTCTTCTTGTATTCATCTGCAAAATAAGAAAACAAAATATTAATGTAGTGTTATGGTTTTGTAGAGCAGGGCTAAATCACTGTTTTGACTTTTTTAAATTACAAAAAAAAAAAAATTTGGTAGACAAAGTTAATTTGGTCTATTTTATAAATCTAACGTATTTTTCTCAATTATTATTCCTATTATTTTTTAATCTAAGAAACAAGGAATAAATATTTTTGTAGTAGGAATTTATATTTTGCTATTTTATTGGAAATAGAAACAGTGGCGTCACTAGGGTTGGTGTCACCCAGTGCGGTAACTCATGGTGTCACCCACCCACCCACCCACCCATGGACCTCCTCCCGTACCAGACCATACAGAATCCTTAGTAATGTTTTTTGTACTAATGTTACTCGTAAATCGTAATTCCCGTATATCACTGAATGTAATGGCAATAGTAGTGACATAAACAACTAGCAAAATTAAAATTACTCCTTTAAATTACAATATCATACGCACAGCCTAAATGTATTTACATTTACATAGTTTCATGTGGTTAAAGTGAAAATTCGGTAAGAAAACAATAGAATTCGAAGTAAAAACGTTTAAGAACTACATCAAAATTATGTTCATTTTAACGTTAAACTTTACCGTTACACGAGATACATTAATGGATTAGGTTTGCATAATCAATAACGGCCCAAATAATGTAGAAGTTGTAGACAAATGCATATGGAAATACTGTATACTCATAAATTTGAGGCTGCAACATCATAAAGACAGAGGCTGCAACAACTGAGCGGAAGCCTTTTTTTTTATTTTTCTCCTTCTTTTCCTTTAATTACTACTTCATTCTCAAAAAAGTTATTGATATAGGTTCACAAATACTAATTACCACAATATTGTAGCTAAAACAACAGAAAATTTGACAAAATCAGCGACTATAAAAACACCAGCAGCAACGAAAACAACAGCGCGTGCTTGTAGAGCGTGCAGACGAAACCACGTGATTCGAAGCTTCATTGTAATTGGGTAATAATGACAGCTCTGACCGGAGCGCATTAGAAGGTTAAAAAAGTAAATTAGCATAGAGTTTTAACCTTGTAGGTATATTGATACATGTAAGCTGGGCTTACGAAAAATGTTTTTGTTGTTATAACTAACTACAGGGATATTTTTATAAAAAATAATAAATTTCTGCTCAAACACTGCACAAAAACCCCCCGCACCCCTCTAGTGACGCCACTGATAGAAACACAGATCATGAAACACATGTCAGGTAAAATTTCCATTGAACTAAATTAAATTCTTTGTGACAAATAGCAACATTGTTTAAAACTTCATAATATGTGTATAAGAGCATAAATTCTAATTTTTTCATTAAATTCATTAAATTTTTTTCAAACACTAATAACAAAATCAGTATAAATAATTGTGAAAAATATAAATAACATAGTTTATTATCTGATAATAGCAAAAAAGAAGTATAGTGATACACAGTTACACACCTTTTACTTATGACAGCAGAACACTGAATGATGACAAATAAACAATTGCAACATAATCTGCAGCATTCTTGATGAAACATGTTTAAACAGGTTGATCTTGTCTTATCAAGCAATATTTTCAGCTACAAACTTGACAATTATCTCTAATATATTCATTTAATTGAATTCATCATAAATATGATGATTAATTAATTAAAAACATATGTTTAGTATACTTGACAACTGCTAGTAATTTCAAATATTAATTGCATAAATAATAGCTATATTTTATGAACTTTAATAAGCGGGGCGACCTCTAAAAATTGTTCAATCCAAAAAAAATTTTATGTGTGATCTTTTTTCAACCAATGGAACTGGTTGAGGGGGCGCAACCTAAAAAAATCAACACTTCGAAAATAAGAGACACCCTAATTATACAGAGTGAGTCAAAAGTAGCGCCCGATTTCTGTCAGTTGATTGTTTGTTCGCCATTTGTATTACAGTGTACAAGAAGGTAGAAATAAATGAATGACATGTTTATCTAACCATTTATTCGGGGGAAAATTATTACGGAACTGTACCGGAACTGTATCTGCAAGACAATTATTAACAACATGACTTCCCAGAAAGAATCTGACAGCCGAAAAAACAGAAATCGGGCGCTACTTTTGACTCACCCTGTATATATATATATATATATATATATATATATATATATATATATATATATATATATATATATATATATATATATATATATATATATATATATATCTTTCTCGATGTATATTGTATAATTTAAAACTTTCGTTTTAGACCATGGAATTCACTTTGATGGTGTCCGGCGAATTTGTCTACAACAATTTGTTTAAAGATACAATTTATCTACAATAATTTGTCTACAGATACAATTTAACTACAATAATTTGTCTACAGATACAATTTGTCTAGAGAAACTATTACTAATATTATTTTAAAAAATGACGATTGGTTAGGTTAAGTCGTGATATTTTTGTGTTTTAACAGTAAACTAACGAAAATATCATGACTTAACCTAACCAATCGTCAAGGGTGTACTAACTTTTTATGGCCTTTCTCTGAATCAATAAATTGAAGAGGCATTGTGGGTTACTGAACAGTGAACAATGTAAAAGTTCCAGGATGACTGCAATTTTAAGTGCGAAAACCTAAGACATAAGTTACTAAGATTTAAAAAAGGCAACAAACGAACAAACGTTTCAGAATAGCTTAAACTATAAAGGCACAAACGCAAGACTTAAATTATAAAAGTTAACAACTAATTTTCGTATTTAAATTATATGTTTTTTTTAAATAATATTAGTAATAGTTTCTCAAGACAAATTGTATCTGTAGACAAATTATTGTAGACAAATTATTGTAGACAAATTATTGTAGACAAATTATTGTAGACAAATTATTGTAGACAAATTATTGTAGACAAATTATTGTAGACAAATTATTGTAGACAAATTATTGTAGACAAATTATTGTAGACAAATTATGTAGACAAATTCGCCGGACACCGTCAAAGTGAATTCCATGGTCTAAAACGAAAGTTTTAAATTATACAATATACACCGAGAGAGAGAGAGTGAGTTACAAGGAGTTACAAGGAAAAGAAGTACCTCAAAAGGCCTTGCGGCCCATACCGAGGAGGTACCAATGGCAACGGGTGCCAGGGAAAATTTTGTAAAAGTTTATTTTTCTTTCAACTATCCTAGCAGTAGTAGAAAACTGGATAGAAAAGTAGAAGGCTCTCTCCCCACCCTCAGCTCCCTCCCTGCCAGAGGCAGGTACGGAAAAAGGTTGAAGAAAATACCTTGACCCTGGAAAAGTAGCCAAGGAAATTTTACAGGAAAGTGGAGAATATATAAATAGCTCTATATTTAGCTTGCTCACAGAGACACCGTGTAAGCGATCTCCTGCAGAGTTTCTTATGTTTTAGTCTTGAACTATGAGAGTATTCAGTACTTTGTCTAGCCTATTTTAAACACATTTACACTTTGACTGGAAACAACCTCTGAGGGAAGTTGGTTCCAGATATTAACTATTTTATAGGAAAAGAAATTTCCGCAGACTGAGGTCCTAAATGTCTTTACACACTCAAATAGTGTGCAAGATTTCGTCTACCCTTTTCTTGAACTGATCCACAGAGGAACTGTTCACAACTTTCGAAGGTAACCTGTTCCATGTGTCACAGATCTTATACGTAAAGTAATTCCCACACACACTAGTCCTAAACCGTTTCAAATCCAACTTCCAACCATTGTTGCGAGTTGGGTTATTTAAACTAAACATACTTCTAAAATCGACATCGTTGAACCCGCGTAAGAGCTTGTAAACCTCGATCAGTTGACCGCGCAACCTCCGAGTTTCAAGCGAAAACAAGTTGAGGGCGCGTAACCGTCGATTGTAACCCATATGCCTAACGGAAGGGATTAACTTTGTGGCCCTCGCCTGCACTCGCTCCAGCCTCTCAATATCTTTCCTGAGGGTGGGCGACCAGAACTGCACAGCATACTCCAGGTGCGGCCGAACAAGGGAATTGTACAGTGAGAGCACAATCTCCTTGTTCCGAAACTGAAATTGCCTCCTGATATAACCCAATAGTTTCTGAGCTTTCTTTTCCACCTCTACACACAGTTTCGTAAACTTAAGGTCGCTGCTAATTAGCACACCCAAGTCTTTTTCTAAATCAGTCACCTCGATATTACTACCCAACATCGAGTAGTCCGACTTGGATTGGCGTAGCCAATGTGCATCACTTTGCATTTACCCAAGTTAAACGGCATT
Source organism: Bathynomus jamesi (assembly GCA_023014485.1). Classification (NCBI taxonomy): domain Eukaryota; kingdom Metazoa; phylum Arthropoda; class Malacostraca; order Isopoda; family Cirolanidae; genus Bathynomus; species Bathynomus jamesi. The sequence continues at coordinate 360,652 of JAJOZX010000530.1, forward strand.
GCCATTTTCGGACCACTCTCCTATCTACCTAGGTCCGCACGCAGTTTCTCGATCGCTTCGGGCGTCCCAACACTAGCCCCAAGCTTGGTGTCATCAGCGAATTTGGCGATCCGACTGACGATGCCACCGTCGATATCATTTATGTAAATGATAAACAACAGTGGCCCCAAAACGGAACCCTGAGGAACCCCACTAGTGACCGAGGCCCAACCCGAACTAGCCCCTTTAATTACCACCCTCTGCCGCCTATTCCTCAGCCAGTTTTCAATCCACCTACCTATTTCCCCACCGATACCCAGCGCGCGCACTTTCGCCATTAGCCGGCGGTGAGGTACCTTATCAAAGGCTTTCTGAAAGTCGAGATAAAGTATATCAATCGCCCTACTCTTATCGTACTCACTCAACATGACGTGGAAAAACTCGAGCAAGTTGGTGAGACACGACCTATGCCGTCTAAACCCATGTTGGGAGTCCCCAAGCAGCTTGTAGGAGTCAAAATGGTCAACGATCCTATCAGCTATTATCCCTTCTAATAATTTACCTACAACTGAAGTGAGACTAATGGGACGATAGTTCCCTGGACTTTCGTGATCCCCTTTCTTAAAGTTAGGTGTCACGTTGGCTTCCCTCCAGTCACCAGGCACCTGGCCCATCTCCAACGATTTGTTGAAGACTGTAGCCAGGTGGGGAGCCACCTGGTCGCGCACTTCTCGCAACACTCTGGGGAGAAACTGGTCTGGCCCAGGAGCCTTAAACGCGCTCAGTTTGTCTATTCTATCGGCAACGACTGTCGCGGTACATCTAACACTTCGGATAGCCGAAGCGATGTCACGATTGAACCACTTAGGCTGCGTTGAAGCAGGGGTGACCGGTTTTGAGGGTATGGCAGCAGACTGCAGCATCATAAACTCGTCCCGGAATGCACTCCACACTCCCTCAACATCGCCGCTAACCTCTAACCCCATCTCTCCTACGCTATCCCTGAGGCTAACAAAGTTCGCCCGCCGGAGATCGAGCTTACTGCCTCTCGAGTTACTACGCTTCACCCGAGGGACGCACACACGGAACCTAATAAGACCGTGATCACTCCCACCCAATGATTCGTCAACGGTGAGGCGAGTGACGAGGTTGTCTTCGGTCGTGAACACTAAGTCTAGAACGCTTTCGCCTCGTGTAGGCTCGTTGACCCACTGAGTGAGGAAGTTCTCATCAGCAAAGCCAACTAGCCTCCTCCCTTCAGCATCGGCAGTCCTGTTTTCCCACTTTATGCCGCGACAGTTGAAGTCTCCTAAAACTACACACACCCTATCCCCTAGCAGGCTACTGAGTTCGGTGTATAGGGCTGTATCCTCCTCGAGGAGGAGATGCGGAGGTCTGTACACCAAGATTAACCTATAGCTCGTCCCTCCCACATTCAGATCGACGCCAAGCAGCTCCCGTTCCGACCGGAACTGGCAGTCAACCGGACTCAACGTGTCTCTGACGTGTATTAATACCCCACCACCCTCCCCACGGGTGCGGTCTTTGCGAAACATTCTATATCCGGGAATTTCGAACTCCCCAACGTAGTCCCTACGATCAGTATGAATCCAGGACTCGGTGATAGCAACGATATCCTGGTATTCTGATGCTAAGAGCGCCCGTAGCTCGCAAAACTTGTTCCTAATCGACCTAGCATTAAAAAGCATTGCACGGAGGGAGCCACCCCTATTCTGACCGCCCCCTAGCACGACCCGTTTCCCGAACAGCCAGGGCTGTCGGGAGTTGAGATATATATATATATATATATATATTTGGATAGGCCTGATTATGATTACATAAAATTAAGTTAATTGACATTCTTAATATCTTCCTATAAGCTCAGATAAAAGGTTGTGTTGTTATAGGTACAAGACTTAATTATTCAAAGTAATGACAATTTCATATATCTATCATATCAAAATATACAGAAAGTTTGGGTCACACAAAACATTTTGAATAATTTGAATTACACAATATTTACATTATGAAGTAATCAAAATTGTCAGAAAGGAGGGAAAACACATGCATTCACGATCAAAACTCCAGCATTTGTGACTGTGTGAAACTTAGAAACCATACTGCACACCAAAAATAACCAAAGTTGACCACACATATCAATGGCCATTGATATACGATGCTAGTCATATTTAGGTTATATTTCAAACCTTTATGGTCAAATATAAGTAGGTAAATGGCTTTTTTAAACAACACTAAAGATATTTCTAAGTTTGCTAGATAATATGACATCATTTGAGCATTAGTAGTTTTTGAATTGTTGACTTTACTAAAATTGACACACCTTATTCGGAGATTATATATATAGAGGAGATTAACGCGAGTTGTCTGTATATATAATAGGCTTTGAAAAGAACACACTCATGTTGATTGTAGACCTGCAGGAATTTTCTTGAAAATGACTTGTGATTTTAAGTATTGCTGATATTTTAACAAATGGCAGACACAATTTTTAGAAACCATTCTTGCACTTTAACCCTTTCATGCCGTATGGGCGCAAATGAGACCATCAAATTTTATGAGATTTTAGTCATTCTGGAGATATAACAAGTATTTTTTTGTGGCATGAAAAGTAAACGAAAATCAGGTATGAAAGGGTTAACATAACGTGTATTCTTTCAGAGTTGTACCATGGCTTCCTGAAAAGAGATGTGGTTCTGGAGTTCAAAAGTTGTTCCATTCTCTCATTTCAATCACGGATGATACTGTTATAGCGAGTCATATTGAAGAATTTATTCACTCTCTCAAGGTACATATATGTATTTATTTCAGTTTTGGTGTAGGAACTTGCGGTATGTTGCTCTGGTTATTTTCCATTAATTCCCAGTAATTTTCTTCTTAATGTGACCATTTGTATCTTGAGTTATGTTAGAAAAATAAAAAATTAGTTAACCACTTGTACACAATTTTTGTCACTCTGACATCGAAGTCTCTGATTTGATACACCGATAATCCCATCAGAGATGACCCATCATGTTCAATTTTAGCATTCTAGATCATTTAGTTCTTGAAATACAGACTTGTTAAAATTTCACATTGAAACGTGATCCTCAGGCCATGAAAAGTCAGATCTCGGGCCCTAATTGTCTCCAACCAAATAAATTTGGAGGGGCCATACTGTATTGCACTTATCCGTTCGTCACACTTTCGTGTCGGGTATATAAATTTTGAACCACTCTACATAAATTTATGAAGCTTCACAGTGTATGCCTAATTTTACAACTTTTATTCTATGCCAAAAAAATTCGTAAAATTGATAGCAGAAAGCTGACCTTTTTAGTGAGCTTTGACCTTGACCAGGCCTCAAAACTTAAGATCACGAAACTTTATTTATATGTTGACCAAATTGTACCTCTTATTTGGGGGAAAATTTACAAATAATATATTGCAATCTGTAAATATTACTAAACAATGAAAATCACCTATTACACTATGTAACAAAATTTTGCAAAATTTGTGTGTATCTTATTTTTTTGGTGTTTGTTTTTGTTTGTTTTGGGGTGAGCTGAATTCAAAACTCGAATTAGTTTTCTCGTGAAAGCTCGTTTCTTCTGAAAACCATAATCTATTTTTTGTACCTAGTTGCTTATCAGAGAGCAAACTCACAATGAAGGAAAGGAAAATAAATATATTTCATATTTAAAGATATATAATTTATATATAATGTATATAATGATGTATATATACATTATATATAATGCACACAAATATGCTCACAAATCTAAACGGATAATGCTTAAAAATGTACATTTGAGTGACTTTTTCTTTTGTAGTCCCATGGATTATCTCGTATTAAACACCAGATATAGTCGCCCATCATAGCTTCGTCCCATTTTCCCTGATATCTCGTCTCCATGCTTTGGATATTTTGGTGAAAGCGTTCATCGTGTTCTTTACTTACGTCACCCAAATTTGGTCTGAAGAATTCTAAATGCGAGTCCAGATAGTGTAACTTCAGAGACATTCTACAACCTAACCTTTGAAAGTGTTTGAGTAGATTTTCTACTAGCTCTTTGTAGTTGTTGTTCTTGTTACCTAAAAATCCATGGACTACAAGCCGAAATGATTGCCAAGCATTTTTTCAAGAGCTGTCATTTTTTCTTCTAACTCTTTAGATGCTAACATGCGTCTGACTTGAGGTCCAACAAATATGTCACCCTTGATTTTAGCTTCAGGAAGTTTGGGAAACGAACGTACAGTATATGATAAAGAGCATCACTTTCAGCATCCAAAGCTTTGATGAATTGCTTAATAAGACCAAGCTTGATATGCGGCGGGGGTAGCAAAATTTTGGCTGTTGGAACAAGGGCTTCGTTAAGAACATTGTGTTTGTCTGGATTAAGCTCATTTCTCACGGGCCATTCCTTTCTGACAAAGTGCTCACCATCTGCTCTGCTGTCCCAAAGGCAGATGAAACACGAATATTTAGTGTAACCGCCCTGTAGTCCAAGCAGGAATCCTAGCATTTTGAAGTCTCCACATACATCCCATCTATGTTCATGTAGTTTATTTTGTCTAGGAACTGCTTTACATTTTCATATTCTTCCTTCAATTCAACCGAATGAGCCACAGGAATAGATGGAAACGTTTTCATTATGTAGTAGGATGCCTTTTAAACTTCTAGTTGAACTATCAATAAACAAACGTCAATTAGCAGGTCTGTATTCAATTCGTATCTCAGCAAAAAGGCCATTCACATTACAGCAGTAGCAAAGAGAGCGCGATGCAAAACAGGAGTAGAAAGAAACGTATCGCAAATGCCTATTCCTGTAGAAAGAGATCTTGACACTTGGGTCCAAAATTCCACTCTAAGGCGGGACGTCATAATTTCTGCATTGGTTTTCGTAAGGTTCATATCCCTACCTAGGTCGTCTATGTCTTTCTGGTTGGGGAAATGGGGTGACGTATTGGAGCTTGCCTCGAAGTCAGCATCTTCATCTTCATCGGAGGATATTAAAAGCGTTTCTTCTATTTCCTCCATAGTGGGTGGGCATGGAACGGGTAAATCTTCATTATGGGGGATTGGGGCAATAGAAGATGGGATATTTGGATATAGGACATTTTTTCGACCTTTACCCCTCTTGTAGAGTGAAATGTCTATCCTGCAGAAGTAGCAATCATCGTGGTGATTGGTTTGCTCCCTCCAAATGCGAGGAATAGCAAATGGCATGCTTTTTCTGGTACCTCGCAGCCATCCTTCTAATGTGGAATGGCAGCTTCCACAGCAAAAATGAGGTGTCCATGATTTATCTTGATCGCCCATGGGCATGCCTAAATAAGCGTGATATGCTGTACAAAACTTCGTTCCTGTGTCAATTTTGTGCTTTACTTGCTTTGGATTGATGTAATGGCCGCAAACATAACAAAATGAATCTGCAGTGTCTGCAGGGCCTATTGGTAGCCATCACCATATAATTCTAAATCAAATATCTGAAAAATACAAAAAAACGTTTTATAAACAGAAATAAGAAACCAAATGTGTACAAATCTATATTATAATAAGAGAGCTGTCTGTCCGTCTGTCTGTTGTGTCTGTCTGTCCGTCACACTTTCAGAAATTGTGAGAAAAAATTGAGAAAAATATTCAGAAATTGTATTACGGGCGGAAATGTGAAGCTCAAGATTTTCATGACTGTTCTTTTCTGTAGTTTAGCAATGGGGGAAGGGTGGGGGTGGGGTAATGAGGGATGGGTGGGGTAATGGGGAGGGTGTGGGGTAATGGGGGAGGGGTTAGCCCCCAAGTTGTATGAATGGGGGTGAGGAGGTTTTGGGAGATACCAGATTCAGAAATGTTGACACAATGTGAAGCTCAAAATTTTCACGGCTGGGTTCTTTTTTTGTAGTTTAGCCTGTCTAACCGTCAGCGAAGCGGCGGGAACTGTACTAGTATTTAATAATGTGCCTTAACCAATAAAAACATTACAAATAAACCCCAGTTTTTGGGATATTTTGAATTTTGCACTTGAAATTACTTTTGCTATCTCGGAAAAATGCCTTAAAAATGGCGAAAAAGTAAGATTTCTAAATTTGACCATATCATAAAATCCAATATATTACGCCATGATTATAATATGCCTCACTCTCTGTATCTTTGTAACTTTAAGATTGTATCATGATTTGTATTCACCATTTTCTTTTCTGTTATTTCTATTATTATTTTCTATTATTTCAAAGATTATTTCAGTTGTCATTTGTCATGACAGAGTTAACTAAATGCAACATTATTTTATTTTCCACAAATTCTATTTATATTTGATATTTTCTTATGTAAAAATAGAAATGAATCTCAGACTTTTACCTGAAAAGCTGTCGTGCTCAAATTCATACACGAATCATTTCACACATGTTTTATTTTCATTGGGTTTCAAACTAAGAGCAACGATTTTTTTAGTATTTAACGGTTCGCCATTTGTCGTTTGAGAGCAGCATTCACGGCATCTCGTAATCAAGTAAGTTCTGCTGGTGGTGGTTTTTGGTTAAACTGCAGCGAGGAGATACTCCCCCCTCCCCCACATTTGTTTGGAATACTTGAAGGATGATGCTGGCCCATCCCCTGGTTTTGGGAGATGTTGCCAGCATGCATCCTATCTACCAATCCCCGTCATATTGGGCACTCAGGTAGGCCGGGTCGAAAAGGGGTCAAGGTCAAGATTTTGCGTAGGTACATATTGTGAGGTTGATCATTTTGTAATTACCCCCCCCCCCCCCTACTGATACTCACTTTTTTCCATATGAATTTGTATGGGAAATAGGCCAAAAATTGAAAATCGTAAAAATCGACCCTAAATATTAATTTTTTTGCTTTCGGATGGCCAAAATCGGGTTCCCCGGCACGAATTACATCAGAATAGACCATTCACCAACTTTTTTTTGAGATCAGGGGGTAGGGTCTTAAATCCGGTGCTGACTCATAGCACCGGATATAAGACCTAATACTACATTATTTTTGTTTTTCTTTCCAGAGTCCTATTTAGGTACCTAGAATGTTAAAAGTTTGTATTAAAATACGTTATTTAATTTTAAAATATCAGTAATAAATAAAATATAGTTAAAATCTTATTAAATTAAATTATGGCTACTAGAAAAAGAAGCCACAATGCAGCCTTCGGATATCCAGCAAAAATTTTCGTGTGCCATGACGCCATCAAAAGCTGATGTTCAACAGTAAGTGCGTCTATGGGTGGCGACGGGTATCGAAAGGTCTCGGGCAAGAAGGCTGCGAAGCCGAAGCCTGAGACCCCAGTTGCCCGTGAAAGGACCTCCAACCGCTTTAGTCTCCTCTGCTCGAAGGAGGAAGACACCGTTTTGATTGGGGACTCGCAGATCAAGTGCCAGGAGAAGTACTTTGCTTCTTCAAACCGGGACGGGAGGAAGGTAAGGTGCTTACCTGGGCGGGGAACGGCGCACTTAAGGAAGGAGGTAGAGAAAGTGTGCGTGGCTAGTCGGAGGACTGCGATCGTTGTCCACATTGGTGGCAACGACCTGTTCCTCAAAGGCGGTAGGGTGGGTCTTACAGAAAGGATCATCACCGAGATCATGTCTCTTGCGGATGATCTAAAACTGAAGACAGACAGGGGAATGTTAATGGGTATTTTACCGCGGATGAATGCCAGTGACCACGCGCTCAGTAAGGTCATTGGCATCAACGAGAGGGTGCAAGACTTGTGCGTCACGCTGGGCGTGAGGCTTATTGACTCATTCGACGCATTTTCGGGTAGGTGGGACCTTTACCAGAGGGATGGTGTCCACCTCAATAACAAGGGTAAAGGTGTGCTAGGCGCGCTGCTCGACGGGCACCTATGCAGAATGGTGAGGTCGAGCCCGGGGAGAGATGATGGGCCCCCTTCCGGGGAGAGATGATGTTGAGCCGGTGGCGGACGTACCTTCAACTGAAGGGTGCGTCCAGGTACAGGTGGGTGACCCTCCTTCCACGTTGGAGGGGGCTCAGGCTCCTGCGGAAGTTACCCCTCGTTGGTGAGGGGCTTTTCAACTCCGGACAGTCCTGGCTGTTCGGGAAACGGGTTGTGCTAGGGGGCGGTCAGAATAGGGAAGGCTCCTTCCGTGCAATGCTTTTTAATGCTAGGTCGATTAGGAATAAGTTTTGCGAGCTACGGGCGCTCTTAGCATCAGAATACCAGGATATCGTTGCTATCACCGAGTCCTGGATTCATACTGATCGTAGGGACTACGTTGGGGAGTTCGAAATTCCCGGGTATAGAATGTTTCGCAAAGACCGCACCCGTGGGGAGGGGGGAGGGGTACTAATATACGTCAGGGACACGTTGAGTCCGGTTGACTGTCAGTTCCGATCGGAACGGGAGCTGCTTGGCGTCGATCTGAACGTGGGAGGGACGAACTGTAGGTTAATCTTGGTGTACAGACCTCCGTATCTCCTCCTCGAGGAGGATACAGTCCTGTACATCGAACTCCGTAGCCTGCTAGGGGATAGGGTGTGTGTAGTTTTAGGAGACTTCAACTGTCGCGGCATAAAGTGGGAAGACAGGACTGCTGATGCTGAAGGGAGGAGGCTAGTTGACTTTGCTGATGAGAACTTCCTCACTCAGTGGGTCAATGAGCCTACACGAGGCGAAAGCGTTCTAGACTTAGTATTCACGACCGAAGACAACCTCGTCACTGGCCTCACCATTGAAGAATCGTTGGGCGGGAGTGATCACGGTCTTATTAGGTTCCGTGTGTGCGTCTCTCGGGTGAAGCGTAGTAACTCGAGAGGCAGTAAGCTTGATCTACGGCGGGCGGACTTTGTTAGCCTCCGGGATAGCGAAGGTGAGATGGGGTTAGAGGTCGGTGGCGATGTTGAGGGAGTGTGGAGTGCATTCCGGGACGAGTTTATGGTGCTGCAGTCTGCTGCCATACCCTCAAAACTGGTCGCCCCTGCTTCAACGCAGCCTAAGTGGTTCAGTCGTGACATCGCTTCGGCGATCCGAAAAAGGAAAGCTGCGTATAGGAGGGCGAAGGCCAATCGTTCCCATGAGAACAATGAAGCGTATGTCCGCCTGTGTAGGGAAGTGAAGGCGAAGGTTAGGCTGACGAAACGTAACGAAGAACTACGGGTGGCAAGCCTCTGTAAGGGGAACCCTAAGGAGTTCTTCAGTTATGTTAATAGTAGAAAGCCCATTAAAAGCATGAAGCGGCGTTCTGCGGACCTCCGACGCGGACATCGCTAATGTGCTTAATGAGTACTTTGTGGGAGTGTTCAGCGGGGAGGACACCCGCGTCATCCCCGAGCCAGGCATCAGGCACGAAGGTGCTGGCTTGGATAGTGTTCGATGTACCGCAACAGTTGTTGCCGATAGAATAGACAAACTGAGCGCGTTTAAGGCTCCTGGGCCAGGCCAGTTTCTCCCCAGAGTGTTGCGGGCGGTGCGAGACCAGGTGGCTCCCCACCTGGCTACAGTCTTCAACAAATCGTTGGAGACGGGCCAGGTGCCTGGTGACTGGAGGGAAGCCAACGTGATCCGTATCTTTAAGAAAGGGGATCACGAAAGTCCAGGGAACTATCGTCCCATTAGTCTCACTTCAGTTGTAGGTAAATTATTAGAGGGGATAATAGCGGATAGGATCGTTGACCATTTGGATTCCTACAAGCTGCTTGGGGACTCCCAACATGGGTTTAGACGGCATAGGTCGTGTCTCACCAACTTGCTAGAGTTTTTCCACGTCATGTTGGGTGAGTATGATAAGAGTAGGGCGATTGATATACTTTATCTCGACTTTCAGAAAGCCTTTGATAAGGTACCTCACCACCGGCTAATGGCGAAAGTGCGCACGCTGGGTATTGGTGCGGAAGTAGGTAGGTGGATTGAAAACTGGCTGAAGAATAGGCGGCAGAGGGTTGTAATTAAAGGGGTTAGTTTGGGTTGGGCCTCGGTCACTAGTGGGGTTCCTCAGGGTTCCTCAGGGTTCCGTTTTGGGGCAATTGTTGTTTATCATTTACATAAATGATATCGACGCTGGCATCGTCAGTCGGATTGCCAAATTCGCTGATGACATCAAGCTTGGGGCCAATGTTGAGACGCCCGAATCGATCGAGCAACTGCGTGCGGACCTAGGTAGGATAGTAGAGTGGTCCGAAAAATGGCAAATGCCGTTTAACTTGGGTAAATGCAAGGTGATGCACATTGGTTACGCCAATCCTAAGTCGGACTACTGATGTTGGGGAGTACTATCGAGGCGACTGATTTGGAAAAGGCCTTGGGTGTGCTACTTAGCAGCGACCTTAAGTTTACCAAACAGTGCGTAGAGGTGGAAAAGAAAGCCCAGAAGCTGTTGGGTTATTAGGGTGTGTCAATTTGGGAGGTGAAAATTAATTTTTGCCAATTCCTTCACTGAGGGGTTTTAAAAATATGTTTTTGGATGTGAAGAATTCAAATCTGCTATTATTTTTGTGATTGCTCAACAGTTAGCTTGGTAAATCTACGTTTGATTAAAAAGCACATAAATTGCTCTCGGAAAACAACATTTATTAATTTTAGCTTCTCAAGATGTCAGGTAATGGTATAAAAATTTTAGTTTCTCTGCATAAAACATATCCTAGTAATCATAAAACATATCCTTGTAATCATAAAACAACATTAGAAAGTAATGACATCAGTAAAAAAAAATATTTAAACAAGTTTCATCAAGTCTTGCTTTGATTCATTCTTGGACATCAGCCGCCGACTTGCTTCTTGGCCTCTGATATAGCCCTCACGTTTCTCATGTGTATACACCCTGCCTGCTGCCTCTGTGACTTGTTTCACACACCTCTCTATTGACTGAGCATGACAGGGCCACTGTGGAACTTGCATAGGCTTGTCAAAGAACTTCTTTACTTCCGCTGTAGTCAGTTTACATGTCAAAGGAGGTTCAAATACCCCGTCAGACCAGTCTGTCAGCTCCAACACGGAAGAAGCACTGGGGTTGATGGAAGGTGTCTTCCTGGGACGTACAGAAAGATCTCCAAGTGTGTCATCATCTCCACCCCTCATGTCAACAATCTTTTGGACACCAGCTCTCCTCTCCTCACTGTCATCTGAGCACAAGAGTCTGGATTATCATTTCACTGAATGCATACCATGCTGAGCGCTTGATGGTTGGTAAAACAGCATCCACTACAGCCTTCTTTTGCAGCCTAACTAGCCGCAGCTGAAACAAGATGTGGCGTGGGCCTTCCACCCAAGAGTGTTTTACTTTGATGTTGAACCAACAGGGGTAGTACACACCAACAATGTATCCCACTATCAGTCTTAAGTTGTTGAGGGTTTTGCCTTTTAGGCCATGTTTTGAAACCCATATGCGACAAAGCATGTTTGCTGTTGTCAACCACCTTGAATGGCTCACTGGACCAATTTCAAGAAGGGCCAGATCTGTGGGAAGTTCTCCTGTCCTTATGGCCTGTGTGATCCTATACCCGTACGCTTGATCAGTAGAGAGATCCTGTACGACATTGTCACTCAGTGAAGTAAGAGGCTCTCCAATTGAGAGTTTGGTGAATGAAGGATCAATTTCAAGTTCGGTTGCAGTGTCTAGCATCTTGCCAATGTTACCTGTCCACTTGTTGTTAGACAAGGTCTTCCCATCCAGTGCTGTGATCAAGTGTCGCAGGGGTAACTCGTTAGTGTGGAGGGCACAAACCAACCAGATCAGCTTATGGCAAAGCTTGACCTCTACCCAGTGCATGGAACCACCCTCCCAGCCAGTGTTAACATTTGTAGAATCACCTCCAATGGCCTGCAGGCTTTTATCAATGCCCTTCTTCTTCATGAAATCTACAAGATTATCAGCAATAACTTCAGCAGGTTTTTTTCTCGTTGAGCCTTTCTCAGGAGTGAAGTGGTAGAGATATCTTCCACCTGGCTCACTGCACACAGAATAATGCTCTTCTTTGATGATGCTGGGGAACTGACGATCTGAATTGTCTGCTTTCAGCATAACTTTAGTTGTATCTTGACGGCCGTCAAAGAAGATGCAGTCAATTTCACCCTTCTTACAAAGATCATCAAATTCCTGATCCAGGGATCTCATAACTTTTTCTTGGGCCCTCTTGACTTTATTGTGATCAACTACGAGTCTCTTGTCTTCTTCAGTGATCAAGCCAGCATCCATAAAGGCAGCAGTGGTGATGGCAGCTGTGGCACGCAGGCCAACACCATATCTGATGCTATGCATAGCAACATTAGGTATTTCTAATGTGTTGTACTCTGGCTTTTTATTGGAAGTTGAAGACGTGCTTGGTATTTCTAATGTCACTTCATAACTTCCATCCTTTCCATCTTGAGCATCAGCTATTTGTTCTTCATTTTCATCATCAGAGAAAATTATTTCATTTGATGGCATTGAAACATCCTGCTTACTTGTCTGCTTATATTCAGCAAGCTGCCGCCTTTCGTCTTCTTGCCGCTTCTGCTTTTTGACTTGTCTGTTGTGCTCAGGTTGATCTGGCAAGCCAATCTGATGTGGTCCAATAGAACCAGACTTGTCTCTCTGACCTTTGATGAAAGCAAGTTCCTTCACAGGGATCTTCATCTCCCTAGGGCATGTACAGTTAATGTGAGTTTCGTTTTTGCAACCAGCATCTGCAAGGCAGCCAAATTCAGAGCAGAGAACAATTTTACACTTGCAACTTAGGATGTCAAAAAGCTTGTCAAGTTTTGCAATGAAAGCCTCTTTGACATGTAGCTTTCCTCTCCCAAGAGATATGTTTTTGGCCTGCTCCCAGCTCTCTTGGATCTTGTTTAAGATTGTGACTCGTGAATTTACAACGGGGGCTACAAAAGAACTGTTTGCTCGTTCCCACTTTTCAAGCACTTTAGGGTAAATGTCCTTTGCAGGACTGGCTGCTGGGTAGTTTCTCACATCCTCACCACTTTGTTCTCTTAGCAGTAGCCCATATTTCAGAGCGTCTCGCAGAGTTGGGAGTTCAGAGGGCAACAACTCTCTACCAGTTCCAATTAGGTTGCTCATATGTGTGAATGTCCCCAGTCTTGTCCTCCTTTTAGAAGCCATTGTAGGTCAATTCCCACTGGTTAGGATGGTAGCACTGACGGACAAGTAATCTTCAGCACACTGATGAATATGTTTCAACCTGTGAAATAAGCAAAAACAGCAGTGCATTATATATACAGCATATATAATTCCACAAAAAAGTAAAAAAAGTCACTATTTTTATGTAGCTTCTTACCAAGCAAAACTAAATTATATTAAATTAACAAAAATATCTTTAGAATTCCTAAGTCATGCTGCAACCTTTTAGCACCCCTCAATTTAGGCCTGTTCAAAAATCAACTTTTTCTTATTTTCATAGGTTTCTGTACATTTTCCCATGCTTTTTGACCTGAAAAAGCCGAAAATCACAACTATTTTGACCTAGGATGTTGGGAAGCATTGCCGCATGGAGCTTTAAATTTTCTGCCTTGAAATCTGCCAAAGCGCCAATTCCGGGGTCCCTTGAATTATGTTTTGCACTTTAACTTTTGATCTAAACAAGATAGAGCAACAAATTAGGTATCAAATGAAAGAGCATAAAATTAATTAATAATAATAATAATAATAAATAAATAAATAAATAATAATTAATAATAATAATAATAATAATAATAATTATCTATCATTTTTCAGGAAACAACAGAAACTCAATCAGAATCTAGAAAACCATCTACAAGTTACAACTTCACAATGGCATTAAGCAAGGAGCTGAGGGAGCTCCGTGGGCGCACAGTTGATATCTCAGAACCTCCACGTACTGTCCACAGGCAGGTGTCAACTGGGCCATCTACCAGATCTCTCACTGAAACTTTCCTGGTTGGATACCCTTCAGCTTTTATCAGTGGTTCCCAGCTTCCCACCAACAGACAGGCGTTCCAGTATTTCCTTAATCTTCAGAATTTACCGGAAAATGCAGGGAGGCCCATGGTTCAAGACCTTGCATATGAAACAGTTGAATCTATCATCCCATTCTGGCAGATGGCTAGGATCAAGACAATGACCAAGTACAACGCAATGAAGCTCTTCATGAAACTACATGAGAAACATTGTGCTCTGGTGAAAAGCAAAGGAAGAGCAAGTAACCCTGGAGGAAAAAGAGGAGCATTTGTGCTGGAATTAGACAGCATGTTCGATATAGGAGCTCCAGATGCAATCCAGGAAATACAGAACAACAGACTGTTATCCACAGAGAAGAAAGATGAGGATATCAGGTTCTACGAAGACCAAAAGACTGAGAGGAAAGGTCATATGTCTGGTCATGACAAGATTTTTGAGACAAGATCCCTGCAGCAAGCAGCGAGGAATGAAAGACTGCAGCATAGACAAGAACAAGGTAAAACTAATTACTTTGAACGTTACAAAAAGTTTTAAGTTTTACTCCATTGCGATATTTAGCATGTACTTAACAATTAGTGTCTTAACATGTTGTACTATTTTACAGCTGCAGCAGAACAAGAGGCAGTTGTTCATGTGGATGACATTACCTGGGGTGATTCAACTGACAACGACGCTAACACAGAGGACATGGAACTGACAGTCATTGTTCTTGGAGGAACGCCTCCTCGAGGTATTCACTGGAGTCGACCAGGCGCCATTCATCAGGCCAGATGGATGGCCAGAAACCTGTACTCCATGAAAATGCTGATGTTTGCAAATCAACTTGAGTACGACGAAGACACTGTATCAAAGCTGGAAAGACTCAACACCTTCCTTGCGCTGTTCTACACTCCTGTATGGATGATGTCAATGTCTGCTGCAGATGCTCCCGTGAATGATCTAAGTCTAATCCAGGACATGTTGAAGTACAAGAAAACTGACCCAGAGCTTGCTGATGCAGTACTTAATAAGATGGAAAACCACAAATGGTACCTGACGCAGGAAGTCGTGCCATTTGCCCTGTTCAACAGTAGATTGAGTGACACATTGAAGCACGACATTGCTGCCCAGTTACATGCCACTGAGAAGCCAGACAGCTTCAGAACAGGAAAGCCTCTATTCCAGAGAGTCACAGCTAAGACCACCCTGGTTGATCTCATTGGCCCAGAATCACATTTCCTGCTGGACACACTGAACATTTGATCCGAGTGGCTTCTGGAACCTGTCACGTCTTGGCCACAGAATGAGGACTACAGAAAAGCGTTGGACTATGTTAAGAATCTGAAAGCGGTGAATGACATTGCTGAACGTGGTGTCAAGATGATGAGCGACTTTGCAAATGTCATAACAACAGATGCCAAGCAAAGGGACTATCTCCTTCAAGCTGTGGAGTTCAACAGACGCCGCTTTGACAGCTTCAAGAAACAAACTCTCAACAACTGACTGTGTAAATGTCATTATGAAATTAATCATCATGTAATGCTTTCACTTCTTGATCGATTAGACTTGACAAAATGTTAATCTCAAATTTGTGTCATGAATAAGGCGCCTTGTCTGCCTTGAGTGTGAGAAAACGAATTTTGTGATATTTCTGAAATCTTTGTATGTACCAATGTGCCTTTTCTTGTTCCAAGACTATCATAATTGTATAAGTTAGAAAGAGGATTAAAAACACTTTAATTTGGTGCCTATTTTGTTGCTCTATCTTGTTTAGATAAAAAGTTATAGTGCAAAACATGATTCAAGGGACCCCGGAACTGGTGCTTTTGGCCGATTTCAAGGCAGAAAATTTAAAGCTCCATGCGGCAATGCTTCCCAACAACCTAGGTCAAAATGGTTGTGATTTTCGGCCTTTTCAGGTCAAAAAGCATGGGAAAAAGTACAGAAACCTATGAAAATAAGAAAAAGTTGATTTTTGAACAGGGCTAACCCCTCATATTTGGAATTTGAAAGTTGAAAAATTCGACACACCCTATAATGGGTTATATCAGGAGGCAATTTCAGTTTCGGAACAAGGAGATTGTGCTCTCTCTGTACAATTCCCTGGTTCGGCCGCACCTGGAGTATGCTGTGCAGTTCTGGTCGCCCACCCTCAGGAAAGATATTGAGAGGCTGGAGCGAGTGCAGGCGAGGGCCACAAAGTTAATCCCTTCCCTTAGGCATATGGGCTACAATCGACGGTTACGCGCCCTGAACTTGTTTTCGCTGGAAACTTGGAGGCTCCGCGGTCAACTGATCGAGGTTTTCAAACTCTTAGGCGGGTTCATCGATGTCGATTTTAGAAGCATGTTTAGTTTAAATGATAACCCAACTCGCAACAATGGTTGGAAGTTGGATTTGAAACGGTTTAGGACTAGTGTGTGTGGGAATTACTTTACGTATAAGATCTGTGACACGTGGAACAGGTTATCTTCAGAAGTTATGAACAGTTCCTCTGTATATGCTATATAAGCACACCGGACAAAAAATTAGCCACCCCTAATAGCACCGATAGTAGGAAGTTCAAGGTCACACAGAGGGCGCTGATGTAGCATTGGTAAGTGACAAGTAGCGGTGACGTAGCACACAGGATCAGATCTGTTTCGTGAGGTGGTGAAGAACAGTGTGTGTGTTGGATATAGTCTGCAAAATGGGTCGTGAGGCAGACGTTACTCAGTGGCAAAAAGGAGCCATCGTGTTTGGCAGAGCCCACGGACACAAAATGTCTGAAGTAGCCAATTTGTTGGTGTGTCAACGCGTACTGTCCAGCGAGTTTACAAAGAGTGGTGTAGTTCGCAATCAACTGAAAATCGACGGCGTAACTGTGGCCGGAAAACAATTCTCGACAATAGGGACCGCCGCCATGTTTCTTGTCTAGTAACTGCAAATCGTTTTCAAACCAGAGAACAATTGCTCCAAGAAACCAATGAGGTTCTCCAGCGACCAATTTCCGAACGGACATTGCGACGAGAACTGCATGCGATGGACATCTGGAGCAGGGTACCACGGAAGAGGCCGCTGTTAACAGCAAGTCACAAATTGGCACGTTATAAATGGGCTCAGAGGCACAAAAACTGGACTGCGGCAGATTGGAAACGTGTAATTTGGTCCGATGAGTCCCGTTTTTGTTTGTTCTCCAATGATGGGAGGCGACGAGTACATCGCAGGTCCAATGAAGCCTTTAATCCTGAATGCGTCGAAGGTGTTGTTCAGGCTGGAGGTGGTTCCGTGATGTTCTGGGGATGTTTTTCGTACCACGAAATGGGCCCTCTCGTTCCAGTGACGATGAATTTGAACCAGCAGGCGTACCTCCGCATACTAAACTCGCCGGATTCGTGCGGTTATCAAGGCCAGAGGCGCCGTCACACGTTATTAGGTACATTCTGAGAGGGGTGACTAATTTTTTGTCCGATGTGCTTATATGCTATGTTTCTATGGTCACACTTGTCGAACGCCTTGGCAAACCCTGTGTATTAGGCCGGGTCGAAATCTAGTCAAAATGATTTTTTTAGATGCGCACTATGTGGGGTTTATGAAATGATATCCTGACCAACATACTCCAAAAGAACGTTTATACTCCCCTCCGTACCACTAGCATACTCCCTCTTATTTTTGGCTCCGCCCCCAAATTAAAAATAGTATCATAAATCAAAATGGAGATCATTTAGAGCATTTTTTTTATAGAGATGACCCCCCTTAAAATTGCATAATATACCTCATGTGCAATTTTCATGCAATTATCCAAGAAATTTCAAATCCTTGAAAAATTGTTGCATCCCCAAAAAGTGTTATCAGTATATAGAAAAGGGTGGCATAAACTTTAGTTTGGAGTACTGATTGCCTAGGAGACCAATTCATAAACCTCATATAGGCCTAGTATATTTTTCTGAAAAGAAGACAATTAGTCTATTGTACCATTTATTACACAAAACAGCTTTGAAGTAAAAACAAAATTTAATTTAAAAATTACCTTCACAATTCACTAATTACTTGTGGATGTGCCTTGGCCCCATTGGCTTTTCCATTCAAACTGTGGCAGTCTTTTTCTTGATTCCAGTTGATTGAGGATAAATTTGTGCCGATTGCCGTAGCCAGTCCTTTGTTCTGATGCTTTTGTCACTAAGTTCAATGCATTTTCCACGCTTTGACTGTGGCATGAAAAGGCAGCAATTTTCAAGGGTTCTGTTCTTGTATGCAGTAGCTCTTCATTGCTGAAATTCCTTATCAAAGGTGGAGGATTGATAGCTTCCTTTCTCCAGTCAATCATCTCATAGTAGTCTTTGGAATCGAAATTTAGAGATTTAGGAAACTCAAAATTTCGTGTGCCACTGAAACGTGTCCGACTGAGAAGTATCTTCTGAAGAGCATCTTCTCTGACATGTTGTCTGCTATCAGTAAGCATTGACAGTAGGATAGCTTCGGGATTGGCAAAATAGGCATTATTACAGAACACCGGTTCCATAATAATGCGATGTTTTTCTTCCAATTCTCGCATCAAGACGATCAAATGATAAAAAATCCGTGCTCCGTCAGTAGCTTTAGGATGGGATTTGATACGAAACCCAGGAGCATATGATTTCATGAAGATGGTTACCAGTTCTTTCAGATTTTGTTCGGGATGCAAAGTCGATACATATAAACGAAGAATCCGGTTTGCTCGGGTAATCCAGCGAGCATGATGAATGGCACCTGGAGACCTGCGGGCTAGACTTTCAGATACCCATCAAGATTACACTGCTAGGCACATATCATGGAGGTACTTTTGATCACTGCTCAACTCTTTCACGACATTCGGTGGTATATCTTGGACGTTGCCCTGAAATGGTGAAAATGCCACTAAGTCTGAAATGGTTAAATCACATTTCAATTTGGCTCCAATTGAACCTTTAAAGGTATTTGGCCCTGATGTTTTTCAGTCTATGGTTTCAAATGTGTGTCTGAAGGGGAGTTCATTCATGTGTAAAAGAGACACGAGCGATTGAACTGATCTATGCAAAAAAATTTCAATCAATTTTATGGTACCAGCAATTCTACCAGTATTGACAGCAGTACCGTCGCATACATAGCAGAGCATTGAGAGTGTCGATGCTCGCTGAATCAATTAAGAACGTTATAATTTCATCAGCTATACACCGAGCATTTCCTGCGTCAGGGCAGAGATGGTCTACATAGATACCTCCAGGGTCTTTGATTAGCACATAATGTTGTTCTTTCTCTTTTCCATGCTTGGTTAACGTATCCTTTCTTCCATCAAACCCTATACATTCAATATTCACATTTTCACATCTAGATCTAACTATTTTTCTTGCCTACACGAATTCTCTCTTTTTCTATTTTCTTCCTATCAAGCGTGTTAGATTGATCGATTATTCCCATATCTTTCAATGCAGCATTAACAATAGCTGCTGTAGCTCTCGAACTCACACGGTAACGGTCTGCCACCAATGGTAATTCATTGTATGAATACCAGTGGCGACTCGTGGTATAAATGTATGGGGGTGCGATTTCATAACATTTATAATTTTTAGAATTCTAGTATATAAACAATCACATGGTGCTTCTGTATGGTACTTATATGTCAAAAGAAGCCATAAATTTGTATTAAAAAAATATTTTAATAAAATATAAAAATAATTGTTGAATATCTTAAAATTAATATATTTTTTATCTGTTAAATTAATATTTATCGTTTCAAGCAAGGGGGAGCGACCGCTCCATCGCTCCTATACGCCAGTCGCCACTGATGAATACCTATTTTGATCATTTTCAATCAATTCCAGATCGGGCACGAATTCTAGCTCATTGTCACTGTCTTCTATATCTTCGCTAAAGTCATCTACTGAAGAAGATGGTACAACTTCCATAGCCTCTGCTATTTCCACTTGTGCCCTTTGTTGCCTCTCTTGTTCTTCTCTTGCTCTTGAGAGGGATCATCTCTGGACAGCGGCAGCTTCACGATCAAATGGCCCTAATTGATTTATTCTTTGCTTTTGGCCTGCAAATGACTCCCACTCTACCATTGGGATTTTTACCTCGCATCAACAAAACGGCCTTTCTATTCCTTTATCATAACATTTGCAAGTACAAATGTCAAACATTTCATCATATGAAGCAAGTTTTTTAGCAAAATTTTCATTCCTTTGACGTAGAGGAACCTTGTTCAAGGAAAGAGCTGATCTGATTAATCTTTCCACTGCAGAAGAAATAGATCTTTCTTGAATGACGGGGAAAGAGAACATGCCCAAATATCTTGAAGATCTTTGGTAACTATATTGTAGCAATCGTTCGCAGTTGCTGATCCCCTTGACTTGATTTTTTTCTCTCTTTTGAATGAAGAAATAGTGTCTGACAACGTCTGCCTTTGTAGGAGTAATTGATCGGCGGAATTCAGTGGCAAAACCAAAAGCTGCATTCGAAGATTTGTTTCTGGTTGACATTTTTTCAACCTTCTTAAAAAATTAAAAATCCAGCTTTTATATAATCATGCATGGATCATAAGTAAATCTAAAGAGCATAAATTCTTATAGTTCCTGTAAAAATATATGATAATTAGAACATGAAATTTATTGGTATTGAATTTGAAATTTAACACACAGCTCAGTAAATTGATTACACATAAACGATGCTTATGTGTAATCAGTTTTCTGATATAGCAAATATTTTGAGAAAATACGCGTGGTGAAAATTGAGAAATCCAAATGTTTGAGGTAATTGCCTGAAAATTGCACACGAGATATATTATGCAATTTTAGGGGGGTCATCTCTATGAGAAGATGCTCTAAATGGTCTCCATTTTCATTTGAGACTATTTTCATTTTTGGGGCGGAGCCAAAAATAGGAGGGAGTATGCCAGTGGTACGGGGGGAGCATAAACTTTCTTTTGGAGTATGTTGGTCAGGACCCCAATTCATAAGCCCCACATAGTGCCCGATCTGCCCCCAGAAATTCGACCCAACCTACTGTGTATATCACATGATAGTTTTCATTATTTTCAAGTATAATGTGATAGGCATGATCTTCGTTCATTTATTTTTTTCTCCGAGTTTCCAAAAAGTTATAAATTTTTTCTGTAACTCTTCTTTCAAATATTTTGATGAGATGAGATGTAAATGACACTGGCCTATAGTTTTTAGCCTCGGATCGATCTTCTTTATGTATTGGAACTATGTTCGCTCTCTTCAGGATACTCGGTATTTCTCCCGTGTCTAGTGATCGTCTTCGTCTCCAATATAGGGGCTTATCGTTTTCATTCTTGCAGTTTGTGATCAGTGTGGCATTCCATTTGTCCGGTCGTGCCTCGAGTGTGCTTTTAGTTTCCCTATAACTTGCGTAGTATCGCTTGTGAAGTCAAAGTCCGTTATACTTTCCCCTTGTAATTCTTCTTCAAAGAACCCGTTTCTATCCCATTTTTGTTTATCAGTTTTTGGGATACTAAAAGGTGATTACATTGAACTCTTAATATTTCAGATACTTCTTTCAGAACATCGGTTAAAACCTTTTCATTCTTCAAAGATCCGATAGTCGTGTGAGTTTTCAACTTCATTTTTGCAAAATTACAGAAGTATTTTGAGTTAACCTTTATCGCTTTTATGTCGTCGTCGTCTTTCTCTGGATGGTTCTCAATTAAATCCTGTATGACGCCATCTACACTGCAGTTTATCATTTAATATTTTTCTGATGTTGTTGTCTTTACAGTTTCTTAATTTTACAGTCACTCCTTTTCTCTTGCGGAACATTCTCTTTTGTTTCTCAAACCTGCTTCTCTTCTTTGTTGCATTTTGGGGACGTGTCTTTCCACAATTTCCAGCGTTTTCTCTTCTAAAGTTATATATTAGCATCTCTTCCGTTGTCTTGTCCTTAAAGATTGTTTTTCTTCCACACTATTGCTTCCATGCTGGGTGCAATACCTTCTCGATTTATATCCCTGGAGTGAAAATTAATAATTTCGAATTTGCTTCTTTCTATAGTGCGTGTTCTTTCCTTTCCTGTTGCTTTTATACTGGTGGCAATTTTAATAATGTGATCAGATATTATAGTTGGTGATATTTCAATGTTGTCAATTAGGTTGTTGTTTGTGATTACCAAATCTAGGCAATTGTTTTTCCTTGTATTTTCCATTATTTAATTTCTTGTATTAACATAAATTCATCAGCTAGAGCTAGCAGCATTTTTGTCTGCTCTTGGTCTCCCCGTGTGCCTCCCTTGTCTTGGTTTATACATACATTCCTTCCTATCCTTTTATATTTCATAAATGAGAAATTAAACTCACCAGAGAATAATATTTTGGGTTGGGGAGTGTAGAGCTATGCAACGAGTTTATTCTGCCTAATTAATATTGGCAATTCACTATGCCTAAATACCAGAAGGAAAAGGTGTATCCTTTTGTGTTATTAGTTTTTCACTCAGAACTTGGAGGAAGATTAAACACGTCTTCCTTGCCTACAGCAATGCTTGTCACTAAACACCTCTGGCTGAACTAATATAAATCTTTGTCCTAAATTCGCTTTGCAAAGTCTGCAGACGTTTAATTTTTGTATTTTCATTATTTCTTCTCTCGAAGTAATTCTCATGAATCATCGATGGAAAATTTTTATACGAAAAAATACGTTTTTCTTGTGTAGGCCCAATTCCTACATATTTGGTTCTTTGTCTGGCAATTTTTTTCCACTCCCAATAGTCTTTGTCGCCAATCCCGAGGCAATTTTGTAGTTATTTAATACAATAAATTAATTAGTATTTAATTATGAAATAAAGGTACCATATACGATACCATATTGTAGGCGTGCATAAGCCTGGGTTTGAATTAGGCTTCGTTGTGAACTGTAATGTAAAGTGTATGACAGGCATGTATAGTTTTTCCATAGATGCATTGCCCATTGGGCATATCATACTTTCCCGAGTCCGAATTTCACTCTGGCTAATATGTATTTTTATGTAAAATTTAATTCTAAGGGGGGTTTCTTTTCTGCAACTTTTCCCAAAAATCGCGTTATCATGTTCAAAATCAAAATTGCGGTTTTCTGTTCTATGTTGAAATATCGAATATTCAGTTGAACACAACCTCATATTTTTAACCCTTTGTCGTAATTTGTTGCCATTTAGACACACTAACTTCGCTTAACTCTTACACAGGTTTAATACATACATACATACATACATAAGAAAAAAAATCTACTCCATTTGAATCTTTGTGACCATTTGGACGCAGAAGGCGAAGTTCAACATTCAATAGATGGCTCTGAGCAGTTACGCCAGTTATAATTGTGAAGTAGAAGTGAGTGGACGCCATTTTTTTCGTTAAGTGTTTTTTGTAATTTTCCTAAGTTTAATCACCATTATATTTGTTTTGACTATAATTTCATTCTAGAAATATTAAGGAAGCTCCCTGTTTATTTTAAGTAATATTTTTAATAACTGTGAAGAAAAGACTATTCAATGTTCGTTTCGAAATGGAAACACAGTTTTCATAGGGTAAATTTCTGTCTATGATAACACGTGTGTCCAATTGGATACATGAAATAAATTTTTTATTAAGATTGTTTTATATATATATATATATATATATACAGGGCGTCCCAAAAAAATGTATACACACTTTAACAGCTGATAGCTCAATTGATGTTTCTTTCTTTCCAAGTTAAACCCATTAGAATTAATAATGGCAGTCAGACTAAGCTTTGAACAAAGGAAATTCATTCTAAAATGCTACTGGAAGTGTGAAAACGCAGTTGAAGTGCAAAGACAGTTTAGGAGGGTTTCAAACAGATCCACCAACGCGACTTACCATCACTCGAATTAGAGATAAGTTTGAAGCCGATGGAACTGTTCAGAATGTCCACAAGAAGCGTTCCGGAAGACCACGGACATCGACAAGCCCCACAAAGCAAGAAAGAGTACTGGAAACGTATCACCAAAGTCCAAGAAAATCTGTGCGGCAAGCGAGTCGTGAGGTAGGAATTTCAGAATCGTCTGTCCAACGCATTTTGAAGCGCTGTCAATGGAAAAGTTACATTCCAAGATTAGTCCATGCTATTAATGAAGATGATCCGGACCGAAGAGTGGAGTATTGCGAGTGGTACTTGGCACGATGTGGATGTGGATTGGACGAAGGGGTTTCGTAGAATACCCTCCGCGTTCACCAGACCTCACACCACTAGACTTTTTTTATGGGGATACTTAAAAGACAAAGTCTACGCTATAAAACCTGCAACAGTCGCTGAATTGAGAGCAGCCATTGAACGAGAATGCACACAAATACCAAACGAAATGTTTCGTGATGTTTGCGATTCCATTGCTTCGCGTTATCAGCAGTGCCTGGACCAGAACGGACGTCAGTTTGAAAACAGGCGTTGACAAAACAATTAAATAATGTCTGTAGATTCTATTACATTTTGAAAATGAAATGTATTTTAATAAACACTGCCTTTATAATTATTTAAAGTTTGTATACATTTTTTTGGGACGCCCTGTATATATATATATATATATATATATATACAGGGTGGGCGGAAAGTAGCTCCCTATTTTGGATTGGTAAAAAAATATGTATATTATTCTATTTCAGAAAAAATAATATGAAAAGGTAGGCATACATGGTAGGTTTTCTCTAAAATTCAATGTGGGCTCCAACTCTTTCCACCAGCTTCTGGAGCCGCCCAGGAATGGCGTCCACTGACTTTAGCAGGAACTCCGGCGGGATGGAGGACATGACTTCCCGAATTCGGTCCTCCAGTTCTTCCAATGTCCTCGGTTTGGTGCGGTAGACTTCTTCCTTTACCCACCCCAAAGAAAGAAGTCGCACGGTTACCGCTGAAAAACGGCAGAATCGGTTCAGTGTAACGGTGTGGTGTGGTATGACCTCAGATCAGGTTGTGGGCCCGTTCCTTCTGCGCAACACCATGAATGCTGAGCGGTACCTTGCTATGTTGCGAAACGAGGTCTGGCCGGTTGTCAGCACATGGGAGAACATCGACGATCTGATATTTATGCAAGATGGCGCCCCTCCGCACTTCGCTCTTGTTGTCCGTGAGTGGCTGGATGCCCACTTCCCTGGGCGTTGGATGGGTCGTCGTGGTCCACATCAATGGCCAGCCAGGAGCCCCGACTTGACACCGTGCGACTTCTTTCTTTGGGGGTGGGTAAAGGAAGAAGTCTACCGCACCAAACCGAGGACATTGGAAGAACTGGAGGACTGAATTCGGGAAGTCATGTCCTCCATCCCGCCGGAGTTCCTGCTAAAGTCAGTGGACGCCATTCCTGGGCGGCTCCAGAAGCTGGTGGAAAGAGTTGGAGCCCACATTGAATTTTAGAGAAAACCTACCATGTATGCCTACCTTTTCATATTATTTCTTCTGAAATAAATGGATAATATACGTATTTTTTTACCAATCCAAAATAGGGAGCTACTTTCCGCCCACCCTGTATATATATATATATATATATATATATATATATAACCTTTGGTTAGCTTCCGCCCGAATTGTTCATTCTGACGAAGGTCAAGTTTTTCACTCCACCTCAGACCTACAGTTTAACGTGGAATCCGAACCACGCCCCATCAACAGCCCAGCGTCTTAACCACTAGGACACCTAGGGTACCCATTTATTTACCAACCACTTTCTTTATTGTGTGGAAGGACGCACACACACACACACACACACACACACACACACACACACACACACACACACACACGAGAGAGAGAGAGAGAGTTACAAGGAGTTACAAGGAAAAGAATACCTCAAAAGGCCTTGCGGCCCATACCGAGGAGGCACCAATGGCAACGGGTGCCAGGGAAAATTTTCTACACACTCAAATAGTGTGCAAGATTTGGTCTAACCTTTTCTTGAACTGATCCACAGAGGAACTGTTCACAACTTCTGAAGGTAACCTGTTCCATGTGTCACAGATCTTATACGTAAAGTAATTCCCACACACACTAGTCCTAAACCGTTTCAAATCCAACTTCCAACCATTGTTGCGAGTTGGGTTATCACTTAAACTAAACATACTTCTAAAATCGACATCGTTGAACCCGCGTAAGAGCTTGAAAACCTCGATCAGTTGACCGCGCAGCCTCCGAGTTTCAAGCGAAAACAAGTTCAGGGCGCGTAACCGTCGATTGTAGCCCATATGCCTAACGGAAGGGATTAACTTTGTGGCCCTCGCCTGCACTCGCTCCAGCCTCTCAATATCTTTCCTGAGGGTGGGCGACCAGAACTGCACAGCATACTCCAGGTGCGGCCGAACAAGGGAATTGTACAGTGAGAGCACAATCTCCTTGTTCCGAAACTGAAACTGCCTCCTGATATAACCCAATAGTTTCTGGGCTTTCTTTTCCACCTCTACACACTGTTTCGTAAACTTAAGATCGTTGCTAATTAGCACACCCAAGTCCTTTTCTAAATCAGTCACCTCGATATTACTACCCAACATCGAGTAGTCCGACTTGGGATTGGCGTAGCCAATGTGCATCACTTTGCACTTACCCAAGTTAAACGGCATTTGCCATTTTTCGGACCACTCTCCTATCCTACCTAAGTCCGCACGCAGTTCCTCGATCTCTTCGGGCGTCCCAACATTGGCCCCAAGCTTGGTGTCATCAGCGAATTTGGCGATCCGACTGACGATGCCACCGTCGATATCATTTATGTAAATGATAAACAACAGTGGCCCCAAAACGGAACCCTGAGGAACCCCACTAGTGACCGAGGCCCAACCCGAACTAGCCCCTTTAATTACCACCCTCTGCCGCCTATTCCTCAGCCAGTTTTCAATCCACCTACCTATTTCCCCACCGATACCCAGCGCGCGCACTTTCGCTATTGGCCGGCGGTGAGGTACCTTATCAAAGGCTTTCTGAAAGTCGAGATAAAGTATATCAATCGCCCTACTCTTATCGTACTCACTCAACATGACGTGGAAAAACTCGAGCAAGTTGGTGAGACACGACCTATGCCGTCTAAACCCATGTTGGGAGTCCCCAAGCAGCTTGTAGGAATCCAAATGGTCAACGATCCAATCAGCTATTATCCCTTCTAATAATTTACCTACAACTGAAGTGAGACTAATGGGACGATAGTTCCCTGGACTTTCGTGATCCCCTTTCTTAAAGATAGGGGTCACGTTGGCTTCCCTCCAGTCACCAGGCACCTGGCCCATCTCCAACGATTTGTTGAAGACTGTAGCCAGGTGGGGAGCCACCTGGTCGCGCACTTCTCGCAACACTCTGGGGAGAAACTGGTCTGGCCCAGGAGCCTTAAACGCGCTCAGTTTGTCTATTCTAGCGGCAACGACTGTCGCGGTACATATAACACTATCCAGGCCAGCACCTTCGTGCCTCACGCCTGGCTCTGGGATGACGCGGGTATCCTCCCTGGTGAACACTCCCGCAAAGTACTCATTAAGCACATTAGCGATGTCCGCGTCGGAGGTCCGCAGAACGCCGCTTCCGTCCTTTAACGGACCTATCATGCTTTTAATGGGCTTTCTACTATTAACATAACTGAAGAATTCCTTAGGGTTCCCCTTGCAGAGGCTTGCCACCCGTAGTTCTTCGTTACGTTTCGCTAGCCTAACCTTCGCCTTCACTTCCCTACACAGGCGGACATACGCTTCAGTGTTCTCGTGGGAACGATTGGCCTTCGCCCTCCTATACGCTACTTTCCTATTTCGGATAGCCGAAGCGATGTCACGATTGAACCACTTAGGCTGCGTTGAAGCAGGGGTGACCGGTTTTGAGGGTATGGCAGCAGACTGCAGCACCATAAACTCGTCCCGGAATGCACTCCACACTCCCTCAACATCGCCGCCAACCTCTAACCCCATCTCTCCTACGCTATCCCTGAGGCTAACAAAGTTCGCCCGCCGGAGATCGAGCTTACTACCTCTCGAGTTACTACGCTTCACCCGAGGGACGCACACACGGAACCTAATAAGACCGTGATCACTCCCGCCCAATGATTCGTCAACGGTGAGGCCAGTGACGAGGTTGTCTTCCGTCGTGAATACTAAGTCTAGAACGCTTTCGCCTCGTGTATGCTCGTTGACCCACTGAGTGAGGAAGTTCTCATCAGCAAAGTCAACTAGCCTCCTCCCTTCAGCATCGGCAGTCCTGTTTTCCCACTTTATGCCGCGACAGTTGAAGTCTCCTAAAACTACACACACCCTATCCCCTAGCAGGCTACTGAGTTCGGTGTACAGGGCTGTATCCTCCACGAGGAGGAGATGCGGTGGTCTGTACACCAAGATTAACCTATAGTTCGTCCCTCCCACGTTCAGATCGACGCCAAGCAGCTCCCGTTCCGACCGGAACTGGCAGTCAACCGGACTGAACGTGTCTCTGATGTATATTAGTTCCCCACCCCCCTCCCCACGGGTGCGGTCTTTGTGAAACATTCTATACCCGGGAATTTCGAACTCCCCAACGTAGTCCCTACGATCAGTATGAATCCAGGACTCGGTGATAGCAACGATATCCTGGTATTCTGATGCTAAGAGTGCCCGTAGCTCGCCAAACTTGTTCCTGATCGACCTAGCATTAAAAAGCATTGCACGGAGGGAGCCTCCCCTATTCTGACCGCCCCCTAGCACGACCCGTTTCCCGAACAGCCAGGGCTGTCGGGAGTTGAATAGCCCCTCACTAACGAGGGGACAATCTCCGCAGGAGCTTGAGCCCCCTCCAACGTGGAAGGAGAGTCACTACCTGCTGAGAGAGAGAGAGATGCTAAAAATGCTTATATACACATCCTATGCATATTTCAAGTACAAAACCTACTCTAAAATTAAAAGGTACTGAATGACAAAGGGTTAAGCTTATGTTACACCATTATTACAAATTTTAAAATAAATTTGCAATGCCAAATTCAGTTTTCTATTACCAAAATAAATATGCATTACCAAATTTAGGTTAATTTGGTAATTAAAAATGCCGGTTTGCAACCTGATTATAACAAAAAATTATATTCCTTGTCTATATTTATGGCGAAAGAACACTAAATATACTGATATGAATTTGTTACAGATTGGACAAGAGCGAGAATAAGCACCGACTAGACGTGATGGCCGAATCTGCCCCCAAAACCAGGAAAATGTCAGGTTCAAAGCTCTCGGATGTTGTGGGACCGGGGAAGGAGTTCATTCCCAGTGAGGTGCCGACTTGGAGAGCCGTTCTTCAGAGAGGGATTCGTCTGCAGGAGGAAAAGTTCCTCATTCATGACATCCAAAGGTCTAACTACCCTATCCGAGAGATGAATGACGAGCTGGCTTCACTCGTGATGACTCAGTGGAGGAATTCGAATGTAAAGTTCTCCCCGCCTGTGACAATCACGGAAAAATCGCTCTCATATAAGATCTTGTTGAAATGGAAGGAGATGACAGACGTTGTGAACGGGAGAGTTAAGTCTGCTACCCAGGAGAAGAGGATGGCTGATCTGGATAAACTCTGTGAAGTCTGCGTTTGCAAGCATCAGATCATCTTGTGCGGCTCAGAGGGGAGTGGATGCTCAGGATGCTCCATCAAGGCCCATGTGAACTGTAACTGTCCTTTGGAGGTGAAGATTCCTAAACTGGACCTTCAGTGGCTGTACTACTAGAGAGTGAAGACTTCCGAAGCTTCAGGAATCCAGATGTCTTCCGTAGACTTCGAAGACAGCAGGAGACAGATCAAAGCATCGAAGAGGAAGGAGGCTGAAGAAGCTTCTGCTGTGAAGAGGAAGAAGAAAGAGGAGGCTACTAATGAGGAGCTTCTCATGAAAGACTTTGAGGAGGACGAAGAGCCAAATTTGGAAGAAGCTGCAAAAGAAGCCTCTGGCAATGCTGAGGCTACTGATGCTCCTATGGACGTTCCCGCTAAAGTACCTGCCGAAACTCCAACTTCTGCTACACGAAACTACATGAAGATCCAAGGGACAGCTTCAGCAGCTTTGAGGTACAGGGTGGCAAATGTTCCGGCAGCTGCAGTTGCCACTGGCTTCCTGAATGACCTCATCAAGGCCAGTCATCTTTCCAAAGACAAGGCTTACTTGGCCATAGATGGCATGAAAGTCTGGAGGGCCAAGGAGGAAGTAATGACCTCATCAGTTGAAGCTCTCACGCAGAGGTCAGAGGAGAAGATCTCTGGGATATTCTTTGATGGCAAGCAGGATAGGAACACAAAGGTGTTGAAATATGACAAAGTGACAGGGAGATTTCATCCTGGCAAAGTGATCGAGGAGCATTACACTATCACGTGGGAGCCTCAAGGAAAGTACCTCTTCCATTTCACTCCCGAGGAACCTCAGGAAGGAGAAAAGCCTGCTCATAAGATCGCTCAGGGCCTGCATGAGTGGCTTCTGGATCACGGAGCTGACGAGAGCCTTGTAATGATTGGAGGAGACTCCACCAACACGGGGTGGTCTGGAGGCGCCATAGCCCTATTGGAGAAGATGCTGGGTCGCAATGCCACTGGATGATCTGTCAGCTCCATGTGAACGAGCTTCCCCTGAGGCACTTAATCATCAAGCTGGACGGCCCTGTAACTCCCCGGTCAGGCTTCAGTGGGCCTATTGGAAAACTTCTTGAGAAAGTGAATGAACTTGAGGTCAACTTCAACTTCAAACCAGTGGAAGGAACTGAAGATATCATAGAGCTGCCAGTAGAGATAGTCAAATATCTCTCCACAGACCAGCACAACTGCTATCTTCTGATCAAAGCCATCAAGTCTGGAAGTCTCAGTCCACAGTTGGCTGGTCTCAAGTGCCGACCTCTGAACCAATTCAGGTGGCTCACTACTGCACAGGCCATCTTGCTGTTGTGGATGAGGGAGCACGGACTGAAGCGGGAGGTGTTGAGGAGGCTCGAGGTCCTCGTGAAGTTCTGCCTTAACTTCTACTTCAAAATGTACTACATCAAAGTGAAGTACCACCTCAAATTTGGTCCTGCACACGTTTTTTCAAGCCTGAGGCTGCTGAGGAACCAGACTACCGAGGTCAGGAACATCATCTCTGCTGCAGTGATAAGAGGAGATTACCACGCACATCCTGAGAACATCCTGGCTTCATTCCTGTGCAGTGAGGATGAGCATCAGAGAGCTTTTGCTGTGAGCCAGATAGAGAAGATCAGAGAAGGAAGAGACTTTGGTGATACGACAGTGAGGCCCCATAAAAATTCCGAAGTCAATCTGCAAGCCACTTCACCTGAGGATCCCATCAACTGGGAATCAGAGAATATTTACGAGCCTATTTTCACCTGCAAGATGACCTTGACTGAGCTCGAGGATCTCGGGAAAACTCCACTCAAAGTGGACGCTTTCTCTGTTCATACTCAGTCCTGCGAGAGAGCTGTACAGGAAGTCTCAACTGCTTCCGAAGCTGTGTACGGTCACGAGCTCGGAGAGATGGGTGGGTGAGAGCCAGGATAGACCATCGAGAAATGCTCCGTGTTCAGATCGAAGCAAGACATACTTAAGAGCTTTTCAGGTTCGAGTGGCTGATGAAGAGGCTGAAGCCATCGTTAATGCTCATAAGAGCTGAAAGTCCTCATAAGATCATAATATAAGATCTTATGAGGCCACGCTTTTCAGGGATCCAGGAAGAACAGGCGTGTAGACCTACACGTGGAGGTGGCAAGTCTCCCGCTACTCGATCAGAGTAGAGCTGGTGAGCCGCGCCTATTCTTTGAAGAAAAACTTAAAATTCTTAAGTTTTACGTGAAATCTAAACATTTTTTCAGCACCCAGAGGTGTTGAAACACGCAAGAAAGCAAGGATGAGGTCAGAAAAGCAGCTTTTAGACTAAATCATATACAGAACAGCCGCGCGCTTTGGTTTGGGTGCCCTGAGGCTGCGTTAGGCAGCCTTCAAATCAGAAAATCACGATTTTGACCATGAAAATGAGATTTTTCGGAGAAGTTGCAAATAATAAACCCATCTTAGAATTAATTTTTACATAGGAATACATATTAGCCACTTTGTTTTCCCAAAATTTCAACCCTGAACCCAGAGTATGATATGCCCTATTGCCCATCCCTGTATCTGCAATGCCCTCTTGCATGATATTTTCTACGTTTTTAGTTTGTCTTTTTTTTTTTATCATTCTCTTCATTTGATAGTTTTACCATGTCATAGATTGTATTCGTTTCTTTTCTTTCTTTTATAACGGTGTCTTCTTTCCGTGTTATATTTTAATTTGTTTCTTTCTCGTTCACGCCGTTTTCTTTCGAAACATTTTGGTCATCTTTACACCCTCCTTCTGTTTCTGTCGCATTCGTATTCGTATTTTCCTTTCCTTTAAATATCGCGAACGAGTTTACGGTCTAGGTACATGCGTCACGCGGAAATTTGATGCCCGTGATTTGTTTCACGTTCGATACAAGGGATATTTTCCTACCGCCCCAATTCATCCAGCTTAAGTCGTGTAATTTTTTACAGAAATCACGCCTCATTGCATCATTTTCAATTGTTGCTGAATTACGCAAGTTGCAAAGTACGGTAGGTGAGAATTTGAACCCATGACTATGTTATCTATTACTGTTATCGTTCAGTCCACAACACGCGCAGTTATGGGTCACAAAAGTTTGGGTTTATGACCTTCTCGTCTTGTTCCAAACTTTTCTCAGATGACTACCGCATTTCGATTGAATATATATTTTAATTTGTGATAATTTGTTTAAATTATATTGCACTTTTTTACATTCAGTAAATTTCACTATAATTTGTATACACGGATTTATTGATACTTTATACACTTTCGAGTGCAAGTTATTCCCTTCATATTTTGATATTAATGTGGATTATATATATATATATATATATATATATATATATATATATATATATAAATAATAATTTGTGAGAGAGAGAGTTACAAGGAGTTACAAGGAAAAGTAGCACTTCAAAAGGCCTTGCGGCCCATACGGAGGAGGTACCAATGGCAATGGGTGCCAGGGAAAAATTCATACACCCTCAAATAGTGTGCAAGATTCGGTCTAACCT
Organism: Bathynomus jamesi; assembly: GCA_023014485.1. Taxonomy (NCBI): domain Eukaryota; kingdom Metazoa; phylum Arthropoda; class Malacostraca; order Isopoda; family Cirolanidae; genus Bathynomus; species Bathynomus jamesi. Next base: position 393,498 of record JAJOZX010000530.1, read on the forward strand.
TTCCTTGAACAGATCCACAGAAGAACTGTTAACAACTTCTGAAGGTAGCCTGTTCCATGTGTCACAGATCTTATACGTAAAGTAATTCCCACACACACTAGCCCTAAGCCGTTTCAAGTCCAACTTCCAACCAGTGTTACGAGTTGGGTTATCATTTAAACATGAACCTTTGAAAGAGAGAGAGTATATATACACAGGGTGTTTGAAAACTTTCTGTACAAATTGTAATGGGGGATAGGCAACACCAAGACAAACCCTTTTCGTCTATAAGTGTATGTCCGCTGACGTCACCATTCGGCGCGTGAGGGCGCCGCTGCAATTGGCTAAAAGGTGAAGTGGGCTAGACTCGCGCTTGCCGCGGGCATTCTTAAATCGGACGTAGTACGCGTAACATGGAGCGCTTCACGACTGCTGAGATGGCTGACATGCATATGGTGTATGGGGCTGCCAATGGAAACGGAAGAGCTGCTGTGAGGTTGTACCGACAGCGCTTCCCAAACAGACGTGTGCCAAACCACCAAACGTTTGCGCATTTGCATCGGCGACTGCGAGAAACTGGAACATTCCATGCAAACATGCATGACACTGGTCGGAAGAGAAACGTGCGCACTCCTGACATGGAAGAAGAAATCCTACGGCGATTTGAGGACAATCCAAGCGCAAGCACGCGAGGTGTTGCACGTATCCTCGGTGTGAACCACGACCTGGTCTGGAGAGTGTTGCACGAGCAGCAGTTACATCCGTTTCATAGTCAGAGAGTCCAGGCATTACAACCTCGGGATTACCCTCTTCATGTGGAATTCGCACGTTGGTTTCTGCAGCAGACAGCGGTGCAGCCTAATTTTCCGGCTTAGGTGCTGTTCTCAGATGAGGCCTGTTTCACACGTGAGGGTGTGTTTAACATGCACAATTCTCACGTGTGGCCGCACGCAAATCCACATGCTACACGGGTGCATGCTCATCAAGAACGGTTCGCCGTCAATGTTTGGGTGGGTATCGTCCATGGCAAGTTGATTGGGCCGTACCTGCTGCCTGCCCGACTCGACGTCAGGAGTGCGCACGTTTCTCTTCCGACCAGTGTCATGCATGTTTGCATGGAATGTTCCAGTTTCTCGCAGTCGCCGATGCAAATGCGCAAACGTTTGGTGGTTTGGCACACGTCTGTTTGGGAAGCGCTGTCGGTACAACCTCACAGCAGCTCTTCCGTTTCCATTGGCAGCCCCATACACCATATGCATGTCAGCCATCTCAGCAGTCGTGAAGCGCTCCATGTTACGCGTACTACGTCCGATTTAAGAATGCCCGCGGCAAGCGCGAGTCTAGCCCACTTCACCTTTTAGCCAATTGCAGCGGCGCCCCCTCGCGCCGAATGGTGACGTCAGCGGACATACACTTATAGACGAAAAGGGTTTGTCTTGGTGTTGCCTATCCCCCATTACAATTTGTACAGAAAGTTTTCAAACACCCTGTATGTATATATATATATATATATATATATATATATATATATATATGTATATATACTTACTTACTTCGTAGCCCCCGGGTTCTCTTATGCGAACCCGGCGGCGCTCAGGTATCCCGCGACCACCGTGGGACGGGTCCATAGGTCTCGTAGAGAGGTAATGTTGGAGTTGTGTCTTTGTTGAGAGAGGGTGTGGCAGTGTAAGAGTAGGTGTTCTGTGTCCTCAGGGTGGAGGTAGCATTTTTGACAGGTGGAGGTGTCAGCTAGGTGGAGTCTGTGTCTGTATTGTTGGAGGGAGGGAGGGGTGGTGGCCTGAACGGAGCCTGGTCAGAGTAACTCTTGTTTTCCTTGGGAGGGTTTGTTCGCTCTGATGGACTACAGGGGGAGTATCGTGAAGGACAGTGTTGTGTGGTTGGTCGAGTAGGTATTTCCGGGTGAATTCTGTGTGGAGATGTTTAATGGGGTTGATGTTTAGGGGAGGGGGGGGGATATTGTTCAGTAGCTGTGAATAGTGAGCAGCAGGAGTACGTTTTTTGTTGCCGGGTGGGGGATTGTGTAATGTGAGATGGTGACAGGGGTGGTCTGGGGCCAGTGCTCTGGAGAAGAATTGAGTCCCTGTCATGTTCATGTGGTGTTCGATGGGGAGTATTTTCGTATCTGCATGTAGATGTTGGATGGGTGTGGTTCGGAGGCAGCCAGTAATGCTTCTGAGACCTCTGTTTTGTGTGGTCTGTATCTTTTTCTGGTTTGTGTGGAAGATGGACGGGGACCAGGCGGGGGCAGCGTAAGTTAGGGTAGTACGTACAAACTGTTTGTATAGGATACTGAGGGATTCCTTCTGTTGACCGAATGTTGTGGAGGTGAGTGTTCTGAGAGCGTTGTTTTTTTTTGTTGCTTTGGAGCAAATGTTTGATATGTGAGCGGAAAAGGACATGTGTGTGTCTAGGGTGAGGCCAAGGATTGTTGGGGTTTTGTTTAGAGGTAGGGGATGTCCCATGAGGGTGACTCTCGGGTGTGCTTGGGATTCGTGGCGGTCTGAGGTTAGGAGGGTGATGGAGGATTTTTGAGGGGATGCTGACATCCTATTATTAGTCAGCCAGAGTTCCAGATTGGTAATGTACTGCTGGATCAGGCGTGTGGCGGTGTTACGGTTATGGTGGTGTGCTGTTATGGTCAGGTCATCTGCATAGGAGGAGACGTGGACATGGGGGGAGAGAGGTTGTGGGAGGTCGTGCATGAAAAGGTTGAAGAGGATTGGAGAGAGTATGGAGCCCTGTGGGACGCCATTGTATAGTCTGTAGGTTTTGGATGAGTGTTGTTTGTGTATGACTTTGCCAAGTCGGCCTGCAATGAGATTAGTAAGCCATTTCTTGTCATTGGTTGGTGGGGATGTCGAGATCAATAATCTTTTGTGCGAGAATGTGGCGTGGGACAGTGTCGAAAGCTTTGTTGATGTCGATGGCAACAAGGACTGTGCGGGCAGGGGGGGATAGTTGGTTGAAGCCATCTAAGATGTGTTGGGTTAGGTTTGTAAGAAGCGTTGTGGTGGAGTGGGCGGACCTGAAGCCGTGTTGGGTTTGTGAAAATGTAATGTGTTGTTGTATGCGTCTTAATATCAGTTTTTCGAGGACTTTGGAAATGGTTGAGAGAAGGGAGATTGGCCGGTATGAAGCAGGTAGGTTGGGGGGTTTATTGGGTTTCAGTATCGGGATGATGTGTGCCAGCTTCCAGGTAGAGGGTATGATATTGTGAAGCCAGGAGTAATTAAATATGTTTGTGAGGGCTGCAATAGCAATTGGACCAAGGTGTTTGAAATGTGGTCTGGGCCTTCGGCATGAGAGTTTTTGAGGGATTTTATGGCTGCAGCTGTGCCTTGTATATATATATATATATATATATGTATATATATATATATATATGTATATATATATATATATATATATATATTTTTTTTTTTTTTTTTTTTTTTTTTTTTTTTTAGGAAGAACCGATTCGCCTCTATTTAAAGGGCATATCTCAGCGGAAAAACAAAGAAAAAGTGAGAGGAAAGACAGAGGAAAAAGAAAGGGTGGAGGGGACAGTCGAAGTGGAAAAAGACCAAGGATGACAAGGACTGCAGGGTCGAGCCCCATCATCCTTGGGTGCTAGGGCCGGGAGGGCGCACGTGAAACCTCCAAGAACAAGCACGTACAAACGAGCACAAAGAGCACTCAAGAGCACGAGCTTAGAACCCCCTTGCGGGGATATATATATATATATGTATATATATATGTATATATATAATATATATATATGTATATATGTATATGTATATATGTATATATGTATATATATATATATGTATATATATATATATACCCCGCAAGGGGGTTCTAAGCTCGTGCTCTTGAGTGCTCTTTGTGCTCGTTTGTACGTGCTTGTTCCTGGAGGTTTCACGTGCGCCCTCCCGGCCCTAGCACCCAAGGATGATGGGGCTCGACCCTGCAGTCCTTGTCATCCTTGGTCTTTTTCCACTTCGACTGTCCCCTCCACCCTTTCTTTTTCCTCTGTCTTTCCTCTCACTTTTTCTTTGTTTTTCCGCTGAGATATGCCCTTTAAATAGAGGCGAATCGGTTCTTCCTGCACTAAAAAAAAAAAAAAAATATATGTATATATATATATATATATATATATATGTATATATATATATATGTATATATATATATATATGTATATATATATATATCCCCGCAAGGGGGTTCTAAGCTCGTGCTCTTGAGTGCTCTTTGTGCTCGTTTGTACGTGCTTGTTCCTGGAGGTTTCACGTGCGCCCTCCCGGCCCTAGCACCCAAGGATGATGGGGCTCGACCCTGCAGTCCTTGTCATCCTTGGTCTTTTTCCACTTCGACTGTCCCCTCCACCCTTTCTTTTTCCTCTGTCTTTCCTCTCACTTTTTCTTTGTTTTTCCGCTGAGATATGCCCTTTAAATAGAGGCGAATCGGTTCTTCCTGAACTAAAAAAAAAAAATATATATATATATGTATATATATATATATACATATATGTATATATATATGTGTATATATATATGTGTGTATATATATATGTGTATATATATATATGTATATATGTGTGTGTATATATATATATACAGGGTGGGCCGTAAGTTTCCATACATAGGAAAAATAAACATTTTTTTATGGACAACCATTTTTATTTATATAATATGCTCTACATGGTTGCCATTGTTTTGAAAACACATTTCAATACGTGTTCCCCACTGTTGATGAACACGCATTAGCACAGTTGACGTTATGCTTGTAATGGCGTTGGTGATACGTTCCTTTAGATGATTTATGTCTCGTATCTTTTCCTGATACACCATGGCCTTCAAGTGCCCCCAAAGATAGAAATCAAGTGGGGTGAGATCTGGGGATCTGGGAGGCCACTCCACAGGACCACGCCGACCAATCCAAGCATCCGGAAACTGCTGATCCAAATACCGACGCACGTGAAGACCATAATGAGGTGGAGCTCCATCTTGCTGGAAGTAAACTGGGAAGTTACCTTCCTCGTTTAGCAGGGATGGGAAAATCTCTTCTTGCAACATGTTGAGATACCTTTCGGCATTAAGATTTCCACTGACAAAAATTGGTCCAATAATTCTGTCACCCCATATCCCGGCCCACACCATCACTTTACCGGCACCTTGCATCTTCGTCGGACTCAGCCAGTTAGGGTTAGCATTACTCCAATAACGTATGTTTTGCCGATTAACCTCTCCATTGACGTAAAAATTTGCTTCATCAGTAAACAAGATCTTAGTTGAAAAGTTTGCATCCTCGTTCACTTTGGTTAATGCCCATTCACAGAATTCCATCCGTCTATCCGGGTCGTCTTCACTCAAATGCTGTGCCATATGCAATTTGTATGGATGCCATTTGTTTGCTTTCAAAATGCTCCTGATACTCGATCTGCTGACACCACTTTCTGCAGACAACCGTCGTGTACTTTTTCTGGGACTCCGTGTAAGCGCTGTAAGTATCGTAGCTGTTGTGTCTTCATCGGTGGCTGTACGTCTTGGACCACTTCGCGGTTGATCTGCAACATTTCCAGTTTTCTGAAACTTGTTAATAAGTTTTGCCACAGTGTCGTGTGTGATGTTCGTTCCATGTTGTCTGTTAAAGTTCATTGCAACCATGCGACTGCTTCCCGACCCAGCCATCAGTATGATTTCAATTCGTTGCTCTTTCGTCAAACGCATATTCTTAGGGTATCTGAAACATAAAAACAAACGTTTAATTTTTCCTATGTATGGAAACTTACGGCCCACCCTGTATATATATATATATAATATATATATATATATATATATATATATATATTATGTATCATATATATATACAGGGTGGTGCAAAAGTTTGGACCCATAGGCAATTTACTATATAAAAAATCTTTCGATTTTTATAATCAGTGGTTTACGTTAACAAACCAAGAACAATACAAGCACTAAAGGATAACATCACAACAGAAATTGAACGTTAAATTTAACATAATTTAGTCACTGGTGTATGGTTAATTAAATTTCATTTCATAATAAACTTCCTGCAGGCCACAATTTTTTTTCCATATAAACCGCCTATGGGTCCAGACTTTTGCACCACCCTGTATATATATATATATAATATATATATATATATATATATATATATATATATATATATATAAGCACACTGGACAAAAATTAGTCACCCCTCTCAGAATGTACCTAATAACGTGTGACGGCGCCTCTGGCCTTGATAACCGCACGAATCCGGCGAGGCAGAGACTCTACGAGGTTGTGCATGTACTGAACATCGATTTGCTGCCACTCGTTCATCAGCCGATCCCGAAGTTCCGCCAGAGTCCGTGGGTGTCTATTCCTGCGCTTCACTTTCTGTTTCCAGCCTGAACAACACCTTCGACGCATTCAGGATTAAAGGCTTCATTGGACCTGCGATGTACTCGTCGCCTCCCATCATTGGAGAACAAACAAAAACGGGACTCATCGGACCAAATTACACGTTTCCAATCTTCCGCAGTCCAGTTTTTGTGCCTCTGAGCCCATTTATAACGTGCCAATTTGTGACTTGCTGTTAACAGCGGCCTCTTCCGTGGTACCCTGCTCCAGATGTCCATCGCATGCAGTTCTCGTCGCAATGTCCGTTCGGAAATTGGTCGCTGGAGAACCTCATTGGTTTCTTGGAGCAATTGTTCTCTGGTTTGAAAACGATTTGCAGTTACTAGACGAGAAACATGGCGGCGGCCCCTATTGTCGAGAATTGTTTTCCGGCCACAGTTACACCGTCGATTGTCAGTTGATTGCGAACTACACCACTCTTTGTAAACTCGCTGGACAGTAAGCGTTGACACACCAACAAATTGGGCTACTTCAGACATTTGTGTCCGTGGGCTCTGCCAAACACGATGGCTCCTTTTTGCCACTGAGTAACGTCTGCCTCACGACCCATTTTGCAGACTATATCCAACACACACTTTGTTCTTCACCACCTCACGAAACAGATCTGATCCTGTGTGCTACGTCACCGCTACTTGTCACTTACCAATGCTACATCAGCGCCCTCTGTGTGACCTTGAACTTCCTACTATCGGTGCTATTAGGGGTGACTAATTTTTTGTCCGGTGTGCTTATATATATATATATATGTATATAGTTAGTTAGTTAGTTTTATTTTATTTATTATTATGGAGTACCTTGCAAAAGTCAGAGACCACTGTCGATCTGATAACTATTAGATAATCTGTCGTATAAAAATTGGTTTTGATACTAAAATATATATATTAACTAGAACCTCTGGTTCATTTTAACATATAACTAAGTTATTACATAATTAAGTGTATAAAGCTGTATAAGCTGGATGACCCTGTAGTCTGCAAAAATTGGACTTGAGGGTTGTTTCATTACATTACTTATAACGCATGTGTTTAAAGATATAGCGAACTATTAATGATGAATCTGCAGTAAATGCTTCAAAACTATTGTTATATCAATATTTACAATTAAAAGTATTGACATATTCACTTAAATTTTAAAAAACAAATTTATCCAAAACGTTTCTCATTATAATCCTAATTCATGTTGTTGTTTTTCCTTCACAGGCTTAAGAAATTACGAAACATACAATATCTGATGAGATTAGATATAAAATAATACAGTTGCATGGCAAGGTGTCCAATACTTGTGTTCCAAAGCATATTTTCTTCTCTTCTCTTTATTCCCATTCCTTAAAGTGGCGTTTTTGCTGCAACACGTCCTTTAAGACCTACTGAGTTAAGCTTCCTTCGTACAGTAAAGGGATCAACTGAGACGCCTCTCGGTTTTTCGAGATGTGCTGTAAGTGAAGTGCTGGATTTGCGTCTGTCTCGAAGGGAAGTAATCTTTAGATACTGTAGATCAGATGGAGAAAGCTTAGAGGGCCTCCTTGATCTGTGACGATCAGCTGGGGTCCCATTTGATCTGTGACGAGCCAAGATGTTTTTACACCAGTTTTGGGAAACACCTGTAGATTCACTTATTTTTCTTTGACTCAGTCCCTCACCATGCAAATGTATTATATCTAATCTCATCAGAAATTGTACTTTTCGTCATTTCTTAAGCCTGTGAAAGAAAAAAAAACAGCATGAATTAGGATTATAATGAGAAACGTTTTGGATAAATTTGTTTTTCAGAATTTAAGTGAATATGTCAATACTTTTAATTGTAAATAATAATATAACAATAGCTTAGGGGCATATACTGTAGATCCATCATTAATAGTTCGCTAGATCTTCAAATACATGCTTTATAAGTAATATAATGAAACAACCATCAAGCCCATTTTATGCAGACTAGAGGGTCATCCAGCTTATACAACTTTATACACTTAAGTAATAACTTAGTTACATGTTAATATGAACCAGAGGTTCTAGTTAATACATATTTTAGTATCAAAACCAATTTTCATACGACAGATTACCGAATAGTTGACAGATCGACAGTGTTCTCTACCTTTTGCACGGTACCACACACACACACACACACACACCACACACACACACACACACACACACACACTATAGTCCGAATTAAGTAATGGTAAATGACAAATCTATATCTCTTCTTTTTCATGATGGAAGTTCAACGGGTCACTAGCAAAGAGACCCCAAAATATAGCTTCCCTCACCAGCTATCTGCTAAGCAGATAGGACCCAGCTTTGGGACAGGGTCAAAGGCAGGGGTTCTCAACCAGTGGGTAATTACTCCCTAAGGGGTAATTTGGGATATTCATGGAGATAATGGAAGCCATACATATTTTATTTAAGAGTGGTGGTCAAAGACAATTGTATGATTATAAACTGCTGCTTTAACTTTTGGTTAATTTACTCGTCATTAGGGGTAACGGGGTGAGCGCCAATGCTTCAGGTGGGTAATGGAAGTAAGTGGGTTGAGAACCCCTGGTCTAGGGTTTAGAGCTTCCCAGACTGCTACATTCAGAACCTCAATATACGCAAGAAACTCAGTTACATTTACCTCGGATCGAATACATAAAAAAAAAAAATGAAAATGGCTACCGTACCTTTTTTTTCTTTGATGTATTTAATCCGACGTAAATGCAACAAGTTTCTTACGTACGAGTATATGGAGGTTCTGAATGTAGCGGTCTTGGAAGCTATATTTTGGGGCCTCTTTGCTGGTGACCCGTTGCCCACGTTGGGCCTTCCATCATGAAAAAGAAAAACTATGGTATTTATCTTTTATTCGGACTATAGTGGATTTAATTTTCCCAGAAGAGTTCCTTGTTCTCTACAGGGTGTGTATAAAATAACGCAAGTGAAGAAAGAAATCTGATTTGAACTGATTGATTTGAATGTGATACACTGTGCAAGAGCCTGTATAGAGGTCGATGGTGGATATTTTCAACATCTCTTATAAACCTTACTTTCAAATATACAGTTGATATAAAGTACATGTAATAAATATTACTTGTCCATGTTCACTTGTGTTAATATAATTCAAATCAGATTTCTCTCTTCACTTGCGATACTTTACTTCATACACCTGGTATATAGATATATACAGAGGCGTAGCCAGAATTTCTTTTCGTGTATTTAGAAGTACACCTCGTCAGGGAATGTACTTCTGAATACACGAAAGGCCTTGGAATAATTTTTCTTTTTCCTTGTGGGTTTATCATTTATTCATTTCACGTGTTTAATTGTAAAATTCATCATATATATATATAATGTTAACCCCTCCGTCTATGGCCCTGGGTTGGTTCGAAGTCGACGGGGGTTCTGGTTAGGAGGCAGCAACGGATCTGTTACTTGTAGTAGTTTCTTTCATACTACTCTCCGAGTTCTTCTATAGTGGCTCGGAGGATTCTGAGAGGCTTATTAAATTCTTTGAGGTTTCTCCGATTCTTGTAACGTACCCGGAGATTTTAATGACTAAGTTTTCTGAAGAGAGCACGGCTCGAAGGAGAAGATAAAGACTGTTTCTTACTGTGATTTACTGCTAAAATGTTACAGGTAATGCTCAGCCTCGTAGGTTGGATCAGAATGCCTATGGAAGAAATGGTTGGGGTTTATATACCCCGATTCTACTGACATCATCATTATTAAATATTGAAGAGGCTGTATTATTTTTGCACAACAGTAAAAAATAAACAGATAAACAGGATATAGGAAGAGGAAACCATATTTTTTATCTTAAACCGCATATTTTCAGATCTGATGTTTTCCGGGTCTGCCGAGTTAATTAGAAACGGAAATTAAATGCATTTTTATACTACGATATGCATATGAGCAAAATTAAAGGGTTAAGGCAAGACATGTCTCCATTTTGTATAACGAAGAGAGAATACATCTAATCTAAAAAAATGATTACAAATTTTGAAAAGAATAAGTCCGCAATTATTTGGCAACCAGGAAGCAACTTCAAAATTTATCCCAACGAACAAAAATAATAAGAAAAATAACAATATTGCTGAATGTGCATTCCTACATGGCGACATAATGTCGGGTTGTACAATCCTAAGTACATCTTGAGTACATTGTAATTTCAGGTTTACAACAATTATGATTATAATTATGGATTAGTTCATATTCACTTAGTATCGTTTAATTACACTTCCATTTAAAGTACATTATTATATTATAAGCACACCGGACAAAAAATTAGTCACCCCTAATAGCACCGATAGTAGGAAGTTCAAGGTCACACAGAGGGCGCTGATGTAGCATTGGTAAGTGACAAGTAGCGGTGACGTAGCACACAGGATCAGATCTGTTTCGTGAGGTGGTGAAGAACAAAGTGTGTTGGATATAGTCTGCAAAATGGGTCGTGAGGCAGACGTTGCTCAGTGTCAAAAAGGAGCCATCGTGTTTGGCAGAGCCCACGGACACAAAATGTCTGAAGTAGCCCAATTTGTTGGTGTGTCAACGCGTACTGTCCAGCGAGTTTACAAAGAGTGGTGTAGTTCGCAATCAACTGACAATCGACGGCGTAACTGTGGCCGGAAAACAATTCTCGACAATAGGGGCCGCCGCCATGTTTCTCGTCTAGTAACTGCAAATCGTTTTCAAACCAGAGAACAATTGCTCCAAGAAACCAATGAGGTTCTCCAGCGACCAATTTCCGAACGGACATTGCGACGAGAACTGCATGCGATGGACATCTGGAGCAGGGTACCACGGAAGAGGCCGCTGTTAACAGCAAGTCACAAATTGGCACGTTATAAATGGGCTCAGAGGCACAAAAACTGGACTGCGGTAGATTGGAAACGTGTAATTTGGTCCGATGAGTCCCGTTTTTGTTTGTTCTCCAATGATGGGAGGCGACGAGTACATCGCAGGTCCAATGAAGCCTTTAATCCTGAATGCGTCGAAGGTGTTGTTCAGGCTGGAAACAGAAAGTGAAGCGCAGGACTCTGGCGGAACTTCGGGACCGGCTGATGAACGAGTGGCAGCAAATCGATGTTCAGTACATGCACAACCTCGTAGAGTCTCTGCCTCGCCGGATTCGTGCGGTTATCAAGGCCAGAGGCGCCGTCACACGTTATTAGGTACATTCTGAAAGGAGTGACTAATTTTTTGTCCGGTGTGCTTATATTAAATTATTATCGTTTAATTAAAGTTTCATTAAAGTACATTACAAGTTATCATTAATTACAGTTTCATTAAAGTACATGACATCATTTATAATTCTTAGTGTTTTTATATTTATATATGGTTATTAGTACAACACAAATTACATGGGCGGATATGGTATATATTTACACATGACACTCATGATAATAAGTTATAAATTTGAAATTAGAGGCAGAGGAGGTCTTTCGTTTTCAGATGTTCGATTTATGCTGTGATTAGCGGAATTTGACCACTTGCCTAAGCATTTATGAATATCTTGCGAGGGGGTGAACGCACTTAAAAAAAAAAAAATACATGCAAACGTATTTGCGCGATTTTGAACGAACAGGTACGGAGGCATAAAGTTTCGTACAATTTCGTAGACTGACACGAGTAAAAATGAATATTTAATAAAATTGATATAGGATAATGGTCAAGATAGGACATGGACGTATGAATGAACAACATATAAATAATGACGTATAGAGTGTACAGTTTTTATTATGATGATAAAGAATTTTAATACATTGTATATTAGAGATATGATGAAGGGAAATTAATGACGGGAAAGTATGAAGGGAATTAAGTTACTTTATGACGTCATAGTTATTTACTTCATACGTACAGTATAACCTGTATAAGTCATTATTGGGAGGATTTAAAAGAAACGAATTAGAGACAAAGAGTGGGTATTAAGGACTAAGAAGTACAACTACAGGTTCCAATCCTGTTATATGCAATGTGTATGCATAATCTAGGGACGAGAGTGAGATGCAAGACAACCATAATTAATTATAAATTCTATAACAAATGAGAAATGGAAATATGGATAGATTAAACCATAGAAATGGTAGATCGTAGAGTTGTGACAAACAAAAATAGAAAGCAACAAATAAATTTTTTATCCAAAATCGCATCAGGCGACTTTGGCTCCTCGTGTAAAAATGAATATGGATTATTCATTGTTCATTTTTAGTTATATATATAAGTTATATATATATAAATAAATATAAAACCTTTGGTTAGCTTCCGCCCGAATTGTTCATTCTGACGAAGGTCAAGCTTTTCATTCCACCTTAGACCTACAGTTTAACGTGGAATCCGAACCACGCCCCATCAGCAGCCCAGCGTCTTAACCACTATGCCACCTAGGGTACCCATTTATCTACCAACCACTTTTTTTATTGTGTGGAAGGATGAACACCTGGGTTTTTCCGCGCGCCGGCTGCCGTCGGGTCTCGAACCCGGGGCCGATGGATTCGTCGTCAGCGACGCTAACCACTACACCCCCCGAGGCGATATATACATATATATATATATATATATATATATATATATATATATATATATATATACACAGGGTGGTGCAAAAGTCTGGACCCATAGGCGGTTTATATGGAAAAAAAGTGGCCTGCAGGAAGTTTATTATGAAATGAAATTTAATTAACCATACACCAGTGACTAAATTATGTTAAATTTAACGTTCTAGTTCAGAATTTACAATAAGTGTAATGGTATTTCGTATAATCGAGGCATAAGGAAATTTGCGACTGAACGTGAGGTGGCTCCTTCTTTTGCGTACAAAAGCACAGGCTCTATTCTTTCTGCTATTGTTAATTTGTCTGCCATAGGGTATTAGGGTAACAATCTGAAAAATATTTAGTAAAATTATAAACAAAAATTAAATTATAGAAACTATTATAAAAATCGAAAGATATTTTTTATATAGTAAATTGCCTATGGGTCCAGACTTTTGCACCACCCTGTATATATATATTAGTGGTGGACCGGATATCCGCATCCCCACTTCTGACTGCGGATGTTATACGGATATTACCTCTAATAAATTATGCAATTTACAATTAAATTAGCTTATAAAGTAGCTTATAAGGCCCAGTCATGCACATTTCATGTAAAGTATTAATTATTATTAATGAACAAACAAATTATATAAACCTCAAAATATAAATACCTGGTAACACAGAAAATTGAATGAAACTTGTTTTATTGAATTTTCTGTGGCTGAAACTCCTGAGAAAGATATTATTTTTATCATAATGAAAATTTTAATTCTTATGCATTGCCTGCTATAATAGTAATATCACGAAATTTGAAAAATTGTCATATCATAATTCTATTATATTGATAGATTAACTAAATATCCGCATCCGCGGATATTGAAATTAAAGATCCGCATCCCCCAGATGTTGAAAAACTGACATCCAGTCCACCACTAATATATATATTAAAGTGTGTAAATGAGTAAAAAAACATTCCTAAATGTACTACAATAATTAAATATGTGCTGAAGTTACTTGGCATGCCGTACTTACTCATAAGTAATGCATAGAAATATCATCGAGACCCGGTGATGGCAGTCGGCGCGCAGCAAAACCCAGCTCTTCATCCTTCCACACAAAAATTGGTTGGTAGATAAATGGGTAGCCTAGTGGTTAAGACGTTGGGCTGCTGATCGAGAGGTTGTGTGATCGAGTCCGGGTGAGGACTAATTTCTGACCGCCCGTGGTGGGTCGTGGTTAGGATTCCACGTTAAATTGTAGGTCTGAGGTGGAGTGACAAGCTTGACCTTCGTCAGAATGAACAATTCAGGCGGAAGCGAAATGAAGAAAATCAAGGTTATATATAATGAAAATAACCACGGAGAAAATTAAAACACGAAATGGTGCTCAAGCGCGTTCATCTAATGACATCCTTAGAATGTCATTAGACCAAAACGCTTGAGCATTATTATTTTAATTTTCCTTCGTGGTTATTTTCATCATAAATATTATTCACATGTTGCTTTCGTGAAATAATATATATATATATACTTATAAAATATAATCCAGGAAGGACTTTGTGTGAAGGATGACTTCAGTGCTACGCGAAAAACGATGAAGTGGATTTGTGCCATGTTAAATTTAGTGGAATGTCTGTGCAACAGGGATCCTTCTTTTCACTTCAAGTTGGCCAAGGCATTAGCTCCGCCCACCTTATCATTGCTTCTGCAGCTCTTCCTGGAGTTGAATGAAAGCGGAGACATGAAGTCTCTCTCTCAGTCGTTGAGCAACTCCTCCGGATTAACCAGTCATCGCTCCTCTTCCCTTGGCAGGTGAGACATAGTTCATAATCACATCTTTTAAGTTTTACATTTTAAATATCTGTAAAGTTGGCAGTGACGAGTAAAAAAATATGTTTGATTTTGTAAATGCTATTTCTTTACTGTAAGAAGTTGCTTTAACATGACAGTTATTGAACTTTTCTCGCATGCTCCGTTTAATAATACACAAAGGTGAATGCTCTGTCTCATAATAATTTCAAATGTTTCCCACCTGAAAAATGACTGCTATGCTATTTTTTAATTTAAGATAATTGTCATGGCACGATGTCAATTTTGGTTATTTATTTATTTATTTTTTAATTTCATATATTTTGTTTCACTACTTCATGAATTTATTTTTAAATGGCGAAAGTGAATAGGTTAACTATCAGAATAACACCTTGTAAGTTTGTCACTTATTTAAATGTTTTGGAAGTCCAAAGTTGCAAGAAACTGTGAATTGGTTACACTCCATAAATCAGTTTACGTGGCCGTGGCCGTAATTTTGCTCACCAAATTTAATTCTTAAGTAATTCGTTTAATCCTCACAAATCAAAGTCCATAGAGTTATCTCGCCTTTCAGGGTGAGTGCCTCGGAACAACAGTCCAAAAATTCTTCTATAGGAAGTTGTGCAGAAGCTGCTGTTAGAATTCTCTCTGTTGTTAAGCAACTAAGTTTTCATAACCCAGAATTCAAGATAGAATGCAGACAAGTAAGTGATTTTTAACTACAGAGAGAACCACGGGTAAAATGTCCAATTGTCATTTCATTTTCTTGACCTAGAAAGAATCACCCAAGACAAAATCATTGTGATTTACCCTAATTTATGCTCTGTACCTAGTATTTAAGCTTTAAGTATTTTTGTTGCAGACTGTAAATTAAAAACTTGGTTCTCGGGGCCAGAGAATTGGGGGATATAATTGGGAAGGATGAAGTTCTCTGTATTTGAAACATCTTTCTACTGACTAGGTAATAAGTGAAGTTAAAATTTCAATTGTACGCAATTCAGTAGTGTACAATTGAAGTTTTAAGTTTAAGTACTGAATCCAGTAGTTGTTCAACCTAATATTTTAATAGATAACTCGCAGAATTATATTAAGTTCGTTTCAATTCTTGATTCACGCAAAAAATTAACTCATCTATTTCAAAGATTAATAAGCCGATGACAAAAAAAAAAAAATGTATACCTATTCTTTAATCTTACATACTAAAGTGAACACACAGTTGACAAATGTACGAAATACAACACATTGTTAAACATATAACATTGACATGCATACAGGTAAGGTGCCGTTCAAAAATTATGTAACGCTTTTGCTAAAACCTGCCCCCGCCCCCCCTGTAACGTTCCGTGACATGTCGGTTGGGAGAAATGTTACATAGCATCTTAGGGGTTGCCTAGCCTAGCGTTACAGAACGTTTCTGGGGGATCTGGGTTGTCAAGTTTTAGCAAAAATAACGTTACATAATTTTTGGACGGCCCCTAATTATAATGTAATGTCTGTGCTCATAAAGATAAACGATTAATATGATCGTGAACAGCGTTGAACTCCATGTTTACTAGTCATATACAGTAATAAGGTTCCATTATGTTTACTGCGAGTCTATATGAACAGATACCACAATACAACTTTTTATATACTAGTGAATTTGAACCACAAAAATAGACATTACACAACCCTCCTTCACACTCCCTCATTCCCCTTACCCCACTCTCCAGTCTCGCGTATATTAAATCATTATGTAACAATACTAATGAAGCTGTTTGTAGAATCCGTGTGCAGCTTTAAACCTTTAAACAACAAACTCAAAGAAAAACAAACAGAAATATTTAGGGAATTCATAACAACATTAAACCACTCCACAGATACATCCAGGCTATACAAGACTATAGACAGCATTACCCACTCTAACAGCGGCATTCACCACCTCACACGCGGCTATCTGTCGCAGCCAAAATAATATCCCAACATATACACAACAAGCTAACATTCTAGTTAATCACTACGCAAAGATAAGTCACTTAAACAGAGACAACAAACAGAAATACGCAGACAGACAGACAGCCAGACACAAGAAAACCTACAGATTCGACTCGACCATTACACCCTTCAATACAGACCAGACCACTAAGATCAGCAAAAACATTAACAATTCTAAGGCTACTGGACCAGACAACATATCTAACATACACCTTAAACACTTGAGCCCACAAGGAATACTAGCTCTCACAAACATCAGCACATATTCATACCAACACTGTATTATTCCTGACATATGGAAACAAGGTAAAATTATTACACTGCTCAAACCAAACAAAAATCCAACGGAACCAGCTTCCTCTGGACCCAATACTTTACTATGCACACTAGGGTGGTCCATAACAACGTTTTTTGGAATTTTAAATCCGGTCACATCTGCTCTTATTCTATTCCCCCACAAGAATAAACGTGCCAATTATCTTTGCTCTAGGACCTTTTTATGCACTCGCTCAAAATGAAACAATTTGAATAATGACTTGACAATTTATGACTGGAACATTTATTGAACAAGGATAATAATGACGTGACAATTTATGACTATATTATATATACACATAATATATATATATATATATATATATATATATATATATATATATATATATATATATATATATATATATATATATATTAATATATTAATATATTAATATATGAAATTATAACAGCGGAACAAATAATGCACACAGTTGAAGATCTTTAGGTCTTCTTGAAACCAGTTTTAGTCGGCTCTTTGAATTCCTTGCGGTGCTGAGTGACTGCGCGGAGAAGGTACTGCTTTTGCGCTTCATCCTTCGTGATTGTGCTGTTGAAAGCCTTAATGAGCGCAACTCCTCTTTCTGCGCAATCGTTAACCACTGCCATCTTCTCTACACGTTCCTTCATTCCTTGGTAAGCTGGATCTGTGTTCCAATCATTTGGTGTCTTGGACAGGAATGATTGCGCCTGTTCACTTCCGTGCTGCATGACGAGGTTGAAGAAGATTGCTGAACGTTTGGGGGCGTAGAATTCCAAGGGATTGCTCGAGGAGAACGTTTTTCCGTCCACGCGCTTGAGTCCTTTTCTGTTTTCGGGAACAGCTACGATGTTGTGAGCAATCCTCTTCTTCGTGGACGCGTGAACTCGAGGATCAAAGAGTACCAAGGGGATTAAGTGCTCAGAAATGAACCACAAATGGCGCTTCATCGCGGCACGGCAAATGCCGCGTTGTTCGTCTTTCCTGGGTGAGCTTTCAGCTGGCGCAAGAAAGTGAGGTCATTCAATGGAGCCATGTATGCAACACTGGCCTCGTTCCAGTAGCGGCCGTAAAGGAGCTTGATAAACAGGCTTAGTTCCTCGATGTTCCGTTTCTCGGTCTGAAGCAAGGTGAATTGATCTCTGAATAGGAACGCCTTGAGCGTGTAAATGGCCTTGGCCATCCATCGCGCATGGTGCATGGCTCCAGGGCTTCGAATTCTCACAGGACCGTCAAGCTTCCCTCCCAAGAAAAGGAGGCAGAGAAGCATCAGTTCATCATAGTCGTCCCGCTGGCTCTTCTTCTTGACAGCCTCCTTGTAGTAGGAGACCATTTCCTTCCTCTGCTCTGCTGTTTCAATGAACAGGCTGTCGGGTGCACTCTCGAACTTGCTGCGATCAATGAAAACCCAGTGCTGCTTGAAGCGCTTGAATAGGCCAATTTCAGGTCCACTGGATGTTCCGAAACAAGCACCGAAGGCCGCAGCAAGGACGACTTCTACCACGTGGTGTCGGCAAGCGATCCACACCAGATCAATACCGAACTCCTTTTCAATGAGAGTACAAGCTCCAGCATGAAGTCCCGTGTTGGACGCAGTTGTATAAAAAACAAGACCTCGAACGTTGCCCCTCAAAGACCAGTCGTCCACAAGCTTCAGGCACGCCTGAGCCTGAGATGCTCCAGTTGCAGCAGCTACCATTGGAACTCCAAGGAGTTTCTCTTCCCCGTTACCAGTTACAAGCACAGCCACACGGTCCACCACCTCTAACCCATGGGAGATATCTGTAAGCAGCTTACTATCCCAGTGCAAGAGAAGGGGCTCATGGGTCTTGAAAGTGGCCTGATCTTCGCGGCACACCGCTTCACGTGTACATTATCTCACGCGACGAATGGTGCTGCGTGAGATTGACACTTCGTCCAAGTTGTGCCCCAGCGATTTAATAGTTGCTGCAACCACTGCCATTCCTTTCCTGTCACTGATGTTGTGGCGATCCAAGGCTAAGGAAATGTCAGGCGTGATCACAGACTTCAATCGCTTAGGAGTGGAACGTTTTCGTGCTGACTCCTTAAAAACTAGGTAAATTTATAGTATTACACCCGTCTCCCTTTGGAGGTGAAATTTATGTTTTTCCTATGGTTTTTGATGTGTTTTGAACGAATCTGACCTTCAAAACCGTCGGAAATGACTCGTTTTTGAGATAAACTCCCCTCCCCCCAGCCGGCAATCGAAAACGAGTCATTTCCGACGGTTTTGAAGGTCAGATTCGTTCAAAACAAAAAACCATAGGAAAAACATAAATTTCACCTTCAAAATTGACCTAACCTATCCTAACCTAAAAGAAAAACAGGAATTACCTTATTCACGTGCAGGGGCAGGCTGAGGCTCTTCCTGGAGTAGATTTCGCTTGTCTTTAACTGAAGAAATGAATAAATACCTTGCCAGGTATTGGTATAGATATTTTGACCGAATACCTGGCCTCTTAACCCATTCCTTTAAATCCCGCCAAAATCTTTCGATATTCTGTGTGTGAATTTCGATATTCTCTTTATCTACAAAATTTTCTGCGACGTTTGTTTTTTTTCTAACGACAATTTGAACATCTTAGATAAAGTGTCATTTAACCATGGAATTTGTAAATTTTTTGAATTAACTAATAATTACAACATTTATGCTTCAATATCAACACTAAACATAAGTATCTCAAAACAGTCGGTTAAAATATTAGAAAATATCGCACATGAAGTCTCGAAAATAATAATTATAATTTAAACATCTGTAACTTTTTTGTTCTTCAATTTTTAATAAAAATAATTACATATTTAGATTCAGGAGAAAATTCTTTATTAAAAAACATATAAAAAGTAATATATTTATTATCCTCATAGCTGGTATTATCGAACAAAGTGGGTATACATTTCTTTGGGACACGCTGTATATATTGAATAACCAATCAAAACTGAATAAGAAAAGATATATATTATCTTGTGCAAATTTGGATAAAATGTACTTTTTTATAAAAAAAAAAAAATTCTACTTTCTAATATGTATGTATATAAATTTCGGTTAATTTGTTTATTTTGGCTACCTTTTTTGGAGATTTTCATTCAACTATAGGTTACTTTGTTTATTTTTGGCTACTTTTTCTTGATTTTGCCTACTTCTTTCTGTTACTCGTTAGTGTGGTGATTTTCGTTCTAGAACCTTGACGTGTCAATCTTGTGAACTTTATTTTGAAGACCTAATCCGCCTTGTTGGCCTCGATGAAGATAAAAGTTGATGTTTTTTCCAATCACGGCAAAATTCCGACATCGTGATTTGCCCTAAATGTAATACTGCCTGTATTTTAAGACAAGACTCGAAGATGTTTAGGTGCCGTAAAAAAAAATCCAAAAAATAAGCAAAACATTGAACGCTTGTGGAAGGATGTGAAATCGTGGATTTTACGTGCTGGGAACAGACGCCCTCATTACCGGAAATATTTTGCCCGATACTTGTTCCTGGCAGAACATCCTGACGATTCTACAGTTCTGCATCACTTCCTTACTGCAATTGCAGAACTATATCCTCCAAAATAAAGTGACTGGTTAGGTTAGGTTAGGTTAGGTTAGGTTAAGTTACGGTAGGTTAGGTTGTGTTTAGCACGAATGCAAACTTTTCTGGTCGATTTTGAGGTGTTTGCACGAATCTGCCATCCGTTTCCTGTGCAAATGCTTAGTTTTCGAGATGACGATATCTCGAAAACTACGCATTTGCACAGGAAACGGATGGCAGATTCTTGCAGAACACCACAAAATTGACCAGAAAAGTTTGCTCTCATTATAAAAAGAGACTGGGTCAAAAAACGAATAATTACCCAAAATGCTTGTAACCTAAATCACTTATAGTCTTGTAGGCAGCCCAGGAATCACTACAAATCACAGAGCCAGGCCTAATGTACTTCTGAATGAGTGGAATGAGTGTTCCATTCCGGTAGCAAAGTAATTCAAATTCGAAATGGATGGAGCGCAGTGATTGGGCAGTCATGTAACGGTCACACAAACGAACACACAAACGAACGTACGAACACACAAACGAACGTACGAACACACACTAGATACACACCAAAAAAATGTTTATATCTCGAAAACGAAGCATTTGCGACGGAAACGCTATAGAAGGAAAGTGTCTTAGAATTAAAAAATCTACTTAATGAACATATATTAATTGCTGGACGTTAGACGGGTGTAATGCTATAATAATACCAAAAACTACAGTATCTGAATCTGATGATTCAGATGTGCTTGAACTAGAAGCCTCCAGTTCTCCCTGGGACCATCTCGCATCTGCCTCGCGCTTGGCCTTCTCTCGGTTCATCTCTGCCTCACACCGAATTCTCTTCCTCATTTGTTGGTCAGCCATTTTCTTGTCAATCGGGCCAAAGCTGGAGGAAGTGGGATTATCGAGCTGAGCGACAAGGAAGTTCTTGTCCTCCTCATTCATCATGGTCTCGAGGGCGTCATGACGTGAAAGATCGAACACATCGTCAAGGTCTCCGCGAAATATGTCCTCCTTCATTCTGTAGGATGGGAAATTCTTTGTGCGGTTCTTCTTCAGCCCCTTGTATTGCTCGTACAGTTTCAGGAGCTTCTTCTCAGCGTATCTGGTATCCGTCATTGGAACGTTTGCTTTTGTCCAAAACGGGATCAAAGCCTCAATGGTCATCACCGCACTGTTATATTTAGTCTTCCTCTCCTCCAGATGGTGGAACATGAATTTCCGGAGGACTTGAAGCTTGGTAGGGAGTTCTGCCCTAGTTAACTTCTCCTCCGCCTTCCCTAGTAACCACACCTCACTGCTAGACCGTGCTTTTGATTGCTTCGGCGACATTTCTACACATTCCTACAAAAGAAGCCAAATTTAGTCATACTATAGTAATCAGTCATTAGTGAGACACGTCATGCATGATTGAGCGACCTCTTAACGACACCGTAGACCAACCATACTTCACACAGTTATTCACACTAAGTGTAGGAACAAAAGCAACAATGACCCAAAAGTGAAATCTCAGATGCTAAATTTTCCCTATGCTTGTGAACCACCCTAATGCACACTAGGGTGGATCGATTTTACATTTTTTTCGATTTCCATATTCTAATAGAGACAAAAACTTGCGCATGCATGAGAAAATAGCCCCTGCAAAATCTTAGCTTAATAGGTAATCATCTTCTGCCCCCGGCAGAGCGATGAAAATCATATTTTAGTAGTCAAAAACGTATTTTTAAACCCTAGCCTAGAGTCATAAAATTTTGCGTGTGTGTTATTTCATGCCTAAGCAACGATATAAATGCTATGGGAAATATATAAATGCATTATTTAAGACAAAGAGCCGATCTGAAAATATGTATAATATACATATTTTCAGATTGGCTCTTTGTCTTAAATAATGCATTTATATATTTCCCATAGCATTTATATCGTTGCTTAGGCATGAAATAACACACACGCAAAATTTTATGACTCTAGGCTAGGGTTTAAAAATACGTTTTTGACTACTAAAATATGATTTTCATCGCTCTGCCGGGGGCAGAAGATGATTACCTATTAAGCTAAGATTTTGCAGAGGCTATTTTCTCATGCATGCGCAAGTTTTTGTCTCTATTAGAATATGGAAATCGAAAAAAATGTAAAATCGATCCACCCTAATGCACACCTTCCAAAGTAACAGAAAGACTAATCTTACAAATCACCAACCCACACATACCACTATTGCCTACTCAACATGGATTCAGACCTCACCACTCAACCACGACATTACTCACTAACCTCACGCAGCACATCATGGATGGCATCAACTCCAGACGACCAGCTCAACGTACACTATTAGCAACAATAGACATTAGTAAAGCATTTGATGGTATCCCACGCTTCCCCCTCATAAACAGAATACTCAACATAAACATGTACAATAACACCAAAAGGTGGCTGAGCAACTATCTTAAAGGAAGATACTCGCATGTCACATTTAATGGCAAGTCATCCAAAAACAAGCTTTTTCTGAACGGGGTCCCTCAAGGCTCTGTTCTCTCACCAACACTGTTCAACTTATACATGCATGACATTCCAACACCCATAGATAACAAGCTTACCTTATCATCATATGTAGATGACATCACTCTAACATCCACCCACAACAACATCGACATCACTACAAATAACCTACAAACATACATAAACAGTATACAAAACTGGCTCATACACAATAGACTCAAAGTAGCGCCCACAAAATCAACCATCATCTTGCTTACAAGCAACACAAAAGAAGAACAGATAAATCCACAGCTAACAATAAACAACAACATTCCACACACTCACAAGACCAAAATACTTGGGGTCACATAACGGGTTCCAAAAAACCTTAACCCCCCCCCCCATTTGCAGCTTACATGTTTACTTATATCGAAATAGTTTTTAGTGATTATAAAAATATATAAAATTCTTTATTTATTGCAGGTATTAAAATTACTCTAGCTGATAAAGTTATAATATAATGGCTTCTCAATTAATTGGTGATTCGGAGAGGCAACTTGTGATAGATCGCATACGAGCAAAAACATTTCGGGGAGCTCGTGATGCTGGAGCCACCTTTATAACACGTTCATGGGTTGCCAAAAAGTTGCGAAGAAGTGAGGACTTCGTCAAAAGAAATTGGAATAAAACTTTGGATGAATGTGAAATGGATACAACCAAATCTGGGCGCCCAAATTTACCACTCTCAGTAAACAAGGACATCATTGAAAGTGGTACGCGTAAGCGGAAAAACAGCTGTCCTAAACTTTCTAGAGAGATCGAAGTGTTGAGAGGAAAGATCGTTCGTGGTGAGATCATTCGACTGTACCATCATAGGCAAGGTTTAAAGCCTTGGCATGAACTTCCAAAGCCAAGAAAAACTCAACTTAACATCGATGACAGAATGTGGTTTGCCCATTATCTTGAAGATTGGGATGTGGATGATTTCATGCATTTAGCTGTCTCCGATGAATTTTTTGTTTACGTAACACGTCGGCCTAACTACCAAAATGATCGAGTGTGGGCCACAACACCAGATGAAATCGATGACAATGAACATTATCGCGAATTATTAAAAAGTTCAGACTGTGTTGGTGTGTTTGTTTTGTTCACTGCAAAGAAGCTCATGTGGGTGCTGAAGCCAAATGGTCAGAGTTGGGATGGACAGTATTTTTGTGATATTATTCTATCCCAGCATGTCATTCCTTTTCTAAGAAACCCAAACAATGTTATGGATGTCGATCAGGTCACACTTCTGCACGATAAGGCATTAGCCACTCAACAGTTGTTGCGGAACCATGAGATCGATTTCTTTGGAAATGAAGAATGGCCAGGAAATTCTCCTGACCTGAACGTCTGTGAACACACTGGATCAGTTATAAAGGACAAGGCTGAATGTCTCTTGTTTCAAGAACCTGCAGCAAGTCGATTTTCGAAGGATACAATGACGCAACACACTGAAACTGTTTTAGCAAATTTGCGTAACGATCAAGATCTATTCACGTCACTTTTGGCAAGCTACCCAAAGCGAATTCAAGCTATCTTGGAAGCCAGTGGCGGGAACACCAAGTTTTAGTTGTTTCTCATTAAATGCAGGATTACATTCTCTTTTGTAAGGTATGTTTAGTTTTACTGTACCTCTAATGGTTTAGGCCATGGGCGGGAGGGCTAAGGTTTATTGGAGCCCCGTATACATACAGATTCTATTATTTTACATAATTATTACATTTGTTATTAAATTTATTACATTTAATATTGCATTATTATTTATTACAGAAATTATAAATTTATTATTACATTGGTTATTACATTGTTATTATACAGAAATTATAAACCGAAAAACGAATGAAAAAGGCGAGAATGAAATAATCCAGAGACCATTGAGAAATTCACACCTAGGTTAGATCCCGTTCTTCCGACACCGGAAGGGCATTTTATTACAGGTTCCCGCTTATAAGTACATTCGCACAAATTAAAACCATATTCTTGTTCTATACATACAGATTCTAATATTTTGACATAATTACTGCATTTATTATTATATTTACATTTTTTTAACATGTATTATTATTACCTTTACACTAATTATTAAATGTATAATATTACTTTTATTATTACATCTGTTGCATTTATATTTATTTCCACATTTATTACTTCCATTATTACATTTACATTTATGTTTATTATTCCATTTACATTTTTCAAAAAAAAAAAAAAATCGAGTGAACTAAAAGGAAGTAAGGAAACAATCCAGAGACCTTTAAGAAATTCGCACCTAGGTTAGATCCCGTTCTCCCGACACCGGAAGGGCATTTTCATTAAAGGGACCCGCTTATAAGTACATTCGCACAAATTTAAAACGCTCTTGTTCTATACATACAGATCCTATTATTTTACATAATTATTACATTAAATTTATTACATTTAATATTGCAATATTATTTATTACAGAAATTATAAATTTATTATTACATTGGTTATTACATTGTTGTTTATTATACAGAACTTATAAACCGAAAAACGAATGAAAAAGGCGAGAAGGAAACAATCCAGAGACCATTGAGAAATTCACACTTAGGTTAGAACCCGTTCCCCAGACTCCGTAAGGGATTTTTTGACCAAGAATCTCATTAAAGGGTCTATCTTTTAAGTACCTTCGCACAAATTAAAATTATCTCCTTGTTCTATACATACAGATTCTATTATTTGTATGTATAGAACAAGAAGATAATTTTAATTTGTGCGAAGGTACTTATAAGTTAGACCCTTCAATGAGATTCTTGGTCAAAAAATCCCTTACGGAGTCGGGGGAACGGGTTCTAACCTAAGTGTGAATTTCTCAATGGTCTGTGGATTGTTTCCTTACTCGCTTTTAGTTCATTCAAATTTTTTTTTTTTTTTTTGTAAAATGTAAATGGAATAATAAACGTAAATGTAAATGTAATAATGGAAGTAATAAATGTGGAAATAAATATAAATGCAACAGATGTAATAATAAAGGTAATATTATAAATTTAATAATTAGTGTAAAGGTAATAATAATAAGAAATGTTTAAAAAAAAATGTAAATGCAATAATAAATGCAGTAATTATGTCAAAATATTAGAATCTATATGTATAGAACAAGAAGATAGTTTTAATTTGTGCGAATGCACTTATAAGCGGAACCCTGTAATAAAATGCCCTTCCGGTGTCGGGAGAACGGGATCTAACCTTGGTGCGAATTTCTCAATGGTCTCTGGATTGTTTCCTTCTCGCCTTTTTCATTCGTTTTTCGGTTTATAAGTTCTGTACAATAAACAACAATGTAATAACCAATGTAATAATAAATTTATAATTTCTGTAATAAATAATAATGCAATATTAAATGTAATAAATTTAATAATAAATAATAATTATGTAAAATAATAGAATCTGTATGTATAGAACAAGAAGATAGTTTTAAATTTGTGCGAATGTACTTATAAGCGGGTCCCTTTAATGAAAATGCCCTTCCGGTGTTAGGAGAACGGGATCTAACCTAGGTGCGAATTTCTTAACGGTCCCTGGACTCTTTTCCCTCTTGTTTTGGTTCATTCGTTTTCCTGTGTCCACCCGAGGAGGATGCCAGTGGGCATCGAAACTGTTGTGGAAATAAAATCTGTCTATTAGAGTGGGTTTTTATTTTCATATTTTGACCTTCACGTAGAAAAAAGTGAAGTTTTTTTGCATTTAAGGGGCTGATGGTCTACCTTGGTCATAGCCCAAACTATTCAACAAGGGTTTGATGGCCTACTTTGGCCATAGCCCAAACTATTCAACAAGGGTTTGATGGCCTACTTTGGCCATAGCCCAAACTATTCAACAAGGGTTTGATGGCCTACTTTGGCCATAGCCCAAACTATTCAACAAGGGTTTGATGGCCTACTTTGGCCATAGCCCAACCTATTCAACAAGGGTTTGATGGCCTACTTTGGCCATAGCCCAACCTATTCAGCAAGGGGCTGATGGCCTACCCTGGTCATAGCCCAAACTATTCAACAACGGGCTGATGGCCTACCCTGGTTATAGCCCAAACTATTCAACAAGGGGCTGATGACCTCCCTTGGTCATATCCCAAACTATTCAACAAGGGGCTGATGGCCTATCTTGTCCATAGCCCAAACTATTCAACAAGGGTCTTGTGGCCTCCCTTGGCCATAGCCAAAACTATTCAACAAGGTTCTTATGGCCTATCTTGGCCATAGGGCAAACTATTACAAGGGTCTTGTGGCCTTCCTTAGCCAGAGACCAAACTACAACAACGGTCTTGTGGCCTCCCTTGGCCATGGGCGAAACAACAACGGTCTTATGGCCTACCTTGGTCGTGGGCTAAACAACAACGGTCTTATGGCCTCCCTTGGTCGTGGGCTAAACAACAACCGGTCTTATGGCCTCCCTTGACCAGAGACCAAACAACACAAAAACAGTACAGGATTCAAAGCCCCAAGCCCTCCAGATCTACCTGTGGAGGAGTAACATTTACCCTACTAAAACTAAGGGTATTGACTAGTCTGAAGTGGTAGGAGGTTTGAATACAGTACAAACTCTTTTAACCAAACAACACAACATGGAAGTACAGTACATTTCAATTAACTCACCAACGTAGAAGTCACTTTAAAACATAAATCGTTAACAAAACAAAACATGCAAAACTCCAAAACAACATTAGTAAACCAGCATTTAAAAACTGGTGACTTATAAAACTTAGACAAATAGTGAGCAAAGTTAAAAAGCTTAATAACTTTACTTTAATTCCATAAATTTCCTATACCTACCGGGAGTCAAACTGATTGACATAACTTTAACTAAACTTGAGAATCTAGCCTCTTGAACTTTTATATTTAAATAGGTCTTGAGTAACCTTTCTCTTCCTAAATTCCTACTTCATTCTTTTTAATTCATTTCACATGGTTCAAAATACAGTTTGTCAGAAAATTTAATCTATAACATACAAATTTTTCTCCGGCCCCCGCCAGTATATGGAAAAACTGTACACGCTCACAACATGGTATCGTATGTGGTACCTTTACTTCTTAATTAAATATAAATTATTAATTAATTGAATTAAATATCTATACAAAATTGCCTCGGGATTGGCGACATAGCCTATTGGGAATGAAAATAATTGCCATGCATACATAGAACCCATATTTAGGCATCGGGCCTGCATAACAATAAGAAAACCAAATTTATTATTTCGTGTTCAAAATTTTCCACTGCTGACTCATGAAAATTACATCGAGAGAAGAGTCAACAAACTTTGCAAATTCGGCAAATACTAAAATATGAAGATTATATTATATCGGCTCGCTCGGAGCTGCTTATGTTACAGCGATGCTCCAAGCAAGGAAGATGTACTTTATCTTCCTATAAGTTCTGAGTGAGTAACATGTGATATAAACCTAATAACGCAAAATAATAGGCCTATTCCTTCAGGTATTTAAATAGTGACTGCCTGTATTAGTTACATCAAATCAACTCATTGTGTAACTCCATCGTACCACGGCCCTATATCGAAAAACATCGTCGCGTCCTAGGAAACAGAAGCGAGGCCCAACGAAATAATAAGGTAAGGCAATTCCTTTCTTTACCATTAAGCAGCGCAAATACCGAAGGCAATTAAACATAGAGGTCCTTTGAAGACCTACATATACATAACTCTCGCGAAAAAACGTAGGTTTTGTCGTTAACTCTCCACTGTGATCTGCTGGAAATTTCCAACGGATGAGGTTATCAGGCAATCAACCCATAGCCCTATATAGTTTTTTCACAGTGTGATCCAGCAGCTGGCGGCTCGTCCGCTCCTGCCCAGGCTCCCACGAGTTCACCACATTTCCCCCACACGTTCTCAATGGGGTTGAGGTCACACCCCTTACTAGGCCAGTCCAGTAGTTCTAGATTTCGCTTCTCCTCAGAGTTGTCCTGCAAATGGATTTTAAATATTAAAAGTAAAATTATATCTCATCCATACGCTTCATCAGTAACCCACTATTCGAGATAGGTTTTAACCCCTATGTATTAGGGGTTTCTCTCGGCTAAATGTAATTGTGCACCGTTATACAAATAATAGTCTGCAATTATTCAAAATAAAATCCTAAAGTGTTGTCATAGTACTGAAAGAGTTAAAGAACAATTTTATGACCATTATTCATCCCATGTAAATGTGGAAACCGGACATACAAATGCGTTGTAACACATAAATCTACTCTAGTAATAGTATAATATTTTATAACACACAAATACAACATACCTGCATAAAGATAATCTGCTCAGGATAGGGCAAGGCATACGCGCGTACAGAAGGCAGCATCACCTCCATGATCTCTATATATTGATCTGCCGTAAACTTCCCGTGGATCTCAGTCAGCTCTCCTAGTCGTTGCAGGTGCATCCATCCCCACACATTCGCCTTCACGTGCCCACTCAGTCCCACTTCGTAAATATTTTGTCGGGCATATCTTTTGTTGTCCTGTCGCCAACACCGAAGACAGCCGTGAGTTGTTGACGCAAACGTCTTTTCGTCAGAGAAGATAACTCTGGTCCAGTATATAAGATGATCATTTATATGCTGACGAGCAAACGAGACCCTGGCCTGACGATGTCGTTCCTCGATTCTCTCTCTTTTTTGTTTGGCAGGAGTACGGTGATGATATCCTGCTTCATGCAACCGTCTCCTTACGGTGTCCATTGACACGCCCATATGTAATGTCTCCCGGATAGCGACTGCGTTGTTGATAGGATCGTTCTGCACTTCGTTGATTATTCTCCGGTCTTCTGGGGTGGTGTTTCTTGGTGCCCCACACTTAGGACGCTCTAGCAGATTCCCAGTCTCCTACCACCTCTGCACCCAGCGTCAAACAGTAGGCTTTGAAATTCCCAGTTCCATGGTTATGTCAGCAACAGAGAGGCCTGCTTCCCGCATACCAATTATCCATCCTCGCTGTATCAGGTTGTAATATAAATTCTGCTTGATTAGAAAAAGGACGATAGATAATAGAATAATCTCAAGATAATGTGAAATAGTTTTAGAAATGTTGCAAAATACACGCGGCGACAGGTTCGCACAGGTTTTATCACGATACAGAATGACTTAGGCTAGTGTAGGATTAGGCTAATGAATATTTTCTCTGGTGTTTTTCATACAGTTACAACGCCACCCCGACGATATTACAGTAATTGAAAAAACATGGAGCCCACGAAAGAGCATATTCGACATGTGATGCTGTATGAGTTCCATAAAGGATCTAACGTTAGTGAATCCGCAAAAAACATTCAGAGAGTTTATGGAAATGATGTTTTGAGCGAATGGATGTGTAGATGGTTTGAGAAGTTCAGAAATGGAGACTTCAGTATGAAAGATTATGAACGAACAGGACGACCAAATGAGTTAGATGAAGAGTTGCTGAAAGCAACAGTGGAGGAAAACCCAACGGTAACTGCAAGAGAACTTGGCCTGCAACTCGGCGTTAGCCATATGACTATTCATCGTCATTTGAAGCTGTTAGGAAAAGTAGTGAAGGTTGGAAAATGGGTTCCGCATGATTTGTCACAAACGAATCTTCAACATCGAATCGATATTTGCACTTCACTGAATTCTCGGCAACTGCAGGCACCGTTTTTTAATCGGATCGTCACTGGGGATGAAAAATGGGTCCTCTATAACAATATTAAGCGTCGACATCAGTGGCTTAGCCGTGAAACAAAGCCTGAACCTCAGCCAAGGAATGGACCCCATCCAAAGAAAATTTTGCTCTGCGTTTGGTGGGATATGCAAGGAATTATTCATTTTGAGCTTCTGCCAGATAACCAAACAATCACAGCTGAAGTCTACTGCCAACAACTCCAACGATTGAAGATGGCATTACAAGAAAAACGTCCTGCATTAATTAATCGCAGAGGTGTTCTATTCCATCAGGATAACGCGCGCCCTCACACTGCTCGAATCACCACTGCCCAATTGGAGGCATTTGGTTGGGAAAAAATGCCTCATCGACCTTATTCTCCGGACATCGCACCTTCAGACTACCATTTATTCAGAAGTCTGCAACACCACCCAGATGGACAAAAGTTGCAATCCAGGGAAGCTATCGAAAACGAAGTGATCGCTTTTTTTAACTCGAAACCAAGGGATTTCTTCGAACGTGGCATAAAAAACTTTTCTACAGGTGGGAGGAGGTTATAGAAAAAGAAGGGAATTATATTGATGATTAATTTGTTGTCATTTAATTTTTGTTGTGAGTAAACTAAAAAGTCGAGCAGAATATATGTTACAACCCTATACAATTTTATCTTGAGCTGGATTCATTTTCAGTCTGTGTTCGTCATACGGTGTAGAAATATGGTATGAACATAGATCATGCTAGTAACCACGTCAACACCTCGGTTTGGCCCATCAACACCATTTTACAGAGAGTATAATATTGTATGAGTTTATAAGTATACTGTATATACTGTAAACCAGGTTAATTTCGCGGCAGCAAATTTTCGCTCTTTCATATCCTTGGACGAGTTTGCGACATCATTATTTCGCGGTCAACAGTTGCTAGTTATAATCTTACAGATTAAAATGACGTCATGAATGACGACATTTATTCTGGACTATGATTGGTCGAAGTTGAGGTCGCATATCAAGGCAAATTTTACCTTTGATATGCGGATAAAGTTTCAGTGGCACTCAAAGTAAATGAATCTCTCGGTAAGATAGATTTGAAGCTTTCCACACTGAAACCTATTCATGCTAAATGGATTGTGTCTGCATGGGATTAACCTATACAAAATGAGGGGGACCATTCGGAAGGGTTGGGAAATTAGCGGCATTCATGACAGTCTTGTTATACAGTAATAATACAATATAATTTAAAATGTTCTTACTGCTTTTACTTTTCAGTGTTTTATTACAATATACTGAATTTATTTTTCAAATAAAGTATTTTAATGATGTAAGTTTTATTTTCTTACTATCTTCCAAAGATTAGTTTAAAGTGTCAAATTTTCACCTACTGGATATTTTCGCGTAAACCATAGCGTACGCGAAAAACAGGAAAATTTCCTGCAGACGAACATTTCGCATTCACTAGTATATAAAAAGTTATATTGTAGTAGCTGTTCATATAGATTTGCAGTAATCGTAATGGAACCTTATTACTGTATAAGACTAGCAAACTACATAGAGTTCAACGCTGTTCACGATCATATTAATTGTTTATATTTATGAACACACACATTCCATTATAATTACCTGCATGTCAGTGACTGCACATTCAATTGTCCTTTATATATATATATATATATATATATATATATATATATATATATATCTCTGTATTATATGTTGTTGGACTCGGTTGTCCCCCCTCCAC
The DNA here is from genome assembly GCA_023014485.1 of Bathynomus jamesi. Taxonomy (NCBI): domain Eukaryota; kingdom Metazoa; phylum Arthropoda; class Malacostraca; order Isopoda; family Cirolanidae; genus Bathynomus; species Bathynomus jamesi. The sequence continues at coordinate 425,913 of JAJOZX010000530.1, forward strand.
CCCACCTTACCCAAGTTGGAGTACCTTGGCTAACGCTGCGGCGTTGCCACACTTACGGAGTCGCCTGTGAGGCGAGGAACATTACATATGCGGGCAACTGTACAAATTTAGGGCGGGTCAAAACAAGTTTTTTTTTTGGCTTTTTTTTTAAAAACGACACTATGTGAGGGTTTTCATTTGGGTTAACAAATAACATATCAAAAGTTGAGCTATGTGTGACCCCGTGTACCCCTCGCACATAGTCCCCCCTTTTTCCCCACTCTTCTAGCTGAGATTTCACAATAAGCTTTGAGCCTATTCTGAACACCAGTTTAAGATATGTTAAAAATGAGTTAGAAGACCTTATTTGGCCTTACTTAAATCAAATGGGTATCATCTTTATTTATGGATACTTTTTTGTTTTATGCAAGTTTGCCAGAGTAGCCACTTTGTGACCAAATTTCACAAATGTGCAAAAAAGTATTGCAACCCTAATTTTTTGAGTACTTTTTGTTTGCAAAAAATTATATTTTATTTTTGTTTCAGATTATTGATTAAGTGAAATTATTATTGATTATTGGTTATTGATTCAAACTATTGGTTTTTAAGTTAAATTATTGGTTATTAAGTCAAATTAATCATGACAACAAGAAAAAAGTCTTCAAATGCAGCCTTTGGACATCCTTCCGAGTTTCCAGCATATGACACCAACAAAAGCAGATGTGCGACGACGAGAAAGAGGCTGAATCAAATATATCGATTACTTTTAATGAATGTTGTAACATATTCGCAATAGACGTTGAAACCATATGGAGAAGAGATGAGAGATTTGAACAAAAAGTTTCCGAGTATGATGCTATGCTTGATGTATATACCTGTGATTGCTACGATGCAAGGATAAACTAACAATTGCTGAGTGGGATTCTTTTGTAGGACAAAAGCAAAGATTAAACCAACTGGGGCCAATTGATAGAAAAGCTGCTTTGATGAGGAAAAGGTCTATTGCTAGAGTGCTGAGAGCATGGAGGTAGAGACCGACCAAGAGGATGAAGACTTCGTGCCTGATAGAGTTAATAGAGAATGAGCAGAACAGATATACCTATGAAGAGTTGGCAGTGACCGTAGATCGTTACAGAGTGAGTTGCAGGGCAGCAGCAGCAGCAATTGTTAATGCTGCTTTAAAAGATATAGGAATCCCGGATCAGGGCAACATGATTGATAGAAAGAAGCTGGAGAGGGAAAGAGCACGATTAGGTAAAAAATTGAGTACCAGAGTTAAATCGGAGAATATTGGAATAGATTGCATTGGCTTTGATGGGAGAAGAGATGACACATTAACCAATAGCCAGGGCAGGCAAGATCAAAGAAGAGCACTACGTCATTGTTAAAGAGCCTGGAAATATCTATATAGATCGTGTAACACCTGATCATGGAAATGCTCGTTGTGTAGCAGAAGAGCTGATTACTGTAATAGTGGTCTCAGAAAGTTCAGACACTCTAAAAGCTTTACTATGTGATGGCACTGCTGTGAACACTGGAAGAATCGGTGGAGTAATAAGCTTGTTGAAATCTATCTGAATAGGTCTGTTCAGCGGCTGGTATGCCTTCTTCATATGAACGAACTACCATTCAGGCACGTCTACGAGGCAATAATGGAAAAACAATAAGCCCAAGTACTTTCAAGGGTTGAATTGGAAATAAATTGAAAAGTGATCTAACAAAACTGGAAGCGGTTGCTTTTTCTCCTGTTAAGGGAAACATTCATGAAATTCCATCTGATGTTGTTAATGCTTTAAGCAGTGACCAAAAGTATATCTACAATATGTGCCTAGCTGTTCAATCTGGAAATGTCTCCGAAGATCTCGCAGTAAGATCTTCTGGTACAATTCATCATGCTTGTTGGCTAACTAGAGCAAATAGAATTCCTAGACTCTGTGTCAACACCAAATCCAACCCAAGATCTCAAAGATCTAGTAAAAATTATTATGCTCTCTTATGCTCCAGGATCGTTTTGGGTTAAGTCACGTCCACTGGCATCTGACGAATCATCTAACTTTTGGTACTTAGGGTATCTGCTGCGCGACTTCAGATCTACAGATGCTAAGGCTAACAAAGACCCTAAGATCCACTCTAAGGTTAGCCCGAGAGAAAGGAGAGAGTAGGGGGTTAAGAGAAGAGAAGAGAATAAGGGGTTAAGTAAGGAGGAACACCTATCACTCGTGGGTTAACATTTATTCAGAAAAAGAGAAAAAAGACTCGCCATCATCATCCGCCGGCCACTGCCGACAAGTCAGAAAAATAGTCGGAGAGAATAGGAGAGGGGTGAAAGATGAAAAGAAGTAAAATAAGAACGCTTACAAACCATGCAAACACACTCTTAACTCACTGTCATACCATGCAAACTACAAACATGCAAGAAAAGAGTGTTACAGACATGTAAAGTAAGGAGAGGATAAGAAAGAAAAAAAAAATAAAGTGGGTAAAGTTAAACGAAAAGTGGGTTAGTTTACGCTACGAGCACATCTACGTTCGTGTTAGTCTAAATTTTTTTTTTTTTTTTTAATAATTTTATTGCTGGCATCACACGCTGGCATGTCACAAGCTGGCATTAATCGTCAACAGACTCATCCTCGACCACCACCCCCAGAGTTCCTGTTCCTAATTGTTTTTTATTTTATTTTAAACAACGTTAATATTTTTAAAATGTCTGTCAAGACGGTTCTTAAACACATTAACGCTGGTAGAGTTCACGACGGGCACGGGAAGATTATTCCATTTATGAATTACTTTAAACGTAAAGAAGTTTTTAGCGATATTGGTAATGAAACGTCTGCCACGCAACTTAAATCCGTTATTACGAGTATTACTATTATCGAAAGTGAACAATTTGTCAAAATTTACGTTATCGATGTTATTAACGATCTTGAAAACTTCAATAAGCTCCCCTAGCCCTGTTCAAAAATCAACTTTTTCTTATTTTCATAGGTTTCTGTACTTTTTCCCATGCTTTTTGACCTGAAAAGGCCGAAAATCACAACCATTTTGACCTAGGTTGTTGGGAAGCATTGCCGCATGGAGCTTTAAGTTTTCTGCCTTGAAATCGGCCAAAAGCACCAGTTCCGGGGTCCCTTGAATCATGTTTTGCACTATAACTTTTTATCTAAACAAGATAGAGCAACAAAATAGGCACCAAATTAAAGTGTTTTTAATCCTCTTTCTAACTTATACAATTATGATAGTCTTGGAACAAGAAATGGCACATTGGTACATACAAAGATTTCAGAAATATCACAAAATTCGTTTTCTCACACTCAAGGCAGACAAGGCGCCTTATTCATGACACAAATTTGAGATTAACATTTTGTCACAAGTCTAATCGATCAAGAAGTGAAAGCATTACATGATGATTAATTTCATAATGACATTTACACAGTCAGTTGTTGAGAGTTTGTTTCTTGAAGCTGTCAAAGCGGCGTCTGTTGAACTCCACAGCTTGAAGGAGATAGTCCCTTTGCTTGGCATCTGTTGTTATGACATTTGCAAAGTCGCTCATCATCTTGACACCACGTTCAGCAATGTCATTCACCGCTTTCAGATTCTTAACATAGTCCAACGCTTTTCTGTAGTCCTCATTCTGTGGCCAAGACGTGACAGGTTCCAGAAGCCACTCGGATCAAATGTTCAGTGTGTCCAGCAGGAAATGTGATTCTGGGCCAATGAGATCAACCAGGGTGGTCTTAGCTGTGACTCTCTGGAATAGAGGCTTTCCTGTTCTGAAGCTGTCTGGCTTCTCAGTGGCATGTAACTGGGCAGCAATGTCGTGCTTCAATGTGTCACTCAATCTACTGCTGAACAGGGCAAATGGCACGACTTCCTGCGTCAGGTACCATTTGTGGTTTTCCATCTTATTAAGTACTGCATCAGCAAGCTCTGGGTCAGTTTTCTTGTACTTCAACATGTCCTGGATTAGACTTAGATCATTCACGGGAGCATCTGCAGCAGACATTGATATCATCCATACAGGAGTGTAGAACAGCGCAAGGAAGGTGTTGAGTCTTTCCAGCTTTGATACAGTGTCTTCGTCGTACTCAAGTTGATCTGCAAACATCAGCATTTTCATGGAGTACAGGTTTCTGGCCTGATGAATGGCGCCTGGTCGACTCCAGTGAATACCTCGAGGCGGCGTTCCTCCAAGAACAATGACTGTCAGTTCAGCCATTTCCCTGTAGTCGGCTCTTGGAAGCCTTTCTGCTGTTAGAATGTCGGAGTATTTCTTCACTGTTCTTTTCCTTCAGCCATTTGCTGTTGATAGCCAGCATCTTTGGGTTTTCCTTGGACAAGTCCGTCCAAACATCCTTCAGATGCTCAAACCAGGGATTATCTGGCCCCTTCACCTTCCCAAACAGCTTCTCCCAAACTGCTCCTACTAGGATTTCCAGGATGTGATGTCGACAGGCCAGATAAAACACCTTTTTGTTCAGCATTTTCTCTAGCAGTTTGGCAGCTCCTCTGTGAACTCCACTGTTACTGGATGTAGTGTCAAAAACAAGGGCAGTAACATTATCCGTAAGTTCCCATGTCTCCAGTAAATCCATTGAAGCCTCAGCCTGAGCTGTGCCAGAAGAATTGTCGATGACAGGTACTCCCAATAACTTTCCTTCAGTGTATGAAGGTGGACCAGACACTAGCACAGCTAAAGTCTCTGAGGTACTTCCAGGTTCACTGCCCAAGACATCTTTGAGCAACTTTCCATCCCAGTGTAAGGCAGCGTACTGTGGGGGGTTTTCACAAAACTTGGACATGTGACTCTGGCTGATATTATACCTGGACAGCATTCTGTTGCGACGTGTTGTTGAGGTTGAGATGACGAAGTTATCCAGATTAGCCCCTCCAGCTTTCAAGGTGGCAGAAACCATGGCAGTAACTTGATTGTCTGATAAACCAAGACGATCAGCTGTATTGCAGATGACATCACATTCCATGACCTTCCTTGGAAACGTCAAAGTCACACTAGTCACAGTGTCTTGATGGTGAGAACATCCAGGACGAGGCTGATGGTAATCCATGTCCTCTGTGTTAGCGTCGTTGTCAGTTGAGTCACCCCAGGTAATGTCATCCACATGAACAACTGCCTCTTGTTCTGCTGCAGCTAAAATAGTACAACATGTTAAGACATTGTTAAGTACATGCTAAATATCGCAATGGAGTAAAACTTAAAACTTTTTGTAACGTTCAAAGTAATTAGTTTTACCTTGTTCTTGTCTATGCTGCAGTCTTTCATTCCTCGCTGCTTGCTGCAGGGATCTTGTCTCAAAAATCTTGTCATGACCAGACATATGACCTTTCCTCTCAGTCTTTTGGTCTTCGTAGAACCTGATATCCTCATCTTTCTTCTCTCTGGATAACAGTCTGTTGTTCTGTATTTCCTGGATTGCATCTGGAGCTCCTATATCGAACAGGCTGTCTAATTCCAGCACAAATGCTCCTTTTTTTTCCTCCAGGGTTACTTGCTCTTCCTTTGCTTTTCACCAGAGCACGATGTTTCTCATGTAGTTTCATGAAGAGCTTCATTGCGTTGTACTTGGTCATTGTCTTGATCCTAGCCATCTGCCAGAATGGGATGATAGATTCAACTGTTTCATATGCAAGGTCTTGAACCATGGGCCTCCCTGCATTTTCCGGTAAATTCTGAAGATTAAGGAAATACTGGAACGCCTGTCTGTTGGTGGGAAGCTTGGAACCACTGATAAAAGCTGAAGGGTATCCAACCAGGAAAGTTTCAGTGAGAGATCTGGTAGATGGCCCAGTTGACACCTGCCTGTGGACAGTACGTGGAGGTTCTGAGATATCAACTGTGCGCCCACGGAGCTCCCTCAGCTCCTTGCTTAATGCCATTGTGAAGTTGTAACTTGTAGATGGTTTTCTAGATTCTGATTGAGTTTCTGTTGTTTCCTGAAAAATGATAGATAATTTTTATTATTATTATTATTATTATTATTTATTAATTTTATGCTCTTTCATTTGATACCTAATTTGTTGCTCTATCTTGTTTAGATCAAAAGTTAAAGTGCAAAACATAATTCAAGGGACCCCGGAATTGGCGCTTTGGCCGATTTCAAGGCAGAAAATTTAAAGCTCCATGCGGCAATGCTTCCCAACATCCTAGGTCAAAATAGTTGTGATTTTCGGCTTTTTCAGGTCAAAAAGCATGGGAAAATGTACAGAAACCTATGAAAATAAGAAAAGGTTGATTTTTGAACAGGCCTAAAGCTCCCCCCTTAATCTCCTAGTTTCAAGTGAATACAGGTCTAACTCTTTAATCCTATCTTCATAAGGCTTGTTGCGCAATGACGGAATCAGTTTCGTGGCACGACGTTGAACCCTTTCTAACCTATCAATATCCTCACGCAAGTACGGGCACCAAAACTGAACGGCATATTCTAAATGAGGCCTGACTAGGGACTTGTAAAGGGGCAATATAATATCCTATTAGCTTTTGCGCAAGACTCCAGGCACTGGTTCCTAACCTTTAAATCCTTAGATACGCGTACGCCTAAGTCTACTTCCTCGTCAACGCTCGCTAACTCCCTATCATCCATCGTGTACGTGTAATTATTGTTGCGAGAACCTATATGCAAAACTTTACATTTGTCTACGTTAAACTGCATCTGCCACTTATCTGTCCACTCCATAATCCTATTTACATCGTCTTGGAGCCTATTACTATCGTCCTCGTTAACAACCTTACCGCCTATTTTAGTATCGTCCGCGAATTTTGGCACGTTACTAGTCAATCCTACATCTATGTCGTTAATGTAAATTACAAATAGCAATGGGCCTAACACTGAACCCTGTTTGGACACCGCTACCTACATCTAACCACCCCGATTCACTACCATTAACTACCACCCTCTGTCTCCTAGCTCGAAGCCATTCTTCCAACCAGTTAGCTACCTGACCGCGCACACCGTGCGCTTTGACCTTCGCAATTAGTCTCCTATGCGGAACTGTATCGAACGCCTTTTTAAAATCTAAATAAATAACGTCAGCTGCTCTATGCCTATCGTATTCGCGCACTATTTCGTTATAAAATTCTAACAAATTAGTTAAACAAGACCTATGGCGTCGAAACCCATGCTGACTACTATTAATCAAATCTCTACTTTCTAAGTGATCGATGATACGATCCCTGGCTATGGATTCCAAAAGTTTACCGACAATTGACGTTAAGATAATGGGCCTATAATTGCTAGCTACTGCGTGGTCGCCTTTTTTAAAAATAGGCGTGACGTTAGCTAATTTGAAGTCTTCAGGAATAATCCCCGTTTCGAGTGACTGATTAAAAATCTTCGTTAAGGGGCCTACGATAACGTCTTTCAAATCTTTCAAATGTCTGGGATAAAAGGCATCAGGGCCTGGAGCCTTGCTAACTTTTAGCCTATCGATATAATGCGCAATCTCAGCCTCGTAAACAGTTATTTCATCCAAAATAGTCTCGCTACTAAATGGAACGATATCGTCCACGTCGGGGACATTATTTACGTCTTCTACGGTAAAAACTGTCGCAAAAAAGTTATTGAAAATACCCGCCATCGCCTGAGCGTCAGAAGCCAAAGCGCCATTAACATCCACTGGAGGGCCTATGTTATCTTTTATCGGCTTACGATTATTAACGTATTCAAAAAACTTTTTTGGATTATGTTTACTCTCCGCAATCCAGAGAATCATTTTATCAAGAATTACATTTTCTGGATCAAGAAACTTTGACCTACCTCGAACTCTTAATTTTGATTTCTTCAGACGACACTGAAATGATTGATTGGCAGAGAGAGAGAATTTATCCGCCTCCACTTCTGAGAAACTAGCAATAAGGAACTTTTGCTAGCAAGACAAGAACCACTCAAAATACCAGCCTTTTTTTGTCACAGCCAAGGAGTAGAAAGCGCTGTGAATCTAGTCACGAATGCATCTGATGTACGAATTGGCTACGAAAATCGCCAAAAATATATTCTTAACGAAGCTACTGGAATCACGGTAAAGATTGCCTGAATTTGAATGGAAAGGACAGTGGAATAAACATGCAGTGTTACTTTTAAAATGGCTTAAGTTTATGCATCGTGCAAAAGAGCACTGCATTAGGTAATATTTTTTTCTTTTTCTTGTAGAAGACAAGTTCTGTTGTTTAATTTCTCAAAAATGTTGTAATTCATTAATTTGTTCCTTATTTTTTATCTTAATATATAGTATATACTCCAAAACACGTAAAAATGTCAGTTTCTTTGAGTTTTAATAAAAAAAAAATAAGAAACATGAGTTTCAGCTGAAACAATTTTTATCTGAGTTTTTACTGAAAAATGTACATTTTGGCAAATTGAAACTAAAAACCGAAAATTTGTGTCGGGGGTAGGAGACTTAGGATACGCGAGATATTTTACTGGGCGACTACTGTGACCCATACGAAACTCCCACGATGTGTCACTTTTGAATACAAAATATCAACCCGCCCTACTGAGTGAGTGTACATCTCCAAGAATGTCGCTTTAAAAAATGCGTGAATGCTTGCACACAATTAGAAATTATAAAATCCACCATATTTACCAAATTAATTATAAACACCAAAATATGTGCGAATTTAATACATAAGTACACAAGCAAATAATATCCACAGCTGTTAATGCGTCACAATTATAGTTGTTGTTGTTGTTGTTTAGCCGATCAGCCCACCCTGATCGAGCAAGCCGGCGGCACGCAGGTAACCGATCTCCCTCTCCGGAGTGGACCAGAGGTTCAGCGCACTAGTGATGTGTTGTGTTCGTTGTTGTGCTAGAGCGGTACAGTCTGTCATAATGTGTTCAGTTGTTTGTGGTGTGTCCTGGCACAGGTGGCAGGTGTCGTCTATGGAGTTGTCTAGTTTGTGTTTATGTCCGTAAGTTGGGGTGATGTCCACATCGGAATCGTGCTAAGCAGTGGCGGCTCGTGACTAAAAATTCTAGGGGTGCTGTCTCTAAGAATGGGTTGAAATAATTACTGAAATAAAAGGATGAGCATTGAGCAATGAATAAAAGTTTCAAAAGTTATTGAAAAAGTTATTCAGTGAGCTCATCCTTATATTGTTCTTGATTATTTCAATTGTAAATAAAAAATTTAGGGGTGCTGCAGTTCCGCAGTGTCTACCGACGAGCCGCCACTGGTGCTAAGTTAACTCGATCCGATCTGCTCAGGCTGATCTCTGACCTGTTAATGGGTGGCGGCTTCGCACCTAGGACCGCATTCAGATCGAGTCGTGTCAGTGCTTTGTGGGTTAGATGTATGTGTATGTGTTTTCTGTACTGTGTGATGTCTGTGGGGCGTGGTATGGAATGGAGTATTTGGTTATAATGTCTCTCTGGTGTTACCTTAATGGTGCGAGGTGTTGGTGCATGATTGTACATTAGTGGCAAGGGTGTTGTGGGTTAGTTGTCGCTGCTGCCATGAATTGTGTTCCCCTCATGTCTAAATGTCCCCTAACTTTCAGTATTTTTGTTTCTGTGTGCAGGTGTTCTATTGGTGTTGTTTGAGTGCATCCTGTAATGATACGAAGTGCGTTGTTTTGTATTGTCTGTAAGGTGCTTATGTGTGTGTTTGAGATAATGAGTGCCCAGCATGGGCTAGCATAGTCCATAACTGAGCGAATATATTGTTTGTATATGAGTGATGTTGTTTCCTGCTGGTGTCCAAAGTTTGTGCCTGTTAGTACCCTAAGCGTGTTAAGTCTTGACGTACATTTGTTTTTAATGTCCTGAATGTGGTTTGCAAAAGATAATGATGTGTTGTATGTGACCCCAAGTATTTTGGTCCTGTGAGTGTGTGGAATGTTGATGTTGTTTAGTGTAAGCTGTGGAATTACCTGGTGTTCTTTTGTGTTGCTTGTAAGCAAGGTGATGGTTGATTTTGTGGGCACTACTATGAGTCTCTTGCGTGTGAGCCAGTCTTGTGTACTGTTTATGTATGTTTGTAGGTTATTTGTAGCGGTGTCGATGTTGTTATGGGTGGATGTTAGAGTGATGTCATCTGCATATGATGATAAGGTAAGCTTGTTATCTATGGGTTTTGGAATGTCATGCATGTATAAGTTGAACAGTGTTGGTGAGAGAACAGAGCCTTGAGGGACTCCGTTCGGAAAAAGCTTGTTTTTTGGATGACTTGCCATTAAATGTGACATGTGAGTATCTTCCTGAAAGATAGTTGCTCAGCCACCTTTTGGTGTTATTGTGCATGTTTGTGTTGAGTATTTTGTTTGAGAGGGAAGCGTGGGATAGCATCAAATGCTTTACTAATGTCTATTGTTGCTAATAGTGTACGTTGAGCTGGTCGTCTGGAGTTGATGCCATCCATGATGTGCTGCGTGACGTTAGTGAGTAATGTCGTGGTTGAGTGGTGAGGTCTGAATCCATGTTGAGTAGGTGATAGTGGAATGTGTGGGTTGGTGATTTGTAAGATTAGTCTTTGTTACTTTGGAAGGTGTGCATAGTAAAGTAATGGGTCTATAGGAAGCTGGTTCTGTTGGATTTTTGTTTGGTTTGAGTAGTGTAATAATTTTACCTTGTTCCCATATGTCAGGAATAATACAGTGTTGGTATGAGTATGTGCTGATATTTGTGAGAGCTAGTATTCCTTGTGGGCCCAAGTGTTTAAGGTGTATGTTAGATATGTTGTCTGGTCCAGTAGCCTTCGAATTCTTAATGTTTTTGATGACCTTGGTGGTCTGGTCTGTATTGAAGGGTGTAATGGTCGTGTCGAGTCTGTAGGTTTTCTTGTGTCTGGCTGTTTGTCTGTGCGTGTTTCTGGTTGTTGTCTCTGTTTAAGTGACTTATCTTTGCGTAGTGATTAACTAGAATGTTAGCTTGTTGTGTGTATGTTGGGATATTATTTTGGCTGCGACAGATAGCCGCGTGTGAGGTGTGAATGCCGCTGTTAGAGTGGGTAATGCTGTTTATAGTCTTGTATAGCCTGGATGTATCTGTGGAGTGGTTTAGTGTTGTTATGAATTCCTTGAATGTTTGTTTGTTTTTCTTTGAGTTTGTTGTTTATTTCTGTGTTGAGCTATTGTATCTGCTGTTTTATGGCTTCTGTGTGTGGTGTTTGTGTGTTATATTTGAGGTTGTTACGTTGCCTTATGAGGTGGGCTATTTCTCTACTGTAATTTGGGTTGTATTTCCTAATGTTGCCCTTGGGTATGTATTTGTTTGCATTATTGATGATCTGATTAAATGTCTTGAGTGTTGTATTGATGTTTATGATGGGTGTGCTGTTTAATGTGGTGAATTGTTCCTCAGTCTGTATTTTGAACTGTTCCCAATCAGCTTTCTTGTAATTTCTGTAAGTGTGCCTAAGGCTGTTGGGGCAGAGTGTAGAATGTGTTGTAATGATGATGGGCAGGTGGTCTGATGACAGTTGTTTTTATGTTCTCCATTGTGTATGTGTTGCTAGTGATGGGGAACAGAACGTTATGTCTGGGGAGGAGTTTGAGTATCCTGCTTGATGTGGTATGTGTGTGTGTTCTTCTGTATTGTTAAGAATGAAGAGGCTGTTTAGTTGTGTGGCTATGTTGGCGCCTCTGGTGTTGTTTTGGTTGTGCAGGTACCAACTAGTGTCTCTAGCGTTAAAGTCTCCTCCTAAGATGACATTAGTGAGAGAGGCCAGATTGTGTAACTGGATTGTAATTGGCTGGCACCTGAGGTGAACTATCTGTTGGGATGTAAATGTTGATTAGTGTGGTGGTGTGTTTTGCGCGTGTTTTAACGTTAATTGCCTATATTTCTATCGTGTTATCTGCTTGGATTGTGTTTGTAATGTTTTGGGTAGCATCACTGTAGCTAATGCTTTTACGTATGTAAGTGATGAGTCCACCCCCGTTACCCCCAGTACGATCTTGACGGATCGCCGTGAAGTCAGGGATGCTGGGTGTTTTGTGTGTGCGTTTTAGTTTTGTTTCTTGTATAAGTGCTATGTGAATTATAGTTTTAAGAATATATGAGTATAAATAAAACTCAACATAAATTTTCAGCAAAAATTAATTATTTACAGAGAAATTTAATTTTGTGCAGTCGCTATCTATATACAACGAACGACCAATGCTAGATTACGTAAAGGCCAGTAACTCACTCAATCTAATCCAGAAGAACATCAACCAGTTCCATGAGACGTGGATGCCTTCTCGCGAAGTTGTCTAAAATAACTATAATCCAGATCAATTTCGCGTTGAATCATTAATAGAGCTAAACCAGTTAGCCTCTTTTCGCCCATTGTCGATCTCGTGTAGGTCTTGACAGGGCTGTGGAGTCGGTAGACCAAGCCTCCGACTCCGACTCCTGCCTCTAAATAATAATATAAAATATACTTTGATTATATTAACCCAGAATGGCATTTCATCACTACCAAGTGAATCATCAGGCTACTTTTTAAGCTCAATTTCCCTAAATTTAAGTCTTAATGGTTGTAGCTATGCCATTATGGCGTTTTTATTTAAGGAAAAAAAATTATTAAACCAAAAACTCTTCTTTTTTACGCATGGCCTCATCAACTATGAGTTTTCTGATGCTTTGTCTCTCTAAAGAAACTCCAAGCTTCTTAGCGATTTCTCCATTAAGCCCCAGAAAGGGTAGTTGTGAAAATAAAGTTAGAGCCACACCATTTTCTACAACTAATTCAATGAGATGCTTCTTAAATTTTTCTGCAATCATCGTTATAGTGATTTTATCTGTAGTGAAGAATCTTGTGAGTGAGGCTTGTCCTTCAGTAGATGTTCTTTTTGCTGACGCTGAAGTACTTGGCCTTGATACCGCTGCTTTTACTGTACATGCCTTATCTTTTTCATTAACAATATCTAAGATTTTTGGGTGGAAACGCTGTAAATGTCTTTTTAAATTTGAAGCTCTTGTTGGAGCATTCCTATCGAAACCACTGAAAGTACTTATCTTTTTTTCACAGAGTTTTTCATTGGTTATGGTAAAGTATTCAAAAACACTAGATTTAACCGGAGTGTTCTTAGCCATTTTATAAGGGGCTTTTGAAAATAAAAATTTAGAATTAGCTTACACAGAATGTATTCAAATATATATTTCTGAAAAGAAAATCAACAGTAATTAGTGATATGCAGGAAAAGCTCCTAGAAAGATCATGATGTAGGGGAATCATCATAAAATAACTATAATGCAAGATAGGAGGTTAAAGCTCCTATTAGGAGCTTTAACCTGAACCAATATAAAGTACATCATAAAAAAAAAGGAGTCGGAGTCGGTCCATTTTTACCGACTCCGACTCCTCTAGCAATGAATTTACTTCCGACTTCACGACTCCGACTCCACAGCCCTGGGTCTTGAGCGTGCGTAAGTGACTGAATGAACGCTTTCACTCACAAGATGTAACTGGTATGGTAGCAAGAAGTCTCAACATCGCTGTGACATTTGGGAACAAAGTGGCCGGTGTATGCGTGAGTGTTTCCACAATAGAACGTGGTTTTGGAAGTGTCCAAGCAGTCCACTTTGCTCCCCAGCATTATAATTCGGTTTGTAGTAACAAAAGTGCTGAAATGTCGGGGGCCATGGCCATGGCCCCCTGGGCCCTCCCTAAATCTTGGCCTGTTTGTGGGTGTATATATATATATATATATTAGGGTGACACTTATTTTCGAAAGTTTGAATTTTTATCGGGACGGGCGCGTTTCTGGTTCCATTTTGTCAAAAAATATCGTGTGTAAAATATTTTTGAAATAAAACAATATTTAGAACTGCCTCAATACGGTCAAAGTTTGTATATTTTCTCGAAAAGTAGAAATTTTAGATCATGATGTTCTATGCCTCTAGCAAATAAAATATCACTTCTAGTTTGTTCAAGCTACTAATCTTGACCTAAAACATATAACTGGACTTCATACTTTCAACTCTAGGTCCCCTCAACTCGAGTATTAGCCCCTCAAGGGGGGGGGGGGTATCATGGGCGCCCATCCCTCCTCTCATTGTTGCCTACTTTGCAGAGGTCACGGTGGACTTGCGGGCGGTTGGGAAGTCACAGCGGTGCTTCTCGACCACTTGTAAGAGGAACTGCCTTTGGTCTTCACTCTTGGTAAGGGCCAGGTTGAAAGACTGCATCAACGCCACCCCGCGCTCCGCGAAGTCATTGACAACTTGAAGGGCCTGGACTCGGCGGGATGCGGCGATGAAGGCTGGGTCCGTCCGCCACTCCTCCGGATCCTTGAGCAGGAAGGCGGTGCTGATGTCCAGAACCTTGAAGAACTCCTTTGATGTAGTCGTTGTGAACTTGGCCAATGTATTGTTGGCGATTGAGGCGGTGGACAGGTCCACATTGATACGCCGCGGGGGATCCTCCGATCCTTCCTCTTCTTCCATCGCTTTAATCATCTCCCGCTTTGTCGCCAAGTCGATACCCTCGTCGAAGATGGCCAGGGTGACGAGGCGCTCGCTCAAGTACCATAGGTGCCTGGCGAAGACTGTCGCCGTCGCCTTGGCCACCGATGAGTCCGGATAATAGACGAGGGCCTTGAGCAGCGCGAGGTCCGCGGCTGGGGCCGTTGCCGGGAGCGGCGCTTTGTACCAGGCCGTCACGTAGATGGACACGGCGAAGATGGTGAATCGCCGGATTCCAGCCGCTTCGCCTGACGACATCTGAAACTGTTCCCGGAACAGGAACAGTTTGATGGCATAGATGACTTTTGCCATCCAGCGCGCGCGATGGAAGGCGCCGGGACGAGCGAACCGGGCACCCCGCTTGTTCGGACCGCCCAGCACAATTACAGAGAGCTCCAGAAGTTCCCTGTAGTCATCACGTGGATGTTGACCGTCGAGGAGGCGGCTGAATTCGATCAGCAGGTCGTCGCGGGCGTCCTTCAGGTGCTGCGGCATGGTTCCATCCTCGAAGGGCTTCGCTTTGGTTTGATCGATGAAGTCCCACTGGGCGGCGAATCGTTTGAACAGGAGGATGTTAGGACCAGTAGAGGGACCGAGGCACGCCGTGAATGCCTTCTCGCACACCAGTTCGTGGATGTGGTGGCGGCAAGCCAAATGAAGCACTGTCTTCTCGAGTTTCTGCTCAATGATATAGCAAGCTCCTCCTGAGAGTCCTGTGTTTGAGGCGGTGGTGTCAAAAGAGAGGGCACAGATCCGTCCCTTGATGTCCCAATCCTCGAGGGCAGAGAGGACGGCTTCCGCCATGGCGCGGCCGGTGCCGTCGGGGAGGCTGGGCACAGCCAGAAGCTTGTCGACGTTCTCCCCAGACACCAGAACTGGAAGGCGATCTTCAGCAGGGCCTCCGTCAGCCGCTGGTACGATTTTCCCGTCCCAGTGAACGGTCAGCGGCACAGTAGGATGGAAGGCTGCCTTCATTTCCGCTGCTGCCATAGCACGGAACTTTGCTCGGTCGCGGCGGGAGGATTCGCGGTTCAAGACCAGCTCCTCAGGGTCGTGGCCCAAGCTCCTCGCAGCCGCCGACAGCAAAAAAACACCTCGGTCGGTAAGTTTCGTCCGATCCATCGCTGCGGAGAGATCAGGGGTGATCATCTTTTTCGACGCGCGGAATCGCTTGGGTGGTAAAGGGGTCGTAGATGCTTCTGCATTCGACGTGGACGGGCCCGGGAGAGAGAGCTCTTCCTCTTCTTCTCGGCGACGACGCCGTGTCGGTGACCGAGTCGGGCTGCTTGCACCTGAGCTGGAGCTCGATGCCAGTTCGACGAGTTCTTCTCGGCTCTCTCTGTTCGCCCTTTCATCATCTTGCCGGCGGCTCCTTTCCGCTTCCTGTCTCCTCGCACGCTCCTCCTCAGTGTGCAGCGTCATGTCACGTGTGGAGGAGATGCGGCCGCGCCGCACCTCGGCCCTTTGTCCCGTCAGGAACTCCCTGTCCTCTTCGATTGTGATCATCGACATCGCCTGTTCGTGTGCGATGTCGAAGAGGCGGTCAAGGGATGAGAGGAACTCGGCCTCGTTCCTGATTTGGGTCACAGTGCGCCGTTTCGAGTTCTTGTTCAGAGCCCGCCACTTCTCGTACATTCGGAGAACCTTGTCCCTTGCGCGTTGGTCTTTCTGCGTAGGAATACGGGACCGCTCCCAGAATTCCTTGACTGCGGTCACTGTCTCAACGGCTGCTTCCTTGATCGGCTTCTTGACGTGAAGGTGAAAAAAGTACTGAAGCGCCTGCTTTCCCGTAGGCAGCATGCTTCCTGTGATGCTGTGGTCCACGGTCCCCAGGAGATAGACTGCTGTTTTAGATCTTGTTGCCGAAGCCATCACGTCGTTTCAGAACTCACTGAAAAAGAGAATGAAACACTGTTAGTGTTGGCAAAACTCGTCCCAACCCATTTTCTACTTAGAATAACATGTTCTTTCGCCTGTATCAATATTTGGATAAACTCGTGTTACACCCTGTATAATACCTCATTTTAGTCTTCTGTACACCAGTGCGGAAGACTAAACCAACGACTCTGACCGTCCGTCTGTCTGTCTGTTATCATTTTTCAACTCAGAAACTACAGCAGCTATCGAAACGAAAACTGACATGATAACAGAACGCCATGAGTACTTTTCGACAAAAAGTATAAACTTTGACCTCGTTGAGGCAGTTCTAATTATTATTTTATTTCAAAAATATTTTACACACAATGTTTTAGACGGAATGACACCAGAAATGCGCCCGTCCTGATAGAAATTCCCAAAAAATGAAAAACACCCCAAATAAGTGGCACCCTATATATATATATATATATATATATATATATATATATATATATATATATATATATATATATATATATATATCACATTAGTGATGTAGCGGTTGTCATTTTTTATAGCTCTGCGGTTGCGGAGCTTACAAATAGAGCTCCACGCGGTTGCGGTTATGTACCCTGTAACGTCATAATATTACCTGAGAATAAACAACACAATAAAATAGCGCGTTTTAGCCACACTTTTCACAGTTTACAATATAATGACTATAATCTAAACTGTAAAGTGTGTTTCCAGGATGCAGGACGAGGACCCAACGCGGTTTGCATTCCACCAACCACTTTCCCCAACCACCGCCCATTCGAAAGTAATATATATATATATATATATATATACAGGGTGTTTGAAAACTTTCTGTACAAATTGTAATGGGGGATAGGCAACAACAAGACAAACCCTTTTCGTCTATAAGTGTATGTCCGCTGACGTCACCATTCGGCGCGTGAGGGCGCCGCAGCAATTGGCTAAAAGGTGAAGTGGGCTAGACTCGCGCTTGCCGCGGCCATTCTTAAATCGGACGTAGTACGCGTAACATGGAGCGCTTCACGACTGCTGAGATGGCTGACATGCATATGGTGTATGGGGCTGCCAATGGAAACGGAAGAGCTGCTGTGAGGTTGTACCGACAGCGCTTCCCAAACAGACGTGTGCCAAACCACGAAACGTTTGCGCATTTGCATCGGCGACTGCGAGAAACTGGAACATTCCATGCAAACATGCATGACACTGGTCGGGAGAGAAACGTGCGCACTCCTGACATGGAAGAAGAAATCCTACGGCGATTTGAGGACAATCCAAGCGCAAGCACGCGGTGTTGCACGTATCCTCGGTGTGAACCACGACCTGGTCTGGAGAGTGTTGTACGAGCAGCAGTTACATCCGTTTCATCGTCAGAGAATCCAGGCATTACAACCTCGGGATTACCCTCTTCGTGTGGAATTCGCACGCTGGTTTCTGCAGCAGACAGCGGTGCAGCCTAATTTTCCGGCTTATGTGCTGTTCTCAGATGAGGCCTGTTTCACACGTGAGGGTGTGTTTAACATGCACAATTCTCACGTGTGGGCGCACGCAAATCCACATGCTACACGGGTTTGTAATGCCTGGACTCTCTGACGATGAAACGGATGTAACTGCTGCTCGTGCAACACTCTCCAGACCAGGTCGTGGTTCACACCGAGGATACGTGCAACACCTCGCGTGCTTGCGCTTGGATTGTCCCAAATCGCCGTAGGATTTCTTCTTCCATGTCAGGAGTGCGCACGTTTCTCTCCCGACCAGTGTCATGCATGTTTGCATGGAATGTTCCAGTTTCTCGCAGTCGCCGATGCAAATGCGCAAACGTTTCGTGGTTTGGCACACGTCTGTTTGGGAAGCGCTGTCGGTACAACCTCACAGCAGCTCTTCCGTTTCCATTGGCAGCCCCCATACACCATATGCATGTCAGTCATCTCAGCAGTCGTGAAGCGCTCCATGTTACGCGTACTACGTCCGATTTAAGAATGGCCGCGGCAAGCGCGAGTCTAGCCCACTTCACCTTTTAGCCAATTGCAGCGGCGCCCTCTCGCGCCGAATGGTGACGTCAGCGGACATACACTTATAGACGAAAAGGGTTTGTCTTGGTGTTGCCTATCCCCCATTACAATTTGTACAGAAAGTTTTCAAACACCCTGTATATATGCTGCAAACCACAAGGAAAAAGAAAAACGATTCCAAGGCCTTTCGTGTATTCAGAGCTACACCTCAAGGAATCGTTTTTCTTTTTCCTTGTGGGTTTGCAGCATTCATTCATTTCACGTGTTTAATTGTGAAATTCATCCCATACACACACACACACACACACACACACACACACACACACACACACACACACTATTTAATCCTTACATTTAAATTTTATTGCTGGGAGACTATTTACAAAATAAAAGTTTTTCATCTTTGTCCCACTTCAGCCTATTCCTTTTTTTCATCGTAGATGATCCCTGCTCTACTAAATAATTGTTCACTAGGAACACTTGATCCAAGGTATGTCCGAGCCAGTTTGCTCAAATTTTTGTATTTCTTTTGATTTGACCTCCACCAAGCCAAAGCATCATCATCTTGTCCAATCCTTTTCTCTTCGTGATATTTCTCGATCATTTTTTGCGAGCCTGCTCGACTCAGTTTCGGTCTCGTCATCATTACTGCAAGCCAATAGAGCACTCATTGAGTCCATTATTGTTATTGATTTATCGTAGAAGCTGATGCTTGGCCTAAATCAATCAGTGGTTTCTTTGCCAGTGGTTCACTGGCTTTCTCCGAGTCCGATGATGTTTGAGTCTTGTCCAATGTCCATTTCACCACAAAGATATCCCAATTTTTCCTAAACCCCTTTCGTGACGTGAAGCGAAACAAAATTTTGCTTTGTACCTTGGATCCAAATTAGGTAGCCAAAGAATACATGTCATTTGCTTCTAGGCCATCAAATCTCCTTGCTAGCTCTGTGCGCATTATCTCCATTGTTTTGATTCCACGATCAGCTTCAGAATCACTACTTCGAGGTTGCAGCACATTTTTCAAGGAAACGACGAAGGGAAATAATTTCAGATATGGAAGAGGTGGAACTACTCAATCTTTTTGTGATATCATCGAATGGTTCCAGCACAGCCACACAGTTTGACAAGAGAGTGAAGTCGACGTTAGTGAGTTGTTGCATTTGGGAGTTAGCAGCGCTATATAGACTCAGTGGTTCCTTCAACTTCAGTGTTCTCTGCATCATGTGATAAGTGCTGTTTCACCGTGTGCCAACATCATGAATGACTGTAAGTTCAGGCTGATCTAAGCGTTTCTGAATTTTTTTTAACTCATCCTGCGCCATCGTAGAATGGTTGAAATGAGTAGCGATGGATCGAAGTTTAGCTAACAAGTCACAGAGATTTTTGTGAGGATAATCCACTTTTGATTACAAGTTGCAGTTTATGAACAGTGCAATCGATATCATGGACGCCAGTGAGAAACAAAGCTTTTATCATGTTTGCTCCTGAGGCACGCATTACACAATAGATGGATGAATGGGCAATATCCCACTTTTGAAGCATCTGCTCAAATTTTTCTGACAAGTATTCTCCAGTGTGTTGATCTTCAAGTGGCATTACGCTGAGCGCCAAATTGGTTCTCCTGAAGTCTTGATTCACTGTATGACATGTCAAAGGGAGTAAAGACTACAGCAGATGTGTCTCACCATGCATCCGTTGTCAATGATACTTTCGAATCTGAGGCTCAAGTCATAGATATCGTTCTACACAAGATCAGTGTAGAACTGACGCTGTTTCACTTTATTCTGTGGAGCTGTTTCAGCCATGAGTCTCATGAAACCTGAGTCCTCAACGTGGCTGAATGGCAAGTCATCCATTATTATTTCGGCTATGCGATAGTCCAGTGATTTTGATTTGGAGTGATTCGCATCCCAAATTTTGACTTTTTCGAAGCAACTTTCAATCGTCTGCTTCTTTTCCTTTCACTGCACACTTCATTTCCTGTAGGGGTGTAGGAGACACTTTTGATTCCGTTTTCTCTTTGACTGTTCATTAGCTTCATTTTCATTAGATATCACTTCATTATATTCCTTCTTGTGCATTGAACGCAGATGTTTTTTTAAGTTAGTGGTACTCCTTCCCTTTCGTGAATAGTTCTTACTACATATGACACACTTCCCTACATCGTTTGACACTCTCGAGAAGTACTTCCACACTGCACTCGTAGATCGCTCCATGATGGTTGCACCACAGTTTAACACTTTACTAATGAGTTGAAGCACGTAACGTTACAAAAGTAGCGACGGAGAGCTAGCGCAATACAACCACCCTCACTCGTGTCTGAACAGATATTGAAGCTGGTGCTTTAGTTTAGTTTGTAACTTGGTAATGAAGGTTGCCTAATTTCTAATAAAAAAAAATTGAGTTTATCAACAGTAATTATACATCATTATTGCTTCATTAAATATAATTAAAATAATGCTTTTCTAGCCAACTAGCGTTGATAAATGTAAGTTATTATATAATGCATCTATCCATCCAATCCAAGTAGCAATTCTAGACATGTCGCAATTACGGCGTAGCAAACTTTTACTTTTTTGCACCCTTGAGTGAAGGCATGAGGCATGACAGGAACAGCATTTGGCGACGTTTATAGCATTTATAGCCATTACACTAGCATTTATAGCATTTGGTTGCCCTAGTAAGAAGATATCCTCAAACAACCGCAATAACCACACTGATAAATGCGGTTGCGGACAACCGCAACATCACTAATATATATATATATATATATATATATATATATATATATATATATATATATATATATATAAGGGTTACCCTTATTCTTCGAAATTGCAAATTTCACCGTCTGATCCCCCTCAATATATTCCATTTGACAAAAAAAATGTGCAAAATCTCAAGTAATTATAAATATTCTTATTGGTTCCGCACAAGGACTCAAACTTATCAACAGTAATTATACATCATTATTGCTTCATTAAATATAATTAAAATAATGCTTTTCTAGCCACCTAGCGTTGATAAATGTAAGTTATTATGTTATAATGTTTCAGACCAACAAAGACCCTAGGATCCACTCATGGCTGGTCTACCTAACTGTGTTCGTGTATTGTGTATGTCCTCCGTGGTGGCGGACGGGACCTACAATTTTACGTGGGTTCCGAACCACAAGAACATAAGAAATTTATGTAAAAACTGCCGGTAAATTGGCAACGACCAATTTTTACGAAACTAAATAATTATCAATTTAAAACTAATTAATTATCGATTTAAAACTAAAGATAGAATCTCTGATCCAGAGGATCAAGTCATAATAGACTACTATCCACAAATATGTTACACTCTATATCTATTTATAAAGGTCATGCAAATATATCGGATCCAAAGAATCCAGTCAATTTCATTACGATATCCATCAAGTCACGGTCCATATCGATAGCGGACCAAGTCAAAATTTACAATCATATACATTACAATATATACACTTACGAGAAAAAGAGTAGGTGTGGCTGTAAAGACTGTACAGTAATGTAGAAATGTGTGTGCACCCATTTTGGGTCTCCCATTTAAAGGTGTTTGTGGGGCAAGTGAAGATCATGAGTTTTTCAATACCTCACAGTACTATTGGGGGCACCGCTCGGCAGAGGAATCTCTTTAAATGGGGTGTGTAAGGACAGAGAGTATCCCCTAACCCAAGACGCTGCCTCCCTATATCCCACAACACTTGTGTTGAGCTGTGGGATCTATCCCCAGAAAGCCTTAATTTTACTACCTTAAACTATACCCTTTCTATCAACATGCGCGTCTAATCGATTTTTAAACATGTTTATAGACGTGCTACTAATTACTTCTCCCGGCAAACTATTCCAGCTATTTACTATTCTATGCGTAAAAAAGTTTTTCGCAACTGCTGTCTCGAACCTTCTACTTGTCAACTTACACCCGTTATTTCTAGTCCTATTATATTGAGATATTTCGAAAAAGCTATCTCTATCTACGTTATCGAACCCATTCATAATTTTGAAAACCTGGATTAGATCACCCCTTAACCTCCTGGTCTCGAGTGTTGTCAATTTTAACTCCTTAAGCCTATCCTCGTACGACTTTGACCTAAGCGACGGAATCATCTTAGTTGCTCGTCTTTGAACTCTTTCGATTTTGTCTATATCTTTGCGCATATACGGATTCCAAAATTGGACCGCGTACTCCAAATGGGGTCTAACTAATGATTTATAAAGTGGAACTATAATATCGCGCGATTTGTACTCAAAATTTCGAGCTATAAAACCTAACACTTTGTTCGCCTTATTGACCGCTGCTGTACTTTGTTTCGCTACTTTTAAATCACTAGTGACTATAACTCCTAAATCTTTTTCCTGCTCTACGCTTGTTAAATCTTTCCCTGACATACTATACGCAAATTTACCGTTACGCGAACCTATATGCAAAATTTTGCACTTATCAACGTTAAATCTCATTTGCCATGTGACTGACCAATCAACGATTTTATTCAGATCTTTCTGAATTTTACCTCTATCTTCGTCATTAATCGCCCTACCACCCAGCTTCGTGTCATCCGCAAACTTTGAAACTGTACTGACTAGGCCGACATCTAAATCGTTAATATACAGTGCCCGCGAAAAGTATCCGATCACCCTTGAAATTTGTATTTTTTACATAAAAAACAATGTTTAAATGTATACTAACCTTATATTAGTATTTTGTCATCTGTCCTTTGGTTTGGATGACTTGTTCTAGACGTTTTGGCATGGATTTAATCAAGTTTTGACAAACTTCCACTGATATTTCCTTGCACCATACCTTTTTGATGGCCTCTTGTAATTTTTCGACTGAGCCAGTGTCGTGGCATTCAACCTTATTTTTTATTATTAGCCACAGATTTTCTATCGGATTGAGATCTGGACTATTACCAGGCCAATCCAAAATATCAAATTTATTGTCAGTAATCCATTTTGTCACTATTTTGGCCCTGTGACATGGCGCACCATCATGCATGTATGTTTTTGTCCTTTGGATTGCCATTGCCATTAGAAGTTTATCCTGTAGCATTGCTAAATACCGTGCACCATTCATAGTTGTGTTCTTCGGAAGAAAATATAAGTTTCCACGCCCATAGTAACCGAAACAACCCCAAACCATCACACTTGGAGGGTGTTTCATTGTCTTTAGGGTGTATTTAGGGTCCATCCTATTTGAGCCAATAGGCCGGCGAACCTTTTTTGGACAACTTCTGAATGTCAAAAATGTCGACTCATCGCTAAATAAAACCTTCTTCCAGTCATCAACAGTCCAATGAATGTATTTTTTACAAAATGCGACACGTTTTTTACGCATTTTTTCATTAATGAACGGTTTCTTAGCAGCATGGCGAGATGGTAATCCGAGTTCTTTTTGGAGCCGCTCCTGGATAGTTCGTTCAGAAACACCAGATAACAAATTATTCATATTAAATTTTATTTCTTTCGCAGTTATTGTTGGGTTTTTCAATACTAAACGTTTCATAAGTTTGTCTGTTCGCGAATTTGTTTTTCTCGGTCTGCCAGATCGTTTTTTAGGGACTGGCGTGGTTAGGCCACCATTGTTCTTAGCCCGTGAAACCCATAAATTAACGGTACTTTGGGATATGTTTAATTCCTTAGCTATCTGTCTCTGTGATTTCCCACATGCATGCAAAGCAACAATAGCACCTCGACAATCACTCTTAAGTTGTTTTTTAGCACACATTATATATAAATTTTATTTACACCACTTTCTGTAAAAAAAAAAAATATCAAGAAATTTACACAAACAGTGAAATCTGACAAATTTGAGACACAGCCACCCGCAACGAAGGCTACCAGAACACTAATTTGAGAATGCGTTGGATAGCTCTCATATCAGCGAGCAACCTCAAAGTTACCAGATGTCGCTAGAACAAATAGAAAGTGAATTACGTGTCTCTGAATATCAAGGGAAAATATTGTATTTTCTTGAGTGATCGGATACTTTTCGCGGGCACTGTATATAAGAAAAAGCATGCATCTATCCATCCAATCCAAGTAGCAATTCTAGACATGTCGCAATTACGGCGTAGCAAACTTTTACTTTTTTGCACCCTTGAGTGAAGGCATGAGGCATGACAGGAACAGCATTTGGCGACGTTTATAGCATTTATAGCCATTACACTAGCATTTATAGCATTTGGTTGCCCTAGTAAGAAGATATCCTCAAACAACCGCAATAACCACACTGATAAATGCGGTTGCGGACAACCGCAACATCACTAATATATATATATATATATATATATATATATATATATATATATATATATATATAAAAGGGTTACCCTTATTCTTCGAAATTGCAAATTTCACCGTCTGATCCCCCTCAATATATTCCATTTGACAAAAAAAATGTGCAAAATCTCAAGTAATTATAAATATTCTTATTGGTTCCGCACAAGGACTCAAATTTAGTTAATTATTGAAACATAAATACACGAATTTTTTATTACCGTTCCATTATAAGGGCAAATAACAACAGTTAAAGAACAGCATAAACTAAAATAGACATTTACTATTGATTAAGTAGAAACTGAATTGAACTAAACATTTTAGGACTGAAAGCATAGTAAATTTGGCCTAGTAGGGATGGTTGCTTATAAGGCCCCCTAAATATTCATTGATTTTAAGAAAACTTCTTTGGTACACGTTTTATATTAATAGGAAAACAAATGCGGGGGTGAGACGCCCAAATTTTGGTTGATTGGGTGTTTCTTATACATATAAAATGTGGGGGGTGAGACGCCCAAATTTTGGTTGATTGGGTGGTTCTTATACATATAAAATGTGGGGGTGAGACCCCCAAATTTTGGTTGATTGGGTGGTTCTTATCAACCCAATCAACCAAAATTTTGGGGTTTCACCCCCGCATTTTTTTCCTATTAATATAAAACGTGTACTAAAGAAGTTTTATTAAAATCAATTAATATTTAGGGGGGGCCAGTAGTATAGCCTCAAAAGGGGAGAGTGCCAAAATGTTGCAAGTGATTACGTAATGTTGCAAAGGGGGGGTGTTGCAAAAAAAGAAAAAATGAAAACAAAAAAATTACCCCGAAGGGCCCTTTGTTGCCAACCGGGGTTGCAAGGGGCATGCAACTTGGAGGCGGAGCTCTCCCCCAAGCTATTCCCCCCAAAGGGCGAGAAAGGAGGAGAGGTGTTCACCTGGCAGGAGCCAAGTGCATATTAAGACTTCAGCCGAGTAGGCGTTGTTTTATAGCTCCTAATCAGCCAGTTGGCTGAGGCAAGGGGGGAGGGGTACACCTGAAGGAGAGAGAGAGTAGTTGCCTTTGATTGCAAGGCATGCAACTTGGAGGAGGAGTTCTCCCCCAAGTTATTTTCGTTTACCTAACCTAAGAGGCCTCTAAGGGGTTTTCCCAAAGGGCCAGAAAGAGAAGGACCAGAGGTCCTTACTCGGCTGGGAGCCGAGCTTGAATGACTCCGTCAGTCCTCTCGGTCTTTTATAAACCTCTATTCTGGCTGAGTTGCCAGATAGCACCATGTATTCAGTTGCTGAGTTGCCAGATCGCACCATGTATGCAGTTGCTGAGTTGCCAGATCACGCCATGTATTCAGGTGCTGAGTTGCCAGATCGCACCATGTATTCCAGATAGCGCCATGTATTCCAGATAACAAAAACAATATATTAATCATCCATTTAAATAGTGTACCACAATATATGATGGTAGATGAATCCAATTAAATTCTGTTTATTAAATAAATAATTTTTACACACTTAATTTTTATTATAAATATTTAAGTCACGAATAACGAAAATTTATGAAACACACGAGCCTCATCCCCATGCGAAGAAAATTGAAAAAACGAAATTTAAAGAAATTAATCAATTGAAATTAGCCAAAACACAATCCGCTATAACGGGGTCGGTTTCGAAGAACACCTGATGGTTGAGAGACCTTCCCCCCAATCCCTGATAAGTCTCCCTTCTCTCCAAATGAAAAGAAATTTCTGAAACGCACGCTTGTCATTCTCCAAACCCGTATATATATATATATATATATATATATATTAATATATATATTATATATTATATATATATAATAAACGAATAATAACTCGTGTGCACACACACACACACACACACACACACACACACGAGGAAAAGGAGACTGACAATTCGACAAAAGTTCTAATATATATATATATTTATAGAATCATAATAATCGTGTCTATTTGTCAACCCCTTATATATATTATATATATATATATATATATATATAAATTGAATTTCGCCGTGGCATACCATGTTTGGCAAGCGCTTTAGTGGAGCAAGCCTTATTTACTGATACAAATTATATCTATCGGGCAAATAACTTTTAATTCAATCACTGATTGCCCTTCTAAAACCGTAACAATACAATTTATTAAGTAGAATATTTGATAGAACATTTATACATAAATACAAGTTTAGAAGCTTTATCAACTCCTAATTTATTTCTTAATTTGGACGAGGAGCGGTACCCAACAATCTGCGTCAACTCAAAACACACGTGCCTGCTCTGAAACCTTTGAAAGGTGTGGGCGTTCACAGAGGAATTTTTGCTGGAACTTCCTCTCTCTCTCTCGTCTCCCTTCACTCCAAATCTTAACTTTCACACGCACGCACACACACACACACACACGCCTGTATATATATTATGAAAATCAGGAAAAATACCAAATGTATATTAATTCAAATGATGCTAAACGTATATTATAAGAAATTAATAGTTATATTTTTAAGTCCGAAATTCTCGAATTTAAAGGCACTCTTTTTATATTTTCCATTCACCGAAGCATGGTCCTGCATGCCGATTAATATCCTTTTAGGAAGATTTCCCATATGTGTATTTTGTTTTGGTAAGCCATTCATACGTTTCAAAAACAAAAAATATTACGCGCTTTTCACCTTAGTGTCGATGACGGGGATGAAATAAAAGGTAGGACGCGAGCCTACATTTGTCAAATTACCTCAGACGAAATACACACAAATCTTTCAACCCTTATATACTAGGTGATCCAGATAAATGGGACCCAAAAAATAAAGCCAAAAATTCTTAATATTTAATTCCTTTCATTAAAACTATATATCATTCGAAAGAGTAGAGTTACAAGTTTATTATGAAATATTTATTTTTTAAAAATGACTCCTTTCAAATGTGCTCCATTAGTTGCCAAGCATTCCAGTGTTCTCGCTTGTAAGTTCTGTATCACTTTTGCAAGTGTGTGCGGTGGTATGTCCTGTATCATTTGTGATGGCGGCCTTCAATTCTTGCAAGGTCGTTGGGTTATTTCTGTAGACCCTACTCTTTAAATATCCCCAGAGATAATAATCTAAGGGAGAAAAATCCGGAGACCTTGCGGGCCATTCAACGTCTCCAAATCTTGAGATTAACTCGCCTGGAAACGTTTGACGCAAAACTGCCATGCAGTTCCTCGTGGTAGGTATGGCAGGTAGCTCCGTCTTGTTGGAACCAGTGGTTTTCTAGACAAAGATCTCTTAATTTAGGAATAAGGAAATCGGTCAACATTTTTTCGTAGCGATCACCATTTACAGTGACCGTGTTTCCGGTGGAATCCTCGAAAAAGTACGGCCCTGTGATCTGAGATGCAGTAAGACCACACCAAACAGTTACACGCTGACTATGCAACGGGACTTCGGTAATATTCAATGGATTTTCTGTTGCCCAGAAACGACAATTTTGTTTGTTTACAGTTCCATTCAAGTGAAAATGGGCTTCGGTCAACATTTTTTCGTAGCGATCACCATTTACAGTGACCGTGTTTCCGGTGGAATCCTCGAAAAAGTACGGCCCTGTGATCTGAGATGCAGTAAGACCACACCAAACAGTTACACGCTGACTATGCAACGGGACTTCGGTAATATTCAATGGATTTTCTGTTGCCCAGAAACGACAATTTTGTTTGTTTACAGTTCCATTCAAGTGAAAATGGGCTTCGTCTGACATAATCAAAGTTGCTAGAAAATTGGTGGTGTCATTTACCTTCTGTTGGATCCATTGACAGAATTGTCGTCTTCGTGCGAAATCTCCATCGTTTAGTTGTTGCACTGTTTGAATTTTATATGGAAAGAGCATTAAATTTTGCTTGAATATACGGTGTGTTGTTCCATATCCAACTCCTAACAGCTGAGAAGCACGTCTGATGCTTATGTTAGGATTATCCTGTACAATTTCATGAGTTCTGTTAATGATCTCGTCTATCCTTGCTGTGCGCACTCTTCCAGTTGGTTTTCTTTTTCCAATGCTGCCAGTTAGGGAAAAATTTCTGACACCGACGGATTACTTTCTTAGAAGGTGATTTTGATATCTGAAAATTTGTCTAGAAAGATCTTTGAGCTGAAACTACACTTCTTCCATGCTCATAATATTGCTCAGTTATGAAACGCAGCTGTTCCACAGTCCATGCAGTCATCTTGAAGGGTTAGTTTTAACTAACACTTTTATTTTGTTTTGTATCTTATCTTGTCTTGTATTGTCAAAACCTATACAATCCTGTACAAACTTGTAACTATCCTCTTTCGAATGATGCGTATGATTTTATAAAAGGACTTATACTTTAAGAGTTACAGGGGTTTCTTTTGGGTCCCATTTCTCTGGATCACCCTTTATATATGTATATATATATAATGCCCTTGGTGGGAATTTGGTAGGTAGGCCCCGTTAGTAGGCTGTCTGGACAAGTTATTTGATGACAGTGTCTCAGAGTACCTGGCACCTGTGACCCATAGTACTTGAATAGTATATATGCCTATTGTTATCGATATTATTATTATTATTATTATTACCTATATTTGTGCATGTAAATGCATCAGTTAGGAATTCATATTCTCCTTTGTATTTCTTGTTTTCCTACATCTTTTAAGATTTATAAATTCTAAAACCAAATACGTTTGGACTAGGATTTTATCTGGAAAGGGATCATATGTAGGCTGACCATATTTCCTTGACAAAAACGGGACATTGGGATGGCAAAAAAGGGACGGGGGTTGTAATATTCTGTATTCATGAAAAAGTAAGTACATAAACCGGGACAAAATTGACATTTTTATTAAAACGACGGGACGGCCAGGAAATATAAAACAAACGGTACTGTCCCGTTCAAAACGGTACGTATGGTCAGCCTAATCATATGAATGTTCTGAAACATTATAACATATAAGATTAATAATTGAATGACAGAGGTACTAAGAACTGTATTAAACTTTATATTTAGGATAAAGATGACGTAGCGCAGAAAAGTTATTATATTTGGCAGCATCCGCTGTTTCGGGGGACTCTATCGCATTTCAGCCTGCTAAATAAAAGCTAAAAATGTATAAATGACAAAAATATATTAACGTGGAGAGCTAAAACTAAATCTAAAGTACAAAATTAAAACCAATAATAAAAATTAAAATTACAAAGCTGAAACACAATCCAAAATCAAATCGAAAGTAAAAAAAAAAATATAAATGATATTTAATAGTGACGCGTATAACGTTCATAACATTTAAAATTACAATAAGCAAGTTGTGCCAAAATCCCATTTTCTTTTATAAATAGTCTTAGAACAACATTTTTAATAATATATATGCACAAAGAGAGAAATGGCTTTGAGAGTCTTTTTCTCGGAACTGGAAATTGCCAAGGCGATTAACATTAAATTTATCAAGATATACATTTATTTTATTAGTAAAATCATGAAATTTGTTTTACTGGTATTTAGGAGGAGTTTATATAAGATCTGCGGGAAACTGAGTAAATGGAAATATTATTTTCTCGAAAACTATGGGTGATAGAAAAATTCTGAATGCTACTTGCAGTGGATCGCATTTGAAACGGGTTATGTACATTCTTCTAAAGGCCTGGAAACATACTCTAAGCACGCGCACATCGTTCACGCAATAACGCTCACATTCATCAGCTATATTATAAGTTATAAGGGTTACTTTCATTAAAACTGTTGTAGTATCGATCAAAGTCTTCACGTTCATCCATACAGTCAAAATAATGTTTGGGCGGTGGTGGGCCTACGTAGTTTAAAGTCTCGCTGGTGAGGAAAGTGTAAGGGAAGTATCCTTTGGATTCCAACGTTGCTTAACATCGTTGCTCGGCTGAGTTATGATAAAAAGAAAATTAATTAATTATATTAAAAATATAGGTTATCATTGAGAAATAAATTAGGAGTTGATAAAGGTTCTAACCTTGTATTTATGTATAAATGTTAACTTAATTCTGAAATTCCTATTCTTTTTCGTAAAATTGCTTTAATTCACTTTAAGGTGAAAAGCGCGTAATATTTTCTGTTCCACGGAGAGATGAAAAAATGCATTGGTTTCCGGGATGTGTGTGTGTGTGTGTGTGTGTGTGTGTGTGTGTGTGTAGATTTGCGAATACGATCGATTGTTTTGATTTTATTTCGGCGAAACGAGATACTACAGCCCTTCCATATATATATATATATATATATATATCCTCGAATTATATTTTTAAAAGAGCATTCTTTCGTTTATTATATATACAATCACAGATGAGTGGTGGGGAGTGAGGGAGGACGAACGTGCGTTTTGAATTGTTTACCATATCTTCCTCTGACGAAAATCTGTGTGTTAATTTTGAAAAATGCACGTAATAATAATAATAATAATATACCTTTCCATTTTTATTCATTCATTTCAATAAACTAAGAAGCTGATACCATACAAGTTTGCAAGAAAAATACCCAGCACCTTTAATAAAATCATTTTTTAATTACAAGTCAAAGGCACGGAAAGTTAGAAGAGCAAGTTCGTACCAAAAATCCTTCGCTACCGCTAGCTCCTTTCAAAAGCCTCGGACAAATACGTGTGTTTCGCGTGCGTTTAATAATTAATTTCTTACATTGAGTAGTTAAATTCTTATAATAAATAATTCTCTTAAAAGGACAAAATTCATTTGTTTTAAATTAATATGCGTTTAGTTTCATTTAAATTAATACACGTTTGGCATTTTTCCTGATTTTCGTAATATATACAGAGGTTTGTGTGTGTAGATTTGTGAATATGATAATAGAGCGAATTCTTTTAACTGATTAGTGATTTGTTTTAATTCGGTGAAAGTTCATTTATATATATATATATATATATATATAATATAAGGGTTGAAAGATTTGTGTGTGCATTTCGTCTGAGCTAATTTGACAAATGTAGGCTCGCGTCCTACCTTTTATTTCATCCCCGTCATCGACACTTTAAGGTGAAAAGCGCGTAATATTTTTTGTTTTTGAAACGTATGAATGGCTTACCAAAACAAAATAGACACACGTGGGAAATCTTCAAATAAATTAGGAGTTGATAAAGCTTCTAAACTTGTATTTATGTATAAATGTTCTATCAAATATTCTACTTAATAAATTGTATTGTTACGGTTTTAGAAGGGCAATCAGTGATTGAATTAAAAGTTATTTGCCCGATAGATATAATTTGTATCAGTAAATAAGGCTTGCTCCACTAAAGCGCTTGCCAAACATGGTATGCCACGGCGAAATTCAATTTATATATATATATATATATATTAGGCCGTTTCGAAAAATCGAAATTTATGATGGCTCAACGCACACATACTAAAAAAGTAATATGTTATGAATAAAGACTTCATGCAAAATATTAAGACAAGAGCTTATTGTTATCCCACCCCTCAATGCATATCTATTTTACCCCTCATGAGAAAATTTTCATTTTTCTGGCAAATATATTTATTTATTTTTGTGAGGTCCTCTTAAATTTGGTATATAAAATTCATAAATAAAATTGGAAGATAAGTAGGTCATTTTCAGAAATGGTCCAGTAACCCCCCTATATTCTTTAGAGAGAATTCTAGAAAATTCTTCCTTCAGGATAACTATTCTAGAATTTCCATTTTTTCCCTTTATGGATTATATGATGTTTTATTTGCTTTTCAATCTATAATTACTGATATTTTCACAAGTTTACTGTTCTAGAAAGGTTACTTCATGTTACTTTACAACTTTCTTACAGTAATCAAGTCATAATATAATTTAGGTGAGTGATTAATGATTATATTATATTATTATTAAGACTAACAGGTGGTAAAACTTTTTCCCTCAGAATTATGGCAAAAACCAGAAACAAGTGTGAAGTCTGGTTGGTCGGACAAGTGCTGGAAGAGGGTTTTTCTGAGAAGCAGCTTCCAACTAACAGTGATGTCCTTAAACGTCTTTTTTATCACATTAAGGTGGGAAAGCAAAATGTCTGTAGCTTGCGCAACTGTAGCCAACGAAGTTATTGCTATGTGGGAAAAAGCCTCCTTAATTACATCCCACAAGCCTTATATTGTCTCAAAGCTTAAAAGGCTTTACAATAAGCATGAAGGGCTGGTCAAGAACCGAACTCGACGAACTCCTACCCAAGAGAAGAATGAAGCAGAATTTGTCACCAGCTTAAAGACGCTTTTCGATGTAGCTCATTCAGAAGTGGAAACAGAAATAAAATTGCAGGAGGATAAAGATTTTCTTAAGGATCAAAGGAACGATCGGAAAATGATTATGGGTCCAGAAGACAAGGAGTTTTCAAGAAAGGCAAAAGCACGACAGATAAGCATGGAAAGAATGGAAAAACTTCGCAGGAAATCAAAGGAAGAAATGAGGCAATTGACAAAGGTTGTGGATCTCAACCAATGTGAAAATTCCGGTTCAGGAGGAAGTGAAGAATCATCTGGTGATGAATTGTTCTACAGAGCACTCTCATCATCATCTTCAAAAAAGGAGAAGCTTGAACCAGGTGTAATTGTTAGGGATAAAAAGTTCTTGGCTGCTCTGGACCGCACTGGAACATCTGCAAGAGCTGCTATGCACATTGTGGCACCTGCCCTTTCAGCTGCTGGAGTGGAAATTGAAGAGATCACACTTTCATCATCCTCTATCTACAGGTCTCGGCGATCAACACGGATGCAGATGGGAGAAGACATTAAAGCCAGTTTCCAACCAAATACCCCTTTAATAATTCATTTTGATGGAAAGCTTCTTCCATCCATGCATGGGGGTAAGAATGATGTAATGCCCATTGTTGTGACTGGTGCAGGCGAATTAGAAAAAATACTGTCTATTCCAAAGCTTATTTCTGGAACGGGAGAAGAAATGGGGAGAGCAGTTTTAGATGTCTTGAAGCAATGGCCACAAGTAAATGAGTGGGTAGCAGGCCTTTGTTTTGATACTACTGCAAGCAATACAGGTATCCATGCTGGGGCTTGTACCATCATTCAAAAGGCCCTTCAGAGATCACTCCTTTTTCTGGCATGCCGCCACCATATCCACGAGCTTCTTATCACTGCAGTTTTTGACATGTTTTTCTCTTCTTCGGGTCCACAAATTCCCTTATTCAATCGATTCAGAGATTGTTGGGATAACATTGATCAGCAGAATTACAAGCCCTATGAACCCAATGATCTCACCTCAGAATCTTTAGATCATTGGATCTTGAAGCACAAAGACAAGCTTATTTCTTTCATCAACTCCAAACTTCAAGAGGGCCACACTCGAGGTGACTACAGGGAATACTTAGAACTTGCACTTATCTTCCTTGGTTGTCCAATGCCTAAAACAATAAAGGCTCTGATAGCAGATTCCACTACCCAGGAGCTTACAGCAGAGCTAGATGGATGGGAAAGGGCATCTATTCCTTAAAAATTTACTTATTTAGGAACCAATTCCTTCTCACCCCTCATGAAAAACAAGCTCTGATACGAATAAACGCCTTTTCAGTGACAGTTTATCTTCAAGCTTGGTATACATCTCCAGTTGGAATTGATGCTCCAGCAAATGATTTGGCCCTCCTCAAGATGCTACATATCTACAAGATCCAGGTTGATAAGGAAGTGGGTGCTACAGCCCTCAAAAAACTTCAGAACCATGGTTGGTACTTGAGTGAGGATCTTGTAGGATTTGGCTTTTTCTCAAACCTCGTGACTGAAGATGATAAGGTTCTAATGCTCCACAACCTTCACCACGCGCCTCCTCGAAAAGTAAGGGCAAGAAAGGTGGACCCCCGAATGTTGCAAAACCCCAATGACTTAAAGATTACCAGTTTTGTCACAACTCAAACACAAGACTTCTTCAAGTGTTTGAAAATAGAAATTCCCAAGAAACTTGAAGACATTGAGGAGCACCGTAATCGGGTCATGGCAGTCAAAGTAATCAACGACTGTGCTGAACGAGGAGTCAAACTGGCTACAGAGTTTAATGAGAAGCTCACAAAGAGTGAGGAAGAGAGACAACTGGCTTTTCAAATCATTGAAAATCAGAGAAAGGAGGTCCCTCAGCCACTGAAATCCCTATATTCTTAATCAATATATGTCTTAAATAGAATTTAAGTCGCTTTGTTTTAAAACATATTTTTCGTTCAGTCTTATATTTGCTCTAATTATCCATTAATGTAAAAGAAGTGCCATCTGAGGGGTGCCTTTTTATCATTCAAATAAAATGATATTTTGTCTATTTGTTTTTCTTCCTTTATATAAAAAAATAAAAGTGTGTGCGTTTATCAAAATTCAATTTGAAAAATTAACATATAATCGTGAAACGGTCTAATATATATATATATATATATATATATATATATATATATATATATATATATAAGGGGTTGACAAAGACACGATTATTATGATTCTATATTAGGGTGGTCCAAAAGGTTAAAGCATCGACTAAGTTCTCTCCACAAGGTTGGTTTTATGCCTCTTGGTGTGGACAGTATTTGTGCAAAGTTTCACGTTATTCGGTTAATATTTAAGGGTCGCCCCACTTGCCCCCTTTTTGAAAATTTGGGAAAATATATAGACAACTGAATAACTAAATTTTTTTTTTGGTTCTCAAAGAATATGAAAGAAAACAGTAAGACAATAGGACATGATAATGGGTGTATCTTCATTATTTCTTCTGCATCAGAGTCGCCTTGGATGGTATTGGTATCTGTTTTCGGTGGGCGGCTACGAGTTGTAGGAGGTACTGCTTCTGGTCCTCGTTTCGTGTCAAAGTGTCATTGTAGCGTTGTGCGAGAGCAATACCTCGCTCGGCAGCATCATTGACGACTTCCATCTTTAAGGCGCGATCTCTAAGTTCCCTGTAGTTCTTGTCATTTGGCCATTCCCGTGGATCTTTTTGAAGTAACTGGCGCGCTTCCTCCTTACCTCCAACTTTCAAGGCATCAAAGAGGGTCAATGTCCTTTTCGTGACGAAGGATGCCACATCATTTTCAACAGCTTCCGCCATGTCGATTCGTCGGGGGCAGCCATTCTTTTGGGGATGTTGGAGGTGTTGAACCATTCTCCTTTTGGTATCAGGATCGATCCTATTATCGAAGAAGGCCAGTCCAATCAGATGCTCCGACAAGTACCACAGGTGGCGTCTTAGAGCTGTCTTCGCCGCTTGTGCAGCTCCTCCGTGTGGATATTTTTCCAGAAGATGCAGCATGTTGAGATCATTGAGAGGAGCTTGTCCCCCCATTGGCGCTTCATGCCAGTACTTGACGTAAATCAGACTGACAAATAAAGCCAGCTGAGTCACGTTTCGTTCTTCGCGTGCTGTGAGCTTGAATTGATAGTGAAAGAGGTAGATTTTGAGCGCATAAATCGCCTTCGCCATCCATCTCGCGTGGTGCATGGGACCCGGAGCTCGGATAAAGAGTGACCACCAGTCTTTCCCCCCAGGAAGAGCAAAGATAGTTCAAGGAACTCCTTGTAGTCGTCACGAGGTTGGCTTGCCTGAAGAGCGTTAGGTAAGTAAGTGAGCATCTCTTTTCTCATCTCTTGGAGTTGAGGGTTCTCGAACAAGCTGTCCGATGCTGAGACAAATGCTTCGTGGGAGAGAGATGGCCATTCCTTTTGAAATCGCTTAAAAAGGCCTGTTTCAGGACTTCCTGTTGAGCCAAATATTGAGGCAAAGACATCAGCAAGTACGACTTCAAGTATATGATGTCGACAACCGATCCAAACTAGCTCGTGACCCAATGCTTCTTCAATCCTGACACAGGCTCCGCGATGTAAAGCCGTGTTTGACGCAGTGGTATCGAAGACGAGACCTCTCACATGCTGTTCCACGTTCCATAATTTCATAGTTTGAAGGCATGCCTGGGCCTGCGCTTCTCCAGTTCCTTGTTTCATCTTTGGGACACCAAGCAGCTTCTCCTGTCCATTGAATGTTATAAGGATTGCTATCCGATGCACATTCGTCTTCTTCCCTTCAATGCCGGGGAGAAGCTTTCCGTCCCAATGGAGAAGGACAGGGTCTTCTAGAGAGAATGATTCTAGGTCTTCTCGAGCTGCCTGTTCTCGCCCACTTTCTCTGTAGCGATGAATAGAGCTCCGAGAGCACGTCATCCCAGACAGATCATGCCCCCGCGGCCTGTAATACAGCTCCAGTTACGAAAACAGCATTCCGGTCAGAAAGATTGGTGCGATCCATTGCTCCAATGACTTCTGGAGATTGGAAAATGTTCGTAACCTTGTTCTTGGGACGCTTTGGTGCCGGAGCTTCAGACGAAGAAGGAATCGGAACCGATGGTCTATAGTCGTCGTCTTGCGAAAAAATGGAAGAAGAAGAGGAAAGATCAATTGATGACACTCCTGCTTCTTCCAAATCTTTCTGTGTTGCTTCATGCCTTGCCCTCCTCTTGGCTTCCTTCTCCATTCTGGATCGCTTTCTGTCCTCTTGTGTAGTCGTTTCCTTATCAATGCCAGCCATGCTGCAAGAATTGACGTCCTTGCGCTGCATGGACAGGAAATTTCGGTCCTCAACGTTGACGATTGTGCTCATGGCATCACTGGTTGCGATGTCAAACAGTTCCTGGATATCCGCTTTGAAGATGTCTTCATTCATTCTATCGCTGGCACGTTGCCTGGTCCTGTGCTTCTTGAGTGTTTTGTAGCGGTCTAAAAGCTTTGAAAGCTTACGGACACAGGAGTCGATCCGTTGAGTTGGGATCCGCGCTCGGGTCCAGACTTCAATCACCCTCTGGCATGCCTGGTTCAGACTGTCGGAGGTGGTTTGCTTTTGATTGATGTGGTGGTATTGCCCCAAGAGGAGGGCGTCAAGGCATGTAGGGAGCCTTGACGTGGATAAAGTTCCAGTTGCCATCCCTAGAAGCCAAACTTTTGGAATTGATCGAGTTTGAGCCATCGGACCTACGGAAGAAAAACTACATTATATAATATATATTCAGAGTGGGGCGACCTCTAAATATTCACCAATCACGCTGCAATTTGCACAGACCATGTGGACACTAAATGGACAAAAACCACACTTGTGGAGACTAAGACAATTTTGAAATTTCCCCCTATGGATTTGGACCACCCTATTCTATATATATATATATATATATATATATATATATATATATAGAACTTTTGTCGAATTGTCAGTCATTTTCCTCGTGTGTGTGTGCGTGCGTGTGTGCGTGCACGAGTTGTTTATTCGTTTATTATATATATATATATATATATATATACAGGGTGGGCGGAAAGTAGCTCCCTATTTTGGATTGGTAAAAAAATACGTATATTATCCATTTATTTCAGAAAAAATAATATGAAAAGGTAGGCATACATGGTAGGTTTTCTCTAAAATTCAATGTGGGCTCCAACTCTTTTCACCAGCTTCTGGAGCCGCCCAGGAATGGCGTCCACTGACTTTAGCAGGATCTCCGGCGGGATGGAGGACATGACTTCCCGAATTCGGTCCTCCAGTTCTTCCAATGTCCTCGGTTTGGTGCGGTAGACTTCTTCCTTTACCCACCCCCAAAGAAAGAAGTCGCACGGTTACCGCTGAAAAACGGCAGAATCGGTTCAGTGTAACGGTGTGGTGTGGTATGACCTCAGATCAGGTTGTGGGCCCGTTCTTTCTGCGCAACACCATGAATGCTGAGCGGTACCTTGCTATGTTGCGAAACGAGGTCTGGCCGGTTGTCAGCACAT
The DNA here is from genome assembly GCA_023014485.1 of Bathynomus jamesi. NCBI lineage: Eukaryota > Metazoa > Arthropoda > Malacostraca > Isopoda > Cirolanidae > Bathynomus > Bathynomus jamesi. The sequence goes on from JAJOZX010000530.1 coordinate 464,228, forward strand.
GGGAGAACATCGACGATCTGATATTTATGCAAGATGGCGCCCCTCCGCACTTCGCTCTTGTCCGTGAGTGGCTGGATGCCCACTTCCCTGGGCGTTGGATGGGTCGTCGTGGTCCACATCAATGGCCAGCCAGGAGCCCCGACTTGACACCGTGTGACTTCTTTCTTTGGGGGTGGGTAAAGGAAGAAGTCTACCGCACCAAACCGAGGACATTGGAAGAACTGGAGGACCGAATTCGGGAAGTCATGTCCTCCATCCCGCCGGAGTTCCTGCTAAAGTCAGTGGACGCCATTCCTGGGCGGCTCCAGAAGCTGGTGGAAAGAGTTGGAGCCCACATTGAATTTTAGAGAAAACCTACCATGTATGCCTACCTTTTCATATTATTTCTTCTGAAATAAATGGATAATATACGTATTTTTTTACCAATCCAAAATAGGGAGCTACTTTCCGCCCACCCTGTATATATATATATATATATATATATATATATATATACGGGTTTGGAGAATGACAAGAGTGCGTTTCATAAATTTCTTTTCATTTGGAGAGAAGGGAGACTTATCAGGGATTGGGGGGAAGGTCTCTTAACCATCAGGTGTTCTTCGAAACTGACCCCGTTATAGCGGATTGTGTTTTGGCTAATTTCAATTGATTAATTTCTTTAAATTTCGTTTTTTCAATTTTCTTCGCATGGGGATGAGGCTCGTGTTTCATAAATTTTCGTTATTCGTGACTTAAATATTTATAATAAAAATTAAGTGTGTAAAAATTATTTATTTAATAAACAGAATTTAATTGGATTCATCTACCATCATATATTGTGGTACAATATTTAAATGGATGATTAATATATTGTTTTTGTTATCTGGAATACATGGCGCTATCTGGAATACATGGTGCGATCTGGCAACTCAGCACCTGAATACATGGCGTGATCTGGCAACTCAGCAACTGCATACATGGTGCGATCTGGCAACTCAGCAACTGAATACATGGTGCTATCTGGCAACTCAGCCAGAATAGAGGTTTATAAAAGACCGAGAGACGACTGACGGAGTCATTCAAGCTCGGCTCCCAGCCGAGTAAGGACCTCTGGTCCTTCTCTTTCTGGCCCTTTGGGAAAACCCCTTAGAGGCCTCTTAGGTTAGGTAAACGAAAATAACTTGGGGGAGAACTCCTCCTCCAAGTTGCATGCCTTGCAATCAAAGGCAACTACTCTCTCTCTCCTTCAGGTGTACCCCTCCCCCCTTGCCTCAGCCAACTGGCTGATTAGGAGCTATAAAACAACGCCTACTCGGCTGAAGTCTTAATATGCACTTGGCTCCTGCCAGGTGAACACCTCTCCTCCTTTCTCGCCCTTTGGGGGGAATAGCTTGGGGGAGAGCTCCGCCTCCAAGTTGCATGCCCCTTGCAACCCCGGTTGGCAACAAAGGGCCCTTTGGGGTAATTTTTTTCTTTTTTTTTTCTTTTTTTCCCTTTTTTTTGCAACACCCCCCACTCCCCTTTGCAACATTACGTAATCACTTGCAACATTCTTGCACTCTCCCCTTTTTCGGCTATACTACTGGGGCCTCATAAGCAACCATCCCTACTAGGCCAAATTTACTATGCTTTCAGTCCTAAAATGTTTAGTTCAATTCAGTTTCTACTTAATCAATAGTAAATGTCTATTTTAGTTTATGCTGTTCTTTAACTGTTGTTATTTGCCCTTATAATGGAACGGTAATAAAAAATTCGTGGGATAACTGACAACTGGACAAAAAGAGCACTGGACAACTGTCCTGTTCTAACGGAATATTGATGCTGTTTTATACGTGTGTGCAAATCCTTTCCCGTCTGACCAATGTAAAAGGAATCACATTGTTTACACCCAATTTTATAGATAATGCCTGAATTATTGGTAGGGCTATTTTTTACTATGATATTTTTCACAATATTGTTATATGAAAATACTACATTAATTTCCAAAAGTTTAAGTACATTAGCAATGCCTAAAAAGCCCGGGAAAAATGGAAGTACTAAAATATTTTTTGACAAAGTACGAGTGTTATTATTGACACGATAGAAAGTTCGTTTTGCCTTGTTGAGACAAGATTCCATAAACGCAGATGGGTAACACAGATCACTTCCAATACCGTTGATTTTTTCCAATTCGGCATCGATGTATTCCGGACTGGCGATCCTAAGGGCGCGGAGAAACATTGATGAAAAAATGGCCTTCTTAGTGGGGGTGTCATGTCCCGAGTAAAAGTGTACGTAGGACAAATTGTTTGTTGTTTTCCGATAGATTCCCTATGTGCGTGTACATAGGGAAAGCCCAGGTTTTAAGTTTAGTATCTATCGGAAAACAACAAACAATTAAGCAAGAAACTTTATGTAATTTAGTTAATGAATATAAAAAAAATCATGAAAAATGGCAATTTCAAAATAAAAGCAGTTTTCTAATTTTTGTTTTATCATAAAATAATATAAAAAACTACCTAGCAAGAAAAATTTTGAACGTTTTATCATGTATTTCATTTATTATTTGATACATGCAAGTAGCCAAAGGAATGGCTAAGGACTTTGCATAAATATATCCAAATCTGTTTAGAAATAATTCTATTTTCCTTCTGTTTTTTAATTTAATATCATTAAAAGCTGAATGATTCCAGATTGGCTGGATATCAGACAGAGTTCCGGCCGGAACCGGAACTCGCAATAAATGGCCGGAATTCCGGCGAGGATGAACCGGAACCGGAATTCCGGTACACCTCTAGTACCTGGACGTCCAGATCATACCTCATCATGAACAGATCCTGTTCTTTTAAATTTGTTGACCAGCTCGCGAATTGCTTTGTCTGTAGGTCCTGGTTTGTGAAACCTTCTTTCGAATTTTTCTCGAATTTCTTTGCACTTCTTCCCTTGTATACGTAGTTACCACCATCACACGTTCTTGTACATCCATCATCATCTATGGCCTGTAGAAAATAAAATAGAAATAATGTTTAAGCAAAATAGCTAGGGACTTTTGGACCACCCTATATATAGCGAGTATACATTTAATGTACGTAGTCTTTCTCAGTAATTTAGTTCTTTGTAGCCATTCATCTTGACTGAAATTTCGTTGAATTTCTTTCTTCATATGGGGGCGTCAAGACAAGACCGAGCAGTATTCCTGTTTTGGTATGATCAGCGTTTTCAGCAAGGGAATCATTACTTTCTTGTACCTTCTTTTAAGTGTTCTCAGTATCTGTCCCGTAATTCGTTTTGCCTTGTTCATCGTTATCTAATTTTGTGTCGCAAATTTCGCATCGTCTGTCATTATAACTCGTAAATCTTTTGCTTTTGTGGTTCTCTGAATTTTCTCTTTCGGGTGGAAATGCAGGAATGAAACAAAGAAAGTTTGAGAGTAAGGGATGAAAATGGATGAATGCTCACAGTGGATGTGCATCTACTGATTAGATGGAAGAAATATTTTGAAGACAGTCGGTTAGAGGCAGGGAATTTATGAGACGAAACTATCTTGATTCCACCCGACACATGAGAAGCATACTCCATACAGGGGCGGACAAGACCCCTGTACAGAGACAGCAACTGATTGGGAATGAAGAAACTGTGGAACCGGTACAACATACCTAACCTCTTGGAAACTGTTTTAGAAAGAAAGTATCAGGTCATTCCATAAGTAATGTCGTTTTTTACGATAGATTAAGTTTAAACTAGTCCTCAGTTTAAGCATAAATTTTCCGAAGGTTATATCTAAGGAGATCTATCGTGTTTCGCTACATACTTTACAGACCTTGACCAGTGAAGACGTGTGTTTTGCTTTATGTGAACCCCTCATAAACATGGCGGTATCAGAAGAGCATATCGGGCATATAATGCTTTACGAGTTCAAAAAAAGGAATAGTGCTACTGAAGCAACGCGAAACATTCAGGAAGTTTATGGCAACGATATTCTGCATGTGAGGAAATGTCAAAGATGGTTTCAAAAGTTTAGGAATGGTGACTGCTGTTTGACAGATGCAGCACGCTCTGGACGCCCTGCTGAGTTTGATGATGACCTGCTGTTAGCCGCACTTGAAGAAGACTTCAACAACTGTCGAAGAATTGGCCCAGAAACTCAATTCATCCCCGTCCACCATCCATCGACATTTGCAACAACTCGAGAAAGTGCCTAAGTTAGGAAAATGGGTGCCACATGAATTGTCGGTCGACAACCTGAGGGTGCGGGTAAACATTAGCATAGCTCTTCATTCCCGTGAACTCCAAGATCCGTTTTTGCACCGTTTAGTGACTGGTGATGAAAAGTGGATACTGTACCAGAATGTTAAGCGCCGTCGACAGTGGGTTTGTGCCGGAGAAGCAGCGACACCACAGCCAAAACCAAATCTTCACCCTCGGAAGGTGTTGCTTAGTGTTTGGTGGGATAAAGGTGGTGTAATACACTTCGAAACCTTACCACACACCCAAACAATCACCGCTCAAGTCTACTGTCAACAACTGGATCGATTGAACACTGCACTAAAAGAAAAGAGACCTTCTGTGGTTAATCAGAAAGGAATCGTGTTCCACCACGACAACGCACGTCCTCATACCGCTCGGATCACTTCTGCAAAAATTGAGGAGCTTGGGTGGGAAAAACTTCCACATCCTCCATATTCTCCAGACCTTGCGCCTTCAGATTATCATCTCTTCAGGAGTCTGCAAAACTATCTTGACGAGAAACAGTATATTTCGTTAGATGACTTGCACACCAGTCTTTGTACGTTTTTTGCCTCAAAACCGCCTGCATTTTATAAACATGGCATTGAAAAGCTTGTAGGACGTTGGCAGAGTGTCATTGATTCAGGTGGAAAATATATACTAGATTAAAAAGTTTGTTGTTTTTTTTTGTCCTTCAAATTCCGATCTAAAAAACGACATTACTTATGGGATGACCTGATATATGAGATCTGTCCAGGAAAGATCACAGAAAAGGAAACACCAAGAATGTTAAGAGAAGAGGAAGGATTGAATTGTATATTGTTGAAGATAAGGGGCTAGTCATGTGAAAGATTGTGACGAGTAGACAGATGAAGGGACCGAGTTTTTGAGACATTGAAAGCCACAAGGTTTTCTCTACCCTAATCAGAGATAGCTCTGATTACGGTAAAACATTGTGGCTTTCGCTGTCTCAAAAACTATCTTGTAGAAAGGTCAGTCAGGTGCATCATAGATGTCCTACGCGAAGCATGGAGTGACTTGAAACGGACTCTCTGTGAAGCGGGTGGAGAAGTGAGGAGTCGAATCACCAGCATAGAAGTGGATAGAACAGGAAGTGTGATTTAATAGATCTGATAAATAAGAAGAAAAGAGTGAATGACAGGACAGAGCCCTGAGGAACACCACTATTAATAGCTTTAGGAGAAGAACAGTGGCCATCTATCTACAACCCCAGATATCGATCGGCCAGAAAGGAAACCAGAGATGAAGGCACAGATAGAAGGATAGAAACCGAATGAGGGCAGTTTGGAAATTAAGGATTTGTGCCAATCTATCAAAACGTTTCATATGTCTAGTGCAAGAGCAAAGATTTTACCGAAATCCCGAAAGGAGGATCTCCAGATCTACAGAAGCTAAGGCTAACAAAGACCCTAAGATTCACTCTTAGCTTAGCCCGAGAGAAAGAAGAGAGTAGGGGGTTAAAAGAAGAGAATAGAGAGTTAAAAGAAGAGAATAAGGGGTTAAGTAAGCAGCAAAACCTATCATTCGTGGGTTAACATTTATTCAGAAAAAGATAGTCGCCATCATCATCCGCCGGCCACTGCCGACAAGTCGGGAAAAATAGTCGAAGAGAATAGGAAAGGGGTGAAAGATGAAAAGAAGTAAAATAAGAACGCTTGCAAACCATGCAAACACAGTCTTAACTCAAAGAAACACTGTCATACCATGCAAACTACAGACATGCAAGTAAGAGAGGATGAGAAGTGGAAAAAAAAAGAGTATGAAGAGTATAACAAAAAGTGGGTTAGTTTACGCTACGAGCTACATCTAAGTTCGTGTTAGTCTAATTTTTTTATTTATTTATTTTTTTAATAATATAAATTTAACGGTGGCATCAATCGTCAACAGACTCAAACCTCGACTATCACCCCGAGAGCTCCTGTTGCTAATTGTTTTATTATTTTGAACGATGTTAATATTTTTAAAATGCCTATCTAAACGGTTTTTAAACATATTAACGCTGGTAGAGTTCACGACGGACGCGGGAAGATTATTCCATTTATCAATTACTTTAAACTAAAAACGTTTTTAGCGATGTTAGTAATGAAACGTCTACCACGTAATTTAAATATCCGTTATTACGAGTATTGCTATTATCGAAAGTGAACAATTTGTCAAAATTTATGTTATCGATTTTATTAACGATTTTGAAAACTTCAATAAGCTTCCCCTTTAATCTAGTTTCGAGTGAATGCAAGTCTAACTCTTAAATCCTATCTTCGTAAGACTTGTTGCGTAGTGACGGAATTAGTTTCACTGAACCCTGATGAGGGACACCGCTACCTACATCCAACCACCCCGATTCCCTACCATTAACAACGACCCTCTGTTTCCTGGCACGAAGCCATTCCTCTAACCAGTTAGCTACCTGACCGCGTATACCGTACGCTTTAACTTTCGCAATTAATCTTCTATGCGGAACTGTATCGAACGTTTTTTTAAAGTCTAAATAAATAATGTCAGCCGCTCTATGCCTATCATATTCGCGACCTATTTCGTTATATAACTCTGACAAATTAAACAAGATTTATGGCATCGAAACTCATGCTGACTACTATTAATGAAATCGCGACTTTCTAAGTGATTGATGATTCGATCCCTAACTACGGATTCCAAAAGTTTACCGAAATTGACGTTAAGCTAATAGGCCTATAATTGCTAGCTACTGTGCGACCGCTTTTTTAAAAATGGGCGTAACGTTAGCTAATTTGAAGTCTTCAGGAATAATCTCCGCTTTCAGTGACTTGTTAAAAATTTTTGTTAAGCGGCCTACGATAACGTCTTTCAAATCTTTCAAATGTCTAGGATAAAGCGCGTCAGGGCCTGGAGCCTTGCAAACTTTTGGCTTATCGATATAATGCGCAATCCCACTCGTAAATAGTTATTTCATTCAAAATAGTCTCGCTACTAAATGGAACGATATCGTCCACGTCGTTATTTACGTCTACGGTAAAAACTGTCGCAAAAATGTTGTTAAAAATACCCGCCATCGCCTGAGCGTCGGAAGCCAAAGCGCCGTTAACGTCCACTAGAGGGTATATGTTATCTTTTATCGGCTTACGATTATTGACGTAGTTAAAAAACGTCTAACGTCCAAGCTCAATATATTTATTAAAGTTAGCTACCGTGCCATTGCGCTTATTAAGTCTATACGCTCTGTTACGCTCATTCATGAATCCTATTTCACTTGTCCCACTTGGGCGTACCATGATTTCTAGTGTGCTTGGGCCTACGCGGAATAAACTCCCTTTCGATATTCAAAAAACTTTCTTTAAGTACCTCCCATTGAAAATTTGCGTCATTACTCATTACCCATAAATAAATTATCCCAGTCCACTACTCTCATCCTGTCCGCAAAACTATCAAAATTAGCCCTACGAAAATCAGGGACTTCCATTATGTTACTATCCTTACTGTTTTCTACCAATAGCTGAAACCTAATAATTTGGTGATCACTACATCCCAAACTCTGACCTACTTCCAAACCTTCGACATATTTTCGTCGTTCGTCATCACCACGTCTAAAATATTGTCACTGCGCGTTGGTTCGGTAACCATCTGTCGTAAAAAATTATCTTCCATGAACTCAATCAATAAAAGGCTCGTAATTAACGTTAGGGCAGTTAAAGTCTTCGACAACTAGACTATCCCGATTATTAATGAAGTTACCAAGAAGTGTGTTCTAGTATCGGTATCGAGGGGTTGAACAGGAGGTCTATAAACAACATTGAAATTAAAGCTAATACTACGCGCCTTAACTTCAACGCATATCGCATTAATTGCTGCTGGAAAATCTATCTTAACCTCGATAGCCCAAAGGGTATTACGAATGTACAACAAAACGCCGCCACCAATCCTTTTTAACCTATCATTAGTAAAAAGTTTAAAACCCTCGCTATATGAAGTTTCCCCAACAAGTCCCGAGTCACGGTATTTAACCACGTTTCGATTATAACAACCATATCGTAGTTCCCTGGAATAAGTTATCGCCTTAAATTCGTTCAGTTTATTTCTAATACTACGCGCGTTACAATAAAAGACGTTTAAATTATTTTTTACCACGGATCGGCGTTTTAAACTATTTTTTACGTCGGACCGGCATTTCCCGGACCCACAACGTTTAAAGAGGGCTTCAACCTATACAGCTTTCGAACGTTCTCATCGATTAACCTACCTAGCCTAGCATTTCCTATTTCATTGAAAAGCACCCCTATCTTTTATAAAAAAGCTAGGACCACTAAATTCTGACCACTGACGAAGGGTACATTTTCCTGAGCACAAATCTCTTCCAGCTGAGTGTTCAAAAATATTGTTTTTGACGTAATCGTAAGACCTAAACCGTGCCTAGGGGTAATACCTAGAAGGCTAGAACTAAAGACCTATCTGACCTTGCCTTCAGGGACCTAATTAACCCCCCTGTTTCTCTCCAAAAGGTCAGGTACTTTCGTATCTGGCCTATACGAGTCGTTGCCCCCTACCATCTTCACCAACATCGAGTGACGGGAGGCAACATCAATCGTATCTACTTCGTCTCTAATTCTGTCAACCCTGCCTCCTGGTAGACAGACCCTCCCCCTCTTGGTTGGATTCCGTTTAACAAACTCTTTATCCATATGACACACTAAGGAGTCCCCAATTAAAATCGTTTCCCCCTCGTTCACATCCCTATCCAACTCCCCGCCTACTAATCTCGGGCCTACCTTAACCCCTTCCTCAGCTCTATCTAACCTTCCCGATAAGCTATCTATACTAGAAACTAAGTTCCTAACCTCACCCTTCAACGTTAGTATAGGTTCGGCCTTCGTCAATTGTAAGCAGGGCCGTTTCTAGCCATTAGGGGGCCCTAAGCAGTATACCCATTTGAGGCCCCATCCCTCCATCCACCAACTCACGCCTTACTACATCACCTCAGCACACACACAAAAAATGGCTGTTAATAAAAAACAATTATGAAACAATTTTAATGAAACATTTATTTTCCAAAACAACAAATATGTACTTTCAGAAGACAAACAGAAAAAATACTCTTCATGAAATTCCTGAAAATTAGCTTATACATTATTTAGAATAAATGACGCAGAACTATGTATAAAAAAATAATGCAAGTATAATTATCAACTACCAAACAATTACTAACTCTACGATACAATCGTGTAATAGCTAACAGTTATACAGAACAGTTTGTATCTTCAAAATTTTTGGCTCCTAGATTTTTTCTGGGCGAAATCATCAATAACATCATCATATGAAATCTCCCTGCCAACGTCCTGGTTGATGCTTATGATGCCAAGGCCACTGAGGCGATCCTGCCCCATTGATGATCTGAGGTAGTTTTTGATTAGCTTCATCTTAGAGAAGCTCCTCTCGGCTGACGCTACTGTCACAGGTAGAGTGCAGGCAATTCGTAGTGCAACCCAGAGATTGGGGTATAGTTCCTCCAGTTACTTCTGATGAATGAAGGAGAGAAGCTCCAATGCAGTCATGTTGTGTGAAGGTAAAGTCGGCAAGTTCTTAATTTCGAGGGCCAGTTCTCTTCTATCAATGTCAGAGTCAGCCTCCAGAGTTCAGTATCTTAGAGAGCTTTTCACACTTGCAGGACGTCTTCCTTGTTCATTGTGGTGAAGTTTAGGAGAACCCCAAATATGTCCCTCACATCATCTAATGTTTTGAATCTCTCATTTATTGACCCGATGGCACAATCCACCACCACATTGAAAAATTTGACTTCCAACCTCTTTAAGGCTTCTGTAAATGGTTCGTCAGGAGCTTCGTAAGCAAAGTGCTTTTTTGTGGATCTGAGCCTCTTCTCCTTCAGCACAGCCTCCACATTCATTTTCTCACATATGTCCCTAGCTACGACTTGTGCTGCAACAAAACCTGTGTTTCTGTAGCTGGTGAGTGAGTCTTTTGTTTTTGTGAGGAGGTTGACTGCCACATCAAACTGCATTGTAGGAGACTGCATAAGTTTGCTCACATGGTTAACTGCATGAAGAATGTCATACCATACTACTGTGCAAATCTGAAAGCGATAAGACCCTATCTCCTCTGCAAGTGCTTGTGCTTCATTCCTGGCTATGGCATCTGTGGCATTGTTTCTGACTTCCAACAGGGCCTCTCTGATGTTGTGGCTCTGGTATCGCACAGCCTCAATGCTCTTAAGCCGGCTCTCCCACCTGGTTTCACTCCAAGACTTGAGTGTTATGTTCACGTGCTTCTTTAGGATTGTCCATCTCTGTGTAGCTGCTGCAAAAAGGTTGTACAATTTTTGTACGTTGCCAAAGAAGCTGATGGCATCTGTGGAAGCTTTAGCTGCATCAGCCACTACAAGATTCAGAGTGTGAGCTCCACATGGAACATAGAGTGCACGACAGTTCTTCTCTAATAACCTTGATTGAACATCTTTGTTCTTGCCCTTCATGTTCGCTCCATTGTCATATGACTGTCCTCTGCCGTCATCAAAGTGAATATTCAGTTCATCTAGTCTCTTCAGAATCAGAACTGATAAACCCAGGCCTGTACTTTCTGAAGCCTCAAGAAAGCCCAAGAAGTATTCTTTTATTTCTGGTACTTCACCCATTTTAACAGTTCTGATAATAATCGACATCTGTTCTTGGTGGCTTATGTCTGGAGTGCAGTCTAAAATGAGTGAGTAATATTTAGCTTGTTTTATTTCTGCAACAATGGCATCCAAGATCTTCCCACTAATGGACCCAATGAGCTCATTTTGAATGATGTTTCCTAGGTAACTTGAATGACTATATTGGCCACTTTCGACTCTGATGTGTTGTTTCATCACTGGATCAAATTTGGCAAGCAGCTCAACCTCCTTCAAGAATTTGCCATTGTCTCGATTGTACAATGTAGAGGAAGACCCCCTGAAAGCAAGGTTTCTCTCTGCCAGTAATTGGATTATACTTACAAGACGTGTGAGAACATCTCGCCAGCGTCTTCGCTCTACCTCCATTAATGACATTTCAGTTTGGTCAATGGTCCTCCCAGTTTTTAGCCGCAGTTCCAAATCCTTCCATGTTGCCATGTTATCTGCATGTTCTGAACTATTTTCATGGCCTTTCAGAAGCGAACCAACGTTTATCCAGTCTGAAAGTCCATCCGTAATTAGTTTGTACGACTTCCTTGAAAACAACTTGCAGCAGAAGCAATAAAGAGCATCATTCTTTCTAGAGTACATCAGCCAGCTTCGCTTTATTTTTACCCCATTAATTAATGTTCTGTACATGTAATGGTGATGAACGCTTTTACCGTCCTATCTTTTAGGGAATGTGAAATCTGGACTGATTTGAAATGGTCCTCGAGACACCAGATCTGTCTTCAAGGCATCTGACAGGACAACTGGCCAGTCATACGGATCAAGCGGTGGAGCAGATCTTGGTTCTTGTTGCTCATTAGAAATGCCTGTGTGTGGTGTTTGAAGCTGAAGAGAAGATGGGCCAGTTGTTTGTTCATCAGGCTCTACTTCTACTGGTGTTTGAGGTTGCATAGAGGATGGTCCTGCTGTTGGCTCATGATGCTCATCAGGCTTTGCTGAGGATGGCTTTTCCAAATATTTCAGTAGTGCTCCTGAGAAGAACATAGCATTACAAATTCTGTTAATTTTTGCTAAAATACTTTCTTATCTTGTTTGATAAATAATTGATATGTGTGAACAGAATTTGAGGTGATGTGATCCATTAAATTTCACATTTTGAAATATAAATATTACAGAGTCTAGCTTACTCTACACGATTCCTGGGCACTTGCCTAGCTTGATGGTCTACCTAACCTAGTTGCCTGAACTGTAATCATAAGAATATACAAGTGGCACATCTCACCTGTGCTACTGGAAAGCTTCTCCTCCTCTTTTCTTCTTTTTCCGTTTTTCAGCTCCTGATGGATAATGTCGTTTCATTTTCCAAGATGCACGAAGTGTCACATCTAGTTAACCACAACTAATCTGCTAAATAATAATAATCATGATAATGATGATGATGATGATGATAACACTGGTATGCATATGAAATTTTTTTGTCTGCTGTGAGGGTTTTTTCAACTCATTATATAATTCGAAAATGACATTGGTTTTCCTCAATCAGGTCAGGTTTTTTCTCTATTGGCCATTTATTATAAGTCCAATTTTATCCCCAAATTTATTGATTTTTTTAGCTTAAACACTGTAGATACGAGTAATATTATAAGAACACTCGTGAAAAATGAAAACATTGTGTGAATAATTACTTTTATTCATACAATGAATATGGAAAAAAGTTTATTGAGGAAGGAATGAAGTTTTTTTTGGCTTTCCGTCTGTTTTTCTTCGGGCACGTCTCGCTTCAAACACCAGCAATAGTCCGCCAGCATATTGATATCCCAGTTTCCCTGGTACCTCTCTTCCATTATTTTGATATCTTGGTGAAATCGCTCACCCTGCTCCTCACTATAATCCCCGCAATTTTCAGGAAAATAGTCCAAGTGGGACCACAAAAAGTGTATTTTTATGGACATGCGCGACCCATGAGCTTTGAAAGCTTCCATCAACTTTTCGACAACGGACTCGTATTCTGGACTTCTACGCTTGCCAAGAAAATCAGTGACAACTGATTTGAATGCCTGCCAGGCATTCTTCTCAGTTGGAGTCATTGCGTTTTCGAACTGAGTATCCTTGATCAAAGTTCGAATTTGAGGACCATCAAAAACCCCAGCATTTAGTTTAGCATCAGATATATGAGGAAAATTACTCTCGAGATATCGGAATGCTGAACCCTCCTTATTCATTGATTTGATGAAATTTTTCATCAAGCCCAGCTTAATATGAAGTGGTGGGAGCAAAATTTTTGTTGGTGGTACAAGGGGAACTGAAACGACATTATGCGACCCAGGTTCAAAATTCTCTCTGGATGCCCATTCACGCTGTGCATAGTGCTTCTCATCCGCTCGGCTATCCCATTTGCAGAGGAAACATGGGTATTTCGTGTATCCCCCTTGCATTCCCAATACAAATGCCACAATCTGAAAAAAAATGAAAATATTTAAAGAATTTAGAGAATTTGTTCTATCAGATAAAAAAATCTATGCATTGGACTGTGTCACTTCTGTGGGGAAGTTAAGTGTTCTTATACGCTCTCAAATAACCTTTGGAAAAACAACATAGTCAATAGCAATAGTTTACTTATGATATTAGTATTACCTTCAAATCTCCACAGATCCTCCAGTTATGTTGGTCGTATACGAGAGCATCCAGTAAAATTTTCATGTTATCGTAGCTCTCAGTAAGTTGTACGGATTGTGCTACAGGGACTGATGCAACCCTATTCCCAATGTTGAGAAGTACTGCTTTCAAACTTCGTTTAGACGAGTCTATAAATAGCCTCCATTCTGATGCGTTATATGGCAGGCCCAAGGATTCGATTAGCCCCTCAACATCGCAGCAGTACACTAAGGAAGAAGTATTTTCGTGCACTGCAAAAAACTTGCGGAATTCTTCCTCTCGTTTCCTATACCAGGAGAATGTTGTTCCCGGAGCCAGCAAGTTGTCCTCTCGAAGTCGTGAGCCCAAGATCTCGGCAGCTAATTTGGAAAGTTCTAAATCCCTGGTAAGATCATTAAGTTTGGCCTGGTTGAGAGGCCTCGGCTCATTTGAAGCGGTATTTTGAGGTGTATATACGACTGGGACTGGTCATTGGCATTGGTCATTGATTCATCATCAGAATCATCGAAGTCCAGGGTTTGAGGTGGGTCGGGTATTGGAATTCCAGGACCATGGGGTACAGGTCTCATAGCAGAAGGAATGTCAGGGTATACAACAATGTGTTTATTCTTCTTGTTAACTCCTGAAAATAGAAACACAGAAACATGGATATAAAACTTGCATATGAAATAGAAGCAGCATTCAGACAGTGGCGGCTCGTGAGGGAAGGCTGCGGTCTGTAAGATATGAAATAGGTCGATGGAGTCTGTATATTTTCTCTCTTTTTCATTCATATTGTCCCTTCGGGGACAATATGAATGAAAAAGAAAGAAAATATACAATCATTGTATATGTAAATGTAACTTGTATAACAATATGTATGTGTAAATGTATTTTCTATAACAATATGTATATGTAAATGTATGATTACCATTATGGTGAATATTATGCTATATATGGTGAATATTACATTATGGTGAATATTATGTCAAGTTTCATACGAGGATTTCAAAATATTTAAGAAAAATAAATTTATAAGCCCACCTTGGAGGTTTGTCATGCAGAAATAGCAATCTGTCACGTGATCCTTTCCTTCTCTCCAAATCATGGGAATTCCAAAAGGCAAAGATTTTGCTCTGCCTTTGCTCCATCTCAAATTTTCAATGCACGTCTTGCAGTACATATGAGGGGCGAAATTTTTGTCCTGGTCCCCTAGCTTAATTCCAAAGTATGCTCTATACATTGTCTTCACAAATTTAGTGATTTGGGACTGGTTATTTGGCATGGTAACCGTCCCACATATGTAGCAGAATCTATTGGGTTCATTTTTACACGTTCTATTCATTATGAAATATTTTATCTATATGCCTGAAAAGTAAAAAAAGATATTATACAAGTGAAACAAGTGATGATAGATGTTACTGTTCCAATTCCGCTTTGACAAAATCACGAAAAATTCTATTTTACTTATGAGGCCAAAGCCGGATAACCTGAGCTGATTGAGAAAAACGGATTGCAGATTCGAAATCAGCAGGAAAAACTCTATAATAATCACTTACAAAACCCTTGACAGCAAAATTGATGCATACCAGTGTAATAATAATAATTGTTATAATTGTAACGTTAATCAAATACATTCAAATAATCAGACCATTTAGGTTTTAACCAACAAAATTCACATTATCTGAAAAAGATGAGAAAAGAATTAATAAACTTGAAAACATAATGAAAATAATCCTAGGTTTTAAAGTGTTACAAAATCTCTTAATAGTTAGTAAATTAGTGAAATAATGTTTTACAATACTAGAAAAATTAAGCATTTAGGAAAGTATAAGCATATAGTAAGAATAAAGTTAAATAATATAGAAATAAGATCTCACAATAGTTATTTACACCTAACGACCAAAACGTTTCGTTTGTCTCCGTTTTATCACATTTGTCTCATACAAAAACTTTAATTAATACGACAATAATAATAATAAGCATAATAATAATAATAATAACAATAATATTAATAATAACCAGCTATATTCATATTCTTGCCCACTGAGCTATGACCTGGGAGCCTGTCTAGGGCCCCCTAGTAGCAGCGAGGCCCTAAGCGGCCGCTTAGTCTGCGTATGCCAGGAAACGGCCCTGATTGTAAGCGTACCCCTGCTCTCATTTAGCGTTGCAAATCTTCCCGTCCCCTCGCGTACACTACATTTTAAATCAACTACAGTAATACCCCGGTTATTGCGGTTAATGCGTGCGGCAAAACTACCGCACTAAACGGGGAATGCATTCAATGCAAAATGAAACCCAGACTAAGTATCTTGGTCACACACTAACGGATAGTCTTTGAGATGACTGTGATATTCTAAGGCAATGTAGACAATTATATGATCAGGGAAATACTTTGGTTAGAAAATTTCATGTGTACATTAGATGTTAAGTTGATTTTGTTCAAAACTTTTTGTACTCCAATGTATACAGCTCATTTGTGGTGGAACTACAGGATGTATAATTTGAGGAAATTATATGTTGCATAGAATAATAATTTTAGGAGTTTATTACGGACTCCAAGATTTGTAAATGGTGCTCCTTCTAGTGTCAGTATGCTGTTTGTAGTCAATAAGGTGCCTAACTGTGTCAGTGTCATTCACAATTTTGTATTTAGATTTAATACTAGGCTTGGCGAGTCAGTCAATAAGATAATAGAAGCCATGGTTAGTGGACTGGTCTCCGATATATTTTATAAATCTTAAATCTGGAAGCATTGGCGTAGGCAATTGTATGTTCATTATACACAGTGATTCACTGGCCTAATTAGTCAGTGCTCTAGAGTCTAGACTCTAGACAACTATATCTCAATCTTCTATGGACCTCTTGTATAATGTTTATATCTGTTGAGTTTGAAATAAAGTGTTTGTTTGTTTGTAATTTGAAGTCACCCGATGCATTGCCTCCTAATAAAAGTGTCAAACGGTCTTTTGCAACTTTGTATCCTGGATGAGATTTTTCATTTTCTGCTAAATAGGTTTTCGAAGGCATCCGTTTCCAAAACAATCCTGTCTCATCCACATTAAAAATTTGTTTATCTTTGTATCCGCCTTCCTCAACAATTTTTTTAGTCATTTGAAAATTTTAACGCAGCTTCCTTATCTGCACTTGCACTCTCTCCCACAATGTGGACGTTATGGGTCCCTGAACATTTTCTGAAACGATCAATCCATCCACGACTTGCATTAAATGTTTCGTCAGTTGAATTAGTTCCCCCTTCAATCTCTCCATCTTCGTTTTCTTTAAACGCATTAAAAAGACTGCTTTAAATTAGATTGCCATTTGGCTTAAGGGAATTCGTTTTTGATTACAATCTTCAATCCATATTGACAAAAGACGTTCCATATTTACCATTGTTGTGCTTCTATTTTTAGTGATTGTATTTGAAGTTGAGGATCCTGCAGCCTTCCCATATTCTTTATACTGGTCTGCATCCTTAACAGTTCTTCGTACCGATGACTCGTTCATTCCCTTGTCTCGAGCAATCTTAGCATATATGATGCACCACTTCCATGACACTTTATAATCTCTAGTTTCTGTTCTAATGTTAGCCATTTATGCTTTTTCTTAGATTCATTAACTTCAGTAATTTTCATTTTTTAACTCATAATTATAAGGTTGTAACAATAGTGGTGTGTTAAGTAAAGTACAGTAGATAACTGAAAACTTTATGAGACGTCCTCACTGCCGTCCGTCATTGACGATACTGACGTACCGATGCCGGCAGGGCTACCACTGACTTAATGAAAGAAAACCCAGATCGTACACTAAAAAAACCTAGATGATCCTCAAAAAAACCCAGATCACCAATACTGGAGCACCAATACCATTTTTTTTTTAAATTTAGTACCAAATGAAGCAATTTATTGCCAAATTGTATTTAGGTACCTTACCTTACAACCTTACAAAGGTTCCACGTGATGATTTCTCATTTCGCGAAGGTCATTCAAATTTCAATGCAATTTACTATGACAAAATATAAATCAAGCGAAAATTGCACGCACGCGCAATGCAGGCTAATGCCCGCCCATGATTAATGCTGCCAAATAATAAACTGCAACATGTTCGTAGGCGATGTGTCTGCCGCCTCTCGTGTTTAACAGTACAATATTTTCAGAGGGCGCACATGTAAGTAAACGGGAAAGTTTGTTTACAAATTTAAAAAACCGCACTATAGTGAGTCCGTGCCCGTATTAAAGCGAGGTATGGTGACAAATTATAATCCGCACTAAGCGGGGTATTGCTGTATCTCTTAACTTAACTCACAAAAGAAACAAACCGATCTCTCGGTAATCGCCATAGGACCGCCGTTATAATCTTTAAAATCAGTATACCACCGATTAACCCCACACCTAGCACACGGCGCTTTCTGCGACGGCATCGCGCAAGTTAAAGTAGTTAATGTTTATAACCGTCACAAGTTTAAATTAAATTAAGCTGGCACGCTATGAAAACTTCTAAATCACTAAAAACCACTAATATTCAGTTACTTAACTATAACAATGTGAATATAAACGCAAGTATATAAAATTCAGAACTTTCCAACAGTAAATTTATCGGCAATATCCAAAAGTAGGAACAATATCAGAGAGCTCAGGGAGTGCGTCCGCACAGTAAGGAGTCTAGCTGCATTGATGGAGAGTGAAAGAGATATACAAGAAGATCGCCAGTAGAGTGTCTCTTGTGGAACCCATACTGACGATCTGAAAAAAGATTGTGAGAAGAGAAGTGTTTAAGAATTTTCCTATTAAGAATAGATTAAAAAACTTTGAGGCAAGAATTCAAAGCAATTGGACGATAGTCGGAGGGTTGAGAGCGGTCACCCTTCTCTGGGACAGGCTGAATGAATGCGAACTTCCAGCAAGAAGGAAAAGTACCAGATGAAAGGCAAAAAACGAGCGTGTTTGTCTAGGTAGGGTGTCAGCACAGAAACACAGTTCTTGAGAACAACAGGAGGAACACCACCAAAACCGTACGCCTTCCTGAAGTTGAGCCCAGATGAGGCAGAAAACATTTCCTCCAAACATCTTTGGAGGAGATTTTAATTTCTGACATAATTAAGACGGAGGGATTAGGAGATGGAGGAACAGCACTGGAATCTCTCAGGGTTGAGTTGGAGGCGAAAATCTGAACGAAGAGGAGACTGCAACTGAGCCATCATAATGGAAAAGAGGAGGGAAAGAAGTGAAGTTGTTGGAAAGGTGCCAGAAAGAGCGAGAAGAATTGGATAGGTTTTCACATTTTTGTCTGATGAAGGAATTTTTGGCGAGTCGAATAACAGATTTTGCACGATTCTGGACAGAAATAGGAGTTAAGTGAAAGGACGAGTTGGCTGGCGGCGGACAGTCGACGGTACCTTCTGAAAGCCCCCTTTCTGTTGCGGGTAGCATTAGTTGTAGGAATAGAATATAGAGTGTACGCCTTCATACCCATGCGTTCGGAGGGGCACCAGCCACGTTAGCAACAATCATTCCTTGGGAAATCAGAGAAGTACTGCCTAAGGGTACATTTTAAAATGTTTTGTATTTTTATTTTTTAATAATAGAATTTTATGACCTTCCCAATTAATACTATGATTAGATCTATACACATGGTTTAACAGTGCATTTGAATTATTCGCAGTTATGTTGTTGTTGTTCACCTTCACCTTTACATTTATGCTGTTTTACCTTCAACATTTGAAGCTTTTTCCCATTTGACCTACATAAACTGAATTGCAATATTTACATCTGATAGATTAGACCAAAATAGCTACATTATCTGGACTGTTTTTTATTAGGCAAATTTTAACAGTATTTTTATACTTGAAAACTACGTTAATTCCAATTGTTTTAATTAAGTAATGTCGAAAGATGTTTAACAGTATGGGAGGCAAAGGATATTTCTATGATCAAACTTCTCGCGTGAATTACACTATTATAATACTCTCTTAACTTTTTAAGATTTGCTTAAACAAATTTCTAGAACGAGCAGGATAGTATAATGTTCATAATATTGCAGCACCCGGAATTGCAAAATTCAGGGCACACAAACAAACGTTAATGCTCCGAGAAACTTAACATAAAAATTGAAGATTTTATCGAGGGGTAATGACCAAAATAAGTGAACATATTTGAATTGATTAGCGCATCTCCGAAGTTTTAGATCTAGGAATGATATACATTTATTATTTTCCTTTTCAACAGTAAATTTTATGGATGGAACAAAATTATTGAGCTTATCAAGAATCTCATTTTTTCCTGTGGGTGCGCATCATTTATTAATTTCACTTGTTGAAGCTCTTGTATCCGCTATTAATTAGTATGTTATTTTCTGTTTAGAATTCAAATAAACTATCAAATGAAGGAACAAGAGAGAAACATGCAATAATAATAATATACTCTCTGAGAATATATATAATTTGATGTTGTTGTTGTTGTTGTTGTTGGTTAGCCGATCAGCCCACCCTGATTGAGCAATCTGGCGGCACGCAGGTAACCGATCGCCCTCTCCGGAGTGGACCAGAGGTTCAGCGCACTAGTGATGTTGTGTTGTGTTCTATGTTGTGCTAGAGCGGTACAGTCTGTCATAATGTGTTCAATTGTTTGTGGTGTGTCCTGGCACAGGTGGCAGGTGTCGTCTATGGAGTTGTCTAGTCTGTGTTTATATGTCCGTAAGTTGGGGTGATGTCCACATCGGAATCGTGTTAAGTTAACTCGATCCGATCTGCTCAGGCTGGTCTCTGACCTGTCAATGGGTGGCGGCTTCGCACCTAGGACCACATTCGGACCGAGTCGTGTCAGTGCTCTGTGGGTTGTGTGTGTGTGTATGTTTTCTGTACTGTGTGATGTCTGTGGGGCGTGGTATGGAATGGAGTATTTGGTTATCATGTCTCTCTGGTGTTACCTTAATGGTGCGAGGTGTTGGTGCATGATTGTGCATGTAGTGGCAAGGGTGTTGTGGGTTAGTTGTCGCTGCTGCCATGAATTGTGTTCCCCTCATGTCTAAATGTTCCCTAACTTTCAGTATTTTTGTTTCTGTGTGCGGGTGGGTGTTCTATTGGTGTTTGAGTACATCCTGTAATGATACGAAGTGCGTTGTTTTGTATTGTCTGTAAGGTGTTTATGTGTATATTTGAGATAATGGGTGCCCAGCATGGGCTAGCATAGTCCATAACTGATGTTGCAGGTTGTGTGGTTTTACATTTTCAGTAGCCTAAGGACATTGAGAAGATAAAGGTTTTTGCTATTTATTTACTAGGTTTAGTATTGATGTGACTTATTTTAAAGATGGGTTAGTATCTGGTTTCTTTTAATCATGCAGATGTTGGGAAATCCAAAAGTAATGCAACACATTGTCTGCTGTGAGAGGTCGGCTGATACTAATTTAGTTACAAGAGCAACAAACATTCTTTCCAGTGAGTCCATCCCTAGTGAAAAGTAAGTTTTAAGCAAGTTTTTTTTATTTATTACTTAGAAAATTAAGTAGAAACTTCTTTCTGTTTGCACGCTGTTTTACAATTTAGGCATTAGACATGATCAAATAACTTATATAATTAAATAAAATTCATCATATTAAAACAGTTACGTATTTAGAAAGTTCATCAGTCATTCTGTGATAAGAAACTTTCATAAATAAACATAGGCTTTAGGTAGCTGAAATTTATCTGGGTTTGAAGTAGCTTTTTCTATAATTTTGTAGCATGAATGCTTTGGTTAAAGCCCAAACAGAAGCAAATATGCAGAACCAAATTGTTCCTGTTGGAGATGATCTGACTCCGTATGAAAGCTCATATTTTGCTTTTAATTCGCAAGGCTTCAATTTCTCTGGGTCTTCGGAAGAGGCTGTCGACAAGCTCATCGGCAGACTTAATGGCACAGTTGAAAAGGCAGAAGTAGGTGTGAACTCCTGGTTTGAGAAAATTTTTAAACCAAGTAAGAAACTTTACACACGAGCAAAACACTGATTACTGGCATATGAGAGTTAGAGAGAGGATTATATCTGAGAAAGCGGGTCTCAAAATTCTGTACTGTATTTGATATATACTACATATTATATATATAAAGTAAAAAAATAGTTTCACAACCGGTCTGTGCATACTTTTGGGGGTGATATCGAGTAAAAAAGTTAATGCAACATAGGTGTTACCTTCAACCATTGCGGAGCTACGGACGTTTTAAGATGTGCAAACAACAAATCCCTACTTGTGTGTAATTCGATAGATGGCAGCACTGGTGGTAGTTTCGGTTAACGAAGTTACCACTACTAATCCTCAGTTTTTTCTTTCAGTTGGTTCTGATCTGTGGTACGAGACACTGTGTTGCGCAAAGGTGAACAATCAAAATGAATCAACAGTTTACACCCGCTGAATAAGCTGATATCCATTTCATTTATGGATTCTGTTATGGCAACAGCAGAGCGGCAGTTGAGGAATATCGAAGACGTTTTCCGAGCCGCCGAATACCGAACAGACAAGTGTTTAGTGACACACCAAAGATTAAGGGAAACGGGAACAATTGTTCCACGTAACCAAGAACATGTAGCACGACAGCCCGTTGCTGTGGAGGAACGTATGCTGGACCAGTACAACGTAGCCCAACTACCAGTGTTCGAAGGATTTCTGGACGAATTGGTGATTCCGCATCGCGTGTATGGCGAACCATACATGATGAGGGTTTGTATCCCTATCATTTGCAACGTACGTGTAATTGGAGATCAGCTGATAGAGCCGTTCATTTTGGAACAACGATTAACTGATGAGATTTATCTGAACTTCCTGACGAACAAATTACTGCTTTTGATGGAGGACGTGCCCTTGGAGACAAGGCGCAGGATGTTCTTTCAGCTGACTTGAGTTTGATGTTTTGCAGGATTCTATTATTATTAGCTCATAACTTGGATAACCTCGATAGTCCCTGGTGGCTTCATGTTTTCCAAATGAAATGAAATGTAATGTAATGATGGGGCGCCACCACATTTTGGTCGTCATGTTACGGATTACTTGAATCAGCGATACGGAAATCATCGTTGGATTGGTCGTGCTGGTCCAATATAGGGGCCCCGGAGATCTTCGGACCTAACCCCATTGGATTTCTTTTTATGGGGCCTTATGAAAGAGGTGGTCTACGAGACCAAAGTACAAATGA
Organism: Bathynomus jamesi; assembly: GCA_023014485.1. Classification (NCBI taxonomy): domain Eukaryota; kingdom Metazoa; phylum Arthropoda; class Malacostraca; order Isopoda; family Cirolanidae; genus Bathynomus; species Bathynomus jamesi. The sequence continues at coordinate 486,824 of JAJOZX010000530.1, forward strand.
GAGCTGAACTCTCGCGTCGGATTATGGATGCCGCTGCTTACATACGAGAACACCCCGAAATGATTCAATGGGCAGTGGACTCTTGTTTGGAAGGAGCAAGGCTGTGCACTGAAAACCGAGGCGGACATTTTGAACATTTATAAGGTGTATCTCGTGAAATGTAGCAATAAATACATCAGATTAATACTCTCGTTTATCTTTTTCGCGCACCTTAAAACGTCGGTAACTCGGCAACGGTTGGAAATAGCACCTTATGTTGTATTAACCTTTTTACTCTATATCCCCCCGTCAAATCCCCCCAAAGTATGGCACACCTGTTGTGAAACACCCTGTATATATCTCATTTGGTACATCGGAACATTAAGGACTAAATAATAAAAATTTTAAAATTTTATTGTTCAGTGTTTACGTGTACCTTGTTTTTCCGTAGTTTTTGATTTGATACTAAAAGTCAATAAATAATAACAGATTTATTTATTGAATTACTATATTTAGAATAATGTTGCTTTCCCCTTTCCATTATGTAAAGTTGACACACGTTCTGGCATTCCAGTGATGAGCTTTGCCATTTGTTCTTGAGGACAATCATCATGGTGTCTACTTTTGTTAACCCTCTGTATAAGACGTAAAATAGGTTTAAAAGAGAGAAATATACCGGGTGATTACGAATGATCTTCCCGATTTTAAACATTTATTATGAAAAGCAAGATATACAAATAAAGAAAAGCAAGATATACAAATAAAGAAAAGCAAGATATACAAATAAAGAAAAGCAAGATATACAAATAAAGAAAAGCAAGATATACAAATAAAGAAAAGAAAGATATACAAATAAAGAACGACGCAAAAAGTTTTATTTACGAGCTGTTGAAGTTCAGTATGAGCTTCTTTTGTGGCTCTGCAGACATCAAAGCGGTATTCTGTTTCCCTCCATACCTTTTGTAGCATATCAGCATATCATACTGAACTTTTCCGACAGCCACACGTATCCTTTCCTTCAAATATTCCAAAGTTGGTGCCATTGGTGAAACAAAAACTTCATTTCTGACATAACTCCAGAGGAAGAAGTGAAGGCGGCGGGGGTGGGGAGTTGATCGGACGAACGAGCCGGCCAGGAATGGGCCCACCACGCCCGATCCAACAATCGGGCAATTGCTCATTCAGGAATGTTGTAACCTCATTTACAAATAGAAATTCCATGAAATATTCTTTATTTGTATATCTTGCTTTTCGCTGTAGCTTTTAGTTTCTTCGTAATAAATGTTTAAAATCGGGAAGAGCATTTGTAATCACCCGAGATATGACCATACATATCCATACACATTTGATAGTGCGACAGTTAATGTTTTCCTAAAAATACAAAGCACAGTATGATAAGAAAATAATAATAATAATAATAATAATAATATCAATAATATCAGTAATACGTTCCTCCTCCTCTAAGGAGAGATTGCAGTATCAGACTTTTGATACATTCTCATCCCTTTTCTGTTCAACACTGATGCAACGATTAATCGGTATTCTTCTTATGTAGAAAGGAGGGGCCAAGGACAGGTGCCCGCAAAAATGCCCCCCTTTATATGAGAGAGCCAAAATCAAGGTCTTCGAGGCTCACGATGCCATTTTTTTTTATACAAATTTTGAAAACATTGTTTAGTAAGGAATAAAGGGATAAGCGTGTTTAAAAGCATGCTGGACTGCTCGCAGGGTAAATGAGACGCGGAGAAAGATCAGCTGAAGAGGACAGTGACAGGAAAAAAGCGAATTCCAGCACGTTTTCCCCCCCGAGTACTTCCCTGGTTGATTGATGTCTGCAGTCTCCTCCTTAATCCTCAGCCTTTCATCTACTCTCGCAGTTAATTTTGGAACAACCTTTCTCAATCCTTCTTTTCCCCTCCACTCTTTCAAACGCTGTGTGTCCTCGCATCTCGAAAACTTTGGACCTTGATTTCGGCTCTTTGTTTGTTTGTTTGTTTTTGCCCTTAACCCCTCCTTCCTCCTTCCTCCATAAAAAAAATTTAGCGATGTTGATGACAATTCAAGGGCAACAAAACACACACACACACACACACACACACACACACGATGCAAAACCACAGGGAAAAAGAATTATTCCAAAGCCTTTCGTGTATTCATCAGTACTGTACAGTACCTCGTCAGGGGTATACTGCTGAATACATATTTCTTTTTCCTTGTGTGTTTGCATCATTTTCATTTCGCGTGTTCAATTGTGAAATTCATTCCATATATACCTTTCAACCTTTCAAATGTTGCGTGCGATGATTCCTCATATCACGAAGGTCTAGCTTGTCGCCCCTCCTCTCGAGTTGGCCTGGTGAAGTAGTGAGTTGGTTTCTTGTACTCCATCTCACATAGCCATGTACCCCCGCCTCATCTTGGATTGTTCTGAGCTAGGCGTCTAATCTTCTTTTGAAGATGTCCACTGCAACACCACTCGTGTTTCTTAGGTCTTTGGGCAGCTGATTAAACAGTTTTGGTCCTCTCACAAAAAAACTATTTTCTTTCGAGATTAAGGATGTTCCCTGTCTAGCCTTTAATTTGGGAACACGACACAGTCTTCCTTTTCTACTTTCCACTGTTGTTTGGGGAGTTACAGGGTTCAGAGTAAGATTAGGGACTCGTTTCTCCATTATTTTCCAAGTGTAAATTATGGTGTGTATATATATATATATATATATATATATATATATATATATATATATATATATATATATATATATATATATATATATATATATATCTCTCTCTCTCTCTCTCTCTCTCTCTCTCTCTCTCTCTCTCTCTCTCTCTCTCTCTCTCTCTCTCTCTCTCTCTCTCTCTCTCTCTCTCTCTCTCTCTCAACATGGGTTTAGACGGCATAGGTCGTGTCTCACCAACTTGCTCGAGTTTTTCCACGTCATGTTGAGTGAGTACGATAAGAGTAGGGCGATTGATATACTTTATCTCGACTTTCAGAAAGCCTTTGATAAGGTACCTCACCGCCGGCTAATGGCGAAAGTGCGCGCGCTGGGTATCGGTGGGGAAATAGGTAGGTGGATTGAAAACTGGCTGAGGAATAGGCGGCAGAGGGTGGTAATTAAAGGGGCTAGTTCGGGTTGGGCCTCGGTCACTAGTGGGGTTCCTCAGGGTTCCGTTTTGGGGCCGCTGTTGTTTATCATTTACATAAATGATATCGACGGTGGCATCGTCAGTCGGATCGCCAAATTCGCTGATGACACCAATCTTGGGGCCAATGTTGGGACGCCCGAAGCGATCGAGGAACTGCGTTCGGACCTAGGTAGGATAGGAGAGTGGTCCGAAAAATGGCAAATGCCGTTTAACTTGGGTAAATGCAAAGTGATGCACATTGGCTACGCCAATCCCAAGTCGGACTACTCGATGTTGGGTAGTAATATCGAGGTGACTGATTTAGAAAAGGACTTGGGTGTGCTAATTAGCAGCGACCTTAAGTTTACGAAACAGTGCGTAGAGGTGGAAAAGAAAGCCCAGAAACTATTGGGTTATATCAGGAGGCAATTTCAGTTTCGGAACAAGGAGATTGTGCTCTCACTGTACAATTCCCTTGTTCGGCCGCACCTGGAGTATGCTGTGCAGTTCTGGTCGCCCACCCTCAGGAAAGATATTGAGAGGCTGGAGCGAGTGCAGGCGAGGGCCACAAAGTTAATCCCTTCCGTTAGGCATATGGGCTACAATCGACGGTTACGAACCCTGAACTTGTTTTCGCTTGAAACTCGGAGGCTGCGCGGTCAACTGATCGAGGTTTTCAAGCTCTTACGCGGGTTCAACGATGTCGATTTTAGAAGTATGTTTAGTTTAAATGATAACCCAACTCGCAACAATGGTTGGAAGTTGGATTTGAAACGGTTTAGGACTAGTGTGTGTGGGAATTACTTTACGTATAAGATCTGTGACACATGGAACAGGTTACCTTCGGAAGTTGTGAACAGTTCCTCTGTGGATCAGTTCAAGAAAAGGTTAGACCAAATTTTGCACTCTATTTGAGTGTGTAGAAAATTTTCCGTGGCACCCGTTGCCATTGGTACCTCCTCGGTATGGGCCGCAAGGCCTTTTGAGGTACTTCTTTTCCTTGTAACACTCTCTCTCTCTCTCTCTCTCTCTCTTCTCTCTTCTCTCTCTCTCTCTCTCTCTCTCTCTCTCTCTCTCCAGTGAATATAGGTGTGTGTGTGTACACAGGGTGGTGTAGCAGGGCCAAAAAAAAGTAACGCGAGACGATACTCTATACATTGGCAAAAATGTTTCTCGTTACGCTACTAGATATATGCAGGTCCGGCGCCAGCCTATTTGGCGCCCTTAGCAGGACTGCAGCTGGCGCCCCCACCCGCCTCCCACTTCACGATTGGGTTTGCCCACAAAGTAATCAAGGTACCATATTGAAGAAACTATTTGCCTTACACTGATCTATTTTAATTTGCTAATACATACATTTATTATAAAATTATAAAATCATTTCACAGTTCAAGAAAGTGTCATGACCAATCAAAACAGCGAGTAAAGCGAGGAATATGTAGTAACAAATCAGAACGCTCAAAAGTGCTAAAATATGCGTGCAAAAAGGACATATCTACTGTTTTTTCCAAGCAAGAAGGGCATATGTCACATAAAAACAGTTATTAGCTTATTGACGACTCCCGGAACTCATATTAAGCCGTAAATAAGCCGAGTCGCTTATTGACGACTCCCGTCTGTGCGCGCAACATTTTTAAATCGCTTATTTACGACTCCCGTCCCTAAAGGGTTAAAGGTCGTGATAGTGAAAGTTCTATAATGACCCAATAAGATGAATAAGTTAATTATGTAAATATCAGTCAAGCTAAACTGGTGTACATACGTCGTACAACCTTTCATCATTTGTCTATGCTTCTCATTCCTTCATTATTTTTTTCATGTTGTTCTTACATAATACTATCAGACGTGCATAGGGCGGGAGGCGCTGGCGCACCCCAGATCTTTGGCGCCCTTAGCATTTACTAACCTCGCCTAATGGAAGCGGCGGCCCTGGATATATGAATAATATAATTATGTATCGCGATGCAATACGATATATATATATATATATATGATGAATAAAACCACAAAGGAAAGGAAACACAAAATGGTGCTCAAGCGCTTTCGTCTAATGACATCCTCAGGAACACTGAAGTACATAAAAAGGTTAAGCCTATATATAGGTTACAGAAAGAAAAAAAGAAAAAATAAATAACATACATACACACACACACACATACACACATATATATATATACATACATATCTATATATACAAATACATACACACATACATACATACATATATATACAATAAACAGAGAAGTAAAAATAATAAAAAATTATAAAAAAATTAAAAATTAAAACCTTAAAAGATTACCAGTGAGGCGTACAGATTTTGTAAGGAAAAATATCGATTTTTAGCACAAGATCAAATGGATTATAAAAATACAAATTTATACTGGGAAAAAAAAAAAAAAAAAAAATGCAAATTAAAAGTTAATCGATTTTTAGCACAAGATCAAATGGATTATAAAAATACAAATTTATACTGTCCGGGTTTTAACACAATGCTGCCTATGGTCAGGTTTCGATATATAAAAAAATAATAAAAAAATAAAATGCAAATTAAAAGTTAATAAAGTAGAAAACAAGTTTACCAAAGATTTAATGTTTTACACTTCTTATCTATATCTGTTTTAAAGGAATTCAACATAACAGGATCGAGTTGAAAAAGACCTTTGCTTATGTTGAAGTTATTTGAAAGTTGGATAATGGCAGACTCAAGAATATTTCTATTAACAATGTTGCTTGAATGGAATAAAACTGAAGCATTATTCCAATCAATACAGTGGGCTAACTCTGACAAATGGACAAAAAGGGCACTGGACAACTGTCCTGTTCTAACGGAATATTGATGCTGTTTTATACGTATGTGCAAATCCTTTCCCGTCTGACCTATGTAAAAGGAATCACATTGTTTACAACCAATTTTGTAGATAATGCCTGAATTATTGGTAGGGCTATTTTTTACTATGATATTTTTCACAATATTGTTATATGAAAATACTACATTAATATCCAAAAGTTTAAGTACATTAGCAATGCCTAAAAAGCCCGGGAAAAATGGAAGTACTAAAATATTTTTTGACAAAGTACGAGTGTTAATATTGACACGATAGAAAGTTCGTTTTGCCTTGTTGAGACAAGATTCCATAAACGCAGATGGATAACACAAATCACTTCCAATACCGTTGATTTTTTCCAATTCGGCATCGATGTATTCTGGACTGGCGATCCTAAGGGCGCGGAGAAACATTGATGAAAATATGGCCTTCTTAGTGGGGGTATCATGCCCTACCTTTACGGTCTTATTAAAACCCACAAACCTGGTAACCCTATGCGCCCTATTATTAGCTCGGTGGGCTCTATTACTTATAAACTCTCCAAATGGCTTGTCAAAGTCTTGTCCCCCATTCTCGGAACTATCTCTGATTCACATGTAAAAAATTCCATGGATCTTACGGAAAAATTGAATAATGCACGTACTGAAACTAACGATAAATTGATTAGTTTTGATGTTTGTTCATTGTTTACAAAAGTGCCGATTGACGATATGCTTGACTTTCTCTCCCAAGAATTACCTAAGTATGACCTGCCACTACCTTCACACATTGTTTTGGAACTCATTAAGCTTTGCATCAAAGACTGTAAATTCACTTTCAATAACGAGTATTATCAACAAGTTTTTGGGATGGCTATGGGCAACCCCTTATCGCCCTCTCTCCAATATTTATATGGAGTTTTTCGAAATTACCTATATTCCGAGAATCCTGGGGGTTGGCATCCCTTGGTTGCGGTACGTCGACGATATTTTGTGTATCTGGCCCATGAATCGTGACCTGGATAGCTTCCTCCTTCAGTTAAATGATCAAGTCCCCTCCATTAAGTTTACTTTAGAAGTTGAGCAAGACAATTCAATCCCATTTTTGGATGTGCGTGTACATAGGGAAAGCCCAGGTTTTAAGTTTAGTATCTATCGGAAAACGACAAACAATTTGTCCTACGTACACTTTTACTCGGGACATGATACCCCCACTAAGAAGGCCATATTTTCATCAATGTTTCTCCGCGCCCTTAGGATCGCCAGTCCAGAATACATCGATGCCGAATTGGAAAAAATCAACGGTATTGGAAGTGATTTGTGTTATCCATCTGCGTTTATGGAATCTTGTCTCAACAAGGCAAAACGAACTTTCTATCGTGTCAATATTAACACTCGTACTTTGTCAAAAAATATTTTAGTACTTCCATTTTTCCCGGGCTTTTTAGGCATTGCTAATGTACTTAAACTTTTGGATATTAATGTAGTATTTTCATATAACAATATTGTGAAAAATATCATAGTAAAAAATAGCCCTACCAATAATTCAGGCATTATCTACAAAATTGGTTGTAAACAATGTGATTCCTTTTACATAGGTCAGACGGGAAAGGATTTGCACATACGTATAAAACAGCATCAATATTCCGTTAGAACAGGACAGTTGTCCAGTGCCCTTTTTGTCCATTTGTCAGAGTTAGCCCACTGTATTGATTGGAATAATGCTTCAGTTTTATTCCATTCAAGCAACATTGTTAATAGAAATATTCTTGAGTCTGCCATTATCCAACTTTCAAATAACTTCAACATAAGCAAAGGTCTTTTTCAACTCGATCCTGTTATGTTGAATTCCTTTAAAACAGATATAGATAAGAAGTGTAAAACATTAAATCTTTGGTAAACTTGTTTTCTACTTTATTAACTTTTAATTTGCATTTTATTTTTTTATTATTTTTTTATATATATCGAAACCTGACCATAGGCAGCATTGTGTTAAAACCCGGACAGTATAAATTTGTATTTTTATAATCCATTTGATCTTGTGCTAAAAATCGATTAACTTTTAATTTGCATTTTTTTTTTTTTTTTTTCCCCAGTATAAATTTGTATTTTTATAATCCATTTGATCTTGTGCTAAAAATCGATATTTTTCCTTACAAAATCTGTACGCCTCACTGGTAATCTTTTAAGGTTTTAATTTTTAATTTTTTTATAATTTTTTATTATTTTTACTTCTCTGTTTATTGTATATATATGTATGTATGTATGTGTGTATGTATTTGTATATATAGATATGTATGTATATATATATATATGTGTATGTGTGTGTGTGTATGTATGTATGTTATTTATTTTTTCTTTTTTTCTTTCTGTAACCTATATATAGGCTTAACCTTTTTATGTACTTCAGTGTTCCTGAGGATGTCATTAGACGAAAGCGCTTGAGCACCATTTTGTGTTTCCTTTCCTTCGTGGTTTTATTCATCATAAATATTTTTTACGTGTTACCTTCGTGAAATAATTTTCATATAATATATATATATATATATATATATATATATATATATATATATGAAACAACTGAATTACTTTCTATTTTTATTGAATTTTACAAACAGTGACTTCTCAAACAATTCATCAGACATTCTGGGGAAAGATCACATCATTGACTGAGTCTGTGATAAAGTATCGCGTTACTGACACTTATTTGTATCGTATCTTTCAATACGATACAAGATACAGAAAATGTATCGCGATACTAAGCCACACACACACACACACATACACATATATATATAATATATATAGAAACGACGTAAGTATAAAGGAGTGTTCTGCACACGAGGAAGAGAAATAACGAACAAATGAAAAATGAGGTGACCGCCCGGGAATCGAACCCAGGATCTTCCGATTGCCGGTCAGATATGCTACCACTACACCACGGGCCTCGATCAGTCAGAAGGAGAATTGCGACTTCTGACTGATCGAGGCCCGTGGTGTAGTGGTAGCATATCTGACCGGCAATCGGAAGATCCTGGGTTCGATTCCCGGGCGGTCACCTCATTTTTCATTTGTTCGTTATTTCTCTTCCTCGTGTGCAGAACACTCCTTTATACTTACGTCGTTTCTATACATTAATATACTGCGTGGTCATTGCAGTTATATATATATACAGGGTGTCCCAGAATTAACTATCTATTTCAATGAAATCGGACAAATTTTTTAAAAACACACTTTTATTTATGTTTATCATGTTTAATATGTGTTAAAAATGTATAAATTTCTACAAAAAAATTCATAATTTTATTTTCATAATTTTTTCATTATCTGGTCCAATGAAAGACCGTCTGAAGTCATAGAATGGCAAAGAGACTCTCCAAAAGTTAACGTGTGGCTTGGAATGACCAAATCCAAAATTTATGGCCCATTCTTCTTTGCGGAAGCAACTGTAACAGGTACCGTCTACCTTCATATGCTTCAGCAGTTTCTCGAACCACAGCTTCTTGATGATGGCATTCTTGATAATGTTGTGTTTCAACAAGATGGAGCACCATGTCATTATGCTCTAATTGTTCGAGAATACCTCAACAGACGCCTTCCGAATCGGTGGATAGGACGTAGAGAACCTTGACCTTGGCCTCCGCGTTCTCCGGATTTGACACCCCTGGATTTCTTTGCATGGGGTTTCATAAAAACAAAGGTTTATCGCCAAAAGATCAATGATTCTTGTTGGAACACAACATTATCAAGAATGCCATCATCAAGAAGCTGTGGTTCGAGAAACTGCTGAAGCATATGAAGGTAGACGGTACCTGTTACAGTTGCTTCCGCAAAGAAGAATGGGCCATAAATTTTGGATTTGGTCATTCCAAGCCACACGTTAACTTTTGGAGAGTCTCTTTGCCATTCTATGACTTCAGACGGTCTTTCATTGGACCAGATAATGAAAAAATTATGAAAATAAATATATGAAAAAAATTTAGAAATTTATACATTTTTAACACATATTAAACATGATAAACATAAATAAAAGTGTTTTTAAAAAATTTGTCCGATTTCATTGAAATAGTTAATTCTGGGACACCCTGTATAATATATTATATAATATTATATATATATATATATGGTGGTGGTGTAGTTGTTAGCGTCGCTGACTACAAATTCATCGGCCCCAGGATCGAGACCCGGTGTGTGTGTGTGTGGGTGTGTGTGTGTAATATCATTTATGAATCTGCATCACGTTTCAAGATAAAGAAAAAACATCCCTACTTGTGTTGAAAGTGACACTTGAAACCCACAACCGCTTAAATACAACGGGGGCGGGGGGCCGCTAGCCGCTAGCCATTACATTATGACGACACGAAAGCGTCATGCGTTTCCTCAGGTGTTTAAATGTGTGACACGTTGTGATAACTATCACGAAGTAAGTAATATAGTGGGTAGCGCTCTCGTCTTCTATTCAAGAGGTTGTTGGTTAAAACCACGGTGGGGGCAGTTTGTTTATATATATATATAATATATATTATATATATATATATATATATACAGGGTGGGCCGAAAGTAAGTCTGGATCCATAGGAAAATATTTATTTTAATACATAAATTACAACAAATGGTAAATACTTGAAATGAATATCAACTTTAACTCGTAAATGCGTATCCGTGATACTGTACAGTGGTTCGTACTCCAGTATAAACAACAAATTATAACAAATGCTCAAATTGGCGGCCTCTGACATCGAGACACTTAGGGATGGAATTTATGATTTGTAATAATTCTTCGAATTGACGTTCTCGAGGTGCGTGTTTCATTTGATAATCTTCTTGTTGACTTTACTGGACTATTCGTTAAAGTTTCACATGCCATTGCAGAGGTATTTTCATCAGTTGCAGTTTTTGGACGACCAGAACGCCGTCGATCATGTACACTTCCTGTTTCTTTGAAACGTTTAAACAACTTGCCAACAGTCGCATGTGTTACTGGATGCTTATCAGGATGATTTCTATTGAATTCGGTAGCAACTTCTTTGTGTGTAGCGCCCTGTCTTGCGTACATGAGCACAAGTTCTACCCGGTCTTCTGTTGTTAGATTCGAAGCCATTTCTGGGCTGAAATAAAAAAAGTATTTGAGTATTTATACTGGAGTACGAACTACTGTACAGTATCACGGATACGCATTTACGAGTTAAAGTTGATATTCATTTTAAGTATTTACCATTTGTTGTAATTTATGTATTAAAATAAATATTTTCCTATGGATCCAGACTTTCGGCCCACCCTGTATAATATATATATATATATACACAAACTCAGAATGGTTCCCTGAGAACATTATATGTTAAACACAGACCGTGCATGGAACAAGGAACTCTTCTGGGAAAATTAAATCCACTATAGTCCGAATAAGTAATGGTAAATGACAAATACCATAGTATTTGTCATTCGGACTATTCGGACTATAGTGGATTTAATTTTCCCAGAAGAGTTCCTTGTTCCATGCACGGTCTGTGTTTAACATATAATGTTCTCAGGGAACCATTCTGAGTTTGTGTATACTAAACGGACGTGTTTCGTGCCTTGAAAAGTGGACGCTCAATGTCCCGGTTGAGGTTTAAGTTTTGGTTTTTTTGGCTAAAAATACAATAGTTACCCCCTTTTTCTTTGATTTATTCAACACGACGTGAATGCAACGAGTCTTTTACTTATATAGAGGTTCTGAGTGTAGGGATCTAGGCTTGCTTTAAACCCTAGATCCACGTCCCAAAGCTGGATCCTGTCTGCTTTGCAGATAGCTGGTGAGGGAAGCTATATTTATGGGATCTCTTTGCGAGAGACCCGTTGCCCACGTCGGGCTAAAATCATGAAAAAGGAAAAAAACTATGGTATTTGTCATTTACCATTACTTATTCGGACTATAGTGGATTTAATTTTCCCAGAAGAGTTCCTTGTTCCATGCACGGTCTGTGTTTAACATATATATATATATATATATATATATATATATATATATATATATATATATATATATATATATATATATATATATATATATATATATATATATATATTAGCCGATGCCGATTCCATGAAAAACTGCCGACGTATATCGATTCTTTGCGTATATTTTAAAAAATTAATTCCCTTCACAAATTTTACTAATCTAATGTGAAAACTTTCATTTTTCATATTTTTACATTTCAAATTTTTTTTTATGTGATTGTGAATGCTCTCAAATGCTCACTCCACAATAAACAGCGCCAGAATTTGTTACTCATATTATATCGTAGCTAAAATGATAAAAAGTTTTATTAATTAGTAAAATAATACAATTTTATTTTAGTTTCACTAATTGAATACCAATATTTGAAGTAATTGATTTTCCTTGTGTTGAACGTATTTTCTTTCTTTAACGATGTCAACAACAATAAAAATTTTCATTAAAATTTCATGTCCCTGGTGCCCAATTTGAATTAATGAATTTCGATATATATCATAATTTGGGACAAATTTAACCGATTCTTTCACCGATTGAAGTTCAATACGAGTTCTTTTGTGGCTCCTTTTGAGGTTGCAACATTCGTGAATGAGCAGTTGCCTGATCGTTGGATCGGGCGTGGGGGGCCCATTCGTTGGCCGGCTCGTTCGCCCGATCCTAACCCCCCTTCACTTCCTCTGGAGCTATGCCAAAAATGAAGTTTTTGTTCCACCACTGGCAACAACTTTGGAACATTTGAAGGAAAGGATACGCGAGGCTGTTAGAAAAGTTCAGTATGATATGCTACAAAATGGATGGAGGGAAACAGAATACCGCTTTGCTGTTTGCAGAGCCACAAAAGAAGCTCATACTGAACTTCAGTAGCTTGTAAATAAAACTTAGAGTCGTTCTTTATTTGTATATCTTGCTTTTCGCTGTAGCTTTTAGTTTTTTCATAGAATTTTAAAATTGGAAGATCATTTGTAATCACCTGGTGTGTGTGTGTGTGTGTATATATATATATATATATAAGCAAACAACCACAGGGAAAAGGAAACACAAAGTCCGAGCGCTTTCGTGATATATTCACATTATCAAGGAGGAATTCCTCCTTGATAATGTGAATATATCACGAAAGCGCTCGGACTTTGTTTTTCCTTTTCCCTGTGGTTGTTTGCTTATTAATAAGGTCACGTGTTATTTTGTGATTTTAGTGCATATATATAATATATATATATATATATATTATATATATTATATATATATATATAATATATATATATATACCGGGTGTCCGAGAATTATCTGTGCAACTTTTGGCTGTTATTAAAAGTCAACCATGAAGTGTAGAAATTCCAGTGTTGTCCCATTTTACAGAGAATCTCATTAAGTTTTTTCTGATACCACGTTTTGACAAGTTTTTTAGAAATGTACGCGGGTGACAGACATTGATGATTTAAAAGCAAGAATCACAGCTGCTATTGAGCGAATTGATGTGGATATGCTGCAGCGTACATGGCAACATTTGGAGTATCGATTGGATGTTTTGCGAATCACTAATGGTGCACATATCGAATGTTTGTAACAACGTTACTTTAATAAAAGAAACTTTTGAAAATACAGATTCTAAATAATCTTGTTTAAGAATTTTACGTGTGTTATCAAGAATTTTATTAAGATGAAATTGTACAGATAATGTTCGGGCACACTGGAATTTCTAAAAAACTTGTCAAAACTTGGTATCAGAAAAAACTTAGAGATTCTCTGTAAAATGGGACAACACTGGAATTTCTACACTTCATGGTTGACTTTTAATAACAGCCAAAAATTGTACAGATAATTCTCGGATACCCTGTATATATAATAATTATATATATATATATAATATATATATATATATATGGGTCCAAATTCTCACTTAATTTGTAATCTGTGCAATCTAGTAACAACGGAAGACCTAGCGATTAGATGTGATTTTTGCCAACGATTAAATGACTTTATCTGCATGAATTGGAATGATAAGGAAATAACGCTTGTCTCGAACGCGAAACACGTCGTGGGGATCAAATTTCTATGTGGCGCCTGTACAAAGACCGTAAACTCTGTTCGCGGTCTTTAAAGAAATGGAGATAGCAGAAAAGAACGAAAGAATGGGGACACGTGGGTCCGACATGGTCCCAACGGAAAACCGGGTGGATGAGAGAGGAGACGAAATAACGAGTAACAGCATAATAACGAACAATAGTTTAATAACAAATAATGATATAAACAATATAATACGAAAGGAAGACATAGGTGTAAGAAAAGAAATGAGTAAAAGCTGCGAAATAGTCAAACGGCCCAACGAACGAAATGAAAGATAATAACTAAAAACGTAGAAAATAAACAATCGAAGAAAAATAATGATAATACCAAAATTAAGGACTTTGAAGATAATAAGAAAAGAAGCAGAAGCGTAGAAAATATCCTATGTGAATACTATGCGAAAGGAAACTGCAGATATAGGGATGGGCAATGCATATATGCACATCCCACATTATGCAAAACGCAGTACACAAGTGGATACTACAAATCTGATAAGAAATGCATGTTCCACCATATTACGGTCTGCAACACTTATGCAAGATATGGGAGTTGCAAATACGGAAAAAAATGCAGATACCACCACCCTCAAAGGAACGCAATGAGCGAACATAAAAAAACAAATATCAAAGAAGAGTGCCAATTTTTTAGACGCAGCCAACACATTTCAGCTGCTAAATGCTATCCAGCAATTAAAAAGCCAGCTGACAAATATGAATATAGGAATCCGAGAGCCGGACAGAAGGTACGAACAAAGGCACTTCATGCGCTATCGGGACAACAGGTACCGACAAAGATAAAAAGAGGTAAATTCTCGGAGGACCACAAAGCAACGAAACCGGCTCCCCCATTGGAAAACAAATTGGAACCACCTGTATGCGAAAAAGAAAGATAAAAAAAAAATAATCCTAGCCAACATACAGGGCCTTAAATCAAATCATTTCACGAACGAAGTTGTATACCTGAAAGGACTCATGCAAGAAGCCGGAGCAGACTTTGCATGCCTCACGGAAACTCATCTAAAAGACTGCCAGGCGAACTGTGAAAACTGAGAGTCCTGTATTGACAAAAAAAGAAATACAAATTGACAACTAACACGTCCTCCGAGCCGACAGAACAGTGAGACGTAAAGGAGGATGTGCTATTTACACACGCGAAAGGCACATAGCAGAAATGGCTATAAATACCTCAAACAACTACGTAGAATGTGTAGCAGCAAAAATGGAAAAATTAAATTTGGTACTAATTGTACCCCCAAACACGCCAACCTCAAAATTTTCAGATTCCATTACAGAGGTAAGAAACCTGGTAAAAGATCTACACTCCAACCCAAAATATTTTTCTCTGTGGAGATATTAATTACCCATTCATAAAATATAAAAGGATAGGAAAAAATATATGTATACACCAGGGCAAGGGGGGCACACGAGAAGACCAGGAGCAGATGAAAATGCTACTAGCTCTACCTGATGAATTTATGTTAACGCAAGAAATAACAAAAAACACAAGAAAATCAACTGCCTAGATTTGGTATTCACAAACAACAGTAATCTAATTGAGAAGGTAGAAATATCCCCAACTGTGATATCGGACCACCACAACATAATTGAAATCACAACTAATATAAAGACAACATTAAAGGAAAGAACACGCACAACAGAAAAAAGAAAATTCGAAATTTTTAATTTTCACTCCAAAACTATAAACTGGGAAGACGTGACAGCCAGCATGCAAGTAATAGATTGGAAAACCATTTTCGAGGCCAAGACAACGGAGGAGATGCTAATGACGTTAGAGGAGAAGACGTTGGAAATTGTGGAAAAACATGTCCCAAAGATACAACAAAGAGGAAAGAGAAGCAGGTTCGAAAGACAAAAGAGAGCACTGTTTCGAAAGAGAAAAAGAGTGACTGCAAAACTAAGTAATTGTAAAGATAACATCAGAAAAATATTAAATGATAAACTGCAAAGTATCGATGTCGTCATACAGGAGCTAATCGATAAGCATACAGAAAAAGACGACGACGACGCTATAGAAGCGATAAAGGCTAACTCAAAGTACTTCTATAATTTTGCAAAAATAAAGTCGAAAAACCATGCGACTATCGGACCTTTAAAAAATGAGAACAGTGCTTTATCGGATGATCTAACAGAAGTATCTGAAATATTAAGAGCTCAGTATGAATCATCTTTCAGTATCCCAAAAACTGACAAATTGATATGCAATAGAAACGCGTTCTTTGAAGAACCACCACAAGGGGAAAGTATAACGGATTTCGACTTTACGACGGACGATATTACACAAGCCATAGGGAAACTAAAAACACACTCAGCGGCAGGACCGGATAAATGGAATGCCACACTGATCAAAAACTTCAAGAATGCAATTGCTGTGCCCCTATACTGGATATGGAGACGATCACTAGACACGGGAGAAATACCGGGCATCCTGAAGAGCGCGAACATGGTTCCAATATATAAGAAGGAGATCGATCCGAGGCCAAAAACTATAGGCCAGTGTCGCTTACATCCCATCTCACTAAAATATTTGAAAGAATAGTTAGACAGAAAATCTATGACTTTTTAGAAACGCAGAAAAAATTCACTAATAACCAACTCGGGTTTCGGTCAGGCAGATCATGCCTATCACAACTAATGGAACACTACAACAACATTATTGATTCACTGGAAAGTAATGAAAACTATGATGTACTATACACAGACTTTGCTAAAGCGTTTGACAAGTGTGACCACGGAATCATAATACATAAACTGAAATATATGGGAATAATAGGAAAAGTAGGGAAATGGATATATAATTTCCTTAGTGAGCGGCGGCAAGTCGTTACAGTACAAGGAGTATCTTCATCAGAATCAGAGGTCCTCAGCTCAGTACCACAAGGAACAATATTAGCTCCACTGCTCTTCATAATCATGCTGACATAGATGAGGAAGTTACCAGAGACAGCACAGTAACATCCTTTGCGGATGACACAAAGATCAGTAGAAAAATAAGAAACCCAGAAGACAAGATCCCTACAAACCGACATAAACAGAATCTACAAGTGGACGGAAGACAACAATATGAAGTTTAACACCGAGAAATTTCAGCTATTATGGTACGGAAAAAGAGAAGACCTAAAATCCATGGAATATTATACCCCAAATGGACAGGAAATTCAGAGAAATTCCAGAGCAAAAGATTTAGGGGTTGTAATGACGGATGATGCGAAATTTGAGACACAAAATAAGAGAGCAGTAAACAGAGCAAAGAGAATAATGGGACAGATATTGAGAACCTTTAAACGAAGGGATAGGAATGTAATGATTCCTCTACTGAAAACCCTGATAATCCCCATATAAAAAAGAAGACATTAGACAGCTGGAAGGGATCCAGAGAAGCTTCACAGCCAAGATCAATGGGTGCAAAGAACTAAATTACTGGGAAAGGTTACGCGAACTAGACCTATACTCACTGGAAAGGAGAAGAGAGAGAGACACCATTATTTACACTTTGAAAGTAATGGAGAAACTAGTCCCTAATCTTACTCTGAACCCTATAACTCCCCAAAAACCAGTGGACAGTAGAAACGGCAGACTGTGCCGTATTCCCAAATTGAAGGCGAGACAGGGAACATCCTTAACCCTGAAAGAAAATTTTTGTAGTGTGAGGACCAAAACTGTTTAATCAGTTGCCCAAAGACCTAAGAAACACAAAGGGAGTTGCAGTGGAAATCTTCAAAAGAAGTCTAGACGCCTGGATCAGAACAATTCCCGATGAGCCGGGCGTACCTGGCTATGTGAGGTGGAGAGCACAAGAATCAAACTCTCTACTTCACCAGGCCAATTCGAGAGGAGGGACGACAAGCTTGACCTTCGCGAAATGAGAGAGCATCACGCGAAACCTTTGTAAGGTAAGGTGTATATATATCCTGGAAAAGGAAAAAGAAAGGAAAAAAATTGTGTGCCTTTCTTTTTACGAATTAATGAATAGCATGACCATGGGTCCAAATTCTCACCTCATTTGCAATTTGTGTAATTCGGAAACAACTGAAAATGTGGCAATCGGGTACGATTTCTGTCAAAAATTGCACGACTATATCTGTAGAAATTGGGATGATAGAAAAATATCCCTCGTGTCGAACGCCAAACAAGTCGCCGGGATCGAATTTCTGTGTGACGCATGGACACAGACCAGGGGTAGAAATTCACATACGCCCCGGTCGCCTCGGCAACCGAAATATTAGAAGGGCGAGTAGATTTTATGATTCTGCTGGTTTTTGATCGCCTGGCGGGCGACAAGCATGTCAGTTGGAGGATGAATGGGCTCTGCTCAAAAGCTACATCTACAAAATGGATAAGATATCACATGTTTCAAGACTGTCTTGGCAGCAAATAAATCACTCATACGAAGAAAGGTGTGGCTCCTTTCTCCATTTAGTTAACTTTCTGCTATCCACTCCAACAAGTTCTGCTGATAGTGAACGTAGTTTCAGTCAGGTCAAGCTCATCAAGACAGACTGACGCAGTCGTCTCACCGATGACCACTTGACAGATCTCCTAGTGGTCCAGTTGCAGTCAGTGTATGTTGGCAGCTCCTATTCGGATTAAACCATCAGCAGATTTTTAACAACTGAGGCCCACAGTGTGGATGGCTATGACCACAGCTGGCTGCAGCACAGAGGAAGTGCTGGACGACAGTAAAGAGTTGGACGAGGAGCATATACAGAAAATGCTTGACCAAATCCAGTGAAGAAGAATACTCTCGGTTCATGCAATTAGTTGTTTTGATGAGGACCTATTAAAGTGATTAAGTTTTAGTGCTACTAATTGAAGTAAAAAAGTAAACATTATCACTGGTCTACAAATTTTGAAAAAGTTTGAGCTTCGGAGATAAAATGTGTTTCCTATTATGGATTTTGGGCAGAGCTGGGCACTTCCGCAAATTCCGCAATTGCGGAAGATGTTTTTCGTTTGCGGATTTGCGTTTGCGGCAAAGTCATCGCAAATTAGTGATTTTGAGTTTGCGGAAGTGATTTTGAGTTTGCGGATTTGCAATCGCAAATCCGCAAACTCAAAATCACTTCCGCTAAGGTATGGCCAACTAGAACACATTAAAAGCTCAACACAATACCATTGCCATCACCAAACTATTATGGCTAAAGACAGTGTAAAAGATGAGCAGATGAGCAATAATGCATCGTTCTCATGCAACAGAGAAAAAACATTGGAAATAGCAAGAAGACTGATGGGCTCGATTTTCAGGACCTTTAAAACAAGAGACCAAAACTGTATGTTGAGACTGGAAATCACTGATACTTCATAAACTGGAGTACTGCTGCCACTTATGACCACCACATAAATTAAGGTAGGTGATATTATAAAGATGGAGGCAATCCAGAGGACTTTCACCAGTAGGATACATGGAATGGAACATCTTAACTACTGGGAAAGATTGCAATAGTTAAACTTGTACTCCCTCCAAAGACTACGGGAGAGATACATCATCATGTATATCTGGAAGATATTAGAGAGACTAGTACCGAATATAGGCATGCGGGTTAACAACCATCCAAGGAGGGGATATGACTGCAATGTAAGAAGAACAGGAGGAGTGACTCGTAAAGTGAAGACTAACACATCATAGTTTACATTCAAACATCATAGTTTCACGTTCAATGGAACACGACTTTTCAATGCAGTTCCTCAAAAAATCAGAAACATGACGGGTAAAACCCCGGATTACTTTAAACACCAATTGGACAGCTGATTATCAACAGTCCCCGACCAGCCCCCTACACCAGGGTATGAGAACCCCACTACAAATACTCTTCAACTGCCACGGCAGAGATTGGAGCAGCCTGGTGACAGCGGAGGCTCACCTTAGCTGCGTCAATAGTGACGAAATACAACAAACAAAAAACTTTTCTCCCACTTTGTATATTGCGAAAATTATATATATTTTTATGTCCCTGACCAAATGAATCCGGAGGGGCCATACTGGATAAGGGTCTTTTCGCCAAGTAATATTTCTAGGTAGTAAAGCTATATATTTGTTAAGAGAAGTACATTTTATGATGGAGAAATGTATAATAGTTTAACTAGAGTAGATTGAAAATTGGGCAAATGTCTCTTAAAATTTTCTCAAACGGATTTTTATTTGTGTTCTTTCGACGCCAAACGAATTTGCAAAGATAGGAATAAATCACTTTATTGGATGTTTTAAAATTGTCTCGGCAAAAGTCTGGTACACGTAAGAAAGTTAGGTTGAGTTGGGTTGTATTGTATTCTCGGTACAACTTACCTCTCAAATAGTTGTTATAATCAACCACAGTAGCGTGATTGATGCCAAGTTCATCCTCGCAGAATTTTACGCTTGTAAGTAAAAATATAATTTATAGCAAATATTACGGTCAAATAATATATTTCTCCTATGAAGAATGGACGTTTCTTAACAAATGTATACATTTTCTACCTACAAACATTTTTTTTTCACAGTGCTTCAAACCGAAAAGATCCTTCGATTGTATTTGTCCGTCCTTCACACTTTCGTGTCTGCGTCATAACTTTTGACCTGCTCCACATAAATTAACAAAACTACATACATATAGATGATCATAAGGCGATGTGCTTTGAGTAAGACTCGAGGGGGAGGCGGTTCCCTGTATTAAAGGTGAAGGTTACAGAGTTCAAAGGGAGGTCCATGGCGTAAATTTTAAACAACTCCATATAAATTGATTAAACGTCTTACGCAAACGTTTCATCACAACGCTCTCTCTCTAGCAAGAATCTGGCTCACGGACCAAAGGTGAAGGTCATAAATATTGGAAAAGACTGATTCTGACATAATTCTTGTTTTTTATTTATTTAATTTTTTTTGTTCACTTATTGTATCCAACAGAAAATCCGTTTACATAGAAAATAAATATATTTTCAATAAATTACTCGTTAAATGTTGCAAGAACAAAAGTATATTATGTATGTATAGTTTAATAATAATTATATAAAATCGACTTCATTTTAATCAAACTTAGACTACGACACGAGCTTCATAACTACTATCAACTTTTCAGCTAAAAAGAGTGTATATGTAAGTATACAGGGTGTCAAAGTGAGCAGAAAAATTCCTATGAACCTATGAACATAAATCCACAATCGCTTCGTTTCCGAGATACATTGGGTTTTTTGCCGAGA
This sequence comes from Bathynomus jamesi, assembly GCA_023014485.1. Classification (NCBI taxonomy): domain Eukaryota; kingdom Metazoa; phylum Arthropoda; class Malacostraca; order Isopoda; family Cirolanidae; genus Bathynomus; species Bathynomus jamesi. The sequence goes on from JAJOZX010000530.1 coordinate 507,984, forward strand.
ACGATGTTATTCTCTGTACACGTATTGTATGTTTTCTAGATACAGTATATCAGAGAACGATAAAATTAATTTTATTATTATTATTATTATTATTTTAATTCCCCCACCCCCACACAAGTTATGAAGTATTGCTTCTATCTTTTCTCGTATGTAATACGTCAGAAATGAAATGGCTCGTGAATTGAATTGAATAACCTTTATTAATAATAAAATAAATACATTGGTTTTACAATTTACAATGACGTAAATAATTGTGAAACTGGACTATTTATTTTATTTAATTTGGCCCTTACCTTTAGGCTTTACTGAGCGTTATTCACCTATTACTCATACATTTTCTTTTATTAATTTTCTTTGTCACTTCTATATACTTAACCTAAGTTTAGTTTGAACAGTATTGTTCAGGATAACGACCCGCGTTCGACTCCTTTGCCCCATCCGTCTCATTTGAGCGATGTGTGTAATATATATATATATATATATATACAGGAATTTTTAATTAAGTTTTCGCTATGAATAAGGAATTAGTCTTTCGTGCTTGTTATAATCGAGATAAAAATCCCGTCATAATACTAAAGATAATAACAATAATAATTTTTTTATTCTCCGATATACCGTATCTAGAAAGCGTACAATAGGTACAGAGAATAGCATCGTCCTCGGCAAAAAAAGCAATGCATCTCGGAAACGAAGCAGTTGCAGATTTATGTTCATTGGAACTTTTTGTTCACTTTGACGTCCTGAATATGTATACTAATTTATGAAACCTAATTTGATAACACCCTGTATAGCCAATAAAACACTTGCTGAACGTTATAAAATGAAAGAGAAAAAATGTTTAGCATCTGCATGAAAATTATACAAGATTTTATATTAATGTTTGGCCCTGGAATTGGGGTCACCAATTAATTTTCTCTGTAATCCGCATAAGTGTTGTAACTCCACCATGGTTTACTACCTACGCTACTATTTTTTTTAAAGCGTTTTCGTAATGTGGCTGACATTATTTTACCAAAATCAACATAAAATCACTACTTTTAATCTCGCGAATAAAGACTAAATTTAAACTTTACAAAAAGAATAGGCAAAGATTGATTTCGATACTTTCGAAATGTTGAAGGTTGGCCATATTTTAAAGTAAATCCCGTAATCAGTGTATGGGTTTATTAATCTCTGCACCCCTATATAAAATCCTTCGTCAGTCTGGATCTGGTCATCATCACTCCCGTTATTGCTGACCCTCGTCCTAGACGATATTTAATCTTTTCAACTCCACATTTTTTAATAGGCAGAAGCAGTCGGGGACAGGAACGTATACCATACTCAAAATTCCAGCCATTCATGATAGGCTGTATTAAAATACTTATTGATACGTAATTAGTTATAAATTAATCTAATAAATTACTTTTAATCATCATCAACTGGGGTTAATACGGTCCCAGGATGTGACCTAAGAAGGTTTTCCGCATTATTTAATTTCTTTGAGATTGGTATTTTATTAAATCCCATTTGAGTATAATTTCAGAGATCTTGATAGTGTACAAAGCCCGCCAAATTATCAGAATCACCCGTCAAAACTCCCTTTTTTTAGTCTTTTGGGCAATTCATTTTTTAAGAAATAAGTAAAAATAAAACGTTATATTTTAAGATCCCTTTCTAATAATTGTTCTCCAGTTTCATTACTCTGGTATTGAGAGAAGGTCCTATCTTGCTGAGAATCAGATTCTGTTGCTTGAATGGTGGTAAACCCCTTTACTTAAACTGTATGAAAATTTATGGGAAATAATAATAATGAAAATAAATGAGAAAGTAAAAACGAGAAAAATAGAACTCATTTCGAGCTTAATTTTAACATTTTAATGAGTTTTCTGAAGTATATATTTTTAATTAATTGCCGTGTTTCCTAATTGTTATTTACCCTAGACGAGAGGGTGAGCTTCGTTTTAATGCGTGGAATACCAGGTACTACAAATTGATGAATCGGTACAGAATTTTAATTCTTTACCGATTCATCGATTTGTTGTACCTGCCAGGCCAGGCCTCGTCCCCATTAGGGTTTCTCCTTATATGCAGCTTTCTTCATCCCGGGAATTCCCGGAAAAATGAAGCCAATTCCCGGGATCCCGGGAAATCCAGGAAATGGTTGTATAGGGTGTCCATAAATGATTACCCTGATTAAAGCATGCTATAACTTTTAAATAAACACTCGTATTCAAACAGTTTTAATAATAAGTAGATAAACATACAAAGTTTTGATACATAGTTAATGAACTTAATAAGCTTCCACATGCGCACCCCTAATGGCACGTAAAATGTCTAAACGGTATTCACACTCACGCCACACATTTTCCAACATTTGTGGGTTAACTGTTGCAATTGCATCCGTAATGCGTTCTCGCAATGTCCTGATGTCTGGAACAACTGTTGCATAAACCAAATCTTTAACATGACCCCCAGAGAAAGAAATCCAGCGGGTAATGTCTGGTGATCTTGGGGGCCATGGGATTGGCCCGTCCCTGCCAATCCATTGATTTGGAAATGTTGCGTCGAGAGTTTCACGAACAACATGCGCTCAATGAGGGGGTGCCCCATCTTGTTGGAAGATGACAGTTGGCTGCCTGTCCTGCAGCTGGGGGATGGCGTAATTGGTGAGCATATCCAGGTACACGGTTGCGGAAATAGTGTTCTCACTGTTTCCACCGTCCCATCGGAAACTGATGGTCTACCACTGCTCTTTCCCTTTTCCACGTTTCCAGTTTCCAAGAATTTTTTCATCCACGACTTAATTAACTTCACATCAGGTGGATTCTTTCCATACTTTGTTCTGAACCTTCGCTGAACACTGACAGGAGATTTTGTTTCTGCAAGCCACACAACACATTGTGCCTTCTCTGTCACAGACGCCATCTTAACTGAACAGCTACTACAGCGCTCCTAGCGGTGAATGCGGTAGACGAAACACACCAGCACAGAAACTCTATGCGTGTACGAGATCACCTGTAAAAAGAAAACGGATGTAAGATTCGTCATTAAAACATGAGAGCATACTGTTTTCAGGGTAAACATTTATGGACACCCTGTATATTTAAGAGAACGGTAATTTTTTCATTGTTCAGTGATAAAATACCCTTTTAGAATTGGGATAACCAATTACTTATGCCTAGATGACCACTTTTGCATTGTAATACTTGAATTGAGTTTACCAATCAGTGGTAGCTATTTATTATTTATTAAACATAATATTTATCATGCTATTCATCTGCAGGGGACAAATAAAAGGATAAAATATTATATTCCTTTAATTATAATTAAGTGCATTTGCAAAAAGAAAAAGAAAAAGAAACCATTAAAAAAAATAATTTATACATTTTATCTCAACATATTTTATCTTAAAATATTTAGCCAATACAAAAAAATAAAAATAAAATAAACTTCATTAGAAAAAATAATTTCATCCTTTTATCTTAAAATATTTAAAGAGTCCATCAACATTTTTAAAATAGCTTCTCAAAAAACATAAACAATCGATACTTCTATCACTAAGACGAGTTCTCAACTTGGTGATAAATAAACCTGCTGCAGAAAAGGCTCTTTCTGATTCAACAGAGGTTGGCGGAATGGTTTTCAGTGCATCAAATAAATTCATGATGTTTGAAGTTCTGTTCCCTATTGTCTCGAATAACTGCAGTTCTTGCTTCAAATGCTTGCTTAAGTTCTGAGCAAGATGAGTTGCCTGCTATCGCTAGATAATATACTGAGACTCGGTTCCTTGTATCATACGCAGCGCTAGCGACATTCCCTCGGCCAGTTTTTGGCATACGGGCCCACTTTTAGATTGCTCTAAGTTGCTAATGCTAGTAGGTGTTCATTTAAGAAAGCAGAAAAGTAGAATAAAATGTGGTTACTAAATATTATGCAGTTTTCTCTAATTCTACCCAAGAGCCTTCAAATAACAAAAGAAAAAGAAAATAAATTAAGTCATTTTAAAATTCCGGGATTTCCCAGGATATTTGTCCAATTCCCGGAATTTTCAAATCCAATAAAAACAGCCAGGATCCCGGGAAAGAAACCCTAGTCCCCATGCCTGCCCTCTATATATGCTAGTCAAAGTACGTAACCAGCCATTTCTCGTAATGGCTGAAACTTTGTCATTTCGCGAAATGACTAAAATCTTCAGCCATTACGCGAAATGGCTGAAATTCCACCTTGGTCATTTCGTGAAATGGCTAAAATGACTTTTGTCATGAATTCATAGAAATAACAAACATCACAATAAAATTGGAAACTTTTATTTAACTAACTAAATCTACTAAAACATATATACATCCCCAGGTCTGTTCAAATAAGTGAGAAACACTTCAAATACACATTTGAACTTATTTGAACACATTTGAATTTTCAATATAGAGGTTTTCAAATACTAACCGGGCCTTCAATGTTATTCCGATGTCCGCCATTGAAGGCCTGGTTAGGTCAACTGTATGCCCTTGACAATTGGTTAGGTTAAGTCGTGTTATTTTCGTTAAAACTAACGAAAATAACACAACTTACAAGTTCATTTGCCCGGTTAGGTCAACTGTATGCCCATTGCCCATGACAATTGGTTAGGTTAAGTTGATCTTGTACGAAATGACCAAGGTGGAATTTTAGCCACTTCGCGTAATGGCTGAAGATTTTAGCCATTTCGCGAAATGACTAAAAGTTTCAGCCATTACGCGAAATGGCTGGTTACACACTTTGACTGTAACATATATATCTGCTATTTTCTCGATGAGGCGGATACAAATAAACATTTTAAAAAGGATTTTTGGATTTTTTTTTTTTACATAATGGTAAATATAGTTAATGTTTAAAATATAAAAAGTAATGAGTTTTCTGAAGTATATTTTTCTAATTAATTGCCGTGTTTCCTAATTGTTATTTAACTTTTTACAAGAAGTGTATTTGATTGGTCTGAAAGTTAACTGATTGAGTGAGTGATGAATGTCATGTTTGAACAATTTTAGTTATGACTTTTTAACTCGCTTATCACCAATATGAAAAGTGCATCCATTATAAGAATTGCATATTTTCAAAACCATTATAATTTTTCTTTTAAAGGCTTTTTCTTAGGTTCTCAACCTCTGCTCCTGAACCGAGAAAATCTCCGATACGAGTCTCATTCTTTGGTTTACCATTTGTTCGTCGATGTTCAAACTCGCTCTCTCTTTTTTAGTTGAAAGATATTCCCTTAACGGATGTCATGGAGTTGTACGAATACAAGTTGGCTGCCTTGTCGCACAATGAAAGAAATTTACAAGAGGCTCTCGCTTCTTCAGATGCTCAGAATAGGGAAATAAGGCTCGGTCTTTTGCAGTCGAAAGCGGAAGTAAGTGTTCGTCGTTTTATTAATTCTTGTTCGGAAACGTCAGTATTTTTTTTATGAATTCTTGTAATTTTTAATTAGTATTTGAGTTTTCATAAGTGTGTCGTTTCTCCTTCAAGAAAAATCTTATTTAACCCCTTCTTCAGTGTTCATTTATCACCTAACCGTAGCCGCCGCGTACAAGTACATACAAAACACCGAAAGGGTTAAGACTAAGAGTCGTCTAAAGACTGAAGACAAATGGTTCTGTTCATATTTTAGTAAACTGAATGTTAACTTTTTGAAATGTTGAATTTGCTTTGAATTATTTGGACTTAGTTTGGCTTTTCACAGTGCAGACTTTCATAAATACTCAGTAGCAGTACCTTTACGTTTTTGCCCGTAAATAATTCACAGAAATAATAAATCTTGATGAAGTTTGATCCGTAAGAAACCTTGATTGCATTGTGTTAGGAAGCGATGTTTTCCACAGAAACCTGCTGTTGACCTTGTCGTGTATGAAAAAAAAATTCCCATTAACTGTATGTACTTGGTTAGTTTTAAACCATATTATTATTCCTATATTTTCACTGAAGTTTTGTAGGAGTAAAATGAAAAAATGAAAAGCATGAAATTTAATCAGTGAAAATAAAGTTCTGCACACAATTATCAATTTTTAAATTACTTTAAATTACTAAGTTTCAGTTCAAAGTGAGAAAATTTTATCAGAGAAATCGTTAACTATTATTTCAAGTAGCGTACTGTAATTTCATTGCGAGACCCTGCTCTATTCAATCGGTCAACTCTAACAATCTTCCTCAATCCATCTTTCCCCCTGTCTATGACTTTCAATCTTTCAAACGCAGAGTGTCCAAGCATCTTGAAAACCCTGGACCTTGATTTTGGTTATCTTCTTCCTCTATTGGGGAGGCAGGTTTTTGTGAGCAATCGCCCTTGGCCAAATTCCTGCATAAAGAAAAATATATATGCAGTATATCCCCGTTTCTGCGAGTCGTAAAACGCTACAATTTGGAAACCCCATGGGGATCGATTTGTACCCGCCTACTTCATGTAACATGGTTGGAGATTGGACAGGGGTTCCGTCACTAGAGAAGCACTTCCCACGAATGACGCAATGTGCCGCGGAAGTTTTTACGGCTATGTGCCATTCTGGAATGTTGAGAGGCGTAAATAAGAATACAAAAAGGATGTGGACGGACGTTGTTACTTGGTGTGTGGAAACCGAATCTAAAAGGAAGTGGTGACCAGTGGTGGGCACGCGCAACGATTTTTGTAGCGCCGCAACCGCAACTCTGCTGAAATAGTTGCGCCGCACGCGCAAGCGCAACCCTTTTCAAAAAGTTGCGGCGCAACTGCCCACCTTTGCATTTAATGTATATCTCAGGCAGTGGTGGGCACGCGCAACGATTTTTGTAGCGCCGCAGCCGCAACCGCAACTCTGCTGAAATAGTTGCGCCGCACGCGCAAGCGCAACCCTTTTCAAAAAGTTGCGCCGCAAGCGCAAGCGCAACCAAAAATGTTGCGCCGCAACTTTTTGCGGCGCAACTGCCCACCTTTGGTGGTAACAACGTGTGGAAGGGAATGAAAGGTGCAAAATTGGTTATGAAGGAGGCAGGAAGATATAAGAGGGTGTTACTTTGCCGATGAAAGTTGAGTGGCTTGAACATATGAGGAAGTACAAGCGTATTAATGATGTCTATACGCTAAGTTTAAGTTTAAAGTGAAATTTGCTGTGATTGTAGCATATTTATCATGTGATGGTAGATCCGTAAAAGAGTGATGATTTCTGGAATATGTTAGGTGGTAGCATACCAGCTAATTGGACAGAAGCTGTAATTGTACCACTGTAAAATATGAACAACATAAACGAATATAGTACAATATGCTGATGGGAGCATGGGGATTGCGTATAGGGTAATTATAATGGGTGAACGGAATTGAAAATGGCTCTTGGCTTGGAATCTGGAGTGACTGGGAAGCTCGGTGTGCCTAGAAGAAATAACGATGGTAATAAGATAAAATAAATTGGTATAGAGAGATAAGAATAAAGAAGTGTATGATAGTATGTTAGTGAGTAAAGATATGCTGAGTGATATATGTGATACGAAAGCTGTTTGCAGATTGAGTGGAGGTTTGTTGTCACACCATGTGACTGTTGTGTAAATTTAGGCTGGTTGATGTTTGGTTTGAAAGGAAGATAGTGGATAGACAGAATGAAAGTTGAAAGGCTGAATTCAAATGAAATGGCGACAGAGCATGGAATGAGAGTACGAGTCGGAGAGGAGGATGGTGAGCAAATGGCTTCACAAAAATGTGGAATATGTATAAGGAATGTTCAGTGACGACAGCATTTTATGTATGCGGATGTATTCGAAATGGAGGGTAGAAAATGGCGACTGCATGTTGGAACGAGGAAGCGAAGAACACATTAAAAGAAAAGGAGTGAGAAATGGCATTGATGAAACGAAGTAGTAATGGGTTGTATCAAGAATGCAGAATGAATGTTCAGCGCGTAGTAAACGGAGAAAAGGAGCGGATGAAAGCTTGGAAAAGACGAATGAGCAGTATGAAAGCTGAAGGAAAGTCGGCAAGAAGTGATGTGATCTGTAGTGCAACGATAAAATTTGGAGGTAGAATGGTGTTTGAATGGCTGTGGAAAATATGTTAAAAAGCTGGGAAAATAGGTGGTATGTACCAGCTAAATGGACAAAAGCTGTAATTGTACCACTAAAAAATGAACAGCGTAAGCGAATATAGTGCAGTTTGTGCGATAGTGGTACAAGTCTAAGTACGAGTACTTATGAACCGAGGAAATCGGAGGATTCGTGGATCAATTGCGAGACAATTGACGGAAAGACTCGGTGACAAGTTTATGTACATATTTGTAAATATGGAGATTGTATACGAGTAGAATGTGGGGTGTCGGGGTAAGTTATTAAATGCAGTAAGAAGTTTTTATGCGGATAGTTGTGCTTCTGTAAAAGTTAAGGCTGAACTGAGTTAGTGATTCGGTATTAAGGCCCTGTCGGGCCGAGATATTAAAAACAAAAATGACAAGGGGTGCAAATACAATCTCGTTTGACTGACTATGTACGACCCTCGCCCTATGACAAACTGTCTTCGACTGACTCTGCTCTCTGTTCTTGTGCACTGTTTCTCCCTTCTTGAATCAAGGTTGTGGAGTTTTCATTTAATGCCGAGATATTTAATCTTAAATTCCTTTGTCGTACGTTTCTAGAACTTGTAAAATAATGTATCAAATGAAAAGGTTTATTGGCAAACTATAGTCCATATGACAAATATTATTAATACAATGACAGTTCACGTACTAAGGATAGAAATACAGGGTGTACATAAAGTCAGGATCTATTTTTGTGAAGCACTTGGAAATTATATGGAATTCAATCATAAAATGATAAAGTGGTAACATTTATTAAATAATTAAGAGTAGGATTCGACGTGACGCCCATCAGTATCCCTGCACAGCTCAAATCGTTCCGCAGCATTTCTAAACACATTCTGGAGCATTTGCGGGTTATGTTATCTGCAGCAGTTCGTATACGTGTACGTAAGTTTTCAAGACTCGTAATCTTCGTCTGATAGACGTGCGATTTGATAAAGCCCCCATGCAAAGAAATCTAAAGGGGTTAAATCTGGTGATCTCGCTGGCCAAGGTCTGTTGCTTCCGCGTCCGATCCAGCGATTTGGAAAACGTCCATTTAGATAATCCTGAACAATTTTGGCATAGTGACAAGGAGCAGTGCCGTAGCGTGGGTTTTGGCCGCCCTGTGCGGTAGCCAAATTGGCCGCCCCCTTCCTTAAACGTAACATACCTTCCACTACAGCAAACACACGTATATAAAGGATTCACATTTTATTGATTGAGGAACAATGTAATAATGATGAAAATTGAAACCGTGATGATAGACAATAAAAAAACAAATTTAATAATTCAATTTAAAACATAGAAAACAATATGGTATTTCGTACCATACCGTACCGTAATGCCAGCCTTGGCCAAAATTGGCCGCCCCCCAAAGTGGCCGCCCTGTGCGGTCCGCACACCCCGCACACCCCACGCTACGCCACTGACAAGGAGCGCCATCATGTTGATAGATGACGGTACTAACAATCCTATCCCCAATCAGCTGAGGTTCAAGGAATTGCTGCAACATGTCCAGATAAATAAGCCCCGTAACTGTAGCTTCAGCAAAGAAACAAGGACCATAAACCTTAGATTTTGTTAAACCCATCCAGACATTAACTTTAGGTGAGTCTCTTTCCCAATTTTGGACGAAATCATTCGGTCTTTCATCTGCCCAAATTCGACAGTTATGGCGATTTACTTTTCCACACGTATGGAAAGTGGCTTCATCACTAAAGAGAATGTTGTCCATTAAATTATCACTCCAGATTTGTTCTACGAGATCAGCACACACAGCACTTCGTCGAGGGAAATCTTCCTCATTTAAATCATGTAAAACCTGCAAATGATAGCTTTTCTTCTGCAAATTAACTTTCAGAATTTTGTGCACAGATGACGTCGGGAGGCCGAGTCTGTGTGATGCAGCACGAACGGACGTACGTGACTCCTCAGTGATAATTCCGCGTACTGCATTCACGGTAAGATCTGACATACACGGTCGTCCTGATCTTGCTTCATCATTTACAGATCCCGTTCGTTTAAATTTGTTCACCAATTTTCGTATTGTCTTGTCTATTGGCCCCGGCTTATGAAATCTCCTTCTAAACTACTTCTCTGATGTCATTGTATTTCTTTCCCTCGATTCGCCAAATTACTATTGCCACACGCTCTTCTGTATTCGTTCTAAGGGCTTCTGAAAAGAAAAATAGAAAAAATAATTATTTCACAAAAATAGATCCTGACTTTAAGTACACCCTGTATATACAGTTGATTAGAAATAATACAGTAATGTCGAAGTTAAGTGGAGTTACAGACAGACGTTTTCGTACCAAGAATTTCATAGCTTAGAGGATAAACGGCAGGACTCATGAATAGCTTGGATAATCGGGTTGGTTGATTTTTTAATTCTTTGCATTAGACTGTATTGAGCACATCTTGTTACCTCTGGGAAGCTCGGGACATTGCGGGTAGCAAACATTTGCGAAGCTGAGCATCTCGGGGGTAATTTATGTAAGAGTCTAAAAGATCTGTTGTACAGTAAATTTAGGGTTCTGCCAGAACCTTTTTTATAAGTCACCCAGAGTTGCTGTCCGTATATATTACTGCAGAAAGTATGAAAAAGAGTGTCTTTAGCTTCACTTGTACAGAACCGAAAGTTCCTTAGTTATATTCGCTTTAGCACAAAGGCTTCGAGATTGTTTTTTTTATATCCGAGTCATCATTCAAGGAGCTGGTAATAGTTTGACTCAAATACTTAAACTCTTGTACTTCCTCAATTACTTCACCTCTCATTTTAAACCTAATATCAGCTGTCTGATTACAGCTTTTAGAATGAAATTGCATAACCTTAGTTTTTGTAACATTAAAAAGAATATCATGTTTCTGCGAATAAACTTCGCAGACTTTTAGTAGCCGATCCAGACCTTTAACAGGGACTTATTAACACCATATCATCGGCATAAACTAAGTTATTTATCCTTGTGTTATCTATACAACATCCCAACAATGTTTTTCTAAGGTTTTAAATATCATAACTGTTTTATATTAGATGATTAAATCAATCTAATATTTTAATACGGCCGTTGAAAAGATAAAATTACTGCCATGTTAATTAATTTTCATTATTGTATTTTTATCGCCTGTCGTTATAAGTGCACTATTGGATGAAAATATGGGTTATATATATCGCCTGATCAGATTCCTCACACCTCATTGGTGGAAAGTCTCACGTGGTTTAATAGGCAGTAACGCATGCACAGTTTCATCTGATTTTACATGTATAATCTTGTGCGCTGTTTTTGTTAGAAAATCGACCTAGTGCGAGGATACGTTAAATGGTGGCCTATTTGTTCTTGTGTTATTCATTTATGTCATAATTTTACTATATTTTATATTATTAATAAACCCCAGTTTTTGAAAACCCAACGCGTGAAGGAGAAGTCAAGGGTTAAGAACAGCTGAGATGGATAATCTGAGGAGTATGTGTGGCGTGCATCGGACTGACAGAGTAAGAAATGATGTGGTTCTGGAAAGACTGGTTCAGAAGTCAGTGGAAATGAAAATTGATTAAAGTATGTTGAGGTGGTTTGGACATATTGAAAGAATGGAAGATGACAGAGTTGTGAAGAAGAGTGTATAAGAGTGTCTGCGAAGGTGGGAAGAACGAGATGGTGATGGATAGACATAGTAAGTGTGGACATGTGGGTGATGGATGAGAGGTGGCTGCGAGTAGGTTGGAATGGAGGTTTGTTAGAAGTACGGAGGTATGAGCTCTGTCTCTTTACTTTTGACAAAGCCTGAAAGCGTCACCACGCATGGCATATGGAGAGCCGCTTAGGTGTGGAATTTAGACATGCTAGGGGAACGCTGTTCCACCAGGATGTGTGTATGAATGGATGTATGCGCTTTAGTCTCTACCTTTTCTCTCGTTAATGTATTCATAATTTAATAGACATAATTTTAATTGAATTGAATTACCTTTACTGATAAAATAAACAAAATTTTACAACGCAATAATTACACCAGTACACATTTGAAAATTTGTCGATCGATTTTTACAAACTAGTTGGTGATTCTATATAATTTGAGTGCGCTGATCTCAAAAGTATAGTTAGTTTTTTCCCTATCACGTATGGTTTTTTTACTACAGGGTGTGTCATAAATCCCCCATTTATCCCCAAACGTGAACCATCTTATCGAGACCAACGTTGGATTGCACATGCTAAACCATAAATTTTGTTGTTATAGACTACAGTAACGCTTACATAATAATGTAGGGTAAATATATATAACAACCAGTCCCGTTCCCAGCAAAATACTCTCTCCCCTCCCATCAATGGATGGTTAACATTTGGGGACAGATGAGGTATTACAACACTCCTTGTAGCACGAAATCTTTAGGTGATAGAGTAAAACCTAATTAAAGCAGAATTAAATAGCTCCTAGCTCTTGGACAAGCATATTGCTTGTTTATGAAAGAATAAAAAAATAACTGAAAGAAACAAAATATATTTACCTTCTTTACTTGCAAACATTTCAGGACTTATTCCAAAGACTTAAGACTACGAAGGTAGATCTGACTAATGACGACCAAACCGGTGCTTCTTTGATATTTTCTTATGCTGTGCGTTAGGCTGATCTCGTTGCAGACACCAGCAGTAATCCGCCATCATATTTGTATGCCATCTTCCTTGATATCTTCTTTCCATGGTTTTGATGTCCTGGTGAAATCGTTCCCCTTGCTCCTCACTGACATCTCCGAGATTTTCGGGAAAACGGTCAAGATGCGAAAATAAGAAGTGAACTTTCAGGCTCATGTTGCAGCCTAAGGCGCAAAACTTTTTAAGCATATTTTCCACCAGTCTTTCATAATTTTGGCTTTTGTAGTTTCCCAAGAAGTTTTCAACAACATCTTTGAAACCAAGCCATGCTTCTTTTTCTTTATTGGTCATTGTTCAGGAAATGATCGTCTGTCAATAACTTTCTAATCTGAGGACCTATAAAAACACCTTCCTTTATTTTCTCGTAGCTAATCTTTGGATATTTTGAACAAATGTACTTGAAACACTCACCTTCTCTATTCAATGCTTTAACATACTGCTTCATCAAGCCTAACTTAATGTGCAAGGGTGGTAGGAGGATTTTATTTGGTTCAACTAGATGTTCATGTAAAATGTTCTTTGATCCTGGGGTAAGATTCTCTCTAGGAGGCCAAGTTTTCCTCTTCCAGTGCTGGTCACGTGCTCGACTATCCCATTCGCAGATGAAACATGGCATCTTAGTGTATCCTGATTGCTGCCCAAGTAACATGCAAAGGACTTTGAAATCCCCACACAATATCCATCTGTGATTTTGATACTGAATTTTTTCCAGAAGCAGTTTCGTTATCATAGGTCTCTTTTAAATGAGTAGAATGGGCCACTGGGATTGATGCATATTTGTTACCGTTGTGCAGTAACACTCCTTTTAGACTGGTTTTAGAGGAATCTATAAACAACCTCCAGTCACTGGTTTGGTATTCGATGCCTAGCGTGCACACTAATCCTGTGATGTCCTTGCAAAATACCAAGGGACCATCTTCGAAAAAAGGCACGAAGTCTTTCTCACAATTTCTGTACCAAGCGAAGTATGTGTCGGATGCCAATAAATTGTTCTCCTGCAATCTAGACCCCAAAAGTTCTGCAGAGTCCTTAGGCAGATTCAAATCCCTGACTAAGTCATTTAGTTCGGCTTGGGTTAATGGTTTAGGAGGATCTCGGTCAGCTGTTGGCTGTTCATAAACATCATCATTGTCTGGATTTGGAGCTGAATCAGAATCTGAATTGTATTGATCCAAACTCTCGGGTGGGCGGGGAATAGGAACTTCTGGACCATGGGGTACCGGCCTTATTGCAGATGGAAGACTTGGGTATTGAAGGCTCTCTTTATTCTTTGCATTATAACCTTTAACATTGCAAGAACAGAAGTAGCAGTCGTCGGTATGGTTTCTAGGCTCGCGCCATACCATAGGGATCCCAAATGGCAAACTTTTCTTTTACCTTTGCTCCAATTCCTTAGTGCCGCAACACACGTAAGACAAACCTTGTGTGGAGCCCAACTTTTGTCTTGATCTCCTAATTTAATTCCAAAATAAGCATGATAAGCTCTCTTAATGAAGGTCGTTACATTTGTCCTTCGTTTTACAACATACCGACCACAAATATAACAAAATATGTCTGGACTATGGGTACATCCTCTAGAAGCCATTATTAAAATTTTAAAGACGTAATGTTAGAATTATCTATCTGAAAAATAAAAAATGAAAAAGATTAAAAAAGGTTAAAAATTACAAAACGTCCCAAAATTGTTTTGCTAATAACTTTAAAACTGTGGGTGATAGAAAAAAACTGGTGGCATTTTTTTTAATTCAGCGCAGCGAACTGCTTCAGAATCACAACTCAAAATAAAGAAATCGATTTTCATGCAGACCGGTGTTATTTCAATATGAAATAAATAATTGTGAAATTGGACTATTTATTTTATTTTATTTCGTCCTTAAGCTTTAGGCTTTACTGGGCCCTCAATTAAAAATAAGTTATCATCATTAATTAATAATATATAAATCATGAATAAGAAGTATTAATTATTAGAGTATATATTAATTTTAAGTTGTTGTTATTATTATAATACTTATAAAACAAACTCAGTCATTGTTGAATATATGGTACTAATACTGTACAAAGAAATCAATATTAGACACGAGAGATGAACGAGTAATGTACATTTAATTCTAGATTGGACACGAAAGTGAATAGGTAATAGAGTAATGTACCAGTTTTCTATTATTTAATCAGAGTGCTCGCCTCCGTGCTCTGCTTCGGGTTTGGGAAGAAAGAGTACAATACACGCAGAAAGAAAAGGGAGAGATGGACAAACACGTCATTGAAATCAAAGAGTCGGCGAGGAATCTCAGAAATGAACTCGTTAAAGTTAGAAAATTTTCATTTAAACCTCTTCGCATATTGCCCCTTAAATCAGTACTAGTTCGACTGTTGTCCATTTTTTTCTTGTAGGAATTAAGGGATGTAAATATATGTAAGTTATATGACAAAATTTTGAACGATTTTAAATATAAAACCGATGATTTAAAGGAAAAGACTCGGCTAGAGCGAGAAATCGCGAAATTTAAAGGAGAATTGTCGACAGCACGACACGAAATCGAAGGGAAGGACGAAGAGAATAGGAGGTTGCAGAGACAAATCTCAGAAGTTAACGCCGAGATCAAAACTATGCAGAAACTGATTAAGCAAGAGCAAGATAAAAAGCAACGTAATCATTTTTCTTTACCTTTCTAACTTTTCAGTTAAGATTAATATTTTTATAGATTATTTAAAATTTAAAATAATTTAAAATTAGAAAACGCATTGATCATATTTAGCCTGATATTACCGTAACTTTTTTATTATTAATATTTACTATTTTTATCTTGAAACAACGCAAAAACATACTCCACTAGTGTATTTTTCATAATAGAATTTCATTCCATTAAATTATTCATAGAGCTAAATGAAGTGATTAATAAGATGGAAGAAGACAAGAAAAGAAGCAAAAGAGAATTTGAAGAATTAGAGAAAGAAAATACGAGGCTTGAGAAAATGCAGTCTACGCTAAAAAAAGAGGTGAGGAATTCGATGGGATAATATTTATTTTATTTACGAGTATTTATTTTTTAAAGGGCACTTTTTTTTAAGGTGTCTACTTTGAAAAACAAAAACAAATCCCTTTCTCTCGCTTCCAACTGCAACATAAAACAGGTTGAGATATTGGAAAACAACGTTTCACCCTCCAACACCAAAATTGTGTTCTAAAAACTGCAGTACATTAGGGCAAAACTAACACAGTTATAACTTCTAAAGGAAATGAATTGTCTCCATCACAAAACACTAAAATCAAATCCCAAATAAGCTTAGGCCTTCTTCTTCAGAAGACAAAAAGTACATTTCTTCTAACAATCTTTGTACGACTGGCAATAAAGACAGCCAATTTGGTTGGTACATGTCTTAGCACATCCTTAAACTTAATATATGTAGTCATAAACCTCTATAATTCAGCCCGTTTTTTACAGTGAGTGAAAAATATGAATATACTTTCATATTTTTAATATCCACTGCCAAACAGTAACAAGTTTTCCGCACGCACTGTGTACAACAGGGTAGGAAAACATTTCTACTTCGAGGGCCAATGTCACACTCAAAATCGGATAGCGGTCTGAATGTTTTGTGTGTATATATATATATATATATATATATATATATATATATATATATATATATATATATGTGTGTGTGTGTGTGTGTGTGTGTGTGTGTGAAAAAACTATAGGGCTATGGGTTGATTGCCTGTTACCCTCATCCGTTGGAAATTTCCAGCAGATTTCATCGGAGAGTTAACGACAAAAGCCCTACGCTTTTTCGTTAGAGAGTCATGTATATGTAGGTCTTTAAAGGACCTCTGTGTTTTTCCTTCGGTATTTGCGCTGCCTAATGGTAAAGAAAGAAATTGCCTTACCTTATTATTTCGTTGGGTCTCGCTTCTGTTCGTAGGACGCGACGATGTTTTTCGATGTAGGGCCGCGGTACGATGGAGTTACACAACGAGTTGCTTTGATGCAATTAATATAAGCAATCACTACACTTAAATACCTGAAGGAATAGGCCTATCCTTTTTATAGTTATTAGGTTTTATATTATGAGGATTTCACTCAGAACTTGTAGGAAGATAAAGTACATCTTCCTTGGTTAAAGCATCGCTGTAACATAAGCAAGCTCCGAGCAAGCCGCTATAATATAATCTTTGTCTTTTATTATTCGCTGATCTTTCAAAGTTCGTTGAATCTTCTCTCGAAGTAATTTTCACGAGTCAGCAGTGGAAAATTTTGAACACGAAATAATAAATTTGGTTTTTCTTGTTGTTATGCAGGCCCGATGCCTACATATGGGTTCTATGTATGTATGGCAATTATTTTCATTCCCAATAGGCTATGTCGCCAATCCCGAGGCAATTTTGTAAATATTTAATTCAATAAATTAATAATTTGTATTTAATTATGAAATAAAGGTATCACATACGATACCATGTTGTAAGCGTGTATAGTTTTTCCATATACTGGTGGGGGCCGGAGAAAAATTTGTATGTTATAGATTAAATTTTTTGACAAACTGTGTGTTTTAAACCATGTGAAAATGGATTAAAAAGAATGAAGTAGGAATTTAGGAAGAGAGAGGCTACTCAAGGCCTATTTAAATATAAAAGTTCAAGAGGCTAGATTCTCAAGTTTAGTTAAAGTTGTCAATCATTTTGACTTCCCGTAGGTATAGGAAATTTATGGAATTAAAGTAGTTATCAAGCTTTTTAACTTTGCTCATTATTTGTCTAAGTTTTATAAGTCACTAGTTTTTAAATGCTGGTTTACTAATGTTGTTTTGGAGTTTTGCATGTTTTGTTTTGTCAACGATTTATGTTTTAAAGTGACTTCTACGTTGGTGAGTTAATTGAAATGTACTGTACTTCCATGTTGTGTTGTTTGGTTAAAAGAGTTTGTACTGTATTCAAACCTCCTACCACTTCAGACTAGTCAATACCCATAATTTAGTAGAGTAAATATTACTCCTCCACAGGTAGATCTGGAGGGCTTGAGGCTTTGAATCCTGTACTGTTTTCGTGTTGTTTGGTCTCATGCTAAGGGAGGCCATAAGACCGTTGTTGTTTGGCCCATGGCCAAAGGGCCATAAGACCATTGTTGTTTGGCCCATGGCCAAAGGAGGCCATAAGACCGTTGTTATTTGGCCCATGGCCAAGGGAGGCCGTAAGACCCTTTTGTTTGGCCCATGGCCAAGGGAGGCCACAAGATCCTTTTGTAGTTTTGTCCCTGGCCAAGGGAGGCCACAAGACCCTTGTAATAGTTTGGTCTCTGGCCAAGGAAGGCCACAAGACCCTTGTAAAAGTTTGCCCTATGGCCAAAATAGGCCATAAGCGCCTTGTTGAATAGTTTGGGCTATGGCCAAGGGAGGCCATAATACCCTTGTTGAATAGTTTGGTCTGTGGCCAAGGTAGGCCATAAAACCCTTTAGAGTAGTTTGTTTGTATGTGCCACTGTCTAACCATATAATTTTTTGCACAAAATTATGTACACAGAACCAGAGTGCAGCAATAAAAGCTTTTACTCTCCGATCCTTGGTTATGTTCAGACAGGTTGTTGTGTTTGTGACATGTAAAGAGTACAGTGTGTGTGTATATATTTTTTTTGCATTCCTCTGAATCCAGTTGGTCTTCAAAACTTGGATTCACCACTCCAGTAAAGTCAATACCCGTAGTTATGATTGAGTAAATGTTGTGTCTCCTACAGGTAGGTCTGGAAGGTTTGGGGTTTTGAAGGAATCCAATCTGTTTGCAAGGGTTGTGTGTTAGGGCGGGTCGAAATCTAGTCAAAATGACTTTTTTTAGATGGGCACTATGTGGGGTTTATGAAATGATATCCTGACCAACATACTCCAAAAGAAAGTTTATGCTCCCCTCCGTACCACTAGCATACTCCCTCTTATTTTTGGCTCCGCCCCCAAATTAAAAATAGTATCATAAATCAAAATGGAGATCATTTAGAGCATTTTTTTTATAGAGATGACCCCCCTTAAAATTGCATAATATACCTCATGTGCAATTTTCAGGCAATTATCCAAGAAATTTCAAATCCTTGAAAAATTGCCGCATCCCCAAAAAGTGTTATCAGTATATAGAAAAGGGTGGCATAAACTTTAGTTTGGACTACTGATTGCCTAGGAGACCAATTCATAAACCTCATATAGGCCTAGTATATTTGTCTGGAAGGAAGACAATTAGTCTATGGTACCATTTATTACACAAAACAGCTTTGAAGTAAAAACAAAATTTAATTTAAAAATTACCTTCACAATTCACTAATTACTTGTGGATGTGCCTTGGCCGCATTGGCTTTTCCATTCAAACTGTGGCAGTCTTTTTCTTGATTCCAGTTGATTGAGGATAAATTTGTGCCGATTGCCGTAGCCAATCCTTTGTTCTGATGCTTTTGTCACTAAGTTCACTGCACTTTCCACGCTTTGACTGTGGCTTGAAAAGGCAGCAATTTTCAAGGGTTCTGTTCTTGTATGCAGTAGCTCTTCATTGCTGAAATTCCTTATCAAAGGTGGAGGATTGATAGCTTCCTTTCTCCAGTCAATCATCTCATAGTAGTCTTTGGAATCAAAATTTAGAGATTTAGGAAGCTCAAAATTTCGTGTGCCACTGAAACGTGTCCGACTGAGAAGTATCTTCTGAAGAGCATCTTCTCTGACATGTTGTCTGCTATCAGTAAGCATTGACAATAGGATAGCTTCGGGATTGGCAAAATAGGCATTATTACGGAACACCGGTTCCATAATAATGCGATGTTTTTCTTCCAATCCTCGCATCAAGACAATCAAATGAAAAAAATTCCGTGCTCCGTCAGTAGCTTTAGGATGGGATTTGATATGAAACCATCCAGGAGCATATGATTTCATGACGATGGTTACCAGTTCTTTCAGATTTTGTTCGGGATGCAAAGTCGATACATATAAACGAAGAATCTGGTTTGCTCGGGTAATCCAGCGAGCATGATGAATGGCACCTGGAGACCTGCGGGCTAGACTTTCAAATACCCATCCAGATTGCACTGCTAGGCACATATCATAGAGATACTTTTGATCACTGCTCAACTCTTTCACGACATTTGGTGATATATCTTGGACGTTGCCCTGAACTGGTGAAAATGCCACTAAGTCTAAAATGGTTAAATCACATTTCAATTTGGCTCCAATTGAACCTTTAAAGGTATTTGGCCCTGATGTTTTTCCGTCTATGGTTTCAAATATGTGTCTGAAGGGGAGTTCATTCATGTGTAAAAGACACACGAGCCATTGAACTGATCTATGCAAAAAAATTTCAATCAATTTTATGGTACCAGCAATTCTACCAGTATTGACAGCAGTACCGTCGCGTAGCAGAGCATTGAGAGTGTCGATGCTCGCTGAATCAATTAAGAACGTTATAATTTCATCAGCTATACACCGAGCATTTCCTGCGTCAGGGCAGAGATGGTCTACATAGATACCTCCAGGGTCTTTGATCAGCACATAATGTTCTTCTTTCTCTTTTCCATGCTTGGTTAACGTATCATCCTTTCTTCCATCAAACCCTATACATTCAATATTCACATTTTCACATCTAGATCTAACAATATTTTTCTTGCCTACACGAATTCTCTCTCTCTCTATTTTCTTCCTATCAAGCATGTTAGATTGATCGATTATTCCCATATCTTTCAATGCAGCATTAACGATAGCTGCTGTAGCTCTCGAACTCACACGGTAACGGTCTGCCACCAATGGTAATTCATTGTATGAATACCTATTTTGATCATTTTCAATCAATTCCACATCGGGCACGAATTCTAGCTCATTGTCACTGTCTTCTATATCTTCGCTAAAGTCATCTACTGAAGAAGATGGTACAACTTCCATAGCCTCTGCCATTTCCACTTGTGACCTTTGTTGCCTCTCTTGTTCTTCTCTTGCTCTTGAGCGGGATCGTCTCTGGACAGCGGCAGCTTCACGATCAAATGGCCCTAATTGATTTATTCTTTGCTTTTGGCCTACAAATGACTCCCACTCTACCATTGGGATTTTTACCTCGCATCGACAAAACGGCCTTTCTATTCCTTTATCATAACATTTGCAAGTACAAATGTCAAACATTTCATCTTATGAAGCAAGTTTTTTAGCAAAATTTTCATTCCTTTGACGTAGAGGAACCTTGTTCAAGGAAAGAGCTGATCTGATTAATCTTTCCACTGCAGAAGAAATAGATCTTTCTTGAATGACAGGGAAAGAGAACATGGCCCAAATATCTTGAAGATCTTTGGTAACTATATTGTAGCAATCGTTCGCAGTTGCTGATCCCCTTGACTTGATTTTTTTCTCTCTTTTGAATGAAGAAATAGTGTCTGACAATGTCTGCCTTTGTAGGAATCATTGATCGGCGGAATTCAGTGGCAAAACGAAAAGCTGCATTCGAAGATTTGTTTCTGGTTGACATTTTTTCAACCTTTTTAAAAAATTAAAAATCCAGCTTTTATAGAATCATGCATGGATCATAAGTAAATTTAATGAGCATAAATTCTTATAATTCCTGTAAAAATATATGATAATTAGAACATGAAATTTATTGGTATTGAATTTGAAATTCAACACACAGCTCAGTAAATTGATTACACATAAACGATGTTTATGTGTAATCAATTTTCTGATATAGCAAATATTTTGAGAAAATACGCGTGGTGAAAATTTTGAGAAATCCAAATTTTTTAGGTAATTGCCTGAAAATTGCACACGAGATATATTATGCAATTTTAGGGGGGACATCTCTATGAGAAGATGCTCTAAAATCTAAATGGTCTCCATTTTCATTTATGAGACTATTTTCATTTTTGGGGCGGAGCCAAAAATAGGAGGGAGTATGCTAGTGGTACGGGGGGGAGCATAAACTTTCTTTTGGAGTATGTTGGTCAGGACCCCAATTCATAAGTCCCACATAGTGCCCGATCTGCCCCCAGAAATTCGACCCGGCCTATTGTGTGTGTCTGTTGATGAAATCTTTTGTGTAATTCTTCCTTAAAAGAAGAATTGGGTGCTTGGAGTTGTATGTATATATTTATATACTGTATGTATATGTGCAAATGTATATTTTGTTGTAGGGTTTTATTTTTGAGTTTCGTGTTAGGTTAACCAATTTGACTGAGTAAAGATCTTCAAATGTTACATTTGAGACCCTTATATCAAGCCTTGTCTGTTTTATGCCTATATGTCAAATAGGACTTAGAATAGGTTGCGCCTATATGTCAAACGACGTAGAATAGGTTGCGCCTATATGTCAAATAGGACTTAGAATGTGTGTGTTAGGTGGGTGTAGATTTGAATTCGTGCAATTGCTTTTGGTCTTTGTGATGTTACAGTTCTGAGTTGAATTTTGTGATGTTAATGAGTCTTATGAGTAAGTTAAATTGTTGAAATAAATTTTATAACCTACACCACAGGTTGAATTATAAATTTAGTGTTTTTAGTTAGGATAGGCCTTGAGTCTAAAGAGTAGGGCCTACTTTGTGAGGTAGGCTTCTATATTCAAATTGCAAATTGTAGTGTTTGAAGTAGGCCTTTAGTGTATGAGTATGTTAGACCTATTATGTAGGGTAAAGTGAGGTGGGCCTACTAAATAGACATTGAAATTTGTCTATTTTTATAGGACCTAAAATGAGTTAAGCCTGTTAAATGAACAAGGCTGTTTTCGGTAAGTGTAACGGTAAAGGGATCGGTTCCCCAGTTACACGAACCACCATGTGAAAAAACTATGGGGGATTATGGTTGAAATTGGCTTCAACCTTCGCCGATTGGAAATTATCATGTAGTTATTGTATAGAGAGTTAATGACAAAACTCTACATTTTTTCGTTAGAGAGTTATGGATATGTAGGTTTTTAAAGAACCTCTATGTTTATTTGTCTTTGGTATTTGCGCTGCCTAATGGTAAAGAAAGAAATTGCTTTACCTTATTATTTCGTTGGGCCTCGCTTCTGTTCGTAGGACGCGACGATGTTTTTCGATGTAGGGCCGCGGTACGATGGAGTTACACAACGAGTTGCTTTGATGCAATTAATATAAGCAGTCACTACACTTAAATACCTGAAGGAATAGGCCTATCCTTTTTATAGTTATTAGGTTTTATATTATGAGGATTTCACTCAGAACTTGTAGGAAGATAAAGTACATCTTCCTTGCTTAAAGTATCGCTGTAACATAAGCAAGCTCCGAGCGAGCCGCTATAATATAATCTTTGTCTTTTATTATTTGCTGATCTTTCAAAGTTCATTGACTTCTCTCGAAGTAATTTTCACGAGTCAGCAGTGGAAAATTTTGAACACGAAATAATAAGTTTGGTTTTCTTGTTGTTATGCAGGCCCGATTCCTACATATGGGTTCTATGTATGTATGGCAATTATTTTCATTCCCAATAGGCTATGTCGCCAATCCCGAGGCAATTTTGTAAATATTTAATTCAATAAATTAATAATTTATATTTAATTATGAAATAAAGGTATCACATACGATACCATGTTGTAAGCGTGTATAGTTTTTCCATAATATATATATATATATATATATATATATATATATATATATATATATATATATACCTCCTGGCGGAGTTACGTGTCCGGGATCTCCTCCTCGACCGCCCCCTCGACTGTTTGGCGCAAGGTGCGTAGCTTTGAGGGGACCCGTGTCCCCCCCTCGACCCCCGGTGCTTCGGGTCGGGGACGACGAGTTCGTGTCCGATCCGGAGGCCGTCGCGAACGCACTCGCGGCGCACTTCGCAGCCATCTCCAGTTCCGATTCCCCCCACTCCCGCCGCGACCCACCGGAATTTCCACCTCATAGGGATGACCCCTATAATCACCTCTTCCACATGACAGAGCTTCGGGAGGCCCTCCGCCCCGACGCTCCTCCGCCCCCGGCCCCGATAATATCCCCTATGACTTGTTACGGCACCTCCACCCCTCTGCTCTCAGCTTTCTACTGGACCTCTATAACCGGATTTGGTTGGAGGGTTCATTTCCGGACCGATGGCGTGAGTCCATCGTCGTCCCCATCCCGAAGCCCGATAAAGACCCCTCACTCCCGTCGAACTATCGCCCCATTTCCCTAACATGCTGTGCCTGCAAGGTGATGGAGGCGATGGTCGCCTCGCGGCTGTCCTTTACCTTGGAGGCGAGTGACCAGTACCCTGCTACCCAGGCTGGTTTCCGGCGCTTCCGGTCTACCACCGACCCCCTCCTTCTCCTTAGCCATGACGTGCAGGAGGCTTTCTCCCGGCGTCAATTTGTACTCGCCGTCTTTTTCGACCTCCAGAAGGCCTACGATACTACCCGGCGGAGCGCGGTCTTCGACTGCTTACGCTCCCTGGGTTTCGTAGGCTTTCTCCCTTCCTTTATTTATAACTTCTTGTCCGCCCGTTCTTTCCGCGTCCGCATCGGTTCTGCCCTCTCTGACCGCTTTCCGTTGGAGGAGGGTGTCCCTCAGGGTAGTGTCCTTAGCGTCTTGTGTTTCTCACTCGTGATGAACACAGTCGCTACGGTCCTGCCTACATCCGTTCGTAGCTCCCTCTATGCCGATGACCTGGCTATCTATTGCTCTGGCCGCCTCCCGTCTTTGGCTGAACGTCGGCTCCAGCTAGCCATCAACGCGGTGGTTCGCTGGGCGTCCTCGGTTGGCTATGCTTTCTCGCCCTCTAAGTCTTCCAGTATGCTTTTCCGTCCTCGGCGCCTCCGTCTGTCGCATACCTTCGCCCTTACCCTTGCCGGCACTCCTCTTCCCCTCGTCCCATCCGTTAGATTCCTGGGTATGACCCTCGACGGATTTTTCGGTTGGGTTCCACACCTTAGGCGGTTGCGGCAAACATCTCGCCGCACCCTCTCCCTTTTGGGTCATCTGTCCCACACGACCTGGGGGGCGGACAGGCGTACTCTGCTGCGCCTGTACACCTCCCTGGTGCAATCCCGTGTCGACTACGGCTGTGTGGTCTACAGCTCCGCCTCCTCTCCGGCACTCCGTATGCTGGATCCTCTTCTCCACCGTGGCCTTCGCCTGGCGTCGGGTGCCTTCCGCTCGTCCCCTGTCGCTAGTCTTCAGGTGGACTGTGGACACCCCCCCCCTGCCCCTTCGCCGGGGCCTTCTCATGGCGAAGTGTTACCTTCGCATCTGCCGCCTTCCGATGTCCCTACTCTTCTCCGCGATCTCCCAGGCGCTACCCCGGCCTGACACGTGGCATTTCGCTGCCTCTCTGGCCGAGATTTTCTCGTCCCTGGGGATCCCCCCACCCTCTATTCTGCCGTTCTCCTTCGATCTGTCGCCCCCCTGGCGGACCACCCCTATCTGCCGTTGCCAGGCGCTCCGTGGCCTGCGTAAGGAGTCTCTTCCTGCCGTCCTCCGGTCTTCTTTTCTGGCCCATCTTCCCGTCCATTCGGACGACGTTCCCGTCTACACCGACGGCTCGCGCTCCCCTGCAGGTGTCGCGGCCGCCGTCTTCTCTCCGTCATTGTCACCTACCTCCCGGGGTATCCCCCTGCCGGTTCAGGCCTCCATCTTTTCCGCGGAGCTCTTTGCCCTTCTGGAAGCCCTCCGTCTGGTATCGGGTTGTTCGCGGTCCTCCTGTACCATTTTTTCGGACTCGCTGAGCGCCCTTCAGGCGCTCGAGTGCTATGATTCCCCGGACCCCCTCGTACGCCTTATTCAACAGGAGTACCATGTCCTGCACACCGTTCACCGGATCCGGGTCACCTTCTGCTGGGTTCCCGCCCATGTTGGTGTTTCCGGTAATGAGGCGGCGGACCGCATAGCCCGGTCCGCCGCCTCGCTGCCTCCCCTCCCCCGCCCGCTCCCCTTCTCAGACTATGTGCAGGTCTTTCGTTCCTTTTACGACCGCATGTGGCAACAGTCCTGGGACGATGCCACCGGAAATAAACTCTGGTCCATCCGCCCCCGTCTGTCATATTGGGTGTCCTCTTTCCACCGCTCCAGACACAAAGAGGTCGTCCTTGCGCGGCTTCGCATCGGCCATACGCGCCTCACGCACGGCTATCTTATGTTCCGGCAGGAGGCTCCTCGTTGCTCCTCCTGCCAGTCGCCCCTCACCGTCTCTCACATCCTTGTGGAATGCCCCACCCTGTCGTCAGTACGTCGTCGCGCCTTCCCGTTCCTTTCTGATTTCCCCTCCCCGAACGTTTACGCCTTATGCTCGCTGAGAGCCCTCTCTTCTCGCTTGACCGTCTTTTCCTCTTCCTCACCCAATCTCGCATCCTATCTGAGCTTTAGGTGACTTCTCACCTGTAGTCCGCTGTTCTCCCTTTTCTAGTGCCTTTTCTCCGTCTCCGTTTCTCTTTCTCGTATTCCGCCTCGCCATGATATCCGCTACCATATAGCGGGAAGTGGCGGTAAACGCCCCAATACAAAAAAAAAAATATATATATATATATATATATATACACACACACACACACACACAAACTCAGAATGGTCCCCTGAGAAACTTATTTGTTAAACACAGACCGTGCATGGAACAAGGAACTCTTCTGGGAAATTACATCCACTATAGTTCGAATAAGTAGTGATAAATGACAAATACTATAGTTTTTTTCTTTTTCATGATGGAAAGCCCAACGTGGGCACCGGTTACTCGCAAATAGTTATCCCTTTTTCTTTGATGTATTCAATCCGACGTGAATGCAACGAGTTTCTTGCGTATATTGAGGTTCTGAATGTAGTAGGTTAGGTGTAAGCTGTAAACCCTAGATCCTGTCCGAAAGCTGGATCCTATCTGCTTTGCAGATAGCTGGTGAAGGAAGCTATATTTTGGGGGCTCTTTGCGAGTAACCCGGTGCCCACGTTGGGTTTTCCATCATGGAAAAGAAAAAAACTAGTATTTGTCACTTATCATTACTTATTCGAAGTATAGTGGATGTAATTTCCCAGAAGAGTTCCTTGTTCCATGCACGGTCTGTGTTTAACATATATATATATATATATATATAAACCTCGTTAACCTCGCTGATGTTCCGTGTGTTGGTCTCTCTTCACACGAAGGTCAAGTTGGTCCTCTAGGCCTGGCTTGGTGGAGGAGCGAGTTGCTCTCGCGTTCTCCATCGCACATAGCCAGGTACACCCGGCTCATCTGGTACCGTCCTGAGCCAGGCATCTAGTTTTCTTTTGAAGACTTCAACTTTGACCACTGTAACGTTTCTGAGGTCCTTTGGAAGCTGGTTAAAGAGTCTTGGCCCCCTGACAACCAAGCTATTTTCCTTCAGTGTTGAAGAGGTCCCTTGTCGGGTCTTTAATTTGGGAACACTACACATTCTGCCTTTCCTATTTTCCAGTGTTGTTTGAATGGTAATTGGGTTTAGTTTTAGGTTTGGTACCAGTTTTTATCATTTTCCATATGTAGATTATGGTGTACCTCTCTCTTCTTCTTTCCAGGGAGTACAGATTTAGTTTACGTAGTCTTTCCCAATAGTTGAGTTCTTTGCAGCCATCAATCTTAGCTGTGAAATGTCTCCGAGTTTCTTAGTTTCTTCCTTTCTATATGGGGATGTCAAAACTGAGCCAGTGTTCAAGTTTTGGTATGATCAGTGTTTACAGCAGGGGAATCATTACTGTCTTGTCCCAGTTTTTTAATATTCTTTTTGTTTTGAATTTCGCATCATCGGTCATTATTACCCCCAAATCGATCGCTTTCGTGCTTCTCTGAATTTTCTGTCTATCTGGAGCATAATATGCAGTCTGTTTAAGTTCATTTCTACCATATCTCAAGAGCTGAAATTTCTTGGTGTTAAATGTCATGTTGTCTTCCCTGTCCCTCTGCAAGGCCTCCACCTCATTTGCATCGCTGATTTTTCTGCTGATCTATGTATCGTCTGCAAAGGATGTTACTATACTACTGTTGTTTACTCCATTGTCTATGTTTGTTAGCATGATAATGAATAGGAGTGGGTCCAGTACTGTACTGTACCTTGTGGTGCTGAGCTGCGTACTTCTGATTCTGATGATGATATACCTTGAATTTTAACAACCTGTAGACGTTCTCAGAGGAAGTTGTAGATCCATTTTCCCACTTTGCCTGTTATTCCCATATATTTCATTTTGTGCGCTATTATACAGGGTGGGCCGTAAGTTTCCATACATAGGAAAAATTAAACGTTTGTTTTTATGTTTCAGATACCCTAAGAATATGCGTTTGACGTAAGATCTTGTTTACTGATGAAGCAAATTTTTACGTCAATGGAGAGGTTAATCGGCAAAACATACGTTATTGGAGTAATGCTAACCCTAACTGGCTGAGTCCGACGAAGATGCAAGGTGCCGGTAAAGTGATGGTGTGGGCCGGGATATGGGGTGACAGAATTATTGGACCAATTTTTGTCAGTGGAAATCTTAATGCCGAAAGGTATCTCAACATGTTGCAAGAAGAGATTTTCCCATCCCTGCTAAACGAGGAAGGTAACTTCCCAGTTTACTTCCAGCAAGATGGAGCTCCACCTCATTATGGTCTTCACGTGCGTCGGTATTTGGATCAGCAGTTTCCGGATGCTTGGATTGGTCGGCGTGGTCCTGTGGAGTGGCCTCCCAGATCCCCAGATCTCACCCCCCTTGATTTCTATCTTTGGGGGCACTTGAAGGCCATGGTGTATCAGGAAAAGATACGAGACATAAATCATCTAAATTTCTAAAGGAACGTATCACCAACGCCATTACAAGCATAACGTCAACTGTGCTAATGCGTGTTCATCAACAGTGGGGAACACGTATTGAAATGTGTTTTCAAAACAATGGCAACCATGTAGAGCATATTATATAAATAAAAATGGTTGTCCATAAAAAAATGTTTATTTTTCCTATGTATGGAAACTTACGGCCCACCCTGTACTGTGATCACATTTGTCGAAAGCTTTAGCAAAATCCGTGTATATGACATCGTAGTTTTCATTGCCTTTCAGTGCATCTATGATATTGTTATATTGCTCTATAAGTTGTGATAGGCATGATCATCTTGATCGGAATCTGTGCTGATTTTCATTGAATCTTTCCAGTGTCTCCAATAGATCATAGATTTTCTCTCTAACTATTCTTTCAAATACTTTGGTGAGGTGAGACGTCAAGAACAATGGTCGATAGTTCTTTGCTTGAGGTCTATCCCCTCCTTTATATATATAGAAACAATGTTCGCTCTTTTCAAGATGCTCGATATTTCTCCAGTGTCTAAGGATCTTCTCCATATCCAGTAGGTGTGTCAATTTTGGGGGTGAAATGACTAAATTGAAAATCATGTGATTTGGTAGCAATTTAATGTAATCATTTGGCATACAAAATAGTATCCTTGCTTCAAAAACAATAAAAAATAACTCCTACCTACATCAATTTTAATTCAAAATTTCCATTTTTCCGTAAATTCGTAACAAAATAACAAATGTGCGCAAACATCCTATCAACATTTAAAGTGGCAATAAGATATCATTCAGAGTCTTTATTTGAAAGTAACCAATGCAGTCATGTCCTTTTTGCTGCGGTTCCTTGACATCAGCATTCGGCTTGCTCCTTGCGCTTTGATGTAGCCTTCTCGCCTCTCGTGACTGTAAACTTGACTAGCTGCTTTTGTGACCATTTTCACACATCTCTCCACACTCTGAGTGTGAGAAGGCCACTTTGGCACTTGCATTGGGGCCTCTTTAAGTTGTGTTAAATCTTTGTTTGTTATACATGTTGTCAGTGGTGGCTCCAAAACTTCCGAACTCAAGTTAACTCCTTACTTAACCGTTTATTCTTTTCTTTTCTCTTCTCTTAACCCCCTACTCTTTCCTTTCTCTCGGGCTAACCTTAGAGTGGACCTTAGGGTCTTTGTTAGCCTTAGCTTCTGTAGATCTTCTGTTCTGTAGAACTAATTCTGACAATTTCGTGGCATTGACGTTTATCGGAGGTACCTTCCTTGTCTGAACAGAGCAGTCTCCCAGCTGGTCATCATCTAGTGATGTTCCTCTAAGCTTTAGAATGATTTCCACAGCCTCAGTTCGCTCTTTGGTACATTGGCTGCAGAGTATTGCTTGCAAAACTGCCTCTGGCCTAGCATACCAAGCGGACCTTCTCACCACAGGTAACACAATGTCCACCACTACTTTCTTTTGGGTTCTCAGTAGCTGTAATTGAAACAAGATGTGGTTGGGCCCCTCTATCCACATTGGATTAAGTTTTACATTAAACCAGTGAGGAAGATAAAACCCAATAATAAATTCAACAATCAACATCAAATTCTGAAGCATTTTGCCCTTCAGTGCATGTTTGGAAACCCAAATCCTGCAGAAAAGAATCGCTGTAGTTAACCAACGAATGTGACTTACGGGTCCAATCTCCAAGAGCCAGATTTTGAGGCAACTCTCCTGATCTGATTGCTTGAACAATACGATAAGCGTAAGATTGATCCGTGCTGAGGTCTTTGATAACTTCTTCAGACAACACTGGAAGGGGAGGGCCTACTTCGACCTTTGGAAATTTTGTATTTATTTCTAATTCCGTTGCTTCATCTAGCATGTTGCCAAGGGGGCCTGACCACTTGTTGTTGCTCTTTGTAGGACCATCAAGTTCCTGGATGAGACGACGAAGAGGTAGTTCCCCTGTGTGCAAATCACATACAATCCAAACAATCTTTCTTCCAAGTTTTTTCTCTAAATGCGTCATAACACCGCCCTGCCATCCAGTGTTCACCGCAGTTGAGTCTCCACCAACGGCCTGCAGTGAACTGTCAAGTCTTCTTTCTTGAAGCCAACATATTATTTGATCAGCAATTGCCTCTGCATGTTTCTTGCCTTCTACTTCTGCTTCAGAAACAAAGTAAAACAAATAGCTGCCACCAGGCTCGGAACACACAGAGTAGTGTTCTTCTTTGATGAGACCGGGAAACTTTCTGTCCATTCCCTCTACCTCTAGGAGAACTTTTGTGTCATCTCTTCTTCCATCAAACAAAAGGCAAGAGAGACCTTCCTCCTCCAAATCTTTTTCATGCTGATCAGATATTTCCTTCATTATGTTTTCTTGTGCTTTTCTTATCTTATTATGATGTATCCTCTCGGCTGATGAGGCCTGCATCTATCCAAGCGGCAGTGGCAATCTCTGCTAGTGATGTAGGTCACATCCGCGCATTTTCTCGCACCCGCATCCGCACTTTGGACTGCGGATGTCGTGCGGATGTGGACCGTTGAGATAAAACGTCATTAATAAGCGGAAATTATCAAATTCTACTATATTAATAGAACTAGTTCATTGTGCGCAAAAGTGATGCAAGCGACAAGACGAGAGGCTGTTCTTGTATGAAGTTACTCTCTTGCAACCTACTTAGATCCACGTTACAAAGCTAAGTTATTTTCACCTAGTACATTAGAACGAGTTAAATCATCACTTGGCAAAGCAGTTGAAGAGTTTCAATCTCTTGAATCTGTCGCTTCGCCACCCACCAAAAGAATAAAAGTTTCAGTGACAGAACCAACACCTTCAACAAGCAAATCTATCACAGAATCTGTCTCTCAGTTTCTTGAGTCAAGCAGCAATGACGAGACCTACGTGATGTCAAAAGATGTAGTAAAAATGATCGAGAGCTGTCACCAAGAAAAACGCCTGGTTGCATGTGACAATCCTATTAGTTGGTGGAAAAATACGCAGAATATCTATCCATACTTGAGTAAACTTGCAAGGAAACATTTAGCCTGTCCTCCAACAAACGTACCAAGCGAGAGGTTATTTAGCAGTGCTGGATTAATATATGATGAAAAGAGAAACAGACTGGCAGCAGAAAAGGCAGAAAAATTAATGTTCCTTAAGCATAACCTTCCTATAATTAAGTTTGAACATTAAACGATGAACATCTTAGTTTACTTTATTTTAATTACTCATTTATAAATATGCCTAATAAAACTTTAAACTTAATATAAATAGTTATCAAGCTAATTAAAGATCTCTTTCTATAAGGGTGGAGGTTGGGGAAAGAGGACGGTGGGGTGCATTTGAGTTGGGTTCACGTCCCGCATCCTGGTAACGCAATTATGGTTTCTAATTGTGGCTGAAACTCAACAAAATATAACGAATTTATTTGCAGACGAATTCACTAATTGATTTCTATATTAGTTAGATGCTTGATATTATTTTATATGTTCAGAGAAAAGTACAGCAATTATTGTACAGTTAATCAATTATACTACATTATAGCTACAGCTCTCTCTATATAATAACTTATTATATACGTTAAACACAACAAATCTCGAATATATCCTAAAAAAATAACGAAAATGTAGACATCCGCATCCGCGGATGTGAAAAAAATGACATCCGCTACATCACTAATCTCTGCAGTCTCTTGTAGCCCCGTATCGATGACAATGAACATTATCGCGAATTATTAAAAAGTCCAGACTGTGTTGGTGTGTTTGTTTTGTTCACTGCAAAGAAGCTCATGTGGGTGCTGAAGCCAAATGGGCAGAGTTGGGATGGACAGTATTTTCGTGATATTATTCTATCCCAGCATGTCATTCCTTTTCTAAGAAACCCAAACAATGTTATGGATGTCGATGAGGTCACACTTCTGCACGATAAGGCCCCCTGCTTTAAGGCATTAGCCACTCAACAGTTGTTGCGGAACCATGAGGTCGATTTCTTTGGAAATGAAGAATGGCCAGGAAATTCTCCTGACCTGAACGTCTGTGAACACACTGGATCAGTTATAAAGGACAAGGTTGAATGCCTCTTGTTTCAAGAACCTACAGCAAACCGATTTTCGAAGGATACAATGAAGCAACACATTGAAACTGTTTTAGCAAATTTGCGTAACGATCAAGATCTATTCACGTCACTTTTGGCAAGCTACCCAAAGCGAATTCAGGCTGTCTTGGAAGCCAATGGCCGGAACACCAAGTTTTAATTGTTGCTCATTAAATGCAGGATTAAATTCTCTTTTGTAAGGTATGTTTAGTTTTACTGTACCTCTAATGGTTTAGGCCATGGGTGGGGGGGGGCTAAGGTTTATTGGAGCCCCGTACATATATAGCACAGCCACTTTTACTCTGGCTGTTGTATCAGCTCTCAGTAATTTGAAGCCCTCTATATTTATCTCTCTCTAATCAATACAATGTTCGCAGTTTTCACAATTTCCTTGGCAATTCCTTAAGATGAATTTCTGTGAGGCATGCGATGTCCACCCTTGTTTCGTCCATAAATCTTTTCAGGTACGAAACTTTGAGTGATTGATTTGGTTTTATTCCTTGAATATTAGCGAGGACAATATTTATGTTCTTTGTTTTTCGTTGCCCTTTGTGCATTTCCAGTTCGTATTCCTTCGATATCACTTGTTTAGTTGTCCTATGGTCCTCCGAGAGAGATTCGTTTCCGCCTACCTGTTCTGGTAGCTTCCTGCCCGGAAGTGGTTAGGCTTGGGGGTTCCCACCTGTCAACTGCATGGGTTGTATGACATTTAGCAGCCGTATTGTGTCTACGATGTTGAAAAAAATTTTGTTCGCTTTTGTGTTCCTATTGTTATTATTCTTGTTATTCCTATTGTTATTCCTATTGTCCTTTAAACTTTGTCCTTTGGGTTCGTCGGGATATGTTGATCGTAACATTTTTTTTATCGTATTTACAGGTTCCATATTTTGCCTAAGTCTTGCAGATGCCCGGGTGGTAGAATCTGCATCTCTCTCCGAATTTACAATGACCACTGCAGAAGAAATTGCACAGTGGGGGATGTTCATGTATACATTGTCTTTTCTTTTATCTGCAATTATCTTTTACATAATATCTGCATATAATTCCTTCCCCATATTTACTCAGGGCTTGTTTTTTGCTCCTTATTGGGGGACAGTTTTTAACTGTTTTCTTAATTGTACGCTTGTCTTTTCCTGTTTGTGCTAAGGTCCTTCGTTGCCTTTATACTATTTGTTGCCGGTATGTTTTTGACCTCGTTGTGTGACTATGGAAAAACTATACATGTTTACAATATGGTATCGTATGTGATACCTTTATTTCATAATTAAATATAAATTATTAATTAATTTAATTAAATATTTACAAAATTGCCTCGGGATTGGCGACATAGGCTATTGGGAATGAAAATAATTGCTATACATACATAGAACCCATATGTAGGCATCGGGCCTGCATAACAAGAAGAAAACCAAATTTATTATTTCGTGTTCAACATTTTTCATTGCTGACTCGTGAAAATTACTTCGAGAGGAGTCAACGAACTTTGAAAAATCAGCAAATAATAAAAGACAAAGATTATATTATATCGGCTCGCTCGGAGCTTGCTTATGTTACAGCGATGCTTTAAGCAAGGAAGATGTACTTTATTTTCCTATAAGTTCTGAGTGAAATCCTCATAATATAAAACCTAATAACTATAAAAAGGATAGGCCTATTCCTTCAGGTATTTAAGTGTAGTGACTGCTTAGATTAATTACATCAAAACAACTCGTTGTGTAACTCCATCGTACCGCGGCCCTACATCGAAAAACATCGTCGCGTCCTACGAACAGAAGCGAGGCCCAACGAAATAATAAGGTAAGGCAATTCCTTTATTTACCATTAGGCAGCGCAAATACCGAAGGCAAATAAACAAAGAGGTCCTTTGAAGACCTACACATACATAACTCTCTAACGAAAAAAACGTAGGGCTTTTGTCGTTAACTCTCCACTGTAATCTGCTGGAAATTTCCAACGGATGAGGGTAACAAGCAGGCAATCAACCCATAGCCCTATATAGTTTTTTCGTAGTGACGGTATTTGATTTATTTCTACTTCGCTTTTCTTCGTTTCTCTGTTCTTTATTCACACTTTCCTCTTTTACTTTCTCCTCATAGTATCTTTCTGCTTTAAATACCGTAGAAGTTTATTTCGTTCATGCAGTTTTCGCAGAAAAACTTTATCCCATTAAGTTACTTTCTGATTGTTATGAGGGAGAATTTTTCATCTTCCCATTCTAGGCATCTGAAATCAAAAAGCGACTGGCAGAGATTGCACCACATCGCCTTTGCCTCATCTGTTGCATTGTTACAGACACCACAGAGTTGCAGGAATTTATTTACCATTGCCATGTTACTGATAGAGAGTAGGCGCTGGTGCAAAAAAAAATTGACTCAAAAGGGTATTATGGGAAGTATTGGGTGGGAGTTGACTCAAACTGAGTGAGGGAAAGTATTCTCTGTTACTTCGGGGGATTGGGGATGTGGCACGCTGTATACTTCTTACTGATTGGTGCTCACGATTTTATATAATATATATATATATATACAAAGGTGGGCACCCGGGCCTCAAAAAGGACCGACGGTCCCGGTCCTTTCTGAAGATAGGACCTAGGAACGACTCGGTCCTCGGTCCTTATATATAATATAAGTGAAAAATTTGATTAAAATGAAATTAAAGACACCGGAAATCTTTAATTTTATTAACGTAAATTATAATTAATACAATACATAAATGATGGAAAAAAGTTATTAAGTTAAATGCTTGAGTTTCCCTTCAAGAAGACTAGCATTTCAAAATGGCTGTCACTGAGCCCTGACCTTTTCGGCTTGAGCACTGGTCGAACTGGTTCTGGACGTGAGGGTGGCGCCTGGAGACATGTCGCTTGAGGTTGTTTTGGCTCTTGTTGCTTGTCGAGATGATGTTCTTGTTCGGCAGGCACAGCAAGCACTTGTACTCCAGGTTCTGCTCACCTTGGGGCCCAGGTATTCAAAGTATTTGTCCAGGTACGGCCAGGGATTGCCGGGTTCAGTTCTTCCGCTAGGAGCTCCAGTTGCTTGACTTGAAGTTGAAGCACTAACATCAGTAGATTCTTCGTCTCCTCCAGGTGTTGAAACAAGTTTCAGTTCAGTCTCAGTCCCTTTCTGAGTCTTCTGGAGGAAACGATCCATCTTCTTTAGAACTTCAAATAATCACTAAACACACTAAAATCACTAGAAAAGACCGTCCGGAATTGCTTAAAAATGGACCGTCGCTCCTCATTTCGGTCCTCACTGAGAAAAGGACCGACTTTCCCGGACCGAGTTCCTGGAACTCGGTCCTGCCCACCTTTGTGTGTGTGTATATACACATATATATATATATGTTAATGTTTCAGACCAACAAAGACCCTAGGATCCACTCATGGCTGGTCTACCTAACTGTGTTCGTAATTGTGTATTGTGCATGTCCTCAGTGGGGGCGGAGGGGACCTACAATTTTACGTGGGTTCCGAACCACAAAGAACATAAGAACATATGAAATTTTTATAGTGGGCACACTAGGGGCCACTTCGGCCCATCGAGGTGGCCCCACTATGTAAAAACTGCCTGTACATTGGCAACAACCAATTTTTACCAAACTAAATAATTATCAATTTAAAACTAAATAATTATCAATTTAAAACTAATTAATTATCAATTTAAAACTAAAGATAGAATCTCTGGATCCAGAGGATCAAGTCATAATAGACTACTCTCCACAAATATGTTACACTCTATATCTATTTATAACCGACATGCAAATATATCAGATCCAAACAATCCAGTCAATTTCATTACGGTATCCATCAATACCAGTACCTTGCCAACCAAAAATAAGTCACGGTCCATATCAATTGCGGACCAAGTCACAATTTACAACCATATACATTACAATATATATATACTTAGGAGGAAAAGTGTAGGTGTGGCTGTAAAGACTGTACAGTAATGTAGAAATGTGTGTGCACCCATTTTGGGTCTCTCATTTAAAGGTGTTTGTTGGGTAAGTGAAGATCATGAGTTTTTCAGTACCTCACAGTACTATGGGGGGCACCGCTCGGCAGAGGAATCTTTTTAAATGGGGTGTGTAAGGACAGAGAGTATCCCCTAACCCAAGATGCTGCCTCCCTATATCCCACAACACTTGTAAAACTGTGTTTTCTTAAATTTGTTCTACATCTTGGCTTAAATAATTTCATACTATGACCTCTAGTCTGGTTATTGTGATCTTTAATGAAAAGAGAATCAAAATCTATCTTATCCAACCCTTAATTTTACTACCTTAAACTATACCCAATCTATCAACATATGTGTCTGATCGATTTTTAAACATGTTTATAGACGTGCTACCAATTACTTCTACCGGCAACCTATTCCAGCTATTTACTATTCTATGCGTAAAAAAGTTTCTGGCAAGTGTTGTCTCGAACCTTCTACTTGTCAACTTACACCCGTTATTTCTAGTCCTATTATATTGAGATATTTCGAAAAAAGCTATCTCTGTCTACGTTATCGAACCCATTCATAATTTTGAAAACCTGGATTAGATCACCCCTTAACCTCCTAGTCTCGAGTGTAGTCGATTTTAACTCTTTAAGCCTATCCTCGTACGACTTTGACCTAAGCGACGGAATCATCTTAGTTGCTCGTCTTTGAACTCTTTCGATACCCTCTGTTTCCTACCTCGCAACCACTCTTCTAGCCAATTTATTACTACATCCCTGATTCCATGAGCCTTAGTTTTCTCAACGAGTCTTTTGTGCGGTACGGTGTCAAACGCTTTTTGAAAATCTAAATACACTACATCAACCGCCCGATGACTATCGTAAACGTCAACCACGCTTTGAAAAAATTCTAAAAGATTAGTTAAGCAACATTTGTTTCGCCTAAAACCGTGCTGCGTATTTCTAACTAAGTTATGCAATTCTAAGTGTTCGACTATACGATCCCTAATTATTGATTCCAGTAGCTTACCTACAACAGACGTTAAACTGATTGGCCTATAATTTCCCGCCGCACCTTTATCGCCTTTCTTAAAGATAGGTATTACGTTTGCTAACTTGATATTATCTGGTACGCACCCCTCAGAAATAGACGCATTCAAAATATTTGTTAGCGGCACAACAATGCTATCTTTTAATTCTTTTAGTTGTATGGGATATATGGAATCCGGCCCCGGTGATTTATGCGTTTTCATTTTATCAATATGGCGCATTACCTTCCCTTCACTAACCACAATATTATCCAAAATATTACCATTATCAAAAGGTATTATGTCTATGACCGTAGGGATATTCGTTACATCTATAGTAAAAACTGACGTAAAGAATTCGTTTAGCAAGGTAGCCATTTCCTTGTTTTCAGAAACTAGATCTCCGTTAACATTTTTCAACGGCCCCAAGAAACTTTTGACTGGATTTCTATTGTTGACGTATTGAAAGAATCGCTTGGGGTTTTCTTTACCGTCACGAGCTATGGAGATTTCAAATTCGCGCTTGGACTTTTTTTATTACACTTTTCGCTTCACGCCTTAGAGATATGTAGTTTCGTAACCACAAATTGTCTTTATCGCACTTATGTAACCTATAAGCCCCATCTCTCCTCTTTATAATGTCTCTTACTCTAGAAGTGAACCACAAGGGCTTGTTATTTACTTTCGCACGCTTAATTTTTGTACGGTACACATTCCTCATTTATAGTCCTAAATACTGTTTCAAACGATTCCCACGTTAGTTTTGCGTTGGAGTTCCCCATTACGTTTTCCCAATTGACGTGTGACAATTTATTTCGAAATTTACAAGTCTGCGTGCTGGAAGTTGGGAATTTTAGTCGAGTTAGCTGGTTTCGAGTGACTTACTGAGAGGACAAACTCCACCATATTGTGATCGCTATTGCTTAACGGTTCTATTACTTGAAGATCAGTAATTAGCCTATCATCCGTAGTTATTACTAAATCTAAAATACTGTCCAACCTCGTAGGTTCCCCAACCTTTTGAATAAGAAAGCTATCCTCGAGAAAATTAACTAAACGATTACCTTCCGCGTCTCCCTGCATTGTTTCGTAATTCACTTTGGCGCAATTAAAGTCACCCATAACTAAAGCCTGCTCACTACCTATTATTCTCTTTATTTCACGATATAACGCTTCATCCGTATCAGCTGTTTGATTAGGGGGCCTATATATAACCGCAACAAGAAGTTTGAAATCGTTCAATTTAAGTTCTGCTATAGTCGAATCTATTGGTTCTGGAATTGTGTGCTTTACTTCTATAACGTTCGCAATATTATCTTTGATATACAACATAACACCGCCTCCTCGCCTACCTATTCTGTTTTT
The DNA here is from genome assembly GCA_023014485.1 of Bathynomus jamesi. Taxonomy (NCBI): domain Eukaryota; kingdom Metazoa; phylum Arthropoda; class Malacostraca; order Isopoda; family Cirolanidae; genus Bathynomus; species Bathynomus jamesi. The sequence continues at coordinate 546,762 of JAJOZX010000530.1, forward strand.
AACAAAGTCTATAAACCTCTAATTTGATACTCCCCTACAAAGTCACGTGTTTCAGTGCTAAGCCAAGATTCATTTATCGCAATTAAATCATAGTCTTTACAAGCAATTAAAGAAAAAAATTCGTTTATTTTATTTCGTAAGCTACGAGCATTTAAGGGTAGAACCTTCAAATTGTTTGTAATTGCGACACCTTCGCGAGCGCAGGGGAAATTTGCGGAATTTACGCTGGGACCGTTCGAGTTACGGCAGCCTGAAAAGAAGAGACAGTATTATGAAATAGTCTTCCTAAACGCGCAGCTCCTCATTAAGATGAAGTCCATCTCCGAGGAACAAGTCCCTCCTGCCGTAGAAACTGTTCCAAAAATTCACAAAATGCACTCCTTCCTGTTGGCAAAGAGACTTTAGGTTATTGTTAATATAGGTCGCCTTGCTGTAGAAATCGTTACGTTGGATAATTCGAGGAAGTATACCTGTTAAAACAATCTTATTAGTTTTTTCCTTTAATCGCTCTAGTAAGTCCCTGTACCTAGCCAGCAGTTCTTCCGATCTAGAATTTAAAACGTTATTAGTACCGACATGAATAACATACGTTGTATCCTCGGCGGTACCGTCTGTAAAATGGTCAACACTATTAGTTATATCCTCCACCCTTGCACTAGGGTAGCAGTAACGGCGCCTACGACGAGGGTTTCTCCCACAGAATTCCTCGAGCTGCCCTCGAACAATGGAATCGCCAACGAGTCGTATTTCCGGTTCATCAGTATCTTCGAAACCTAAAACAGAAAACTTACTTATTGTTTGTTATTACTGGTAGACAAGTCTTAGGTTTTCTCAATGGTGCTCCATTACGCACTCGAACGAAGGGTTGGGAACTAGGGGAAGAGAGAGGGCTATTAGTACTATTCATATTATTAGTAGAGACTCTGGCCTCCCTCTCACATTCAAACTCGTTCCTCAGGACTTCCATGCTTGAGCACCACCTGCAAACTAACTGTTCATTATTATTAGCCATTGTAAACGCGTAAGCGGCAAATTTCCTTTCACAGCGACTGCAAGTACTTGACGGGGGTGCCATGCTTTTAATTAGTTAGAAAAAACCCAAAAAAAACCGAGCGTTTGGAAATTAATAAATTACAACGTAGGTCTCCCGCGTGCTTATTGTGCCGTCACCTGCCCAAACCCGCAAAAATGTTCTTGAAACGCAGAAACAGGTTCTTGTAACAAATTTATACTAAATGAATATATAATTAAGCTACCGACGAAAGATCTGTAAAAGAAAGAGTATAATATAGGATTGTATACAAAGTTTTGTCCGATAAATAAAATTTATTCAATAAAACCAAACATAATTAATCTTCAGTGGTAGAAAGATGTTCAAAGTAATCGCCTTTATTTGCAATACATTTTTGCCATCTTCCTGGCAATTTCCTGATGCCATGTGCAAAGAATGTCCGTGGTTTAGCGGTAATCCAGGCATCTAGAACAGCGTGAATTTCTTCCGCAGATGAGAACTTCCTACCACGAATTGAAGATTTAAGTTGGGAGAAAAGGTAAAAATCAGACGGTGCGAGGTCTGGTGAATATGGGGGATGTGGCAATACTGTAAAACCGAGATCGCGCAGTTTCTGAACAGTTTTAGCAGCTGCATGAGGCTTCGCGTTATCATGGAGGTAGTGAAGATGGTGGTATCCCCCATTAACTAGTCGCCGACGTTTTTGCTGAATTGCTACCTTCAAGCGATCTAAATGCTGACAGTAAATATCAGCATTTATTGTTTGTCCACGTGGCAATACCTCCAAAAGGAGAACACCCTTGCAGTCCCAGTATACCGAGAGCAGATGTTTACGAATGGTCAACGTCCGTTGAACTTCCACATTTGGGATATCACCATCTCCTCTCCAACTCATATGGTGATAGCTGCCATCATTGTCCCAATAGATCCAAACTTCGTCCATTGTAATTAATTGTCCCAAGAAATCATTTGCAGCATATTTCTCCAACAACTCTAAACATATTCGTTCACGGTTTGCCTTTTGTTCAACAGTTAAATAATGTGGAATCCATCGATTAGATAAATAACGTTTCCCCATCTGAATAAGATGCTGCTGAATTGTTCTGTGACAAACTCCCAGTTCTAATGCAATACTCCTAGTCGTAGCATACTTCTTCTCTGTATCCAGAAAGTTTTGTATACCTGTGTTCAAATCCAGTGATGGTCGACTACAACGTGGTTTATCATCGACATTGAAATTGTTTTCCTTGAATTGAGCCACCCACCGACGACATGTACGTTCATTTGTTGTTTCAGCACCAAGTGTCGAATTTATCTCTGCTGCTATGATTGCAGGTGACATTCCACGTTTCCAGAAGAAATAAATCAGCTTACGTACGTCTCTTCGTTCAAATTCCATGCTTAAAAATAAGCAATAAATGATAAATGCAGCTAGAAATGAATGAAGAGAAAATGATGATGGCTGTGTAATACCTATCTGATCGATATATATATATATATATATACACTGCGTATCAAATTATTAGCCACTTTGCAAATTTTGAAATTTCTGAGAAACCGCGCAATCAAACCTTGTACGATCCTGAATATATATTGCTCATGTGTATCAATGTTGTCTGTGTAAATTTTATGGAGTTATGTTCATAAGTATGGATATGGCAACAATTTAAATAATTTAAGCTGAAATACAGCGTCTCACATTAATAGCCAGGTATAATGAAAACACATTTAAACAAACATTAAAGTGTTTTTTAATTGGATATTCAATGTACAAAGAAAGAAATCATCATAAATATGGAAATAATGAACATAATAATATCAAAATGACCTCATAAGGTTGTTAATAATGAATGTACGATCCTCCACTTGAAAGAACTTTCCTGAGGCGCTCATCCATTGAATTCGTCAAGGTGAGGATCTCATCTGATGAAATGGTACGAGCAGCATCCACAACAGCCTCCCAGAGTGCATCCTTACTCGAAAACTGCCGTCCATCTCGATAAACCCGCCTCTTCAGGAGACCACAAGTTTTCAATCGGGTTGAGATAGGGGGAACACCCTGGCCACTTCATTAATTGAGAGCCAGAGAAGCCTAATTGCTGCAGATATTCCGTAGTTTTCTTAGCCGAGTGTGAGGGTGCATTGTCCTGCATAAACACCAGCGTTCTCTTGAATGTGACCCTCTGCTTCTTGAACCACGGTAGAAGGGTTTCCTTTAAGAAGGCAACGTAGGCATTGGCAGTCATCTTAAAGCCGTCTGGAACTCTCCATGGCCCAACCATCATACCTCCAACAATGCCTGCCCAAAACATGATGCCACCTCCCCCTTGCTGGCGTCTCAAACGATGAGGACGGTTCCCTCCAATTGTTACCCAACCCTTGCTCCATCCATCTGGTCCGTCGAGGGTAGCACGGCATTCGTCAGTGAAGAGGACTTTTGAAAAATCAATTTTCATGTAGTCCTCTGCCCATTTCAGTCGATTCTGCTTATGAACTACCTTCAGAGGAGGCCTTGTAACAGGCTTGACGTGCTTGGCTACCTTCTTCAGGATGCGACATCTGGTAGCTTTCGACACTTTTTCCTCGCCACAACATTTGAAAAGTTCATCACTGGTCAGGCACGGGTTTATCACAGCTTCACGCTTGATACGAGACAAGGTACGTCGAGAAACTGTCCTCGACACACCTTTGTCAGCCCTCGAACGGACAGCACCAGGAGCCTTGACGAATCTCTTCACTGTGTGGTGATATCTTCCCAGGATTTTTGATATTTCCAGGGTTGTCTTCCCCTTTGCCAGCTCAGAGACGATGGTGGACTTCTCATCAGAGGTTAAATCACCTTTGCGACCCATAATCACACACTTATTTGGCACCTGGCTAATAATTTGAGACACCAAGTCGTTGCTAATTCATGCAAATGGCCGCCGTTTGTTTACGTTTGCGCAGAACGAAATGATTTTAATACTGTATGCGCAGATAGGTGTCGCCATCATTCAGTGTCGTGACATTCAGTGACTGTGAGTGACCTTGACGAATTCAATGGATGAGCGCAAAGTGGCTAATAATTTGATACGCAGTGTATATATATATATATATATATATATATATATATACACACACACAGCAATACCTCACCTTAACGACCCAATTGGTTCCGAGTGTCCGGTCGTTAAGCGAATGGTCGTTAAGCGGGATACTAATTTACATAGACGCAATGTTATAAACGGTGGTTACGTTCTCGTTGATGAGATTTGACATAAAAAACATTTAAAAATGTTAAATAAGGGCAATAATATAGGCGTAAGAAATGATTTAATACATCATAGATATAAAATAAAGCATAAAATAAATCATAGATATAAAATATATCGTTTACAAAGCATTTTGTACAAATAATAAAAATTATATGCTGCTCATTGCAGTTTCACTTTCGTCACTCGATGCTTCTTTCCTGCTTGCATTCGGTTCACTTGAAGTAGATGGAGTAGGTGTATCTTTTTTCTTTGTGAAAAATTCATCAAGAGTTTTTTGCTTAAAAGACATTTTTTTCTTTTCATTGTAAATTTCACGATAGCAAGCAATTGATTTCTTTACATCTGCTGCAACTTTTCTACTTCGTTCGAAATTAGAATCTTGGGACTCGAAAATGTCGATCATATTTTTCATGCTTGCAAACGCTTCCTCGAGCCCTTTCAGAGTGAAGGAATAAACAGGAGTTTCCACTGGTTCATCTTCTTCTTCAACTTGTTCACAGTGTTCTTCCATTTCAATGAGGTCTTCATTTGTGAGCTCTTGGTCATGTTCCTGAAGAAGATCGGTTATGTCATCAGTTAAAACATCAAGTTGCAATTTATTAGCAATATTAACGATCGCTTCTGTTTCATTTCTAACAATCTCTACTGGTTCTTCAAATCCCTCAAAATTCTCAGTAAATTGAGGGCAAAGTTTGTGCCAAACGCCTTTCATATTTTTCTCTGTAACTTTTTATAAGTTTTTTAATTTGGTCGTTAACGCGGATGTACGTTAAGCGAATGGTCGTTAAGTGAGGTATTCCTGTATATATATATATATTATGTTAAACACAGACCGTGCATGGAACAAGGAACTCTTCTGGGAAAATTAAATCCACTATAGTCCGAATAAGTAATGGTAAATGACAAATACCATAGTTTTTTTCCTTTTTCATGATTTTAGCCCGACGTGGGCAACGGGTCTCTCGCAAAGAGATCCCATAAATATAGCTTCCCTCACCAGCTATCTGCAAAGCAGACAGGATCCAGCTTTGGGACGTGGATCTAGGGTTTAAAGCAAGCCTAGATCCCTACACTCAGAACCTCTATATAAGTAAAAGACTCGTTGCATTCACGTCGTGTTGAATAAATCAAAGAAAAAGGGGGTAACTATTGTATTTTTAGCCAAAAAAAACCAAAACTTAAACCTCAACCGGGACATTGAGCGTCCACTTTTCAAGGCACGAAACACGTCCGTTTAGTATACACAAACTCAGAATGGTTCCCTGAGAACATTATATGTTAAACACAGACCGTGCATGGAACAAGGAACTCTTCTGGGAAAATTAAATCCACTATAGTCCGAATAAGTAATGGTAAATGACAAATACCATAGTTTTTTTCCTTTTTCATGATTTTAGCCCGACGTGGGCAACGGGTCTCTCGCAAAGAGATCCCATAAATATAGCTTCCCTCACCAGCTATCTGCAAAGCAGACAGGATCCAGCTTTGGGACGTGGATCTAGGGTTTAAAGCAAGCCTAGATCCCTACACTCATTTACCATTACTTATTCGGACTATAGTGGATTTAATTTTCCCAGAAGAGTTCCTTGTTCCATGCACGGTCTGTGTTTAACATATAATGTTCTCAGGGAACCATTCTGAGTTTGTGTATACTAAACGGACGTGTTTCGTGCCTTGAAAAGTGGACGCTCAATGTCCCGGTTGAGGTTTAAGTTTTGGTTTTTTTTGGCTAAAAATACAATAGTTACCCCCTTTTTCTTTGATTTATTCAACACGACGTGAATGCAACGAGTCTTTTACTTATATAGAGGTTCTGAGTGTAGGGATCTAGGCTTGCTTTAAACCCTAGATCCACGTCCCAAAGCTGGATCCTGTCTGCTTTGCAGATAGCTGGTGAGGGAAGCTATATTTATGGGATCTCTTTGCGAGAGACCCGTTGCCCACGTCGGGCTAAAATCATGAAAAAGGAAAAAAACTATGGTATTTGTCATTTACCATTACTTATTCGGACTATAGTGGATTTAATTTTCCCAGAAGAGTTCCTTGTTCCATGCACGGTCTGTGTTTAACATATAATGTTCTCAGGGAACCATTCTGAGTTTGTGTATACTAAACGGACGTGTTTCGTGCCTTGAAAAGTGGACGCTCAATGTCCCGGTTGAGGTTTAAGTTTTGGTTTTTTTTGGCTAAAAATACAATAGTTACCCCCTTTTTCTTTGATTTATTCAACACGACGTGAATGCAACGAGTCTTTTACTTATATAGAGGTTCTGAGTGTAGGGATCTAGGCTTGCTTTAAACCCTAGATCCACGTCCCAAAGCTGGATCCTGTCTGCTTTGCAGATAGCTGGTGAGGGAAGCTATATTTATGGGATCTCTTTGCGAGAGACCCGTTGCCCACGTCGGGCTAAAATCATGAAAAAGGAAAAAAACTATGGTATTTGTCATTTACCATTACTTATTCGGACTATAGTGGATTTAATTTTCCCAGAAGAGTTCCTTGTTCCATGCACGGTCTGTGTTTAACATATAATGTTCTCAGGGAACCATTCTGAGTTTGTGTATACTAAACGGACGTGTTTCGTGCCTTGAAAAGTGGACGCTCAATGTCCCGGTTGAGGTTTAAGTTTTGGTTTTTTTTGGCTAAAAATACAATAGTTACCCCCTTTTTCTTTGATTTATTCAACACGACGTGAATGCAACGAGTCTTTTACTTATATAGAGGTTCTGAGTGTAGGGATCTAGGCTTGCTTTAAACCCTAGATCCACGTCCCAAAGCTGGATCCTGTCTGCTTTGCAGATAGCTGGTGAGGGAAGCTATATTTATGGGATCTCTTTGCGAGAGACCCGTTGCCCACGTCGGGCTAAAATCATGAAAAAGGAAAAAAACTATGGTATTTGTCATTTACCATTACTTATTCGGACTATAGTGGATTTAATTTTCCCAGAAGAGTTCCTTGTTCCATGCACGGTCTGTGTTTAACATATAATGTTCTCAGGGAACCATTCTGAGTTTGTGTATATATATATATATATATATATACACTAGGTGAGGTACCCGGCGTTGCCCAGGTTAATTGAATGCCCGGTTAGGTCAACTGAATGCCCCACAAAAACCCCTCACCCCCCTTTATGCAACTTGGGGGCTAACCCCTTCCCCCATTACCCCCACCCCTCTCCCCCACTTACCCCCACCCTTCCCTCATTACTGCTCGGGATAAATTTCACAGACAGGCTAAACTACAGAAAAGAACGCAGCCGTGAAAATTTTGAGCTTCACATTGTGTCAAGATTTCTTAATCTGATCAGATATCCCCCAAAACCCCCTGACCAAATAATTGAACTCCCAATTACTGTCGGTTCAATTATTTGGTCAATAAAACTAGAAAAGAACAGTCATGAAAATCTTGAGCTTCACATTGCCGCCCGTAATACAAACAGACAGGCTGACCGACTCTGTGTTGATATTCTTCATCCCATAAGTAGTCCCCGTGCCAAATTTGGTAGCTCTAGGTCAAACGGTTTGCGCTTGCATAAAGGACAGACAGACAGGCGGAAATAAATATATATATATATATATATATATATATATATTAGTGATGTAGGTCACATCCGCACCCGCATCCGCGGAACATCCGCACATTTTCTCGCATCCGCATCCGCACTTTGGACTGCGGATGTCGTGCGGATGTGGACCGTTGAGATAAAACGTCATTAATAAGCGGAAATTATCAAATTCTACTATATTAATAGAACTAGTTCATTGTGCGCAAAAGTGATGCAAGCGACAAGACGAGAGGCTGTTCTTGTATGAAGTTACTCTCTTGCAACCTACTTAGATCCACGTTACAAAGCTAAGTTATTTTCACCTAGTACATTAGAACGAGTTAAATCATCACTTGGCAAAGCAGTTGAAGAGCTTCAATCTCTTGAATCTGTCGCTTCGCCACCCACCAAAAGAATAAAAGTTTCAGTGACAGAAACAACACCTTCAACAAGCAAATCTATCACAGAATCTGTCTCTCAGTTTCTTGAGTCAAGCAGCAATGACGAGACCTACGCGATGTCAAAAGAGATGTAGTAAAAATGATCGAGAGCTATCACCAAGAAAAACGCCTGGCTGCATGTGACAATCCTATTAGTTGGTGGAAAAATACGCAGAATATCTATCCATACTTGAGTAAACTTGCAAGGAAACATTTAGCCTGTCCTCCAACAAACGTACCAAACGAGAGATTATTTAGCAGTGCTGGATTAATATATGATGAAAAGAGAAACAGACTGGCAGCAGAAAAGGCAGAAAAATTAATGTTCCTTAAGCATAACCTTCCTATAATTAAGTTTGAACATTAAACGATGAACATCTTAGTTTACTTTATTTTAATTACTCATTTATAAATATGCCTAATAAAACTTTAAACTTAATATAAATAGTTATCAAGCTAATTAAAGATCTCTTTCTATAAGGGTGGAGGTTGGGGAAAGAGGTCGGTGGGGTGCATACCGTGCATTTGAGTTGGGTTCACGTCCCGCATCCTGGTAACACCGTTAAACACAACAAATCTCGAATATATCCTAAAAAATAACGAAAATGTAGACATCCGCATCCGCATCCGCGGATGTGAAAAAAATGACATCCGCTACATCACTAATATATATATATATATATATATATATATATATATATATATATATTAACCCCTCCGTCTATGGCCTGAGTTGGTTCGAAGTCGACGGGGGTTCTAGTTAGGTGGCAGCAACGGATGTGTTACTTGCAGTAATTTCTTCTATATTATTCTCCGAGTTCTTCTATACAGGGTGTCCCGTAAGTCTGGACCCATAGGGAAAAATAATAAAATTACAAAATAGTCCAAAAATTTATTTATAATATATTTTTTTATTTTTTTATTATTATTTTTATTATTTTTTTATTATGATCTTACTCCGCTGGAGTTTTATTTGTGGGGCCACTTGAAAGCCAAAGTGTACGAGGTCAAACTTCAGAACATTTTCCACCTTAAAGCACGCATTGTGGAGGCGTGTCAAGAAATTTCTGCGACTGTGATTCAGAAAGTGCTGTCGCAGTGGAGATTGCGTCTTCAACTATGTGTGCGACACAACGGCGGACACTTTGAACAGATTATGTAATAAATTTTTGGACTATTTTGTAATTTTATTATTTTTCCCTATGGGTCCAGACTTACGGGACACCCTGTAGTGGCTCGGAGGATTCTGGGAGGCTTACTAAATTCTCTGAAGATTCCCGGATTATTCTTATAACGTATCTGGAAATCTTAATGAGTAAGTTCTCTGAAGAGAGCAAGGCTCGAAGGAGAAAATAAAGACTATTTCTTACTGTATTTTACTGCTAAAATGTACAGGCAGTGCTCAGCCTTTGAATCTATTTTTCAATGAATATGGAAGAAATTATTGGGGGGTTTATATACCCCGATTCTACTAACAATCGTCATTATTAAATGTTGAAGAGGCTGCATTATTTTTGCACAATATTTGAAAATAAAGTAAATCTTTTATCTGTGGTAATGTTTAAACAAATAAACAAGATATTTGAAGATGAAGCCATATTTTTATCTTAAACCGCGTATTTTCAGATCTGATGTTATCACGATCTGCCAAGTTAACTAAAAGTGGAAATTGAACTAAGCATCTTTACACTAAAATATGCATATGATTAAAAATTAAAGGTTTGAGATTTACAATTAAATGCTAAGGCAAGACATGACTTCATCTTTTATAACGAAGAGAGAATGTATACAAAATATGAACATTGCAAAGCTTAAGCAGGATTCATTATTAAGCGAAATCTAAAGAAAATGATTAAGAGATTTTAAAAAGAACAAGTCACCAATTATTATTTGGCAAAGTAGAAAGCAAATCAAAAATTTTATCCAAACTCACGTTAGGCGATTTTGGTCCTTATGTAAAAATGAATACATACACGTACATACATATGAATATAGATATTATATAAAGTTAAATATATACGAATATATAGGATTATATAAATACATGAACCATATGAACACACGAATTTTAAAAAAGGATACAAGAACTATATAAATGAGTAAGAGTTCCCAGAGCTTCTGAACACTGGATGGCTGCTTGGCTTTCACTCGTCGATCCAGTTCATCCCACACAACTCGATGGGGTTCAGATCCCGGGACTGTGCTGGCCATTCCACAACTGTGACCTGACGTTGCCGTTCTTTCTGCTTCAGGTAATTTTGACACAGCTTGGAAGTGTGTTTAGGATTGTTGTCTTGCTGCATTGTGAACTGTTGGCCAGCTAGTCGCAGTCCAGATGGGATGGGATGGCATGGGGCTGTAGAATGCTGTGATAGCCAGGTTGGTTCAGTATTCCAGTGACTTTGTGATCTCCAACTTGCTCCCTTGCAAAACATCCCCAGACCATCACACTTTCTCCACCGTGCTTCACTGTTGGCACAACACACGGCTGTCATTCTTTCACCCGCTCTGCGCCGCACAAATACTCTGCGTTTGGATCCAAAAACTTTGAACTTTGATTCGTCAGTCCAAAGGACAAATTTCCACCACCGCTCAACAGTCCATTTTTGGTGTTTTTTAGCCCAGGCTAGCCTTTTCATTTTGTTCTGGAGTCTCAACATTGGTTTCTTTGCTGCAGTTCGTTCTTTTAATCCTGCCTCTCTTAGTCTTCTCTGAACAGTTGATGTTGAAACTGTTGTACTTCTGGAGTTGTTCAGTTGGGCTTTGATTTCAGGTGCTGTGAGGCGTCTGTTGCGCAGAGTGGTGACTCGGATATACTTGCCCTCTGAGTCTGTTGTGGTTTTTGGTCGGCCCGACCTTTTTCTCTCCTTATTTTGACCAGTTTCTTCGTACCGTTTAATGGCACAAGCAACCGCATTCACAGAAACTTTTAATTTTTTTGCAATTTGCCTCAGTGATTGGCCCTCGTTTCTCAGTTATAATCGACTGTCTTTTTTCTGTTGTTAACTGAGCTTTGGCACCCATTTTTGCTTTTTGAAACACACAAATATACCTTAAACTACACAGTTAACTCCTCTGCAAGTATTTTATATGTAAAGATCTGCAGCGCATGTTAATAACTGAACACATGTATTAACATACTCCTGAAGAAACACTACCCCAATAAAGACTTTTAAACTGTTTTTGGACCTTTCTGCAGAGCTAATGGCATTAATTTTAGGTTGTATGCTAGACGTAAATTAACACATTTTGAAGAAGCTTTTCTGTTACAATACACTGCATAGGGCAGATGCACTGAAGCATACAATATGAAAGTCAGGTAAGCAAATTCATCTCTAGTACCTGTTAAGTTTACATTTGATGTTTGTCATGAGCTAAGCAGCAAAAACATTGGAAATTAGTAGGTGTACTTAAACTTTTGACTGGTTGTGCGTGTGTGTGGGGGGGGGGGGGGGGGGGGGGGTCATCCCATAAGTAATGTCGTTTTGTAGATCGGAATTTGAAGGACAAAAAAAAAATCGACTGACACTTTTTAATCTAGTATATATTTTCCATCGGAATCAGTGACACACTGCCAACGTCCTACAAGCTTTTCAATGCCATGTTTAGAAAATTCAGGCGGTTTTGAGGCAAAAAAACGTACAAAGACTGGTGTGCAGGTCATCTAAAGAAGTATACTGTTTCTCGTCAAGATAGTTTTGCAGACTCCTGAAGAGATGATAATCTGAAGGTGCAAGGTCTGGAGGATGTGGAAGTTTTTCCCACCCAAGCTCCTCAATTTTTGCAGAAGTGATCCGAGCGGTATGAGGACGTGTGTTGTCGTGGTGGAACACGATTCCTTTCCGAAATTCCGATTAACCAAAGGTCTCTCTTCTTTTAGTGCAGTGTTCAGTCGATCCGGTTGTTGATAGTAGACTTGAGCGGTGCTTGTTTGGTTGTGTGGTAAGGTTTCAAAGTGTATTACACCACCTTTATCCCACCAAACACTAAGCAACACCTTCCGAGGGTGAAGATTTGGTTTTGGCTGTGGTGTCGCTGGTTCTCCGGCACAAACCCACTGTCGACGGCGCTTAACATTCTGGTACAGTATCCACTTTTCATCACCGTCAATAAACGGTGCAAAAACGGATCTTGGAGTTCACGGGAATGAAGAGCTGTGCTAATGTTTACCCGCACCCTCAGATTGTCGACCGACAATTCATGTGGCACCCATTTTCCTAACTTAGGCACTTTCAAGAGTTGTTGCAAATGTCGATGGGTGGTGGACGGGGATGAATTGAGTTTCTGGGCCTATTCTTCGACAGTTGTTGAACAGGCTTCTTCAAGTGCGGCTAACAGCAAGTCATCACCAAACTCAGAGCGTGCTGCATCTGTCAAACAGCAATCACCATTCCTAAACTTTTGAAACCATCTTTGACATTTCCTCACATGCAGAATATCGTTGCCATAAACGTCCTGAATGTTTCGCGTTCAGTAGCACTATTCCCTTTTTTGAACTCGTAAAGCATTATATGCCTGATATACTCTTCTGATACCGCCATGTTTATGAGGGGTTCACAAAGTAAAACACATGTCTCCACTGGTCAAGGTCTCTAAAGTATGTAGCGAAACACGATAGATCTCCTCTTAGATATAACCTTCGGAAAATTTATGCTTAAACCGAGTAGGACTAGTTTAAACTTAATCCATCGTAAAAAACCACATTACTTATGGGATGATCTGATATATATATATATATATATATAATGATGGAGAATTACCTAAAAACTTAGTTTCTTTGAATCCTTTTAGGTTGTCTTTAAAAATACCATCATTTGGGTAAAAACCTCCAATCTCTTAGCCCTCTCCAGAATCCGAGAAAGTACTTTGATCTTTGATACCCTATGGTAGTACTTTAACAAAATTTTATAAGTTTTATCAAATGCATTTGGAGAGAGTTGAAGTATATCTTTAAGTAATATCCCCTGGAATGAATAACTTTTAAATTACAAGACGGTTCTTTGTACCTTGAGCCAGTAGTTGAATTTCTAATTCCGATATATCTAAACCACGTCTGACATGTGTTTCTTCTCTTAGCCAGATCTTTCCTGTATTAGTCAAATAACTTAAAATCGATTCCTTTCAGAACGCTGACTTGGAGATGCTCATCCGAAGCCACGAGGAAGCTTTGGCAGAGAAAGAGACCCAGCTAGAGGAGCTAACGAAAGAAAACGGGGCTCTCAAGAGGATTCAGGACATGATCCACAACATCTCTTCCGGGAAGGCTTAAACGAGGCTCCCTTATACATTCCATTTACGCTAAACATTTACTATTTTAAGAGTGTTCATGTTTAGTGAAAACCCGAGTTTATTATTATTAGTGTTAAAAGCTGAAAAACCATCCTTTAGGTTGTACTATAAAAAAAAACAACTTATTTTTGTATTGGTTAAAATATTTCTCTTCCTTTCGGTACATATATTGAAAGGTTAGTCAAACTCATGAGATAACAATTGTGAAGAATTTATTTGAATAAATTTTACCTTAATATATAAAAGACCAAGTTGAAGGTGATAAAAATTCTTTGGAGAATCTATAACAAAATTTTAAGTTTTCTTTCCCTCGCAGTACGTGAGTAAGAAATTACGTCTATCGATATAAATAATACACGCCTCCCAATTTTCAAAATAGAGCAAGGAAAAGATTCATTTCAGATACTGAGTAACTTCATTGTAGGGAAACGTCAATAGAGAAATGGAGGAAAAATGTTTTCAACAATAGATATGAAATGCGAGTAAATTGATTAATGAAAAGCACACACACACGACACATCTAACCGCAATAAATGCTACTTGGTATTTTTTGGAGTATGAAGTTTGATTGGTATTTCCTTAACATCTTTGAAGTAAGTGAAAATTCGTTTGTAAGAATTGCGCGTGTACTTTTCATTGAAAATTCAAGGAAATAGTGAATAATTGTGATTCAATCTCCGAAGTTAAACTCCTAACAATTGGAAAAACAGTATTTTATAAATTTATAGTATGGAAGTTTTGTGCTTTATATATAATTAATTATATATATATATGTATATATTAGTTTCATAGCGTTGGCTTCCGTGAAAAGTAAATAGAATTTAATACTCGCTTATCGAAATACAATAGGATAAATATTTTTAAAAAGTGAGAGATCATTTGTTATCCACAAAAATGAGTAGTTTCTGTTAAATGCAAAAATAAGAAGCAATTGACTAATAACTTTTCTTTGAAGCTGAAAAGCGGGTTTCTCACAGCAAAAGGGAAAAAAATAATAAAGCACTCTTTTTGAAGTGGAAAACCACTTCTAACAACAGGCTATATATGCAGTTTACATAAAAAATTTATATATATATAATCATTGAAATAAAAAATAAAACTACAATAATACTAATTTCATAAAATACACACAACTGAAAACCAAAACTTATTTCCATTCGAAATAAAATTAGCTTGAATTTTTTACGCGCAGGTGTGCATCAACCCGATTGTCAACTGAACTTCTGCAAGTGTTATTTTGCTCTCCTGAAAGTGTTGAATGTCAAATATAAATTAATATTAACGTTTGAGAAATTCTAATGTAAAAATCTAAATTTTAATGGATGTAATACAAAAGTACCAAATTCATCTAAATTCTTAAGTAAAGCTCGATGATTAGCGCCATTTCAGAAATTATTAGTTCCCTCGAATTGATTCAAACTTCGAGTGGAAGGTTATTATAGGCACGAAATCTTTGCGAGGAAACTCCAATTTTAATGGCTTTTAACACTTATGTATATAGGTTGACTACGCAAAAGTCAATTCAAGAATCTTGGTTTTGAAAGAGTATTCTCTTTTGTCTATCTAACTCAATTTTAATAAAATTTTACCGACTTCAGAAAGTCAGAAATACTAAACTAAAAACTTTAAAAATAAGGTGCACGTTTAATAATTATACCTTTAAAAAAGAAATTAAAAAACACCGATAGGCACTTATTAAATAAACCTTCTAAATTGTAAGAAACGGCATTACCAAACAATACCATTTACTATATGAAATTTGAGAGAGGTGATAAAAAGAAGATTGTGAAATTACAATACCTTGTTCCGGTGGAGGTGGGGAGGGAGGGGGAAAATCTGCACACACACAAACACCATGCTTGCATTTAATTACCACTAAAACTATTAAACCATTTAAAAACAATCTGTTTTAAGAAAATAAAATCAATTAACATTTACAGAAGTCAATTACACTCGTGAGAATAAATACATTCAAATTAATTTATTATAAAAATTTAATAATGAAAAATGTAAATGACTATAATAAAACTTTAATACTCGATAATCAGTACTTAGTAATCAAACTATTAGTTAGCTTGATTATGAAATTCATGTTACAAAAAATAACAACTTTTTCCTATTTTTATTAAAATGTAATTAGCGGCCAAAATTTTAAACCACTTAAAACATACTACAAATGTTTAGCTATTTACTATTTTGATTTAATAATCACACGCATATTAAGCTCTAAAAAAAATTTAAAAAATAAATGTCGTATGAAATATACGAATCAATCAAAATCTGGTAAATTTAATGTATAGAACGCAGCAATTTTGCTCACTGGTTAAAAAAGTATAAAAATTTCACTTAACACGGATATAATAAATAAATTGGCTTCAATATGGTCACCCATCTTCGAGAGCAGAGACAAAAGAAAAGTTGAAGTTGCGCTAAAACCTCAAGGTAAAAATTTGTGAAAATGCTCAGGAAGGATGCCGGGAAATAAATACACACACCAAAAATGTGCACAAAGATGCTCAGATTTTGTACAATGTAAATTTAAAATGGCAATAAAGGTACGAGAATACCAGTATACCAGCAGTTCCACTGGTCGGGATACGCTGTGGCGTAAGGATGGTATGGCCCAATGTATCCCGACGACTGGAACCGATGGTAATGTGGTTAGGCTTTAAATTTAATCTGAACGTCCTGCATCCTTTCAAATACAAATTACTAAATTGGATGGAAGTCAAAGGAATGGACTGGACTTTTGATTCACGAGTAAAAGTAAACATTTAAAAGAAACAGTCATCGAACTACAAAGAATAACTTCACCACAAAAAAAGTGTACATCTTTTATATTAAGCTGACGTACTTTACATAAACGTTGGCGTATGACGTCTCTAACCTAGTTAAGAAAGAAATGTGTATAATACTATATTCACCAAATACGTGATAGGCGAAATATTTTCAATTTTAATACTTATATGGACTATCTTATTTCGGTATCGGAAAATTTATTAAAATCTTCCATTTACCCACTTAAAGAAACCAAAATCCAATCGAGTAATATTAATCAATAACACTAAATCTTTACGTTAGGAAAAGGTGTCCCAAGATACGATATTGAAACATGCGAATACAGAATTCTGGAGTATACTAAGTTAAATCGTGTTATTTGCAACGTTTCTCTATTTGGATTTGTCTCCCCTGCCATTAGCGTGAGAAATGAAAAGCATAATAAAACTATTCTGTACTCAGACGGCTTCTTCACTTTTCGCCGTGAATGAACTAAATATAACAAGAGGTAACTTACAAATATAAAAATACAGAACATATTCATCCCTTCTATGACTAGTGACTAGATAAAAAATGGATATTATACACATTGTTAATATATAATCATTTTGATTATTCATTTAATTAATACAAGCGTAAAAAACAATTGAAACTAACTTTGGCACCAACCTCCATATATAATGCTCAACAAATTTCTAGAATGATCACCAGATAACATGAGTAATTTATGACTGCCATCTATAACTCAGGAAAAATTAAAAAACTTCCATATGAAGTAATCCTATAAAAAAAAAAATACATCCACAGACTAAAAATTTTAGGCAAATTATTAATACTGTTTTTGTTCAAGGGAAATTGGAGTTATTTGGAGATTAAAATTAATAAAAAACTGTTTCACCTCTAACTGAAAGAATGTTGAATAAAATAATTGAAAAGCTAATAAATAGCTGAGCTATAATGCAATTGACGGTGCAAATGTTTCCAAGTCGTCCCCATCATTTGTTAGGCAGTACGAAGGGGGTAAAATGGGATTATATTTAATTATACCTAAACAGTAATTCAAACTTCAACAGTATAACGTCTTATAAATACTTCTCTACTAAATCGATAATAACTGACTGAAGACTAAATATGATATGCAAATAATTGGGAAGGTTATATTTTATTTATTTTTATGTAATATATATAATATATATAGTGATTAAAAGTCCTGCCCCAACAATAACTATACATTAAGTACCTTTGGGACAGGACTCATGAATCACCCTGTATATAGTTTGGCGACCACCAAACTGTTGACAAAGTCGAAAGCCAAGCCCAAGCACTCTACGAAATACCAGTCGGGTGACTCCGTACATATAGCACACATCACGGTTGCGTTTAAGGATTTGTGAAGAAAAGATGAGCATGTGTATGATCATGAAATGAATGGAACTTACACAAAAGGATTGGTAAATGAGCATTATTTTCACGAAATACAAAATCCTGTATAATTTGTGTAAAGTAAAGTTTTGTGTTTAGTTGCCCGCGAAGAAAGTGTACATTTAAACTAGCTCTATCAACAGAGATCCGGTTTGATAAGTCTCGTTGAAGTTATAGTGACATTTTTAATTGCTCATGCACTCGTTCAAAATATGTCCATTTTCTAAATGCTCATTTGAAATTGAGGGGTTATTAAAACCGGCTGCTGACTGGTATAATTTTTGTCAATCCACCTCAGGAGGTAAGTTACGCAAGTACAGCGAGGTGAATCTTCTACCCGGGTTAGGCGTACGCTACCTTAGATGGTTAGTACTAGTTCCATTAACAATTTCCCATGATATTCCTAAAAATCTCTCTACAATATGTATTTTATGCCGTTTAAAAATATATATAACTTCAGGGCTAATGAGGGTGGCTCTATACAAATATGGTAGCCGCAAAATTATACATATATATATATATACCAGGAACTTTTCTTTCGAGGATATACTAAAATTATTTCCAATATGTATTTTTCATCAGGAGTTCCCAACCTTGCAACGTTCATGAGCCGAATTCAGGTATCCCACCTGGCACGCGGACCGCAACCTTCTATAACTTTGAGTCCATTGAGAAAGATCATTCTTGCTTTAGCAGTAGCATTGCCAAACGGGAAGGTCCTGACATACACTGCGGCAATGGTTCTCCCAAAAAGTTTACAGTTAAAATCTGTCGAGCCACCGACGTGTCAATTTATTTTACTTTTGACAATATCGTTCACTGATATAATACTTAAAAAATTACAGCGCTTTTGCCTACCAAATATAAGACGGTAATTTAGTACAATAACTTTGCATTGCGGCATGATTCAATCACCGTGGTGTAGTAGCTCAAGTAGAGCACCGTTTGTCCGAACTCCGAAAAACCGGAAACTTGCATTATCCGGAAATACTTACAGCCACTCACCTATACTCCATTAATAAAAAAAAATTTATCAATCGTAATTTTCCCGTAATTTTCGCAGCAACAACAACAACAACGCACTTGATGGTTGCTTACAGTCACGTCCTGAATTTTTTTTAATACATTACGCAATGGCCGATCCAAAGTGTTCAACACCTCTTACCAATAGTGATGTCCCAAGCCTCCCTAGCTAAGAAGGCAAGGAATACAGAAACTGTTGCAAAATTAACTGTTGAAATTAATCGTAAGAGGAGTGTGTAACTATCCAACAGAAAGTGGAGTTACTGAAAAAACTTTATGAAGTGTGTGTAAGTGTTGCTACACTTCGTGACGAGTATGATGTTGGACAAACTACCATCTATGACAGTATGATGTTGGACAAACTACCATCTATGACATGAAGACCAACAAACAAGAGATTTTGAAGTTCTATGCAGAAAGTTATTCAATAAAAGGAATGTCATTATGCAAAACTACGTGGGCCACACAGCACCACTTTAGACAATGTTTTATACGAGTGGTTACACCAGCGTCGTAGTGAAGGAGTGCCTGTATTTGGGGCGATGTTGATGGAGAAGGCCAAGACAGTCACCCTCAATCTTCATTTCAACGTGATATGTTATTATAGTACTGGTTTGTTGCACAGATTCAAGACGCGCCATGGTATCCGTCACCTCAAAGCTAGTGGTGAAAAGTTGTTTGCTGCCCACGAGGCTCCCGAAATTATGTGGGTCAATTTTCTCGTTTTGAAGATTTCTATCACGGAATATTCTCGCTTGTAGTGACGAGAAATCAGTTTCTGGGAATAAAGAACGAAAGGAGAGACTAACTGTTACAAGAGAAAAAATGACTATGGATGAGGGAATATCCATTTGTGGCCGTTTGATAAATTTCCTGGAGCAGAAATCTTAATTACGCAAGAGTAAATTATGCAGATATACTGGATACAAGATAAACTTATGAAGGGAGGAAACGAAACTGCATGAAGTAAACATCACTGATGGCATTATTCAAGAAAGCTTCAAGTAACTATTCTGCAGTCAACACCATCAACGGCCGATAATGCTTAATTTGTATAAATAAATAAATATACACTAAATATTAATTGTTCTAATTCTGCAATATTAATTTTTGCTAATTTGATGTTTTTCCTTTAATTTTACGGTAGAGTATATGCTAAGTTATATTTGCATTATTTTTTACATTTTTCCTATAATTAATTGTCTGTAATAATACGATTCTCATTATCCGAAGCCCTCTCGGTCCCAAGCATTTCGGATAAGCGGTGCTTTACTGTACTAGAATTGCCGTCTTGCGTCTGGCAGGCCGGATCAGGCACCTGTCCTATATGGTTTGAATGATATCGGAAACAAAGTACAGTATATTAATAAAAACAAATGAAGGAACACGCACACAAAAAAAAGTTCACAATTATAAAATTTTAGGTGCATAAAAAATTAAAAACAAGAAAAGGGATTAATAAGAAAGGCGAAAATTCTTCAAATCGATATGAATTTACTGAGTTTTGTAGAATCTGTTGACAAACTCTTGCAGTTTGTACACACTGCCATAGCCTCTCTTCGGATCCATACTAATGAAGTCATCTATGTTATGCACGCTTTCTGTAAAGGAAGGGAAACTATCAGGCTCTCTAAATGTTTCAACTGAACAACGACTTTCACACCCATCGCTTATTTTCAAGCCACTTGTGTCTTGTCAAGAGATGATGATGATGATGATGATCTACAGATCTACAGAAGCTAAGGCTAACAAAGACCCTAAGATCCACTCTAAGGCTAGCCCGAGAGAAAGGAGAGAGTAGGGGGTTAAGAGAAGAGAGGAGAATAAGGGGTTAAGTAAGGAGCAACACCTATCATTCGTGGGTTAACATTCATTCAGAAAAAGAGGGAAAAAGTCTCACCATCATCATCCGCCGGCCACTGCCGACAAGTCAGAAAAATAGTCGGAGAATATAGGAGAGGGGTGAAAGATGAAAAGAAGTAAAATAAGAACGCTTACAAATCATGCAAACACAGTCTTAACTCACTGTCATACCATGCAAACTACAAACATGCAAGAAAAGAGTTAGAGACATGCAAAGTAAGGAGGATAAGAAAAAAAAAAAAGTAGGTAAAGTTAAACAAAAAGTGGGTTAGTTTACGCTATGAGCTACATCTACATTCGTGTTAGTCTAATTTTTTTTTTTTTTTTTTTTTATTGCTGGCATCACACGCTGGCATGTCACAAGCTGGCATTCATCGTCAACAGACTCATCCTCGAGCACCACCACCAGAGCTTCTGTTGCTAGCTTTGTTGTTTTTTTAAATTAAACAACGTTAATACCTTTAAAATGTCTGTCAAGACGGTTCTTAAACATATTAACGCTGGTAGAATGAACGACTGACGCGGGAAGATTATTCCATTTATCAATTACTTTAAACGTAAAGAAGTTTTTAGCGATATTAGTAATAAAACGCCTGCCACGCAACTTAAATCCGTTATTGCGAGTATTACTATTATCAAAAGTGAACAATTTGTCAAAATTTACGTTATCGATGTTATTAACGATTTTGAAAACTTCAATAAGCTCCCCCCTTAATCTCCTAGTTTCGAGTGAATACAGGTCTAACTCATTAATCCTATCTTCATAAGGCTTATTGCGCAATGACGGAATAAGTTTCGTGGCACGACGCTGAACCCTTTCTAACCTATCAATATCCTCACGCAAGTACGGGCACCAAAACTGAACTGCATATTCTAAATGAGGCCTGACTAGGGACTTGTAAAGGGGCAATATAATATCCTTCGATTTAAATTCGAAATTACGCGCTATGAAGCCTAACATCCTATTAGCTTTTGCGCAAGACTCCAGGCACTGGTTCCTAACCTTTAAATCCTTAGATACGCGTACGCCTAAATCTACTTCCTCGTCAACGCTCGCTAACCCCTATCATCCATCGTATACGCGTAATTATTGTTGCGAGAACCTATATGCAAAACTTTACATTTGTCTACGTTAAATTGCATCTGCCACTTATCTGTCCACTCCATAATCCTATTTACATCGTCTTGAATCCTATTTCTATCGTCCTCGTTAACAACCTTACCGCCTATTTTAGTATCGTCCGCGAATTTTGACACGTTACTAGTCAATCCTACATCTATGTCGTTAATGTAAATTACGAATAGCAATGGGCCTAACACTGAACCCTGTGGGACACCGCTACCTACATCTAACCACCCTGATTCACTACCATTAATTACGACCCTCTGTCTCCTAGCACGAAGCCATTCTTCTAACCAGTTAGCTACCTGACCGCGTATACCGTGCGCTTTAACCTTCGCAATTAGTCTCCTATGCGGAACTGTATCGAACGCCTTTTTAAAATCTAAATAAATAACGTCAGCTGCTCTATGCCTATCGTATTCGCGCACTATTTCGTTATAAAATTCTAACAAATTAGTTAAACAAGACCTATGGCGTCGAAACCCATGCTGACTACTATTAATCAAATCTCTACTTTCTAAGTGATCGATAATACGATCCCTAACTACGGATTCCAAAAGTTTACCTACAATTGACGTTAAGCTAATGGGCCTATAATTGCTAGCTACCGCGCGGTCGCCTTTTTTAAAAATAGGCGTGACGTTAGCTAATTTAAAGTCTTCAGGAATAATCCCCGTTTCGAGTGACTGATTAAAGATCTACGATAACTTCTTTCAAATGTCTGGGATAAAAAGCGTCAGGGCCTGGAGCCTTGCTAACTTTTAGCCTATCGATATAATGCGCAATCTCAGCCTCGTAAACAGTTATTTCTTCCAAAATAGTCTCGCTACTAAATGGAACGATATCATCCACGTCGGGGACATTATTTACGTCTTCTACGGTAAAAACTGTCGCAAAAAAGTTATTGAAAATACCCGCCATTGCCTGAGCGTCAGAAGCCAAAGCGCCATTAACATCCACTAGAGGGCCTATGTTATTTTTTACCGGCTTACGATTATTAACGTATTCAAAAAACTTTTTTGGATTATGTTTACTATCCGCAGCTATAAGTATCTCTAAATTACGCTTGGCATTCCTAACTGATCTTTTAACCTGACGTCTAAGCTCGATATATCTATTAAAGTTAGCTACCTGGCCATTACGCTTACTAAGTCTATACGCTCTATTGCGCTCGTTTATAAACTCTCCTATTTCCCCAACATCTCGTGATGATTAATGTGCGCACATATATTTAATATGCTTGTCTGTTTATAATAACAATGGGATCAGAAGTAACGGCAGTAACAATTACAATTTGCTTTATACCAGAACAAAATTATCATTTATGTCATCATTCGAATTATAACAAAATTACCATTTATGTCATCATTCGAATTATACTCATTCTCCCATATATGATATACTGTATATAAAACTTACTTTAACTTTACTTATATCATTATTTACTTTAACCTTTGTCATTTATCAGGGTTTTTTATTCAAAGAATTGGTTTCAATTTCATTTCAATTTAAAAAAAGGGGGGGCATATGGAAAGGGGGGGGGGGGCATAGCGGTGTAATTACAGTATGTTGTTTAGGGGCCTAAAGGAAACTCCGAGCAGTGTGTAAAATAAGAATACAAAATTTCGACTCCCCTATATATATATATATATATATATATATATATATATATATATATATATATATATATATATATATTAGGGTGACAACTTCTTATAGGGATAAAATTTGAAATTCAAAAAATTTGCCGGCCATTTGTCCAATGCTGCCACCCTATGAGGAAACACCGTAGACGAAATCTCATGGAATTCGGAAAGCATTTAGGGGTGCCTCGAGTCACATGAATGAAACTGTCGCGCGGAAGAAATTTCAAGAATGAACGAGCTTCGACAACGCTTCAAAAACAAAAATTTTCGTAACCGGAGTTGATACCGAGAAGCTCTTGGGTGTACCTAAGCTGACATCAGGAACGGGTGAGGTCATCGCCTCGGTGGTACATGCTGCGCTCAAAGAATTGAATGTGTCAGAAAAGGTATCAGCTATGAGCTTCGACACTACAGCTTCAAATACTGGTTACTTGTCTGGGGCATGCGTAATTTTGGAGCAGAAACTCGGCCGCCGACTCTTATACCTTGCATGTCGCCATCACATCCTAGAACTTGTCGTTGAGAAGGCGTACATGGAATGCATGGGACCATCATCTGGTCCAGATATCCTCCTATTCTCCCGCTTCAAAGAGACGTGGAATACAATTTGCCAAGATAAGTACAAGACCCTGTCAGACCTTCCATCGAGTCTGAATGAGAATCGAGAAGAACTGATCGCTTGCTGGAATCTATATCTGACAAAACATCAGCCGAGGGATGATTACCGTGAATTCTTGGAGTTGTCGATTACAATCCTTGGAGGTAATTTACCTAACTTTAGGTTTCGGCGACCTGGAGCACTTCACCGAGCACGTTGGATGGCAAAAGTAATTTATTCATTAAAAATCCTGCTGCTTTCCCATCAGTTCAGACTTACAACTCGTGAAATGTCTGGCTTAAAACGATTTGTATTTTTTGCCCTGGAGTTATATGTCAGCGCGTGGTTCACGGCCAGCAGTCCTTCATCTGCTCCCGCGAACGATTTGAAGCTTCTTCAAGACCTAGCAAAGTACCACGATGAAAAGATCTCGGCATCCTGCCTTAGTGTCCTCGGTCGTCACTTATGGTACCTCAGCGAGTACTTGATTGGTCTCGCACTCTTTGATAAAGGTATCAATGCAACGACGAAAAAGAATATCGCTCGATCAATCCTCGAAAAAGAAGCTGCTGAAGATCCTCCAAAGCGAGCCCCAATACCTGCTGTTTCTTCCATTTCAACAAAGCAGCTCTCGGACTTTGCCTCGAAAGGATCAAAGCTTCTCTTTGAACTTCTAAAAATTAATGATGGTTTCTTGTCCAAGGAACCAGAGACCTGGCCGGACGACGAAGATTTCAAGACTGGTTTGACTATAGTTGAAGGACTAAAAGTCGTCAATGACATGGCAGAGAGGGGAATTGCCTTGATCCAGGCCTTCAATACAAAGATTACGAAGAATGAAGAACAGCGCCAACATCTCTTGCAGGTTGTTGAGGATCATAGGAAGTCTCAGCCTGGTACATTGAAAAAGGGGTATGGCTTGAGGAAAAGCAAGAATTAATGGGTGGTCTACAATTGAATGAAAGACACCCTGGAATATATTAGTAAATATATTATTTACTTATTACGATTGGAGTACGCCTGCACTTAAACCTTATGAACTAAAACTAACGTTTATTTACATTAATTAAAAAAAATATTAATTTATTTTTACTAGGTAATGAATAATTAATTTTTGTTATAAGGAGAATTATTTACCTCACTTGAGACACCCTTAAATATTATCTGAATGACCTAATATTTACAGTACATTGTTTTCTCATGTAGTAGCAGCATTGAACAAATAGCCAATAAAAAACTCCAACTTTCGATTTTTATTGTCACCCTAATATATATATATTATATTAATATATATATATATAATATAATATATATATTAATATATATATATATATATATATATATATAAAGCACACCGGACAAAAAATTAGTCATCCCTAATAGCACCGATAGTAGGAAGTTCAAGGTCACACAGAGGGCGCTGACAAGTAGCGGTGACGTAGCACACAGGATCAGATCTGTTTCGTGAGGTGGTGAAGAACAAAGTGTGTGTTGGATATAGTCTGCAAAATGGGTCGTGAGGCAGACGTTACTCAGTGGCAAAAAGGAGCCATCGTGTTTGGCAGAGCCCACGGACACAAAATGTCTGAAGTAGCCCAATTTGTTGGTGTGTCAACGCGTACTGTCCAGCGAGTTTACAAAGAGTGGTGTAGTTCGCAATCAACTGATAATCGACGGCGTAACTGTGGCCGGAAAACAATTCTCGACAATAGGGGCCGCCGCCATGTTTCTCGTCTAGTAACTGCAAATCGTTTTCAAACCAGAGAACAATTGCTCCAAGAAACCAATGAGGTTCTCCAGCGACCAATTTCCGAACGGACATTGCGACGAGAACTGCATGCGATGGACATCTGGAGCAGGGTACCACGGAAGAGGCCGCTGTTAACAGCAAGTCACAAATTGGCACGTTATAAATGGGCTCAGAGGCACAAAAACTGGACTGCGGCAGATTGGAAACGTGTAATTTGGTCCGATGAGTCCCGTTTTTGTTTGTTCTCCAATGATGGGAGGCGACGAGTACATCGCAGGTCCAATGAAGCCTTTAATCCTGAATGCGTCGAAGGTGTTGTTCAGGCTGGAAACAGAAAGTGAAGCGCAGGAATAGACACCCACGGACTCTGGCGGAACTTCGGGACCGGCTGATGAACGAGTGGCAGCAAATCGATGTTCAGTACATGCACAACCTCGTAGAGTCTCTGCCTCGCCGGATTCGTGCGGTTATCAAGGCCAGAGGCGCCGTCACACGTTATTAGGTACATTCTGAGAGGGGTGACTAATTTTTTGTCCGGTGTGCTTATATATATATATATATTATCCCCGCAAGGGGGTTCTAAGCTCGTGCTCTGAGTGCTCTTTGTGCTCGTTTGTACGTGCTTGTTCCTGGAGGTTTCACGTGCGCCCTCCCGGCCCTAGCACCCAAGGATGATGGGGCTCGACCCTGCAGTCCTTGGTCTTTTTCCACTTCGACTGTCCCCTCCACCCTTTCTTTTTCCTCTGTCTTTCCTCTCACTTTTTCTTTGTTTTTCCGCTGAGATATGCCCTTTAAATAGAGGCGAATCGGTTCTTCCCGAACTAAAAAAATATATATAATATAATATATATATATATATATATATATATATATATACAGGGCGTCCCAAAAAAATGTGTATACACACTTTAAATACTTATAAAGGCAGTGTTTATTAAAATACATTTCATTTTCAAAATGTAATAGAATCTACAGACATTATTTAATTGTTTTGTCAACGCCTGTTTTCAAACTGACGTCCGTTCTGGTCCAGGCACTGCTGATAACGCGAAGCAATGGAATCGCAAACATCACGAAACATTTCGTTGGTATTTGTGTGCATTCTCGTTCAATGGCTGCTCTCAATTCAGCGACTGTTGCAGGTTTTATAGCGTAGACTTTGTCTTTTAAGTATCCCCATAAAAAAAAAGTCTAGTGGTGTGAGGTCTGGTGAACGCGGAGGGTATTCTACGAAACCCTTCGTCCAATCCACATCCACATCGTGCCAAGTACCACTCGCAATACTCCACTCTTCGGTCCGGATCATCTTCATTAATAGCATGGACTAATCTTGGAATGTAACTTTTCCATTGACAGCGCTTCAAAATGCGTTGGACAGACGATTCTGAAATTCCTACCTCACGACTCGCTTGCCGCACAGATTTTCTTGGACTTTGGTGATACGTTTCCAGTACTCTTTCTTGCTTTGTGGGGCTTGTCGATGTCCGTGGTCTTCCGGAACGCTTCTTGTGGACATTCTGAACAGTTCCATCGGCTTCAAACTTATCTCTAATTCGAGTGATGGTAAGTCGCGTTGGTGGATCTGTTTGAAACTCCCTCCTAAACTGTATTTGCACTTCAACTGCGTTTTCACACTTCCAGTAGCATTTTAGAATGAATTTCCTTTGTTCAAAGCTTAGTCTGACTGCCATTATTAATTCTAATGGGTTTAACTTGGAAAGAAAGAAACATCAATTGAGCTATCAGCTGTTAAAGTGTGTATACATTTTTTTGGGACGCCCTGTATATATATATATATATATATATATATATATATTATATATATATATATATATATATATATGATGAATAAAACCACGAAGGAAAAAGAAACACAAAGGGGTGCTCAAGCGCTTTCGTCTAATGACATCCTCAGGAACACTGGAGTGAAAGGACAGATCAAGGCAATATATAGGTTACAAAAATAAACATACATACATACATATTCACATATATATACATATATATATATATACATATTATATATATATATAAACATATACATATATATAGTAAGCATAGAAAAAAAAATTGTGGGAGGAGCCAACATTTATATGGTCACAGAAGAATAAAGAAATAAAAATAAATATAAATATAAATTGAGAAAAAATTAATTACAAAATAGTGCCTTAGTGATATATATTTTATTGTTCTTTATATATCATCTAGGGATCATTTTGTTTTCCAATTTATATTACTTGTACTTTTGTATTCGTTTGTGACTATAATATGCATATGTGGTAATTTTTCCCTTATAAATTGGTGTGCCTCTCTTAAAATTTATCTTTCAATTTTTATTTTTTAATAATGGACATATATATCAATTTGGCAGCATCTATTAAATCGATTGTAAAACCTCCCTCTTGAGCTTGAATTGGTAGACTCCACTTACAATATTTATATTTATTTTATTTCTTTATTCTTTTGTGACCTGTTCCATAAAAAAGCCATTTGAATTTATATGGAAGGTCGGCCAAAGTGCTAAAAGTGTCTTTATATATATGTATATATATATGTGTATATATATGTATATATATATATATATGTATGTATATGTATTTATGGGTTTTTTTATTGCCTGTTTATTTCTTTATGATTATTTAGGCTGTGACATATATATCACTAAGGCACTATTTTGTAATTAATTTTTTCTCAATTTATATTTATATTTATTTTTATTTCTTTATTCTTCTGTGACCATATAAATGTTGGCTCCTCCCACAATTTTTTTCTATGCTTACTATATATATGTATATGTTTATATATATATATATATATGTATATATATATATATGTATATATATGAATATGTATGTATGTATGTTATTTTTGTAACCTATATATTGCCTTGATCTGTCCTTTCACTCCAGTGTTCCTGAGGATGTCATTAGACGAAAGCGCTTGAGCACCCCTTTGTGTTTCTTTTTCCTTCGTGGTTTTATTCATCATAAATACTTTTCACGTGTCACTTTCGTGAAATAATTTTTCATATATATATATATATAATGACCTGTGTATCTATGTACTTAAAGAAACAATATCTAAATACATTGACAGTAATTCAACCATTTATAGCTGTTTCCTTGATATAAGTAAGGCATATGATAGGGTGAACCACAATATTTTATTTGCAAAACTAGAAGACAGGAAGGTTCCCATGTACATATTAAATTTATTGAAATTTTGGTATTTCCACCAATCTTTCACTGTTAGGTGGGGCAATGTACTATCCGAGTGTTTGGCTCCTCTTGCGGGGTGAGACAAAGCTCCTTGCTCTCCCCTATGCCGTTTAATGTGTATATTGACGGATTAATTGCTTCACTTAATGAGGCAACAGTAGGATGTTGTATAGATAACACAAGGATAAATAACTTAGTTTATGCCGATGATATGGTGTTAATAAGTCCCTCTGTTAAAGGTCTGGATCGGCTACTAAATGTCTGCGAAGTGTATTCGCAGAAACATTCTTTTTAATGTTACAAAAACTAAGGTTATGCAATTTCATCCTAAAAGCTGTAATCAGCCAGCTGATATAAGGTTTAAAATGAATGATGAAGTAATTGAGGAAGTACAAGAGTTTAAGTATTTGGGTCAAACTATTACCAGCTCCTTGAATGATGACTCGGATATAAGAAAACAATCTCGAAGCCTGTGCGCTAAAGCGAATATGACCATAAGGAACTTTCGTTTCTGTACAAGTGGAGCTAAACACACACTCTTTCGTACTTTCTGCAGTAATATATACGGTCAGCAACTCTGGGTGAATTATAAAAAAGGTTCTGGCAGAACCCTAAATTTGCTGTACAACAGGTCTTTTAGACTTACATAAATTACCTCCGAGATGCTCAGCTTCGCAAATGTTTGCTACCCGCAATGTCCCGAGCTTTTCGGAGGTAACAAGACGTGTTCAACACAGTCTAATGCAAAGAATTAAAAAATCAACCAACCCGATCATCCAAGCTATCCATGAGTCCTGCCATTTATCCTCTAAGCCCACGCTTCTCAAACTAGGGGTCGCGTAAATATTATTGGGGGTCGCAGAAACGTTTGAAAATATTATTTTTTTCATAAATATACAGTGTTAGTACCTATTGCTTTTATGACATTGAGTGAAGGGTCGCGAAAAAATTTGTCTGATCCAAAGGGGTCGCAAGGGAAAAAAGTTTGAGAAGCCCTGCTCTAAGCTATGGACTTCTTGGTACGAAAACGTCTGTCCGTAGCTCCACTTAACTTCGACAGTGCAGTTTTATTTCTAATCAATTGTATATATTTCTATCCTTAGTATATAAACTGTCATTGTATTAATAATATTTGTCATATGGACTATAGTCTGCCAATAAACCTTTTCATTTCCATTTTCATATATATATACAGTATAAGAATAATGCGGATTTGGTCCTTAATATTAGTCCTGGGTTGTATAAATTAGATTCGTGCATTGTCAGAAAGCTGGCGAAGGGCCTACTGTTTTCTTGACTGCATTCTTGCCCTTTAATGGTTTGCCCTGGTTAAATAAATAAATATTATTGTAAGAACTGTTAACATTCTTATGTGTCTATTTTAATTGTAATATTTCTTTCGTGTATAATCTTTGGTTGCTGGGGGGTTTATTGGACTTTTCAACTGGGTTGCTTTTGGGAAAACAAAATTTTGTAATATTCTGTAAGACGATGGCACCATTCCCTTTGTTTTCATTAATTTCTGGCCACTTAATTTCCTGCTTTAATTAAATATTAGTGTTAATAACCATTATAATAATTTTTGTTTTCTGTACTGGTGTTTTGTCTAATTTCATCTATATAGTCCTTTTATATTTAGTAATTTAGCAGCCTACAGATTATGTTATCTATTTGTTATCTACGTTATCTATTTGTTTTTCATTAAATTCTTGCCAATTAATTACCTGCTTTAATTAAATATTAGTGTTAATAACCATTATAATAATTTTTGTTCTCTGTATTGGTTTTTTTGTCTAATTTCACCTATATACTTCTTTTATATTTAGTAATTTAGCAGCCTACAGATTATGTTATCAATTGAAAAAATCTTTAGAGGGCTTTTAGGCCTTTAATTTGAGGTGCCGATTGTGAATTTTTTGCTTGTCTATTTAACTCATTTACTTTGTAATCTGTCTATTTTCTGTTCCTCCTTGATAATGTGAATATATCACGAAAGCGCTCGGACTTTGTGTTTCCTTTTCCCTGTGGTTGTTTGCTTATTAATAAGATCACGTGTTTTTAGTATATTATATATATAATATATATATATATATATATATATATATATATATATATATATATATATAATATATAGGGTGAGTCAAAAGTCTCCATACATAGGCAAAATGGTCATGATAAATAAATGATTTATTTTTTATTTTTTTGCAGGTGATGTGCTGAGATGCCTTTGTCCCAAGAAGAGCGTATAGAGATCATTCTTCTGGCAGGATCAGGAAGCTGTCGCAAAGTTGCCGAGGATTTTAACAGGAGACACGCCCCAGGCACGCACATCACACACGACACCGTTGCCAAACTCATTGAGAAGTTCAAGAAGACTGGAAGTGTTGCAGACCAACCGAGAAGTGGCCGTCCACGAACAGCCACCGATGAAGGCACAGCGACCATGGTGCTGGCAGCGTTCGCAGAGAGTCCCCAAAAAAGCACTCGACGGATGTCTGCAGAATGCTGTGTCAGCCAAAGGAGTATCGTCCGCATTATGAAAGAGCACAGATGGCATCCATACAAAATGCAAATGTTGCAGTATCTCAGCGAAGACGACCCGGACAGGCGGCTGGAATTCTGTGAATGGGCAAGAACAAAAGTAGACGAAGACACGGAGTTCTCGGCTGGCATCCTGTTTTCAGATGAAGCCAACTTTTATGTTCATGGAGAAGTTAATCGTCAAAACGTACGTTATTGGAGTGGTGACAACCCACACTGGATGAGTCCCTCAAAGACGCAAGGCGCTGGAAAAGTGATGGTGTGGTGCGGGATATGGGGCAACACAATTGTTGGCCCTTTTTTCATTGACACCAATCTGAATGCCGAAATGTATCTAAACATGCTGCAAGACACAGTCATGCCGTCCCTGCTGAACGAGGACGGGGAATTTCCAGCGTACTTTCAGCAAGACGGGGCCACCCATTACGATATCTGCGTGCGCCAGTGGCTGGATCAGCAGTTTCCGGGTTACTGGATTGGCCGCCGTGGTCCCGAGACCTCACCCCCCTTGATTTTTACTTGTGGGAGCACTTGAAGGCCATGGTGTACCAGGTGAAAATACAAAACACGGACCACCTAAAGGAACGCATTCGTGATGCGTGTGCACGCATAACACCAGACGTGTTAACGCGCGTTTGCCATGACTGGGAGGAACGCATCCGTATGTGCATTCAGTGTAATGGTGTCCACACAAAGCATATTTTGTGACTTACAAGTGATTGCATAATAAAGTGACCATTGTGCCTATGTATGGAGACTTTTGACTCACCCTGTGTGCGTATATATATTATATATATATATTTAATTTTTTTCTCTCTCTTTAATTTACCGCCGATTCGTAACTACTGTGGTACATATCTCAGCGAGGCAGTGGGTGAGTGGTGTTACTGAGTTGGAGATGATAGACCGGGGGGGGGGGGGGGGGGGGGGTGTAATGTTCAGTTACTGAGTAGTGGGTTGAAGCAGGTGGGAATAAGTGAGGAAACGGGAAATCGCTTCCCCCGAAAAATGGGGGCCCTCAGCGAGCATGAATTGTAGACGCTCGGGTATGGGAATTTCGGCCAAGTGAGGGAAACATCTACAACGAAGAGCGGACAAGTTTGGACATTCGACCAGGAGATGCACGACAGTGATGGGAGTATGGCAGGTAGGGCAGAGCGGGGCTGGTGATTTAGCCATAAGGTGACCATGAGTAATGCGTGTGTGTCCTATGCGGAGATGGGCTATAATCACTTCTTTATGTCGGGACCGGTGGAAGGAGGAGGCCCAGTATCCCACTTGCGGTTTGATCTTGTGAAGTTTGTTTTGTGTGGCCTGGTCCCATTCCCGTTGCCAGATGGAACGGAAGTGGGAGCGGAGAGTCGGGAAGAAGTCGGTGAAAGGGAGGGGCCGGGAGGAGGCCGGCAGTAAGCAGGCCGACTTTGCCGTGCGGTCCGCCTCCTCGTTACCCTGGATGCCGACATGTGCTGGGACCCAGCAGAAAGCGATTGTCTTGTGTAGGAAGGCTGTTAAAAAATGGAAGATTTGCTGGATGGTACAGACGAGCGGATGAGGGGTGTTAAATCTCTCTAGGGAGAGAAGTGCGCTTTGGGAATCTGAATAAATGACGAAAGAGCTGGCAGAGTGAGTGCGAACTATGTCGAGGGCCTCCTTAATCGCGAAGAGTTCTGCTGAGAAAACGGAGGTCTCGCGGGGCAGGCTGACGCCTCGAGAAAGTGGCTGGGCCAGTATCACCGCTGAGGCGGCCGCACCAGTCTCCGAACGGGAACCATCTGTATAAATGGGGACTGTGTCCGGATGTTGGGTTGCATGTTCACGGAAGAGTGACCTGTATACCGTAGCACTCATGGTATTCTTCGGTAGAGCACACAGGTCCCTGCAAAACTTGATAGGGGTGAGGAGCCAGGGGAGGTAGATGTTGTATGAAATGGGGATAATTGAGGGGACGGGCATGTTAGAAAGGTCAAGGAAAGAGCGGACCTCTTTAGTGAAGTGCCAGCTCCGTCCCTGGGGTGGGAGTTCAGAAATCGCCGCGCATAGAAGCGAAGAGGGTAGTCTCTGTGCACGGAGGTATGTCCTCACGAGGAGCAGACCCCGTCGGAGGGCGAGAGGGAGGTAATCCACTTGAAGGCTGGAGGCTGGGGAAGAGCGGAGAGCACCAGTGGCGAGGCGGAGGCCCCTATTAAGGACCGCGTCCAAGATATGGAGGCAGGTGTTGGAGGCTGAACCGTATACTACACTGCCATAGTCCAGCTTCGACTGGGTCATGGAAGTGTAAAGACGAAGAAGAGAGCGTCGGTCTGCGCCCCAAGTGGGAGAGGTGATCTAGTTGAGCGAGGGGACGCTGGAGGGACTGCTTCAGTTGTTTGATACGAGGAACCCAGTTGAGCCGTCGGTCTAGAATAACGCTCAAAAATCGCGTGGAAGGTACCACCTCAAGAGGATTGCCGTATAGCGTGACAGAAGGAACAGAAAGGGTTGCGGGTCTTCTTCTGCTGAAGAGCATACACTTGGACTTCGGGGTGGAGAGGCGGAAACCCACCGACGTCGACCACCTTTCCACCCGGTAGATGGCGAGCTGAATTTGCCGTTGAACTACGGACGGCTCCCGCCCTGCAAAGTAGATCGCAAGGTCATCCGCGTAGATGGAAGAACCGATGTTGGGTGGAAGGCATTCTGAGACTGTGTTCATGACGATGGAAAAGCACAGAACACTCAGGATGCTTCCCTGTAGGACCCCGTCCATCTGCACGAAAGTGTCTGAGAGGACTGAGCCCATCCGAACTTTAAAGGTTCGGGGGGATATGAAACCCCTGATGAAGGTCGGCATGGCTCCTACGAGCCCTAGACTTTGGAGCTGACTAAGGATTATTGTCCGATTAGTGGTGTCGTAGGCCTTCTGGATGTCAAAAAATATTGATAGGACGAATTGTCCACTGTCGAATGTATTCTGTATGTCACGGCTGAGAAGCAGGAGGGGATCAGTGGTGGATCGAAATTGTCTGAAGCCGGACTGGGTAGCCGTGAAGGAATTACGATTTTCGAGGAGGAACGATAGTCGCGTCGCGACCATTTTTTCAAAAATTTTGCAGGCACAATTTTGGTTAAAACCAAAATTGCATCTCAAGCAATTATGAAATCATTTGCAACTAAGAGACGAGAGACTACAAAACTGAATAAGAAGCTTTCTAAATTATTGTAGTGGGTGGGTTAGGGTGGAACTCAAAGAGCAGCCACCTCCACATAAGTTCTGGGTAATTTAAGCCGAGATATGCATGGTTCGTATCTAGTTTAAATTAGCGAGAGCTGCTCCAATAAACCAATATATTTAAAGCCATGCAGCTATTTTATGAGCTTCTAAAAGAAAATTGAATCACTGAATGCTGCTCAACATGAACCAATCAACGAAAGCAATAAAAATTCCTATTTCTTGTTAGTATTTATCATGAAATACCAAATTCTCCAAATTTCTGTGAGGAATGGGAAAAAAGTGTATAAGAGTAAAGTTAAAGAACATAAATAGACAAATCAAATGAAACAAAAATGATCTTCCTAGCATAAACACAACAGAAGAAACGCTTAAATTTTTATATTTTTCCTTAGTTTTGGGGGGCACCTGAAAGGCAAAATCTTTGACGTCCTTAGGGGCGGTGAAGTTGATGTCGCAGGAGCTAATATTTAACAAATTTCTTATTGGTACCAGACTAACTTTTGGGTGCCCTTACAAAACTGAAAAAAGTTTTTTTCACTCCACCACATTCACACTGCGTTCGCACTTATTAAGCAGATTGCATTTTCTCCAATATTTTCAAAAGTTTTTCCCCGATTTCAATGAAATTTGTAGCAAATAATCACTATATATAGCAGCATTGATGGTATTCATTTCGCTAAAATATTTTGATAATTAAAATAATTATCTCATTTTATTGAAAAATATATAAAATAGTGTGTTCCGAACTTCCGAATTATTAAGCGAGTATTCTATTTACGGATCTAAATGGTGAAAATGGGTAAGAAGGATGATTTAACACTAACTGAGAAAAGAAAAATAGTCAAGTTACTCGCTGAAGATATAAAATCTATTGGAATTGCGAAGCAGTTTGGTAGAGCTTATCGAACTGTAAACAAGTTTGTAGCGGAGGGTACCAAACTGAGGCAGCGAAGTGATAAAGGAGCTATAAGAAAAGTGACAAGGCGGCAGATATCTGTAATCAAGCGCAAATTGCAAAGCATCCATTGTCCTCAAGTAAAGAGGTTTTTGAGCAGGCTGGCATACATAATGTACCAAGAACATCTCGATGTGGAATCCTCCAAACAATTGGCAAGACGTGTAAACCTACGATTCAGTCACCATTAACACCCAGGTACAAGAAGCAGCGTGTTGAATGGGCGCGTCAGTACGTGAAAACAGATTTTAATACTGTATTGTTCACCGATGAATGAAAAACAACCCTTAAGGGACTTGATGTTTGGTCAAGAAGATGGATTGCTGAGAGCCAATTTCTACCATCGAGATTAAGACGCCAACAAGGTGGAGGTAGTGTCATGTTTTGGGCAGGATTGATAGGCAATGAAGTAGCTGTCCCATACAGAGTGCCTGATGGTGTAAAAATGAATGCCCAGTCTTACACAAACTTTCTAAAAGAAATCTTCATTCCATGGTGGAGACTGACCCTTAGCAATCCATCTTCTTGACCAACCATCAGATCCCTCAAGGGTTGCTCTTCATTCATCGGTTAACAATACAGTATTAAAATCTGTTTTCACGTGCTGACGCGCCCATTCAACACGCTGCTTTTTGTACCTGGGTGTTAATGGTGACTGAATCGTAGGTTTACACGTCTTGCCAATTGTTTGGAGGATTCCACATCGAGATGTTCTTGGTACATTATGTATGCCAGCCTACTCAAAACCCTCTTTACTTGAGGACAATGGATGCTTTGCAACTTTGCGCTTGATTATAGATATCTGCCGCCTTGTCACTTTTCTTATAGCTCCTTTATCACTTCGCTGCCTCAGTTTGGTACCCTCCGCTACAAATTTGTTTACAGTTCGATAAGCTCTGCCAAACTGCTTCGCAATTCCAACAGATTTTATATTTTCAGAGTAACTTGACTATTTTTCTTTTCTCAGTTAGTGTTAAATCCTTCTTCTTACCCATTTTCACCATTTAGATCCGTAAATAGAATACTTGCTTAATAATTCAGAACACAATATTTTACATATTTTTCAATAAAATGAGATGATTATTTTAATTATCAAAATATTTTATCGAAATGAATACCATCAATGCTGCTATATATAGTGATTATTTGCGACAAATTTCATTGAAATCGGAGAAAAACTTTTGAAAATATTGGAGAAAATGTAATCTGCTTAATAAGTGCGAACGCAGTGTATATCTCTTTTACGAAACCATGCATTCCCAATCATCAATTCTCTTTCAGCACACAACTCAACTAACCTTTCCCCACTTCCATTCACACCAGGCACCCCAACTATACCCTCACTTGGCACATCCCCTACTCTCGCATTTAAGTCCTCTAGCACGATAACTCGGTCCTTCGCATCAAAACTACCCAAAAACTCACCCAGTTCGTCCCAGAAAGCATTCCGTATCTCTCTACTACTCTCACTCCCAGGTCGATACGCACTAACAATCACCCATCTCTCTTGGCCCACTTTCATTCTAACCCACATCAGCCTTGAACTCACTTCCTTACACACTTTCACACTTTCCCATAGCCCATCACGTATCAGAAGCGCAACCCCCTCCTTTGCCCTCGCCTCAACCCCGGACTTTACCCCACGAACATTCCCAAACCACTCCACACCCTTACCCTTCAAACTTTGTTTCACTCAAGGCCAGGACCTCCAGGCCTCTCTCGCAAAACAGAGCACCAATCTCTTCCTTCTCATCATCCTGACCACATCCACGCACATTTAGACACCCCAGCCTGAGCTGTCGCAGGAAAGCCCCTGCTGTGCCCCTTCTCTGACCGTTCCTGTTTGTGGAGTTACATACAGGTGGGAGGGGTTTCCAGCCCCCCGCACCCGTCCCTTATTTTTAGTCGCCTTTTACGACACGCTGGGACCACGTGGGAAGAATTCTTTAAATCCCCTATCGCCAGGGATATCTATATATATATATATATATATATATCAGGTCATCCCATAAGTAATGTCGTTTTTTACGATAGATTAAGTTTAAACTAGTCCTACTCGGTTTAAGCATAAATTTTCCCAAGGTTATATCCAAGAGGAGATCTATCGTGTTTCGCTACATACTTTACAGACCTTGACCAATGAAGACGTGTGTTTTGCTTTATGTGAACCACTCATAAACATAGCGGTATCAGAAGAGCATATCAGGCATATAATGCTTTACTAGTTCAAAAAAAGGGAAGTGTGTTACTGAAGCAACGCGAAACATTCAGGACGTTTATGGCAACGATATTCTGCATGTGAGGAAATGTCAAAGATGGTTTCAAAAGTTTAGGAATGGTGACTGCTGTTTGACAGATGCAGCAAGCTCTGAGTTTGATGATGACCTGCTGTTAGCCGCACTTGAAGAAGACTGTTCAACAACTGTCGAAGAATTGGCCCAGAAACTCAATTCATCCCGTCCACTATCCATCGACATTTGCAACAACTCGGGAAAGTGCCTAAGTTAGGAAAATGGGTGCCACATGAATTGTCGGTCGACAATCTGAGGGTGCGGGTAAACATTAGCACAGCTCTTCATTCCCGTGAACTCCAAGATCTGTTTTTGCACCGTTTAGTGACTGGTGATGAAAAGTGGATACTGTACCAGAATGTTAAGCGCCGTCGACAGTGGGTTTGTGGCGGAGAACCAGCGACACCACAGCCAAAACCAAATCTTCACCCTGAAAGTGTTGCTTAGTGTTTGGTGGGATAAAGGTGGTGTAATACACTTTGAAACCTTACCACACAACCAAACAATCACCGCTCAAGTCTACTGTCAACAACTGGATCGATTGAACACTGCACTAAAAGAAAAGAGACCTTCTTTGGTCAATCGGAAAGGAATCGTGTTCCACCACGACAACGCACGTCCTCATACCGCTCGGATCACTTCTGCAAAAATTGAGGAGCTTGGGTGGGAAAAACTTCCACATCCTCCAAATTCTCCAGACCTTACGCCTTCAGATTATCATCTCTTCAGGAGTCTGCAAAACTATCTTGACGAGAAACAGTATACTGCTTTAGATGACTTGCACACCAGTCTTTGTACGTTTTTTGCCTCAAAATCGCCTGAATTTTATAAACATGGCATTGAAAAGCTTGTAGGACGTTGGCAGAGTGTCATTGATACCGATGGAAAATATATACTAGATTAAAAAGTTTCAGTTGTTTTTTTTTGTCCTTCAAATTCCGATCTAAAAACGACATTACTTATGGGATGACCTGATATATATATATATATACAGGGTGTTTGAAAACTTTCTGTACAAATTGTAATGGGGGATAGGCAACACCAAGACAAACCCTTTTCGTCTATAAGTGTATGTCTGCTGACGTCACCATTCGGCGCCAGAGGGCGCCGCTGCAATTGGCTAAAAGGTGAAGTGGGCTAGACTCGCGCTTGCCGCGGGCATTCTTAAATCGGACGTGTTGAAACCACATTCGTCTACGAATAGCCACGGGAACATCTTCCAGCAGTTCCGGCAACGTTTCTTCAAGAAATATCCGGTAAACCCGCCCGTCGAGTCGGGCAGGCAGCAGGTACGGCCCAATCAACTTGCCATGGACGATACCCGCCCAAACATTGACGGCGAACCGTTCTTGATGAGCATGCACCCGTGTAGCATGTGGATTTGCGTGCGCCCACACATGAGAATTGTGCATGTTAAACACACCCTCACGTGTGAAACAGGCCTCATCTGAGAACAGCACATAAGCCGGAAAATTAGGCTGCACCGCTGTCTGCTGCAGAAACCAGCGTGCGAATTCCACACGAAGAGGGTAATCCCGAGGTTGTAATGCCTGGACTCTCTGACGATGAAACGGATGTAACTGCTGCTCGTGCAACACTCTCCAGACCAGGTCGTGGTTCACACCGAGGATACGTGCAACACCTCACGTGCTTGCGCATGGATTGTCCTCAAATCACCGTAGAATTTCTTCTTCCATGTCAGGAGTGCGCACGTTTCTCTCCCGACCAGTGTCATGCATGTTTGCATGGAATGTTCCAGTTTCTCGCAGTCGCCGATGCAAATGCGCAAACGTTTGGTGGTTTGGCACACGTCTGTTTGGGAAGCGCTGTCGGTACAACCTCACAGCAGCTCTTCCGTTTCCATTGGCAGCCCCATACACCATATGCATGTCAGCCATCTCAGCAGTCGTGAAGCGCTCCATGTTACGCGTACTACGTCCGATTTAAGAATGCCCGCGGCAAGCACGAGTCTAGCCCACTTCACCTTTTAGCCAATTGCAGCGGCGCCCTCTGGCGCCGAATGGTGACGTCAGCGGACATACACTTATAGACGAAAAGGGTTTGTCTTGGTGTTGCCTATCCCCCATTACAATTTGTACAGAAAGTTTTCAAACATCCTGTATATAATATATATATATATATATATATATATATAATATATATATTATATAATATATATTCTCTGTGGTGATTTTAATTTCCAATTCATGAAATATAAAAGGAGAGGAAAAAATATATGTATACACCAGGACAAGGGGGCATACGAGAAGACCAGGAGCAGGTAAAAATGCTACAAGCTTTAGCTGATGAATTTATGTGAATGCAAGAAATAACAGAAAACACAAGAAAAAACAACTGCCTAGATTTGGTATTCACAAACAACAGTAATCTAATTGATAATGCAGAAATATCCCCAACAATGATATCGGACCACAACATCATTGAAATAACAACTAATATAAAGGCAACAGGAAAGGAAAGAACACGCACAACAGAAAGAAGCAAATTCGAAATTTTTAATTTTCACTCCAAAGCTATAAACTGGGAAGATGTGACATCCAGCATGGAAGTAATAGATTAGAAAACCATTTTCGAGGCCAAGACAACGGAGGAGATGCTAATGACGTTAGAGGAGAAGACGTTAGAAATTATGGAAAAACATGTCCCAAAGATACAACAAAGAGGAAAGAGAAGCAGGTTCGAGACACAAAAGAGGGCATTGTTTCGAAAGAGAAAAAGAGTGACTGCAAAATTAAGTAATCGTAAAGATGATAAATATTAAATGATAAACTGCAAAGTATCGATGTCGTCATACAGGAACTAATCGAGAAGCATACAGAAAAAGAAGACGACGACGCTATAGAAGCGATAAAGGCTAACTCAAAGTACTTTATAATTTCGCAAAAAGAAAGTCGAAAAACCATGCGACTATCGGACCTTTAAAAAATGAGAACAGTGCCTTATCGGATGATCTAACACAAGTATCTGAAATATTAAGAGCTCAGTACGAATCATCTTTCAGTATCCCAAAAACTGACAAATTGATATGCGATAGAAACGCGTTCTTTGAAGAAGAACCACAAGGGGAAAGTATCACGGATTTCGACTTTACGACGGATGATATTACACAAGCCATAGTGAAACTAAAAACACACTCAGCGGCAGGACCGGATAAATGGAATGCCACACTGATCAAAAACTGCAAGAATGCAATCGCTGAGCCCCTATACTGGATATGGAGACGATCACTAGACACGGGAGAAATACCGGGCATCCTGAAGAGCGCAAACATAGTCCCAATATGTAAAGGAGATCGATCTGAGGCCAAAAACTATAGGCCAGTGTCGCTTACATCTCATCTCACTAAAATATCTGAAAGAATAGTTAGACAGAAAATCTACGACTTTTTGGAAACTCAGAAAAAATTCAATGATAACCAACGAGAGTTTCGGTCAGGCAGATCATGCCTATCACAACTAATGGAACACTACAACAACATTATTGATGCACTTGAAAGTAATGAAAACTGTGATGTACTATACACAGACTTCGCGAAAGCGTTCGACAAGTGTGACCATGGAATCATAACACAAACTGAAATATATGGGAATAACATGAAAAGTAGGAAAATGGATATATAATTTCCTTAGTGAGCGGCGGCAAGTCGTTACAGTACAAGGAGTATCTTCATCAGAATCAGAGGTCCTCAGCTCAGTACCACAAGGAACAGTATTAGCTCCACTGCTCTTCATAATCATGCTAACTGACATAGATGAAGACGTTACCAGAGACAGCACAGTAACATCCTTTGCGGATGACACAAAGATCAGTAGAAAAATAAGAAACCCAGAAAATATAGGATCTCTACAAACCGACATAAACAGAATCTACAAGTGGACGGAAGACAATATGAAGTTTAACACCGAGAAATTTCAGCTATTACGGTACGAAAAAAGAGAAGACCTAAAATCCATGGAATATTATACCCCAAATGGACAGGAAATTCAGAGAAATTCCAGAGCAAAAGATTTAGGGGTTGTAATGATAGATGATGCGAAATTTGAAACAAAATAACAGCAGTAAACAGAGCAAAGAGAATAACGGGACAGATATTGAGAACCTTTAAACGAAGGGATAGGAATGTAATGATTCCTCTACTGAAAACCCTGATCATACCCAAATTGGAATACTGCTCGGTCCTAACAACCCCATATAAAAAGACATTAGACAGCTGGAAGGGATCCAGAGAAGCTTCACAGCCAAGAACAATCGGTGCAAAGAACTAAATTACTGGGAAAGGTTACGCGAACTAGATCTATATTCACTGGAAAGGAGGAGAGAGATATACACCATTATTTACACTTGGAAAATAATGGAGAAACTAGTCCCTAATCTTACTCTGAATCCTATAACTCCCCAAACAACGGTGGAAGGTAGAAACGGTAGACTGTGCCGTATACCCAAATTGAAGGCGAGACAGGGGACATCCTTAACCCTGAAAGAAAGTAGTTTTGTAGTGAAAGGACCAAAACTGTTTAATCAGTTGCCCAAAGACCTAAAAAACACGAAGGGAGTTGCAGTGGACATCTTCAAAAAAAGACTAGACGCCTGGCTCAGAACAATCCCCGATGTGCCGGGCGTACCTGGCTATGTGAGGTGGAAAGCACAAGAAACCAACTCTCTACTTCACCAAGCCAACTCGAGAGGAGGGGCGACAAGCTTGACCTTCGCGAAATGAGGCATCATCGCGCGAAACCTTTGTAAGGTAAGGTAAGGTAAGGTAAGGTGTGTGTGTGTGTGTGTGTGTATATGTATGTGTGTATATATATATATATATATATTTTTTTTTTTTTCCCCCAAAGTATGACCGCTCATGGCCACCAAAAGAAAGGTGGATAGCAGAGTGAACTCAGGACGAAGAGTATGGAACAACTAATGGAAATGAACAATAGACGGGGGAGGGGGAGGAGGTGGGGGGAAAGCAGAAAGATCATAGCGGAGTCACAGCCGGTAAAGAAGTCGGGAGCGAAAGAGGAATGAGAACAACCCGGTCATCGAAAAGTAGGGACCTTCAGACAGAAGAGCGCCAAGCCTATCACAAGGCCCGACGCTCTCCAAAAAGGGAAAATACTCTGCGCGCAGCGCAGAGTAAAGCGGACACTCCACCAGGAGGTGGGCAACTGTAAGTAGGACGTCACAATTGGGACATCGGGGCACCCGATCCCCGGTCATCAAATAGCCATGGGTCAGGTGGGTGTGGCCAATACGGAGGCGGGCCAGAGCCACCTCCTTATGGCGCGACCGATGGAAGGAAGAGGCCCAACATCCCAACTTGGGTTTAATCTTGCAAAGTTTGTTATCCGTAGCGCCATCCCAGCGACTCTGCCACCGGGAGCGCAAAAACCTACGGAAGCCAGGGATATAATCGGAAAAAGGGAGGGACACGGGTGAAACCTGCAGTCGGCAAGCGGAACGGGCAGCTCGATCGGCAGCCTCATTTCCAGCCACGTTAACATGTGCTGGGACCCAGCAAAATACCACCACCTTGCCACCGAAAGCGACAAGAGTATGGTACAGTAGCTGGATTCGTCGGACCAGTGGGTGGACAGGGTCAAAACACTCCAGGCCATCCAGGGCACTGCGGGAGTCCGAATAGATGACAAACGACCCATCCGGATGCTCCCGCACCACCTCCAGAGCGCTCAGAATGGCATATAGCTCTGCCGTGAAAACGGAAGCCTCATCAGGGAGACGGGTACATCGGGGAGCAAGGGCAAACGACTGGGTAACAGCCGCGGCCCCAACGCCCCCCGACGACCTCAAGCCATCTGTGAAGACCGCAACATATGCAGAGTGGGAGCACCGACAATTCAGCGCAAAGACAATTCAGCGCAAGTCAGTACAGTTAAAAGTTTAGTTAAAAATAATAAAAATAAATCGCAATAAATAAGAGAGAGAAAAATTTGTATATTTATATATATGCTAAATTGGGTCTGTATCGAAGGAGTGACATTTCAAAGGAGTGACATTTCAAAGGAGTGACATAAATACCGTAACGAAGGAGTGACATAACGAAGGAGTGACAAATCGGAGATAAAATTCAAAGGAGTATAATTATTAAAATTTTATTTAAAAAAACCAAATTTGTTAGAATTGTTAAAATTAAGATTTTATTTCAAAAACTAGGAACCTAACCTAACCTAACCTAACCTAACAGTTGCAAGCCTCTCTTCCCTCTGGATTTGTTCTTTCTTCTTCTTTGTTGGTATT
The DNA here is from genome assembly GCA_023014485.1 of Bathynomus jamesi. Taxonomy (NCBI): domain Eukaryota; kingdom Metazoa; phylum Arthropoda; class Malacostraca; order Isopoda; family Cirolanidae; genus Bathynomus; species Bathynomus jamesi. The sequence continues at coordinate 590,992 of JAJOZX010000530.1, forward strand.
TTCGCGCTGAATTGTCTTTGCGCTGAATTGTCTTTGCGCTGAATTGTCTTTGCGCTGAATTGTCTTTGCGCTGAATTGTCGGGTCACGGCAGAGTGACACGCTGCATGCTGAAGGAACAGAGACCGAAGTAAGGCAGAGTCAGAATCGGCCCTGCGAACGGGGCGCAACGCCCTACAGCACGCAACAGGGGTGCTCTCCCAAGGTGCAACACCCCTGAAAGAGACCGGTATAACGGATGGAGGAGGAGTGCCCATACCATCGAGGAGGGAGGTCACCGTGTCGGTGAAATACCAACCCCCATCCCGGCAGAACGCCCTCTCAACCACCTGGAACAGAGGAGAGGTGGGAAGACGGAGGATCCGGAGATAGTGCTTAGCAATGAGGAACGACCTCCGATCCTCCAAGGGAGGGATGTCGCACTCAACCTGCAGACTATCAACCGGAGAGGAGCGGAAGGCGCCAGATGACATGCGCAGTCCTCTAGAGAGGACCGGATCCAGTATCCGAAGGGCCGTGCGGGAGGCGGAGCCATACACCACACTCCCATAGTCTAATTTGGACTGTACCAGGGACACGTACAAACGGAGGAGCGTCCGCCTATCCGCGCCCCATGTAGTATGCGACAGATGCCCCAGCAAATCCAGGGTACGTCTCGCGGACTCGCGCAGCCGGCGAAGGTGGGGAACCCAGCTCAAACGGCTGTCGAAAACCATACCCAAGAAGAGTACTGATGGAACGAGGGCCAGAGGCTGACCCCCGAGTGTAAGGTTAAAGGCCGGGATGGCGCCGGATCCCCGTCTCCTCGACGGAAGGAAGGCCACACACGAAGTCTTCGGGGAAGACAACGTAAGGCCCACCGACGACGCCCAGCGTTCAACCCGATTGACCGCGAGTTGGACTTGCCTCTCCACGAGGGGGGACTCGTCCCCGCGGCATAGACAGCCAGATCATCTGCGTAGATGGAACAGCGCACCGAGGGCGGAAGAGCTCCCGGTAGCGCAGACATAACCAGGTTGAAGCAGGAGACGCTTAACACACACCCCTGGGGCACCCCCTCCTCCTGAACATACAGGTCAGATAGGGCCGCCCCATTACGGACGCGGAAAGTGCGACGGCAGAGGAAGTTGCGAAGAAACGTGGGCAAAAAGCCCACAAAACCAAGAGACTTCAAACGGTCCATGACAACTCCCCGACGGGTCGTGTCATAGGCCTTTTGGACGTCGAAAAAGACGGCCAGAACAAGATTCCGGCGGGAAAATGCCTCCCGTACATCATGGCCAAGGAGGAGAAGGGGGTCCAGAGTACCCCGAAATCGACGAAAGCCATACTGGGTCGGGGGGTATAACCCAAGCGACTCCAGTGTAAAGGAAAGTCGGACGGCCACCATCTTTTCAAGGAGCTTGCATAAGCAGCTCGTCAAAGCAATAGGCCGATAGCTCGCCACCTCCGCCGGATCCTTCCCCGGCTTAGGTATCGGGACCACAATCGCCTCCCTCCAACGGGAAGGGAACGACCCCTCAACCCACACCCGGTTGAAAAGATCCAGCAAGAAGTGCAGGGCCATCGGGTGCAGATTCCAAAAAGTCATACGGAATGTCATCAGGGCCAGGGGCGGAAGAACGACGGGTTGCCAAGGCAGCCCGAAGTTCCCGCATCGTAAAGAGATGGTTATAGGGCTCGTTCCCAGGGGGCGGGAACGTGACCTCCGATAAAGGGCGATCCGCAGCTGAAGGCGAACGGGAAACCGCAGCAAAAGCACCGGCCAGCCGATCAGCCACAGCAGCAGGATCCGAAAGGAAGCCGTCCCCGTCCCGAAGGACAGGGCGACTAGCAGGGACCGGCTTCCCCTCGATACTACGTACCTTCCGCCACACAGCAGCAGAAGGGGTAGATGAGGAGATGCCGGACACAAAAGCACGCCAAGAGGCCCGACGGGCCAACTTGAGAGTCCGGCGGGCGAAAGCCTTCGCCCGCCGCATCTCAATCAAGTGGTCCGCGCGCCGGGTGCGGTGGAAGCGGCGCGTTGCCCTCTTCCTCTCGCACACCGCCTGGTGACATGCTGGAGTCCACCACGGGACGCTACGAGTCCGCGGGTTACCGGAAGATCGAGGAATACAGTCCTCCGCGACGCCCATCACCACCCGCTCGAAGAACTCCAAGCTCTCATCCACAGAGCCAAAGCTCAATACCGAACGGACAATGACGGAACGAGCTCTGAAAGATGGCCAGTCAGCCCGCGCAAGGCACCACCTCGGTCGAGACGAGACGCCCGGCTGCGGTCCGACCGGCTCAAGACAGACTGGGTAATGATCACTGCCATAAGAGTCCCCCAACACCTTCCACGAAAAATCGAGTAAGGCATCGAGGGACACCAAGGAGAGATCAATACAGGTAAATGAACCCGTGGGTTCGTGGAAGTAAGTAGGTTCACCGGAATTGAGGCACGCAAAGGAAAGTTCCTCCATTAAGGAGAGTAAACATACCAGCAACATTAGTCGACCGAACATCTCCCCAAGCCGGGTCGCGACTGTTAAAGTCCCCGAGGAGGAGAAACGGTCGAGGTAGTTGCACACCAACTCGCGAACCGCGTCGCGAGAAGGAGGGTCATGAGGAGGAATATAAATCGAGCAGGCAGTGTACTGGCGATCTAAAAAGAGCCGCACAGCCACAGCCTGCAAGGAAGTGCGAAGAGGCACACCTCGCGATGGTAACGAATGATGCACGTAAATCGCCGCACCCCGCCGGCGTGTGTGCTCATCCGGGGTGCAAGGGAAACCAACATAGCCAGAGAGACGAGGGAGTCCCCGCGCAGCCAGGATAGTCTCCTGGAGACAAACACAGGAAGGCCGCTCGCTCTCCAGCAGGGAGGCAAGGTTCTCCCAGTTAGCTAAAAGCCCCCTACAGTTCCAATGCAAATGGAACTGTAAGGGGAAGCGGCATTATAAGAGGCAGAGAAAACAGCGAAATAGCCACGGACCAAGCTGAGCAGCAAACTCAACGGTCCGTAACCAGGGACGGAATCGGTTTCCCCGACTCACCCGAACTGGGGGGGTAGGGGCCACCGACCCGCATCTGCTTCACCCGTAGTAGAACGAGAAGTGGAGAGTAGAACAGGGAGGTCAGAGGGGGGCTCCCCGGCGGGGGGAGAGACGACGAGACGGGCCCAGCCGAAACCCCCAACTCCCCACCAGAGGGGGACCGGGGGGAACCATGTTCGAGGGCTCGTCAAACCAGACAAGCACTGACGGGGGGGGAGGAAAGGTCGACCACAGGTGGGAGAGGTAGATCCAGGAGAGAGACCCGACCACTCTCAGCAGGAGCCGAAGGGAGAGAGACTCCATGAAGGAGGGCCAGGCTCCTCTCGACCGGGTCTATCATGGGAACAGAGTCAGTAATCGAGGGTGTCATGGGGCGGTGTACCTCGACCGACACCCGGACACTGGTCGGGGCACCGGGAGGTGACGCCTCACCAGCCCTCCGTATAGGGGGGGAGTCCCGAGCGGATCAGGCAGCGCGCCGCTTCCCCTCCGGTGAAGAAGGGGAAGCAGGGCGAGCAGCAGTCAGGATCGGGTCGGAAGGACTCCGACTCCGACCACGGCGACGCTTCCTCCTCCCTTCGGGGCATCACCCTCCCCACCCGAGAGACGAGTAGGCAAGGATCCAGACCCCAAGGCCGGAGGGGAGAAGGGGCACTTGTAGGCAGGGAATCAGATGGGATGTCTGAAAGTGAGGCAGAGGAACAAGAAGGACCCGCGGCGCCAGGAGGACCACCAACCCCCGGAACTTCCAGGGGGGGCACCACTCCGGTAGACGCCGGGGTAGCACGGGAGGGGCCCGAGGACCCGCCAGGGCCAAGAGCCGCAGCGTAGGACAACCCCCGCCGCGGCTCCCGGTCACGGACCCTATCGCGCGCCTCCCGCGCACTAAGGAATTCGGTAGTCCTTAAGGACCGCACCTCGAATTCAAACTTGAAAACGGGCAGTCCCGAGAGAGGAAGGGTGGGCCCCCGACAGTTCGAGCACCGCGGGGGCTTCGTGCACGGGGTAGGGTGCGCAGGCCCACCGCAGCGGACACATAGCTTACCCTCACGGCGGCACGCAGAGCTAACATGGCCGAACCGGTTGCAGCCAAAGCAGCGAACCGGGTCAGGCACATATGGTCGCACCGAAAACTCACACGACCGGCGATCACCCATGCCCCAGAACACCTGGGCCGGAGGCACAAGGGAGTCAAAGGTCAGGAGCAGACGAGCGGACGGGGTAAGAGCACCATCCCGGCGCGACGAAAAGCGGAAGACCTTCGTTACCCCCTGGGGGGCAAGATCCTCCTGCAACTCGCCAACCGGGATTGACAGCAGACGGGAAGCGAAAATGGTGCCTGACAGCTATTCAATTGCGGATGGGGAGTCACAGAAACTCTGCAACCCAAGACATCCTGCAACTGTAGAAGGGACCCAGTCACCCCCGAAGAACGGGACTTCAAAAGAAGAGACCCATCCTCAGAGGGCGGATATCATAACGACAGGGAACCCCTATCGTCTTAAGGCGCTGAAACACCCGTTCCGAGTTGCCCGGAAGGGAGCCAGCGGAAGGGCGGAGAACAAGGAACCTGTCCACCGGACAGAAATTGACAGCAGAGACAGGTCCATGTGTAACGGTAACCGAGAGTGGGCGAGAGAACAAGGGCCGCGAAGACCCCGCCCTACGGCCACCACGAGTCCGGCCACGAGAGCCAGACGCCGCAGAGGACGAGAGGGGGCCATACGGCTTGAGGTCAATCCAGCGGAGGCAGAGGCCGCTGAACGACCAGAAGTAGTAGTTATCCAAATCCAAGGGCGGGCCAGAGTCGTCAACAAGAGGGGAGTGAAGTTTAGAAATAGAACCCATAAACAGATATTTATTCAAAAAAGGCAGCCTCGGACCCAAGGCGATGCACCACCGCCGCTGCATCCTTCAAGGCGCAGGCCCAACGTCCCGGGTAGCCCGCCCCCCAACCTAACTGTCGTTTTAAAAACAGCAGATTGGCACTACGGAGATTTGTCCGTTAAGGGCCAAGCAAAGACCCAATCCAGACGCAGCAGCGGTCCGGGCGCCCGTACCATCCCCGGAGCACGGCTCAGCCACGGAGCGATGCCCCCCGGCGGGTGCACCCGATGACCCCAAGACTGCAAATACAAACAGAGGGGGGGGGGATACTACGATTGACAGAGGCACAGGACCGAGTCAAGACAAAAGAATTCCGGGAGAGACGGAAAAAAAGGGGGAGCAAAAAGAAAAGAAAAAGGGGGGAAAAAAGAAAAAAAAACGCAACTAGGTAACTCTTCGCCCACACCCCGCGAGGAGTTGAGGAAACCTCAACAACCCACGAGGTGTACGAGCCCCCTCGGCCCGGCAAGCCGGAGTACCTAATCGAGGGGGATATATATATATATAATATTTTTTTTTTTTAATTGGGGTTGTTTAACCTTCTTCGCAACATCTAAGGTCATATGACGGAGGGACCTACAGCTTTACGTGGGATCCGAACCACGGGGTCGCTACATAATCTAGGCGCAGAGGACGGTCTCCCATCCAACTACTACCAGACCCAATTCGCTTAACTTCGCTGATCTCCGAGAAGCGGTGTTACGACATCGGCCACTACGTAGCCATAATATATATATATATATATGCATTTAACTGCAATGACCACGCAGTATATAAATGAATAGAAACGACGTAAATAAGGAGCGTCTCTGCACACGGGGAAGAGAAAATAACGAATAAATGAAAAATGAGGCGAACCGCCCGGGAATTGAACCCAGGGCCTTCCAATTGCAAACTCATTTATTTGTTATTTTCTCTTCCCCGTGTGGCAGAGACGCTCCTTATTTACGTCGTTTCTATTCATTTATATACTGCGTGGTCATTGCAGTTAAATGCACATATTCACGATTTGCGAGGGTGCCCTCTCAGGGCATTGGTTTCTGCCCTATGTAGGAGAATTTCGATTTATGATTGATGATGTCCGTGGTGTAATGGTAGCGCATCCAACCGGCAATTGGAAGGCCCTGGGTTCAATTCCCGGGCGGTTCGCCTCATTTTTCATTTATTCGTTATTTTCTCTTCCCCGTGTGCAGAGACGCTCCTTATTTACGTCGTTTCTATTCATATATATATATATATATATATATATATATATATATATATATATTATATATATATATATATATATATATATATCAAAGCTATTGACTTCTCCTTAGGGAACCGGAGCTTACAGATGAAAAGAAGGATCAACACAACGGCAAACATTTTCATTTATTTGTACATCAGACGTTTCGACAAATCTTTTGTCATCATCAGTGACAAGGTTTTAATTTTAATGGTCTTAATATTGTATTGATGTAACTTTCACTTTTCAATTTTGTTTAAGGTTTTAAGACTTAACTCACTGATGATGACAAAAGATTTGTCGAAACGTCTGATGTACAAATAAATGAAAATGTTTGCCGTTGTGTTGATCCTTCTTTTCATATATATATATATAATATAATATATATGGTGACACGCGCACTTTTTGTTTTGCAAAAAATTCCTTACCAGGATTCGAACTCACGACTTCTGACTCGGTAGTCACGGGCACTGGCCATTAGGCTATGGCAAAATAAGTTAATAAAACCTGAGAATATTTCAAAGTTAATTTTACCGATTTCACGCCCAGAAGCGTTTTTACTCTGCACGCCCTGCACTCGAACTAATGGCCAGCATTTAATTAAAATCTATCTGGCTAACACAAGGGTATTTTTTTTTTTGTGTGTGTGTAAGAACTGACAAAGTAGGAGCTAAAACAACTTTACAGCTCACTCTCGAGGTGTTCCCATAGCTTTCATAGAGCTGCAGACACTCTCAGAGAGAACAAGCACAGAAAAGCAACAAAGCTCTCCTTCCTCCCTCACGCCCACTCAGAGGCTTCATGTTTATTATCGGTAAACCAGTGTTCGATCCACACACTACGGCAAGCATTATACTTTGTTAAATGCTTTTTTTTTTAAAATGTGAAAAAATTCCAACAGGTTTCAAAAACCATGCTGGAAACCGGTTAGCAAGTTAAAAGGTATGTAATTCCAAGCGAGTTTACTATCCTTACAGAAATTATTAATTAAAAAAGCTTGCCTATGACAGATGTTAACTGATGGGCCGGTAGTTAACTCCCTTTTTGAAAACAGGAGTCACGTTCGCCAGCTTCTAATCCCTTAGAACTGTGAATTTTAATTCTCCTCTCATCTTCGATAGGACCTATGCTATTTTTAATTGGTTCCGTTATTTAAAAGACTAAAAGCCCCTTTGGAATTACTTTTACAAACAGAAGCAATTCCAAATTCTTTTCTACAATTAACAGATTATAATTTTGTTTATGGCTATAATATCAGGGGCCAGTTTCCGTTGTTTGTACACTCTCTCTCTCTCTCTCTACCCCCATTCATAGCAGATCTAATAACCGTTGTTAAATCATCTAGGATTCACATAGGAAATACTCTACCTATTTCTGAAAAGGAAAATATGCGTTTTGTCTATCCATGAATCCAGCTTTGAATAAACACCAAATTTTGTTTATCTCACTGCTGTCGTGCAATATCAAATCATTTAAGCTAGCTTCTAGGCCAGCGGTTCTCAAATTTTTTGGTCTCCGGAGTCCTTTACACTCCTAAAAATTATTGCGGAGCCCCAAAGAGCTTTTGTTTATGTGGGTTCTACCTATCGATGTTTACCATATTAGAAATTAAAACTGAGAAATTTTGTAAAGGATATGGCAAAGTATCTGGATACGTCGAACCAGTGGGTGGACGGGGTCGAAACACTCCAAGCTATCCAGGGCACTGCGGGAATCCGAATAGATAACAAATGACCCATCCGGATGCTCCCGCACCACGCGAAAGGCTAGTTGCCGCATGAGATTTCGTGATTAAGGTACTCGGGTATTAACATTAAAACATGCTGCGTCATGATCGCCATTTCCTTAGAGCTCTCAAACTGCTAGATCAATTATCAGATTGGCTTCTGTAGTTAGTATCACATTTAAAATATTGTTCCCTATCATAGATTCCCTTACTCATTGGGTCAACCTCCAACACTGAGAACCCTGTTTTTCTCGACATCCGCAAATTTCAATTCCCATCTATCCTATTACAATTGATGTCAACCATAATTAGAGTTAAATTTCCATTTATGTTTTGACCCCGTGATCCAAATTAGCACACTGGTGGCTTTCTGTACACGAGTATTACATGCGAGAACTTCGCAAACTGAGATGGACCCAAATAACTTCGCATGCAATGCTGAAATGTTTTCTGAAAGGATACAATATTCCCGAAAGTAAAAAATAACACACCCACCTTCCCTGTGTGCCTTATCTTCGTGAAACATTTTGTATCTCCTAAGCTGAAACTCCCCTTCAAAATATCTAATAGAGGAATGTACCCAACTCTCGGTTGGTTATCGCTATGACGTCGAAATCTTCAAAAGTGAATAGTGCTACAAATTCGTCAAATTTATTTCTCAGAGCTCGCATTAAATTGAACGACCTTTGAAATTTAATTTTTTTTACGTCGAGGTTACACAAGGCAGGGCCACCAGCTTGACCTTCGTGTGGAGAGAGAGCAACGCACGGAATTGCTACGAAGTTACGAGGTTACCCAATCCTCGTAACCTCGTAATTTCTCGTCTGCATTACTTGAACAGACGCGTTTCCCGTCGGCTCTGTCAGAAAACAGAGACACGGACTAGATATAAGAAATGGACTCCAAACTTTGTGAATCGCATTTAATACAGTGAGAATAGACAGGGAACATTCATAATGTTCAGTAGATCTTCCCTCTTGATTTATGTCGATCAGCAATACCCAGGCATGGTGTGGATGAGGCTGACTGTAACATCCTACAGAAAGGTTGTCCATTTTTCTTTGAAAATTTTTATCAATGCAACATTGCAGTTAAGTTTGTCCGTACGGTTTCTCACCTCATTATTATT